>OX465108.1:13086607-13184107 GCA_949987565.1 Luidia sarsii | reverse complement strand
TTGAGGCTCTTCATCAGATCTCAATCTTGGGGCGCAGATATTTTGTTGCAAATTTGTGTCAGCACGATCTAGTCGTCATGGAGATTTGGGCATTGCTAGCTACTGTAGCTCAATCATTTGATGAGAAAAGGCCATTATGAAAAATGTAGAACACCTGTGCGATGCACAGCGGTGAGTGAGATGAAAAGCCTGACCTGGAATTCAACCCCGAGGGGCTGACTCCATACAAACGGTAGTGGACAGCTTTTGTTGCTGCCCTACAATGCCAACAGGCATAAGGGGCAGTAAGTATATAGCAAGTAAGTACGAAAAATGCATTCAAATGTTTTGTGATTGCTGGTGACCCGTTTTCAGGAGTGACAATGACAAGAGCTTCCTGTGCCAAGTATTGGGGTCATTCGTTCTCCTCAGTCGCATCATGTGCTACCTTAATCTACACCCTATTCTTATCAATTTGAAAAATTGGCAAAGAAAACTTGGCTTGAAGCAATTCAACCATTTATGGTTGAATTGCTTCTGACTGGTGCCCCCACCCCAGCAAAGACTAGTTGACTATTTGGGAAGGCCACCATCTAAGGGCTGGATAGCTCAGATGGAAGAGCACTGGTGCGTTAGTCCAGAGGTCTCGGGTTCAAGTTCCGGTCCAGTCCAAGTTTTCTTTGCCAATTTTTTCAACTTGTTCAAAAGTTCCCAGTCAGTTTTTCCTTGGTTTGTTTGACTCCTATTCTTATTACAATTTTAGCAACGACACTGAGCTAAATGGAATATATTTGTGAAAACTAAAGGCCATGTCTCAAGGGGCAAATTCTTAGAGGCACCTTTGAACCAACTGACCATGCTGCAATGCGAGAAAGGGACCACTTCAATGGCATAAAGTGGCATTTGCCAAAATATCAATATTGCAAAAAAAAATTACTTTGATGCACTGGAAGGTCGATGAACTACTTCTCACACATTGAAACCAGGAGTGCACTTTACAACGATTCATTGTAACCTCAACTTACATGTACGATGGATAAACCACTGTAATAGTCAAGGGTCATAAATTTTCATAGCATCACTTTGTTGTCTTATGATTAGTTGTAAGTTATAATGACTTTGGTGAAATCATCCATATACATTCATTGATTGCTTGTGTGACACGTGCTTAAAAACAAAGATGAACTTAAAAGAAAGATGAACCTACAGGGATCAAAATGGCGGACCATCCACATTAACCATGATTTTGAAACCAAAAATTGAAAAATGGCAAGGAAAACTTTGCCTGGACCAGGACTTGAACCAGGGACCTCTGGCTTTGCGTACCAGCACTCTCACCATCTGAGCTATCCAGCCCTTAGATGGTGACCTTTGAGAATAGTCATCTAGTCTTTGTCATGGTGGGGACACCAGCCGGACGCATTCTACCGTTAACGGCTGTATCTCCAAGGATCACGCCCCCCACTTTCATTCAAACGACCACTACAGCAGCTCGGGGATCACACTATGATAAGTGGATGCAGCTTAATCAATTTGAGCCAGATAAAAACAAAAAAGAAAGACTGTGACTATGTAACAAGGAACGCTCGGACTCACTTTGCATTCCTCTTTGCTGTTGCGGGTCGAGGCCAGGCGCTCACAGTAGCAGCCCTCCAGGAAGATCCAGCCCAGGGGACGCTGGGACGAGTCGCTCTCAAAGTAGAAGAGCAGGTTCTGGTAGAGGGCGAAGAACCGCTGCTTCCACTTGACCGTGTCCGAGCTCTTCTTCTGCAGGTTGCCGGCGATCATGTGGTCCATCTTGGCCCGGCCGGCCAGCTGGATCAGTTGGGTCTCCTCGTAGCGGACGGCCTTTTGCATGGTGATCGAGGGGTGTGGAGGGATGCGAGGGGAGGCGGGTGGAGAGGGGTTGGGTGGGGGGGGGTGGGCTATGGAGCGACGGCCAAGGATAAGGGAGAGGGATGGAGGAGACGGAGGGATCCTCTGACACGATGAGGATGAGTGGTGGTGAGGAGGCGAGTTTCCGTGGGCAGGGGGGCTGGGAGGGGAGGGGAATGCTGTTGATACTCAGCGTTTAGAGAGAAAAGAGACGAGGAGGAGGAGGAGGAGGAAGAGGAGGAGGAGGAAGGAGGGAGGGAGGGAGGGTTAAGGCTCCTTTGGGGATGGTGGGGGTGGCGGAAGGAAGCCACGTGGTGGATGCGAGTCCTACGACGAGATCACTGGCAAGGAGTCTGATGGGGACGCCCGTGGTACGGCTCCATGGTCGTCATCAGCCGACGTCATTGGCGTCGTCATCAGTGCACAGCGGGCAAGGGGCCTCTCCCCAGCCAAGCCGTTGCCACCGGCGATAGCTGCTCCATGCGTGGTCCCTGTCTCTCTCTCTCTCTCTCTACAGCGACGGCCAAGGGATGCAAAAGCACAACAGAGAATGCATTAAGAGATGGCGGCGGTGGCGGAGACAGTTCCGAGCAGGCAACTGAAGGAGGCCCGGTCTGGTCTGGGCACACGGGCAGCGACACGCTTTATTGGTCCGGCTGTCATCAACGGTGAGATGCAGCATCCTTCGGAGACCACCATTTGTTTATCTTCTCTCTGCAGGTTATCATATCCCACTGCGCTGTGAGCGTCGCACAAATTACCAAGCCACCATTCATGACGATCGAGCCGTGTATCGGTGTGTGTGCCTGTGTGTGTGTGTGTGTGTGTGGCCGTGGCCGGCGGACTGAATGAGAGCTCGCCGGAAATACGAGCTGCTATCGGCTGATGCGCACTCAGGCCCGTATGGTTCTACGTGGCTGATAGGGATGCAGCAAGCTCACAGCGGCTCCGTGCACGTATTTTTTCGTCTGACGAGCAGCGATGCCACCACTCAGCCAAACCTCCCCCCCTTTCTCTCCATCAATCCAGTGCCCTGCACACAATCATGCAGATTAACTCTGCATCATAGCTCTGTGTAGCCGCATGTGTGTGTGTGGGGGGGGGGGGGTGCGTGGCCAATGGGGTTGCATGTGTGCCTGGCTACATGCACTCCTATAGCAGCATTATGAAGTGAGCCATGCAGTGTGTGTGTGTGTGGGGGGGGGGTGGATTGGTTGGGCTGAGTAGGATGTATGGAAGAAGGATTACGCGTGGATGGGCGGAGCTTCCTGGTTACAAACCAACCCACCAGAGATTGGCTATGGCGGCCGGACTTTGAGAACACACGCACACACAAAAGAAACCCACCCGCGATTAGTAAGTCTTATCACTGTTCCAGGCACCTTTATCTTGACTTAATCTGAGTGCAACATACCATGAACCAGATGGAACAGCGACGCACACAGTTTCTAGGCATTGTGCTTGAGCCAATTTGTTTCTCTTTCCTCTCCCTGTTTCTATAATCACATAAACGATACTTCAACTGGAAGCCGCAGACAGTGGTGCAAAGCAGGTCAACTGAGAAGTCATCCAGGGTCATAAAAATTCCCCTGTTTCCCGGGCACCATCCAATCCTGTTCTTTTGTTTTGGTTTGGTTTTGCATATTTCCAGGTACAGATTAAATGTAGGCCTGGGGGGGGGGGGCTGGTCGCAGGGGAGGGATGACTATTGTTAGGGTTTTAATACAACAGTGGGATTTTGCTGTATCAGTGACGATGAACAGCCAGCTGTATTGGCCCATCTAATGAATGTACAATCCTCTGGAAAAAAACCTTTATTCTCTGTTTATTAGTCAGCAATGATGTTTCTGTTGCAGATAAACAAATTTACCTTTCCTATTCTAATATTTCAACAAAGAATCCAGCCGCATTCACTATAAAAAAAAACCCCACCAAATTGCACACTTTAAATTCAATTTAGTCCCTACATAAGAGACAAAATATGATTTTCTTTTCTGTCGTGGTAACCTATTGGAAATGAATGCTATTAATCTAATTGACGGTATCCACGGAGAGAAATCCCATTTACTTGATAGAATTATGATAGAGGTGGGCATGCAGTCAGTGAGGAAAGATTACAGTATGTGCACGCATCCTGGATTGTTGGCGAATTTCAAGTTCAGAGCAGTGACAGGTTTCCTTGTCAAAAATGTACAGAGTTCAGGGGCTAAATTCATAGAGTAGCCTCTTATTAAAGCCCCTACACAACATTGGTAAGATCGAAAAACAGAAACGTTCATAGATTTACATGAAACTTGTACAGTTTGAAACTGGTTAAAGTAGAAACTTCGCACTGAAATATTTCTGCCTAAAATGTTGTATTTTGGGAGAAAAGAGTAAAAGAAATCGTTTACGTCTCACCAAGATCTAAACTATTTTTCGGAACAGTACGGCATTGAATGCTGCATTTTTGCGAAACAAATAAGCGGTTTTCACAATTTTCTCGAGACTCGGTTGGCGGATTGAGCTGAGATTTTCACAGGTGTGCTATTTCATGCATATATTGGATCAGACAATGTATGGATGCTATTCTTTGACCTCAACCAATGTTGTATAGGGGCTTTCAGCGCCAACATTTGCTTAGCACAGAAAGTCACTATTCGTAGGATCGCCTTGTGTTTGATGCTATGTAAAGTAGAGTGGAATACAAAAGTAATTGACATCACATCGCAGTGCGATTTGTAATCCTGCTTACACAAGGGAGACTCTTCTTGCTTAGCAGATTTTCACGCTTAAGCGGCTCTATGAAATTGATGTTTGCATGACCTTTCGGCAAGGCAGAATTTTAATTGGTCTTTGCATTATAGATATAATATGATGTATTATGCATCTGAAGAATGGTGATGAAATACGATGCTCTTTGCATCTGAAGAACATTGGGGAAAACGTGATTCATTGTTGAGAATCAATGGCTTCCGTGTGAGTAATAAACTATTTTGTGCACTACGGAACAGTGCTTAAACCGTGACGGTTTTTTTTTTTTCGTTTTTCTACTTTCTCAGATAACCATTTGAGCTCAAACCTTCCCAGTATTGCTTTTTTTTTTTAATGCTTAATGGTTTAACGCACAAACTGTGGCAATCTTTTGACCTTTCCCAATTTTGTATAAGGCCTTTAATTGAGCCCCGAACAAAACCAAAATGGACGTGAAGCAGTAGATCTCCTACTGCTTACTCCCTTTCCTACATGTACATGTAAATATGTCTCTCCAATCAATGAGCATTGTATTTTTTGTTCATTTAAGCAGATGGCAACAATTTTGGTTTCTTTTTCTTTTTCATATGAGAAACCAACTAATTCAAAGGGAAAACAAACGTTGGGGATATTTTTAGGCAAGGTAAGCAGTTTGTGGAGTCGGAAAGTCATCTACATGTACCTCCACACACACACACACACACGCACACCAGCACCACAACTACTTGAATCTGTATCCTTGTGGAGACATAGCTTTGTTCCTGTGCACTAAGACAACCGAGTGGATGAAAAATGCTCCCGTTTCAACCACATTCACTTTAGTCCTGGGTAGAAATTTGGACCGTGTGTACCTTATATAAAACACTTCAATTTGCGACTGATTTTTACCCTTTTTAAAAGGTTTCAATATCCGCGCTGGTATCAATAAAGCTCCCTAAATCTGCAGAATGTTGGATTTTGAGCCCGGACATATATATGTCAACATGGAATGGGACACGGCGGGCAAATGTATACAACAGGGGATATCTGTTTATTGAACACTGATGTGTGTTTGTGCATTGACTTCAACATACATGTACAATGTACATGTAAACTCTCCTTAAAAGGCTGCAGACTGGAGTGAGTCCAGATTCGAGTCTTCTTTCGCTTAAAAATGCAAGAATTCGTGTGATTTCAATCAGAATAAAGAGGCTGATTTTTATATTAGCAAAGCGTGGGGGGGGGGGAATTGGAAGTTGGATTGAGATGAAAAAAAAAATGGGAATTTAATTCCAGTTTATTCTACCCATTGGAATGCCTCTAAAGTATTAGAAATGGTCTTGCCTAATAATTTGAGTAATTTGTTGCATCATCTTAGAGCATACTTAAGATTTGCCGTGAATTACAAAGGACATCACAAGTTACAGATTTGAAAAGTTGTGACAAAAAACTTAGTCTTAAAATGTCTTTCATTGTGCCACCAGTTACTTTTGAACTTAAAAGACTTCAACTAATTGGGTGTAGCAACTTTAATGTTACATTAAATTGTTTCTTAGAGCTCTTGAGACAAGCTCCCTTATGGCAAAGAATTTGAATGTTTTGGAGGGAGGAAAGTTCAGAAGATAAACAGCTGGTTGTGGGGACACCGGATGTTTATTTTTGGCCACTGAACTGTGGGATGAAACTGATTGATTTTCGATAGCATTCACACACACAGTGCCCGACTAACACTCGCAATGTTTCCGGATATTCACAGGAAGTACTGCATTTTACATTGTGATTCAAATCACAAGTGTTTGTGAGATTTCATCGTTCACAGACGGAATTTGTGTGTGTGTTAAATCCTGATTAAAAAAACAAAAAGTGGATCTCGATATTTCATGCTAGTGGGAAGTTGAGAACACAATTGTTTTTTGGCTGTATGTAAATAAGCCCCTCTCTCAAAGACCGAAAAGTCCTGCTATAAGGATGAAAACGTCAGGCCCTTAAAATTGTGGAGGTTCACATTTCGGTCATTCAAGTCAATCAGCAGTGAGCAGCATCTTCATACTCACTTGAAGTGCACGAATCAACTTGGGAATTGACATTGGTTCTCCGGTATACTCAAAATTGCACACACACATCACAGGGCAGTGTGACTATTTGCCATAATGAAGCACGATTCTCCCCCATCAGTGAATATTTATGAGTGGCAGATATGACAGGAGTGGGCGGTGGAGGGGGGGCAGGGTGAGGTGAGGTAGGGGGGGGGGGCGGACAAGGGAATATCACTTTTTTTATGCATCGACATGGGCACAGATATTAATTATTCACGCGATGGAATGCCTAATGCCCGATGATTTATTTCCCATTTCCTGTGAGCGCTCCGTGCACCCGACTGTCCACAAATCTTAAAGGGAGTGCTTGTACATGTATATATGTGTAACAAGTGACTGCACGGGGATGTCGCCAAGAAAAGTCCGAAAAAAACATAAATTTTCATTTGTTTCATCAGAAGCGACCGTCACTTGTTTTGGCTTTATCAGCAAACGTGGATGAGAGGTCTGGAGAGTATGGCAGGTTGTTGTTTTTTCTTTGGGGGGGGGGATGGAGTTTTCTCATTTTTTTTTTTTCATTTCAGTCAACGGGAGAGTTGCCTGATCCTATTGACGGAGACAGGAGAGTCGGGACACGGCCGTTGGCATGGCAACAGGCTGCATCCCTCATCGCTCTTTCACTTCCTACCCAGTGCAAGGAATTGGTGTGCGCTTCTTGGGTGCAGATGCCAAATGACCCGTCCATAATTTGAGCATTAACCCAAATACATTCAATTCACAGGCAGTTTGTCCATTTTAAAATAAAAAATAAAAAAATAAATCTTCTTCATCCCTTTCCCTCTCCTCTGGATTCACGGTCAGAATAGGTCACCGGTTTGAATACATAGAGATTTTGAGGTTTAATTTCAGTCCATTTTATTCATTTTTTTTTTCTCTTTATTTTTTACTGTGGGCCTATGTGATGGAGTGTGGGCATTATTTGTGTCAGCCATGTGGGCCAATGGAGTGAGTGAGTTTCCACCAATGCCTAGAAAAAAGATGTGCCGGTTTGCCTATAATTACATGCAAAAGGTTGACAAATAAACCCTGGTATCCGGCACCACATTGTCTGGTCAAAATGAAAATGCTGTATTTGGCTGCAGTAAAGAGACAAACAATATCTTAGTCATGTGTCACTTTCTCGGTCCGAGTATAAATAATTTCACTTCAAATCATTCCAAATTCACTGACAAGTTTTTAGGTAACTGTTTTTGTTTGTTTCTTCTTTTGGGAACCGTTTAAAGGCAACCCTCCCTTTCCTGCATAAATGCAGAATCACGTTACGTATGCAGGTCTTCAAACACATTACCGGGGTAATTTTTTGTCCCCTTGAAATTCATGGATTTTGTTCAAGGGCATTTCAGCATTTAAATATTCTCAAGGAGGTAATGTTTTCAATTAGTGAAAATGTGCTGGTAATTCCTCAATAAAAACTACCCACCAGTATAAATCTCTGTATTTTCTTAAATGTATGCACTCAATTCACTCTGTGACAATGCTGGCAAAACGTGCACAGCTGAACATGGCGCGGAACAGATTCTATGCAATTCATGTGGATACACTATCACACTTTCTGCAGCGCGATGCACGGCTGATTCTCTGAATAAATATTTCATTGAATGCGTCGACGATGTGCGGTAACTCCATTCTGCATCTCAGGTGCGCCCTAATTCAGACACAACTGATTGCACAGTGAATCCTCTGCCACAACCAGACAGTATTCGAGCAAAAGTCGAACACACACAGTTCACTAATGATTAGGATGGGCAACTGCATTTTAAAGGCCCAATACAACATTGGGAAACATCGATGTCCACAATGTTGAAATCTTGCGGTCTGGGATGCTGTACTTTTCGAGAAATCTTCACTGAAACATCGACAAATAATTCATTACTCCACAGAACATACATACACTACAGAACGGTGCGTAAACCGTGCATTTTTTTACTCATTTTTTGACTTTCTCAGATTACAATTTGAGCTACAACCTTTACAGAATTGTTTTTTTTGGAATGTTTTATGGTTTAACACACAAACTGTGGCAAACTTCTGACCTTTACCAATGTTGGTGTTGTTTTACAGGCTTAGCAGGCGCCGAGTCATTTCATAGCAACTTCTTACTGGGACATTTTTCAGTGTCCATGACACTTTTTTTTTAATAATGTGCTATTTTAACAACAGACACCTGTATAATAAATCCACACAATCATTGGAATGAAGGTGCCCATTTAAAGGGATAACACAACATTGGTCGAGGTCAAAGAATAGCATCCATACTTAATCTGATCTGACATGTGCATGAAATAGTACACCTTTGAAAATGTCAGCTCAATTCGCCAACCGAGTCTCGAGAAAAATGAAAAACCTCCTCATTTGTTTCGTGAAAATGCAGCATTCAATAAATTGTTCCTAACAAATGTTTAGATCTCAGTGAGATGTTAATGATTTCTTTTACGCTTTTCTCCAAAAATACAATATTAGGGAGATATTATTAAGTGTAAGGTTTCTAATATAACCATCTTCAAACTGTATAAGTTTCATGTAAATCTGTTGGGCCCTAACATTTGTTTTTCAATCTTACCAATGTTGTGTAGGGGCTTTAACAAATACCACCCTCTATGCCCGAGAAAAGATAGCACCTGATTTTGTTTCAAGTGTTTTCTCATGACAAGATTCACGGATTGAGCCGAAACTTATGCAGATGTGTTACGTCTTGAATAATCTGGGTTAGACAAAGTATGCATGTGATTCTCTGACCCTCGCAAATGGTGCGGCTTGGGGAGTAGGCAATGATATTTCAGAATTCAGAATTCTAACTGAGACATGATAAAAATCATGTATTAAATTGTTCTCAACCAAATTACAATACAACTCTCGCAAATGGTGTGGCTTGGGGAAGGCATTTTGATGATGTTTCCGAATTCAGAATTCTACTGAGACATGTATGATCAAATCATGTGATATTGTTCTCAACCAAATTACATACAACTGAACATGTAGAGGGGCTGCCATTTCCATCCCAGTGGGACTGATGAGAAAGGTCCCGCCAGGATTAAACCGTCAGGCTCTCTAAATTTAAAAGCCGATTTCCAACCCCCCCCCCCACACCCGCAGTCCGACGCGTGAATCTTTAGCTTGAAATTTGGACTGATGGAAAAAAAAAAAAAAAAAATGTTCATAAATTTGCCCTCTGGTTGTTAGGCAAAAGCAGGGTAGACCAGACACAAAACATATGTAGTATTGGATGGATAGCTGTTTAGAGACAGGCTCCTCTCGCTTTCATTAAGTTAATGTCTATAGGGTTGGCAATGTTCTTCTCTCTCTACTCTCCCCTCTCCCCTCCCTCTCCAAATAGCCATTTTGAAGATAGAGGGGGCCCCCAGCCACACCACTATCACATTTCAAATTTCAATTTGCCCCAACAGACTGGCAGGCAACCCCCCCCCCCCTTAGAAAAAAATCAACCATGACATTTCCAGAGCTAAAACCCTAAAAGTTTCACATGGGAATGGGGAATAAGGACAGAAGGAAGGAGGGGACAAAGGGGAAAGGGGAGTTATTTCAAATTAAATCTGAATCTCATTTCAATGGATTTGGCTCTTCACCTGCCCGGATGGACTAGGATGGAAACATTGGGTACAGTTAAAAAAAGAAGGTAATGCACATGTTCCATGCTGAAATATATTTGGATTTCTTTTTTTTATGAAAAGATACAATTAGTCACATTTCAGCAGAATTAAGCTAACGGTGACTGTGCGGAGATTTCTTTAAACTGCGTCAAATTTTCCGTTTTTTTTTTTTTAGGATAATTTCCGAACAGAGAAGATGATTGCTTCCTTCAAACAAGGTTAGTTTGCAAATTGTAACCAAATTTGTAAATGTACAAAATGAAGTCAATATCAGTAATGAAATAATTTTTGAAAATCTAGGGGGCCCAACGTTTCGATCCTGGCAGTACCTTTCTCTGAGGCAGAATTCTGCTTACGGTAAAATTGAGAAAGGTCCCGCGTTAGGATCGAAACATCAGGCCCTGTACATTTTTGGGGTTTGCATTTTGGGGATCTTAGTCATTATAAACAGTCTGCAATCTTTTTTGTACAATACTTGAAATAATTTGTGCAACGCATGGCCTAAATTTCTATCCATAGGCCTAGGGTCATGGAGTCTTGAGGTGGCACCCAGAAATTTACTAGACGAAGAGGTTTGGCATATCATAAACACATGTGAGCTTGATAGTGGAATGAGTGTAAAGCATTGTCATGTGTGCCTCATGGTGAAAAATCCTTTCTGCATCACTTTGCACATGCTGAAGTGCTTTTGCCTCGTATTCATTTATGTGGCCTGATTTTGACACCCGGGTTGCCGTTTGGGATGACAAGTACCCGAGGTGGTCCATCAAAGCAGTGAGGTGGGTCACCTCGCAGATTAATATGCATGGGGAAACACCTGGTCATGATAAAAGGGCTGTTCCCACTACAAAAATAATCGCGATTTGAATCGCGATTCAAAAACCGCGAGCCGATTGCGGTTAGCATGTGGTCGCGCTGCGCAAGCGAGAATGGCGGGACTCGCTGACGAAAGTAAACAATTACCCTGTGCTGCTGCACTTCCTGACAGTAAGCTGCTGGCAGGAAATGCCATGCTTGCGCAATACATCTTGGGCTTTAAAAAAAAACGGTGCGATTTGAGCGGAGCATTCCCACACACATCGCGGCGCAAATAAACGCGATTATTTGAAAAGGTCTCACTCTTAGTGGAGTCCGAATGGCGATTCAAATCCCACTAATAATCGCGTTTATTGTGTCCCCACACGCAAAAAGAGTGGAGTTCGAATCATGATTCAAATCGTGATCCAAACAAATCGCGTTTAATTTGTAGTGGGAACGGCCCTATAGTCTGACTTTCTTCAGACAGTCCTGCACTCCTGTTGTCAGGGCATCAAGTGGCCTGTATAGCTGGGTTTATTGTCAGCCTGAGGTCGGTTGGTGACCGAAAATTAACTCAATGAGTTTTGGGACATTAGGGTTCTTGGGTTGATGTCGCAGAGAACCTTACGACGCATTGTAAGGTTCTCTGTGACATCAACCCAAGAGCACTTTGGCTGTGCAGAGCGTGGCTTGGATAACGCACCGACCGATCCTCGCTGGAAACCGGTCGTGGGCACTCCCAGCTGTCTGGCACGCCTTTATAAGAATTCAATTTGCTGTCATGGCAGACTAAGTGCACACAAGTCTGTACCATGCAGTTCACTAGATGGTCAGCGGTAATTACTACGCCATCATTTTCTGCATGAATTTTGTTCTTCTTCAATGTTAACTATGCCAACATTAATGGTACAAACTGCTTCCTGACTAAAATGACCCAAAATGCAGATTCCATCAATTAGGAGGGACTGACGTTTCCAATTCTAACACCTTTAGGTCTAAAGGCAGCATTGAGAAAGGTCCTGCTAAGTCCTAAGCTATCTTTCCAAGTAGCAAGTATTAAAAGGTACATGTATCATGTTTATTGTATTACATGTATTTGTTTGGGAAGTAATTATCTTATTTAGTAATTAATTTCTTTTTTTCTTTTTTTTCAAAATTAAAAAGTTGAAAATGGATTCATTATATTAAGGACACAATTTATTATACAAATGTAGAAACTATTGACACTGATTGAAGCTTTGAACTTAGCAGGACTTGTAATTCGAATCAGTAGGCAGTATACTGGGAAGCACCACATTGCATTGTAGATTATGGTATAATTTTATGTCACAGAGAATGAAATTCAATGAGGGTTTGCCCAACACGACGTATAATTACCACTGCATGATCGGTGCTTTGCCCGATAAAGGCCAAGCACTGAGCGTGACATACGTTGAGTATGATTAACATTTTAGTACATTAATCCCCAACACAATAAAAACAAAAACATAAAATACTCAAGGGCCCGTGTAAAATTTCCACAGCTTTTTATACCATTATCAACCAAAATCTTAAAATTTAGTGGGCCTGATGTTTCGATCCTAGCAGGACCTTTCTGAAAGGCAGAGAGAAAGGTCCTGCCTTTGAGAAAGGTCCTGCTAGGATCGAAACGTCAGGCCCACTAAATTTTAAGATTTACATTTTGGTACTTTTAGTCAGTAAGCAGTTTGCAACATTTTTGTATATCACCCCCCCATTATCAACCAACATAAATCACAACATGGTATAATTATTTCACATGACCCTGTGGTCTTTTCTTGCAAGGATAACTAAATTTGGACAAGACTCAATGTTATTTTCTCCTCTTCATCATCACCATCAGTCTAAAAAAACAACCAACCACTGAACTAGTAGTAGTAGTACTAGTATTGGTCTCACCATGGAGCTTTATAGCTCCATGGTCTCACCAGGGGCAGGGTTTAGCTCATTTCCTAAATACTTTCGTGAACAGGACATTATCCATCTGAAAGGATGGCCCATAACGCCAGGATTTTGATGGAATTTCCTTGAGAAAGACATCGGAAATTGGACCAATCCCAAACAAAGAGCATGAACCTTGGCCTTTGAAAAAAAAAACCGAGTCAGTAGGCTTATGTGATAACTGGAGCGAATGTTCAATATTGACGGGACAAGTTGATCGTCAGTAAATAAACTGGTAAAGCCAGGTCCAGTTAAGTCCCACGCAGCAACAGTTGTTTCGACAGCGGTTGTGTAAATGAAGCAACCACTGCCACAAGCTATCGAAGCTAGTCCAGTCCTTAAACGAAGACCGAAAAAAAGGGGGTTTATTTTATGACCGGTAACGATATGGTTGGCCGAGCAAGCAACAAGGTGGTTGTTTACAATTCGGGTTCACAGCTCCTGAATGTTTATGTCTGGCGCGCTAGTATTATGCAATCGTGACCGCAAGAGCCCGTTACATGTAAATTTCACCGACAAAGGCGTTTGTTCCCCTTTCACTGCGAAACCTGCGGTTACAGCGTAGAGCGAGTTGCACTGGGCATAATTGTTAGGCGAACCCCACGTTGGATCTCAGCAATGCAATTCTTTAAGGAGGTTACTTACTTTCTCTGAGGGGTGCGAGCGGGGAGGAACCTCGGTACATCCGCGCGGCCGTGGCTGCTGATCCGAGTTGGAGGAAATGTAAACACCAACTATTCTCCTGGAATCAGATGGTGGAGTTCCCAGGCCGTGCAAAAAATAATGCACATATTGAGGGCGCCCTTCAAATTTCACGGTCAGGGGCCCTTGGCAGGTTGGCTCCCAGCGAATTCATTGGCTACGGCTGAATTATAACGTACACATCTGTGGGAATTGGCCAAAGCCGCTGGCTGGAGGCTCCCATAGACCCGTGTGTTATATGAAGCCGTAGCCATTGAAGTCGAACAAGGTTCAAACGGAGCGAAATAAGTTTATACAACTTCTTGGAGAATAATTATAAGGTGATATACAAAAATGTTGCAAACTGCTTACTGACTAAAATTACCAAAATGTAAATCTTAAAATTTAGTGGGCCTGACGTTTCGATCCTAGCAGGACCTTTCTCAAAGGTCCTGCTAGGAAAGGTCCTGCTAGGATCGAAACGTCAGGCCCACTAAATTTTAAGAATAATTATAAAGAAGTAAATGTTACGATAAAATCAAACATTTTAGCATAAAATCAAATTTATTTGTCGAAATCAATATCTGTCAATGAATATCAATTGTTCCATTGGATATCCAAAACATAAAATCATAAGACTAATATAAGTACATAAGTCGGTTTTAAATTTCTTCCTACTCCGCAGTAGTTCTACAGAAGGTAAATTGCACACGGTCATCATTCTAATTTATTACTTTAAAAAAAAAAATTAAGAAATCAAATTTCACAGTCTCCACGTTAATGGTCAAGAAACGATTTACAAAAGATGAAAGATTTCCAGTGGATCTCATAAAGTTTCGATTGTAAATCAATCCAACTATACAGTCTCATCGGCTTCAACAGCAAAATTCAAGTCTTTCATAACGTAATTAGTGTGGAAGGGAAGTGTGCACACATTCGGGGGAAATAGAGTATAACAATGGACCTTAAAGGGTATCTGCAATAGACATTTTCATGCGACATAACTGTTTTGCTAACAATCAGTTTGTTTCTCACACTCGTTCTGGGGCAACTTTTCAGTTTTCATGCTAATGATGATTTTAATATTCATGAGCAAATGTGTGATGTCATCACAGGATGATGCAACTGAAACCTAATTGGTTGTGCGCAAACGTTTCTGAAAATTATTTTAAAAAAATTATGCTTCATAGGTAATCATTATTTTAGTGAAGGAGTTTTTCATCAAACCTAATCCAGAGGGATTAATATTTGAAATTTAATGGCCAATATAGACTGGTTTGCCAATAATGTTCGCACACTTGAGAGACTATGATATTTATTGCAGAGACCCTTTAAAGGATAGACACAGTGCGGACGAAAATGTGAGTGTAACTCTGCGAATCTCTAATATTAAACAAAACAAATCCCAAGATTTAAACTTGAACGAGAAGGATTGGTAATGTGGGGCACGTGGGTCTTCCGTACCAGACGATGTACAGAAAATCACCTCTGGATATACCGTATACAAAAAAATAGACTTTGATATTTGCCCAGACTCTCATTCATTCAAATAGATTAGTAGGCCTATTATAAAATGACGTACCCTGTAGACTACCGTGCTTTGGCGTGCAGTGACCCGGGATGTCCCCCCAAATTGCCGGTTGATTTTGCCTCGAGTGACCTCACTAAAATTGTTTATTTCAATCAATATGCTGGTATGTTATACAATTTGATGATCTGAAAACGTTAGAGAGACCCAGACGGAGACCGAGACGGAGTGAGAGACATCTTCAATCATCTGAATGCGAATCTCGAAAATCTGTACAGGGCTTGGCGTTTTGATCAGAGTGGACCTTTCTGAAAGGCAGAATGACAGGGGGACAGATGGGGGAAGGGAATTAGAGACAGTGGGAACACGGATGACAACAGAGGGACAATTGAAGAGAGCTGAATCAGATCGAAGGGAAGGGCCGTGAGTAGGGAAGGGAGTAAAGGGGTAAGACTAAGGAGAGAAGTGGACACAAATAAAAAAGATTTATACTCTAATGGGAAGCATTGCCAACATGTGGGCCACGGCAGGTTAATTTACAGAAAATCACCTCTGGATAATTATACCCTATACGAAAATAGATATTTTGCTCAGACACCCATTGAATCCATTCATTCAAATAGGTTAGTATAGATGACGTATCCTGTAGACTACTTTGGCGTGCAGTGACCCGGGATGTCCCTCCAAAACTGCCGGTTGAATTCGTCTCGAGTGACCTAAAAAAAAATGTTTATTTTGATCAATATGCTGGTAGGTTTGTACAATTGATGATTTGAAAACGTTTGAGAGACCCATCAGACTGAGACAGAGACGGAGTGAGAGAAATGGGGTGACAGGCACACTGATAGGCGGACACGCAGAGACAGAAAGAAAGAGTGGGAGGGGGAGAAAGTCTGACAGGAGGTTTGACAGAGGCAACGAGAAAGAGCGAGAGAAAGAGACAGATTATAGAGACATGGAGACACGGAGACGGAGTGAATAACAAAGGGAAACATATCGAAATAGAGAAAAAACCGAGAGATACACAGAGCGACAGAGACTGAGGTAAAGAGAGAGAGAGAGAGAGGCAGACATAGTGATAGAGACAAAATAGAGACAGAGATAGACAGAGTAACATAGAGAAACATGGCGAGAAAGAGAGAGATGGAGAGGCCGAGAGACACAGACGCACAGAGACACAGAGACTGAGCTGAGAGAATGAGCGAAAGATAGAGATAGATCAGACTAGAGACAGCGAGAGACGAGCAGAGTAACAGAAAGAAACATGACGAGGAAGAGAGGGAGACCGAGCGATACAACGAGAGACACGGAGACGGAGATAGAGAGACTGAGAGACAGAGACAGAGAAAGAGAGACAGAGAGGCAGAAAGACAGAGAGACAGAGACAGACAGACAGAGAGACAGACAGACAGACAGAGTCACAGAGAGAAAGACACAGAGAAAGTTACACGAGAAGACACAGACACAGAACGAGAAGGCGGTGTTATGGGACATCACCGCCTATAAGTCCCACCCCTAATAGATAAGGCGCGCCGCGTTCACCTTAGTAATACAGCGCCACGTCATGGGCGAAGCCGAGGCTGAACATGGCGAACAGATTGTATCCCATCATGCCTAGGTTGGGCAACATGGCGATGCCGTAGGCGAATCCACGGTACACGGGTCGGAGGGAGTAGGAGAGCCAGTAGACGAAGCTGTGTGTCAAGAGAGGGAACAACAAAGATCGGATTGCAATAAGTATGCACCACCATAGATCATACTTTAGCTTGAAAGCTTTCAGTCCCAAATTTACCGTGATTTACTTGTGAACAAAGAGGGCTTCAGATAGGCTACAGCACATTAGAAAACCGAACGGTTGAATATAAAGGTAATCTGAAAATTGCCACGAACTCGACCGGGATTTGAAGCCACGCTGTTTTAATGTGTAATCTATGTATCTCAAAATTTAGTGGGCCTGACGTTTCGATCCTAGCAGGACCTTTCTCAAGGGCAAAGTGTAATCTTTACATATACCAGTTGTCAACCACCTAAAAATATGATATAATTACTGACTAAAATTTACTAATGATTGATGACGGAAATGTGGCACTAAATCATGTGGCCCTTTTTCTTGGACTTCATCTGAAACTATTTTGCAGTAACAAGGTGTATAGGCCTACACTGCCCTTTAATCGTTGTGTACAAATTCAGAGGCTACAGTTTGTCACTCTAAGGGGAGAATAATCAAAGATAGGATATCAACACTTAATTTGGTTGCACCGTGGCATTCCTTAAATTTCGCCGACAACTTGATTTTCGGCCCGACGTGAATATTTAAGACATCCCCTTTTCATTTATCCTTAACAACCGGTTGGTCCCAGATGTGCATTGTATGTCAATGAAAGCTCATGCATAAAACATGAGCAGCTCCAGAGCACGTGGTTTCCCTTCCTTCCCTCCCCCCCTTCCGTATCGGTCGCTCACCGTCCAACCACCCACACGCCCACGAAGACGGGCACCATCTTGATGTAGTCCTCCGGGATGTAGGTTGCCATGACGACCGTGTTGACGAGGAGCATGACGTACTGCTCCAGGGAGTGGCGCACGTAACGCTCGGTGGCGTCCAGGTGCTTGCGGTCCTTGCCGCGAATGCGCCCGACCATCAGAACCAGGATGCCTCGAAGAGAAAAGAGAAGACCGAACAATACGGAAGGTTTTCTCAACAATTAGGAGGGCCTGATGACCTTTCGATGCTAATTGCAGGGACTTTTTTTTTCTCAGAGGCGGAGTGACAAGGACAACACTACAGCTTCTTCCAGCGCACTGCATGCACTATGGACTTCTCTACCTGCAACCTGTCTCCCACCTTTTTTTATAACTTGTCTGAATTCAGACGAAACATAAACGCTCATCTTTCTTCCTCCTGATCTATTATGCGGCTAGTTCTTTTCCTTATTACTTTCTTTTAGCACTACCCTTGAGAGGCCTTTTTGGGGGCCTTGTGTTGGGCGACATTCATTGAAAAACACACAATATGGATACGGATGGCAGACAATGATATATTGGCTTTCGGATAATACATCCCGACTGCATGCAGGACTTGTATCAGCAGGCATGACTCCACGATTGTTCCCTCGAGTCTGACTCGAATCTCATTTTCCCTGACTTACACTCGGGTCATGAAAACAGCTTTTTGCTAAAACAATATTGAGTATTCATGAAAACAAAAATGTGAGTTTGGCTGCATGTATTCTGTAAACTATGTATACACGTATTCTTGCCATTTGAGAAAAAAAGGATATAATGTACCGATTTAGTTAGACTCTTAAAATCGGTGGGGTTGATGCAATAATATTATGATAAGGCTCGCAGCGTGCCGTCTGAGTATGGGGGTCTGTAATGGCCATCGTATATCTGCCGTCTATTCTCGCGTCCTGCGTCGTGACTAATCAGCAGCAACTCACCGAGAGCGAAGGGCACGATGGCCATTCCCTGGCACCGTAGGGCGAACACCAGCCGTCCCAGCATGCCCTGCAGCGGCGGGATGTGGATGGGCACGTGATCGACCGCCACGTACACCGCCAGCGGCAGGACGAAGAGCGTGCTGGAGGTCAGGATCATGGTGAAGAGGTTCAGGCGGGCCTTGGACTTGAACTGGAAGTTTTCGTCCAGGTTGGGCGCCATGTTGGGCTGGGCGTGGCTCCCCTCCCTGTCGTGTTCGACCTTGCGCAGTGGCAGCTGGCCAGCTTTCGTCATGGTCTCGTGGAACGGTCGCAAACTTCACAAAGTGACGATGAGGGTAAAAAGAATCACGACAGAAATTCGAAATGAGAAACACAAACATGTTGCCCATACTTCGTACTCTCTTCAATGACCTGAATGCGAATCCCGAAAATCTGCAGACTGAGCTTCAAGTTGGCGTTTTGATTTGAGTGGGACCTTTCTGAAAGGCAGAATGACAGGGGGTGGGGCCAGATGGGGGAAGGGAAGAGACAGTGCGGAAAACAGATAACAATTTCAAAGGGACAAAGGAAGAGGTCTGGCCCTACTTCTGGTGGGCCGGGAGTAGGGAAAGGATTACAGGGGAAGACTAAGGAGAGATTAGTGGGCACAAAAGACTGATTGCTAACGAAATGCCCTCTAACTGGTTGAGAATTCGAAACATTTAAAAAAAAAAAAAAAAAGCAAGAAAGCGAACAACTTAGAGGGATCTGACTGCAATGCATGTGCCAGTCAACAAGCGAAAACATCGCCGCTGTATCTAAAAATATCAGGGAATTATGCTATAAATTCCACAGGGCACAGCTATTGGACGCCGTGACGCCAGAGCCGCGTTTTGGAAAGAAAAATAAACCCTTTAACTGTGAAGACTCACTGTTGATGTTACTGGCATGCAACAATTATGTCCAGACGCCATCTTGATTGAATAAAGGAGTAGTCTAGCCCAGGACACCAACTCACAAAAGTTGACATCGACTCCATTTCAAAGACAATAATATCTGCCAGTAGCCTGTCCAATCAAACGTGGTTCCTATGACTGACCTTCAACTCCTGCTCCCCCCAAAAAACACCGAAATAAATAAAGGAAACTTACCTAAAATGCCTTCTTTCCAATGGACAATCTTGATGTAGCAAGCGTCGTGTACGCAACTGTCCCCAAAAACTGCAGTACAACAATCCCGTTGCGCAGTGCGCCATAAGAATCAATACTGATCGATATTGGCCGATAGGGAGCGACCAATCGAAATACAGCCCCTTCCTTTCAGCAGCCTCTTTACCAGTTATCGATTGTCGAATAATGTTGTGGGGGACAAAGACGGTCCGAGCGTGCACATACACATACACGGCGCGAGGCAAGTGTACATGTACAATGCATATACTTGCCTATACGCCCATCTCCGGCCTATCAATGTGGTGCGCTTGAACAAACTGCACAGCATATTGTTCGTGAGTCCTCATACCTCACCGCCTACCAGAGGATGAGGACCCCACTTACCCAAACTAAAACCCACGAGCTTTGAGCTGGTTGGGGCAGTGCTTGAGGGACATGACAATATTGCTGCTTGCCTCATACGCAAGGAGGAGATGATGTACATGCCCACTAGGTAGAAGCTCCGCTATAACTAAAGTACAGACCCCGTCACACTCATTCGGGCTCACGCAGAAGTCAAGCAGAACCAGCCGTAATGAAGAATTTTCAAAATGCCCTTTGGGTACTTAAAAATGCGAATGATTGAGTGATCGATTGAATGGGTGATCGAGTGATTGAGAGACCGAGTGATTCTTGAGCGCTTCTTTCCCATTCCTGATGCTGTATTAGTTTCCGAATGCTGTTAGAATGATTATATAGCAAGAATTTTATTCAGACTGCACTATCTTCTAGTAACAAGGAATATGCAACTAAATTTCATTTCGGCTCGCCCCGCCTTTACAATAGTTTGATAAGACTTTTTAGGGTTACCACCATAGACCTGTCACGAACGATGGCAGTCTTACGAAATGTTGGCAACGAAATACAAAAGGGCGACAACAATGACAATGCCATTGCCTACAACGCCGACAACGACGACAACGACATCAAAGGCAATCACAACAAAGACAATGACACCAAAGACAGCAACGCCGACAGCAATCACAACACAGACAATGACTCCAAGGACAGCAATCACAACAAAGACAATGACACCAAAGACAGCAACGCCGACAGCAATCACAACACAGACAATGACATGATACAATGACACAACAAAGACAATGACATGGACTCATGAGGCCAGAGGTTCAGTGGCTCGACTGGGAACCCAAAGGCCGAGGGTTCGATCCCGGGTGGATGCAGGTCTTCCCAGAAATCCAAGCCTCCCCAGATCACCCGGCCTCTCCAGAAACCCCGGCCTCCCCAGATCACCAACCCGCGGCGGTTCGGAGACCTGTGGCGCCCCCTCTACCCCACTAGATAAAATAAAATAGAATGGAATTTTACCCTTTTTAAGACAGGTTAGATGTCGAAACAAAAGTTAAAAAGCATTATTTATTTAAGTTGTAACTCGAACAAGGACCCTGACATCGCAAGGACTCGAACACGGTTCGCCAAGTTAGAAGTTAGAGAGTGTATCCGCTACACTAACACATCCTTCTTACTTCAAAAACTTGGAACTTATATATAAAGCATCGTATTGGAAGTTAAAAGAAAATATATAAGAACAAACAATATATAAGTACAAAAACTGCTATCTACAGTATGTCAACAGTTCCAACTACAAGTGGGAATGAAGTTTCAAATACAAAATTTACCATTGTGATTTCTAAAATGAAATTGACATGTTTTCTAAAGTCCCCATTTTGTGGGTACCATAAAAAAACTGAACGAATTTAGCCAAACACGAGCAGAATGTGTTTTAAAATGTTATGGCAATGAGTATCCTCTCAGTGGGATGGAATTACAGGGAACTTAGCCAATCGTTTGGATCTGAATGTCCGAAATACTAAAAGTGATATTGTAAATGAAAACATATATATAAGCCTATGAGTTATTAATGTACTTGAAACAAACGAATGAAACAGGAAACATGTTAATTTACTGTACAGAGGAATGTTCTTATTTCAATCTCACCATCCACTGACCATCTATGAAATATCATTAAAACCAGAAAAGAGCATAGTTAAATCAATCAAACAAAGCATGAATTACTGCACCAATAGCTTGTATTCATATCTGTGAATGAGATTTTGTCGACCTCTTAATTAACCCTAAACCCTTGTTGAAGAACGCAAATGAAACCTCTTGAATCAGTATGAAGTGGTTAAGGTCAAATTTCTTTTTAACGCATCTAACACAGATCAAAATAAATCAAAATAATGTCCTTCCCAGTCTCCCTCAAAGTATTCCCACGGTTTTTGATTGAACAGAACTGCAACATTTTATACAGCTTTATGGCTACACACAGCTTCGCTAACACGTGTAAACGTGTTTGTAGATCGAGAGTTCGAGACTATACGCAATCCCCACCCATAATTATACAAGTGATCAAAGCGAAAAGACATAAATATGCAAAGAATTATAATATTTTGTTTCACACATTTAGGTATAAAATGTTAAAAATGTAGATTAATATTTTTTAGTTAAAATTGAAATGATTGAACAAGCCTTATTGACCAATCAGACGGGGTTGTCTCCGTTGTGATGTCACACACCCCGCAATGATCGGCGGCCCCTTCGAAAAGATGGCGGGTTGCGGGAAAGCAAATTCGACCACTGAATTCCACGATTTTCCCCTCTTTATGAAGCTCGTAGGTGAGTAGCACATAGGTAATTGTAGGTTGTTTTTAACACCCAATCAGATAAGCCAACAATTTTCTGTGGGTTGCATTCCCCTTTAAAGTGCTGGCAGAGAAAACAATACCGTTAAGAATGTTCGCCATGAGCTGAAATTGAGACATGTGTACAGTCAGTTATATTTACAGCTGTATTTAGGGCCTAGTCCGAGGCAAGAGAAAAGTTGTGGATCAAAAAAATAACAGGGAAAGAAGAATCTGAACGGAATACCGAATTATGACTAACCTACTGTCGCCAAAGAGGGCGCTGTATAAAATGTTGTTTTCAGTAATTTAATGTAGGCTACTCAACACTTCGCATCTTGTGATAGACGATGATAAATATATCAAGCCTGACCACATGCGATGAAATTACCATGACCATTTTGAAACAGTCATAGCACTAGACATTCGTTGACAATCCTGTTCATTCTCGATCTTGTTAATCTAAATCTTCACAAAGGTCCTTTCTGTACGCTGTGAAAAATGTTGATCAACAATAGACCAACAGTTCAACAACATCGGTCAAATTATCTAAGTCAATACAAAGCCCAAATTTGGGGATTTTGCTGTGGAATATCATTCACAAACTATCATTCACAACAATTCCTACAAAACGAGACTAAGTAAATAGGGCAAGCAATTCTAACCTACTTGCTTATTTACAGTTTTTACAGTGTACGGGTATTGCAATTGTTGTAGAATATAGGAAGGTTTGCGGTGAACACCATGTATCAGGTCTCTTAAAGGAAGAGGTATGGTTCTGAAAAGAACCTTTCAGAACCATACCTCTTCCTTTAAGAGACCTGATACATGGTGTTCACCGCAAACCTTCCTATATTGATTCACCCACCATGCAAAGCCTTAAGTCTTATTTAATTGTTGTAGACTTCGGTTTAATCTTTGGTTGAGAAGGGAGAGAATAGAGTGACAAATGAAAAAAAACCCGATACATTTCAGTGGATTCACAAGGAACCACAATTGGGGATTGTAGCAAGCTTGCATTTTTTTCAAGGCGGTATAAAAATGTGGGAGTGTTTTCTGTGACACCTAGCAGGTCATCTCGATGTAGAAGAGGTACGGCTCTGCAGGGGAAGAGCCGGTAACTCAAGTTTCGGAGAGTGTGTACTCTTGCCCGTCGCAAGGTATGTAATGACCACAATTTTAACAATCTAGAGGGTCTGACGATTGGCTTCTAACAGGATCTTACCCTGATTCTGCTTTTAAGGAAGGTCCTGCTAGGATGGACCTGTCAAGCCCTCTATAAAATGTTTACAACATTTGGGAATTGTTCGATTATTTCTACGACTCAGAGACAAAAGTGCAGCTCAGGAGTTCGTTGCTGTCATCACTAACCAAGAGTTATATATTTTGATGACCCCGGGTCAAAATTACTGAGCCGGAACAACTGAATTATTCACATTGTAAGCTGTTGATTTTCAAACAGAGGAATGGGATGTGACTGGGAAATGTTGAAAAATTCATGATAGAGAGAAGTATCAGTACTTGGGTAGAGTCACGCCGGGATCGTTGGACGGGTAGACCTTGATCTTCTGCACTTTGGAGTGAGAGCGCCCTCTCTTGGCCTTCCCGCACACCTGGCCGCCGCACAGCCGGCCGAAGAGAATGGCCAGGAACGTGCCGCTGTGCTCGAACAGCTCGAAGACGGTCAGTATGGACAGCCCCAGCCACAGCCCCAGCTGCCCGCCGATATCGCTGGCCAGGCCCAGGATCTGCGTGGGTAACGGACAGGACGGCGTTATGGCTTCGCAGCGGCTTCGGCTCATCAAGAGTCTTCGATTAGTCCACCCCGCGCGTCCCCGGCTAGATCAGGGTTAACGACCAAAGTGATTAGTGGACCCGGGTCAATGTCCAAAGTGACTCGGTTACGTTAGCACACGAAGTAGACCTTGGTTACTGCCAAAAGTGACCCTGGTTACTGCCAAAAGTGACCCGGGTTACCATCCAATGTGAACCGGATTACCACCCAAATGTACCCGGATTACCACCCAAATGTACCGCCCAAAGTTACCTGGATCATATCACCGCCCGCCCAAAGTGACTCTCCTTGGTTACTATTGAAATTGACCCGAATAATGGTCCGAAGTGTACTCGGGTTACCACTCAAAGTGACCGCGGGCACTGCCCCCTAATGACCCGGTTTGCCACCCAAAGTGACCCGGGTTCGGTATGAAGGAAATGAACTCGATTTAGTTCCCAGGGTCACGACCAGGGGTTACGGCCGCAATTGACAAAATAATTATGCTGAGTGTAGCGTTTCATTATAGACATTTCCATTGGTTGTATTTACTTATAATTATGCATTGTAATCTTTTCCTCTTATTATTCAATTCTTTGGTCCTATGCATTTATTAACCCGATGATCATCCAATTTGTGGATCAATACCCTGTATCCTTATTTCCATATAATACACCACGTAATTGTTTTATCACATGTGCACCATTTCTTTGAATTGTTACTCGCTACTTCCTGGGCCTACATGTACAGCCTCAAGCATTGTTTTACACCAGTGAGGCTGACCAATGACCCTGAGTGGTCAGTGCTCTGTCCAGTGTTGTACTCCTGACTAGTATGGATCATATCGTTCTTTCAGGGAAATTCTACTCTGACTTGTTTGTTTCTCAACATCTGTAAATTCTTTCTACTAAGACTATTTCTCACTCCTCCTGCTACCTTCATCCGAGCCACATCACTTTTCCTAGCGCTCCACCTTTCAACTTTGGTAGCACAGCTCTGTACAATACACTTGTATATCAATAAAATGCCATTATCTCAGGCTTCTCAGCCCAAGTAAAATTAGTGTGTTTATTTCATCCCAACACTAAAACTGAACCAACACAACCTGAGTCTTCAGGCCTGCAGCACTTGTAGAAATAGAGACATATTATAAGGTTTACATGTGGCCCTGATGGGCGGCGGCAACTTGGTACGAGATGAAGGTTTTTTTAGTGTACATTTTGGAGAGGTAATTCAATAATTTATTATAAACAAAAAACCCTTCATTAGCTTACACCAGAATTGAAATGAATTTTTTGTATTTTCGGAAATTTTAAATATTAGAGGATATTATATTTTGATATCATTTAAAAGCTAATAGTATATTCTTTCTCATCATTAGAAAATCTCAAAATCTTAAAAGTGGGATTATTTCTCATTATGCTGTGCCGGGTCACATATCTAACGGGATCGACTAGACTGCGGCCGCGAGCTAGACTCGTAGACTCGTAGACTCGTGTGCAAAATGATACGGAGACAGCTGCCGTTTGTTGTTGTGCTGATGGGCCGGTGAGGGCGGTGTACAGCTCAGCAACGAACAAATGCTGCGTTCCCATCACGTCGTGTTGATCGTGTTCACGACCAGTATTTCCCAGTTCTCATCAACACCACGCCAACACGCACATTGCGCAAGCGCAAAGACAGGAGAGCATAATATGCTAGTAGGCTGGTTTTCACAAACGTACGCATGCAGACGACTCGCAGCTAATGTAATGGAAATTATTACTATTAGTCCTGACATGGGTGTAGAACAGCGTAGTAAATTCATGGTAAATTCACCTTTTCGTTCCTGGCTGCAGAAGCCGCCACCGTATGTATCGTAATCTTATCGTAACTCATGCATGCATCGATCATTCGATGTTGGTAAAAACTTTGTGCCCTTTGACCTCCTGACTCCATTTTGTTGCCAAGTCGTGAACTGGAGGCAAGATTTCTGCCTCCAGTTCACGACTGGTGACCACGAGTTACCAGACGATTGGAACGCCCCCTTCACGACTAGTGAACTCGTGAACACGGTAATCACGACGCGATTGGAACGCGGCAAAAGAGTCGGTTCGTTGGGGGCGCTCTACAGGACGTCATCGGGAATGATTGATAATCTGAGCTTGACGACGACTGAAGGTAAGGTTGTTTGGAACTGTCTCAAGGCGATGATGGTCCTTGGTTTTAAGTAGCGTGTATGCTTTGTCACCTCCCGTGTCCATAATCCTTGCTAATCGTGACCGTTATGTACACAGCCGCAGAACTGAGCGTTGCCAGAGGCGAAATTTGGTTTGCAGAGCCTGAGACCGTGAAGTAGCATTCTCCATGATTCAACTCTCCATACTCTGTGCGGTTCATCGATTGGTGTTTTTTTTCACTTCCCGCAGGCTCCTTCTATTATTGCGTGGGGAGAGGAGCTCTATGGGCGATTTGGATTAGAATTAGTCCCATTGTATTGCTGCGCCGAAAGCTGATGATTGGAGTAAGAACCATACAATAGGAAATCATGGGTCACTTTCTGAGAAGAAATGATTTGGGGAAAACGTGGCTTTGACAGGGAAGTAAGGGAGGACATGGAGTATGCAGAGGAAAGGGAAGGTTGACTTGGATGATCCGTCTGAAAGAGAGAAAGAGAGAGAGAGCGAGAGAGAGAGGGGGAGGGGGAAGAGAGAGAGAGAGAGAGAGGGAGGGGGAGAGAGAGGGAGAGAGGAGGAAGAGAGGGAGGGAGAGAGGGAGAGAGGGGAAGAGTGAGAGATGGAGGGGAGAGGAAGAGAGGGGGAAATAGAGAGAGTGAGAGAGAGAGGAGAGAGAGGAACAGATAGAGGTAGGGATAGATGGAGGGAGGGAGAGAGGGAGGGGAAGGAGAGTAGAACGGTGAGAGAGAGGGGAGAGAGGAAGAGATGGAGGGAGCTGATGGAGAGAGGGGGAGGGGAGGGCCAGGGAGGGAGAGAATGAGAGAGAGGGAGAGATGCATGGATGGAGGGAGAGAAGGAGGGAGAGGGAGAGAAGAAAAGGGAAAATGGAGAGGGAGAGAGAGAGGGAGATAAGAAGGGAGGAAGAGAGAGGGAGAGGGATAGAGAGATAGGTAGAGAGAGGGACTCGAGAGATAGAGGGGATGGAGAGAGGGGGAGTGAGTGAGGGAGAGAGAGAGGGGGGAGAAGTGCGAGAGGAGGAATGTAATAAATTTTAATCGGCAGAGGAATGTGTCTTCGGGTAAGATGAGGGAGGTTAATATTCTCAGCAGCGAGTGAGGACTGATGACTTAATCTGAAAGCACCGTGGGAGATTGTCAGCTGCCGTGGCTGGACACTGGACACCGTCTGACCCACTTCGGGCAAGGTCTAGACATCGTCCGGTAACTAGGACGACAAACAACAACAACAACAACAACAAAAAGCAAAACAATCATCCCTGAGACAAAGGTGCCATAACCAACTCCCGCCCCCGCCCCCGCCCCAGCCAGGTGCCCGAGTCAATGAAAAAAAATAGGCCTACCGTGTACGCAGGGGATTGCTTGATGTACTCGTAGTTGAATTCCTGGAAGAACACCTCGACTTTGGCCACGTTTTTCCTGTCAGCAAAAAATGCACCAATCGATCCAAATCATTTCAACTAAACTGCTCACAGTGAGTGGCCATTGTGTCACACTTTCACTTGAAAGCTTTGAAAAGTCTCAAGAGTGCATACGGTCCAAAAATGTTGAGTTACCGGCTCTTCTCCGAGCCATACTCCTTGGCAGGGATGTCATACACGGCGTCACGGCAACATTGCGCCTCCACCATGCAAATCATCAAGTCTTATCTAACGGGTGAACCATTTCCCTGTCAAATTCAGACCGATGGGCATATTGAAACTGAGATAGAGGGCTTTTCCTCACGTTGCAATACGGGCGATTCACAATAGTGCGCCCTCAAGAGTTTGCAACGCGTTGGCCAATCACAATACGCGGAATCTCTCGACCCTTTCCAGAATGTGGTCGACAGATACCGCGCACTTTGATTGGCTAACGCGTTGCAAACTCTTGAGGTCGCACTATTGTGAATCGCCCGCATTGAGCGTTCTCGTGTGTGTTTCAGCGCATCCAAATCGGGACCAGCGGGGAACAATCTCATACAAAGCAGGCAAAGCTACCCACACATTCATGGGATGGTAGCGGTCCTGGCACGTGAATTGCACCTTTGTGTAAAGTGATTGGAATGATTAATAGTGCTTACATATAGGGCCTATACTTTGGATCTCAAAATACGGAAGAAGGCCAGGCGTTCCTACTCTACCAGGCCCGTCCTCATAGGGGACGAGGAAAGGCTGTGCAACTAATTATTCACAGCTATTGGGGGTTAATCTCGATGGGCAAATGTTTTTTGTTCTCCCACCGCATAGGGTCGAATCGCAGGCCACTCTAAATTGTTGAGATTTTCATTTGGGTCTCACTCGAGTCAGTAAGTAGCTTGCAACATTTTCTATGTTTGTGCTGGCAATCATTTACTGGAAGTTGAATCGATTTTGTGCGTGGGCTTGAATCCAGTGCCTTGTGGAGACCTAAGATAATAGGTTGAATAGGTCTCCACAGGGAAATTGTAAAGGTGTATAGGTCTGCACAAGGTTTTCACGAAGCTTGTTTGTGGTACGGAGCCTCGGAGTCCACTGACGCAAATCCATTACCGGTATAGGTTCGGGAATCGGGATTTTGTTTGAACACTGGATCAGCATGGCAGGAGATGAACACCGCACACGAGTGTGCACGGCGCGACGGGAAACACACTCCTGAAATCTGTATCCTCATGGAGAAAATGGCTTTGTTTGTGTGCACTAACACAACCGAGTGAGAAACTGTTATGTTATGTTTTAAATTTATGTGGACATTTTGATTGTATGTCCCTTTTCAAATCGAGACGGATTCTTACCCATCACAAATTTCGCCTTTTTGAGTTGTTTCCAAATACCGATTTTGTGAAATCCTTGTGGGTAGGCTACATAATACCCATACACCTTTAGAATTTCTCTGTGGAGACCTATTTAACCTCATTCTCCTATGTCTCCACAAGACACTAGATTCGCGCTCAAGATAATTGTGTCGGGTTGTGTGGACGCGCGCGCAGCGTGATTGACCCGTGCCCACAGATGTTTGGGGAAGAGTTTAGGATATAGGGGACACAAGGGGTGGATCCGTGTAAGTTTCCACACCTTTTCACACTACAGGGAATTCCCGGGGATTTTTCTACCCCACCATCACCCCCGCAACCATTCGCACTGGACCCATTTGGAAACTCCCGGGGACCCCATTTCCCCCGTGACAATCGTAAAACCCCGGGGGTTTTCTCCTTCGCAGTGGCTGTTGTTACGGCAGTCGTCCGTGTGGTTCCCTAACTTCACAGTATTTGTCAGGATGCTTAGCTCTTGGAACCAGACTATCAGCTAATAGACTGGTTCAACCAGCCTGCAATGCTGACGAAATACAATCAAGTCAGGGAACCACACGGAAGACTGCCGTAACAACAGCCACTGCGTTTCTCCTTCTACCCTATACCCCCGAGCAGGGCTAAAACAAAATCCGCAGGGAAAAGCTTATCCCCGGGGATTTCTTCCGTAGTGTGAATAGCCCGACCGAAATCTCGAAAAATCCCCGGGGGGTTTCGTGTGTAAGCCCCCATAGGTGCTGCAGCGAGCAAAAAAAGGTCTCCATCACTCACCCGGCCCAGACTTTTGGCGACGACCCTCGGATGCTCCGCTTCACCTCCCGGTTCACTCTGCTGATGTCCCGAAAAAGCTTATCCTGAAAAACGACGGAGACAGGAAAAGACCAGTTTAGGCCCTTCTGTGTTGTTCGGTGTGAAGAGTCATTCACTCTGTGTGAACCCCGGTCTGATAACACGCAGTGGCCGGGTTGACAACAGATTGCTTTTGCGATCTGGATGAAAACGGGGAAGGGGGGGGGGTTGCTGTCTTGGGAGTCAATTGTTCAGCGGTTCTGTCTGAATTCCCCACCCCCATCCAAGCGCAGGAAAGCTCGGGTGGTAGGCTACACAACTCTTAGGCCAATTTAATAGAGTCTCTGAAGCATGAACAAAAAAAGCCTTGCTGAATAAATAATGAGGTTGCCAGCCAAAGTTCCACTTGTATTTCATGCTAAGCATCCATGATTGGAATACAAGTTGAGGGCAGCAAGCGCCGAGTGAGACATGGCCGGTAATCATGTATTATGCAAGGACAAATATTCATTCTAAGCAGTTTTTCTTGTCTGGGCAGCTCTATGAAATTGGGGCCTGGTGCGTTAAATCGGAGACCTGTGATAACTTACGATCAATCGTAAGACGATGGGCGAATGCACAGAAACCATTATGAACTCTCAGAATTTACGAAGGGTTATCCATCGCAAGTCGAGTCACGATGTATCGGGGGGGGGGGCTTTGTGAAATACACCCTGGGTTCAAATCTTGGTCCAGTGGAGTCTTCTTCGTTATTCGTGACAGATGCACCGTCTGAAAGCACGGTAGCTCGGTGAATCTTCATCGAGATTTCATGGCTTCAGATAGAGCGGCATTTGCTGCACAGGTGAAGTGTCGTCCGCGCGTGGCGTTTGTGTACCAAACGCATGGCCGTCAGGTGTCAGCGATCTTCACCAAAGAGCAACGTGTTTTTTTTTTTTTGCACCCCAAAACGAAACCAGTTTCTGGTTAGAATCGCGAAAACGCACGCATTTATACATTCGCATTTAGCTTTTCTGTCCGAAGATTTACGTGTAAATTCTCCCTACCCTCCGCTTTCAAACCAGGGCAACCGCTAGATCAGGGAGTCAATATCCATCGAGCTACTTTAGCGTGAAAGTCTGCTCAGCACGAAACACCGTCCTTCGTTAAACAGGACAGCCAACCGTATGTGACCCGGCACAGCGACATGAGGAACATCCCACCAAAACACTTTTCAAGTATCTTCTCAATTCGATAAAAAAAAAAACATTTTTGTTTTTGTATTTTCGGAAAGTTAATGTATCGGAGGATATCATGTCCAAAGGATTTTTCCGAAATTCGTCTCTAAATGTTGAAAAAACGAGGATTTCTGGGGAGCGTTTGTGTACTGTTTTCATGAAAATGTAAAGTTCCTGCCTTTTTGAATGGCCGCTTTCGAGGAGTTAGAAAGGCGCTGCTATATTGTGTCTGGTACCAAATGAACGAGCGAAGTCCCCTTGTACTATTTACAACAAATTTCACCCGGAAATAATTTTGATACCATTTGAAAGCTAATGGTATACTCTTTCACATCATTAGAAAATCTTAAAATCTCAAAAGTGGGGGTCATTCCTCATTATGCTGTGCCGGGTCACATTATTATCGTGCGTTCCTGTTTGCTATCAATAATTTTTGTCTCCGACAGCAATTTATTGTTTGCAACCAAGATCCAATGCGAGTGATTCGGCTGACAAACTTCATTTTTTACTGGGCCAGCTATCTTTACTCGGCTGAGACTTGGTGCTTAGGCCTATAAGCTGGTCTATTAAAAAAAATACGTCCCATCCCACAGGTCAGATAGATGACCGCGCAATGTTTCAAAAATGGACGTACACAGTCTGTTGTGGGGAGATTTTGCTCGTTTACCTGAAAGTGATCGGCAGGCCAGACGGACGAACTCGCAGCGGTGATGTACGTTGTGTCACTGGAACAGTTGGATTGAAAAAAAAATGCAATGTGCTAAACATGAACCTCGTGTATTAATTAGATCCGCTGGCAATGCTGAAAACTCGGTCCTGAATTCAGAGCAACCCGAGGAATACTCATCATCTGAAGGCCGCCGCACACGAGAGCTATCTGCTGAGGAAAAAAAGTCTCTCGTGGCCGTTAGCTCAGCACGTAGCTCACCGTGTGCGCTGAACTTTTAGTGAGATTTCTCCCTCAGGAGGCCGTGCCGCCGTTAGACCAATGATCTGTCCCGTTTGATTTTGGCAACCACGTGAATAGAGCGTGTGCTTTCATTGGGCAGTTGCTTCGTTTGTTTTGCTCAGCACGTAGCTCAAGTCGCTGCACACGATGAGTTTTCATCCACGAGAGGCGAAACAAAATCAAACAGCATAGATATTGGTCTCACGGCCTCTTGAGGCAGAAATCTCACCAAAAGTTCAGCGCACACGGTGAGCTACGTGCTGAGCTAACGACCTCGAGATAATTTTTGCTCAGCAGATAGCTCTGGTATGGTGTGCGGCGGCCTTAAGCGGACGTTTGTAAGAATAATTATCGAATAAAAAAGGCTCCGCTATGCGAGGTTCGGGCGTTCAGATCCTCGAAGGACCTTTCTCAGAGGCAGCCTGTAAATCTTTGACATCCGTACTTTTGTGCAACATTTTTGTGTCACTTTAAGAAGTTCAAAACAAAGACCGAATTGGCATACTTGAACAGCTTGTAGCACTCTTTTCATTTCTTTTCTTCTTTTTTTTATTCAAAAACGAAAACAAAATTTTTTGCAAAGATTTAAAGAATGTAATGAATTCGGATGCAAGGTGTTTACTCACTTGCAGCGTTGGAAACAAGAACAAACCAACGTCCCTTCTTTGTATTCTGCCTCCAAGTTATTCATGCATTCCTGGGCTGAGGATGCAGGAACAAAAGAAGAAAGCGGGAACATTAAATATCCTTCTAATTTACACAGTTTGTAGATGGTCATGATAGAATCTTCATGTTGATATCTTACGGTCTGGGATGCTGTACCTTAGAAATCTTCACTCAAACATCGACAAATAGTTTATTACTCGCAAGTAATAAACTATTTCTTACACTACAGAATGGTGCAAAACCCGTGACGGTTTTGTTTTACATTTTTCTACTTTCTCAGATCACCATTTGAGCTAAAAACCTTGGCAGGATTGCTTTTTGGGGGATGTTTAATGATTTAACACACAAACTGTGGCAATCTTTTAACCTTAGTTACCAATGTTGTATAGGGCCTTTAATGAACCCGAATTAACACCGAGCCGTCGGCGTTAGTCGAGTCTAATATAATCATTATAAATATAGCTGCCGCAGCCAGGTTTACAAATTGGTTGTTTGCATCTGAATGAAAGCGGGGGCGTGTTCCCCGGAGATGTGCGGCAGTTAATTATTTGTTTTAATTTATTGGTTAAATTGCTTCTGACTGGCGCCCCCACCCCGGCAAAGACTAGTCGACTATTAGGGAAGGCCACCATCTAAGGGCTGCATGGCTCAGATGGAAGACTACTGGTATAGGTGCTCCAGAGGTCTCGGATTCCAAGTCCCGGTCCAGTCAAAGTTTTCTTTGCTAATTTTTCAATTTGTTAACAATTTCCAGTCAGTTTTTCCTTTGTTTGTTTGACATAATGCAAATGGTTGAAAGGCAGGGTCAAGCACGAAAACCCATTCAAAATGGAGACGAAAATCCAGACTACGAGGAATGGGGTGCCGTTGACATGAAAACCACTGACTTCTATTATATGACAACCTTGGCTTGTATAGCCTACCAGCTATACGGGTGGATACCAATGCCTTGATTTAGACTAGTCATCCCTCCCAGTTCTATAGTTGTCAAGCCTTGGCTGGTAGTCTGCCATCAAAAGGAATGGAGGCTAAAACCATGCTTCAAACTGGCCAACCATCCCAGTTCTATTGGCCAGACTTGGCTTGTTGCCTATGCATGCAGCTATACGGATGGATACCAGTGCCTTGATTCAGACTAGTCATCCCTCCCAGTTCTAGTTTTCAGCCTTGGCTGGCAGTCTGCCATCAAATGGAATGGAGGGTAATGCCATGCTTCAAACTAGCCAACCATCGCAGTTCTATTGGCCAGGCTTGGCTTGCAGCCTACCACCTATACGGATTGACGCCCATGCCTTGATTCCAGACTAGTCATCCATCCCAGTTCAAGTTCTCAGCCTTGGCTGGCAGTCATGACCCTCTGCGTTCTGTGCGACCATGGAGAGGGAACCGTCAAGATCAAGAAAATGTGGGCTTTGAATGACTTGGCGTCAGTAGCTATAATTATATACCTGCATCGTCGTCAATGTCGCACGGAAACACATTTCCGTCCTGTGAGCTCGGGTAGTGAGGATCGAAACAGCCGCACTCCTTAATCACCTCCTTCTGGTAGCAGCTCCGTTCACAAGCCTGCACACATCCACAGAGGATAAATTGTAAAAAAAAAAATGTGTGATCCCCGAAGTTTCCAAAAGCTGCATCCGCCATGCGCTGACTCCAGACTGCTGATTGAAGCCACGTTTATTGTTGCTTGCGTCTAAACGGATCATGAGGCTGTGATCCCTGGAGATATAGGCCCACGACAGTTATTCGGTTGAACGCCACAAAGGCCGTATCCGAAACGGGATTCCCGAGCTACGGCTAGGGCTATTGTCTTCGCATCTCCGTGTATTTCCAATAGGGGGAAGACCTAGACTTATAACTCTGGACGCCCGTTCCGGATACGGCCCAAGTCTTCCCACTCTGCGGCTGCGCTAAATATAACACAGCGCGTGTATACACTCTCCTAGCTTAAAAGCTCTCTGACTACGAATCAATTCATGAATTGTAGAACGAATAATGCAAATGACAACCCTCGGGCTCAATGCTTCAAATCACGTAGGACTGTTTCATATACCGACAGCGGGAAAAAAATGGGTAATATTTGATAATTGGCAAATAATCTAAATAGTACAACAATACGGGCGATTATGCAATAGTGCGCCCTCAAGAGTTTGCAACCCGTTGGCCAATCACAACGAGCGGAATCTGTCGACCCAATGCACAAGCTTGAAAGGGTCGACAGATTCCGTAAACTGATATAAACGATATAAATGGCACAACAATTAGTATAATTGAAAAGAATCAAGCTACAACTTCCGATAATTCTGCGATAACTGTGGGGAGCTTCTTTTTACAAATCGCAGAGCGTAAGGCCGTGTATTTCTCAAAGCACTGCGTTGTGTGAACGTTGATTCAGTGGCCTGCACCTTTACAATAGGCCTAACACGCTTGAAAATAGCGCCCCAATCCCAGCCAAAATTAAATTACCATTAATTTTGTGAAGGCCACCACCTAAGGACTGGACAGTTCATGTGGTCAGAGCGCTGGTATACCTTGAACCAGCGTCCTGGGTTCAAGGTCGGGTCCAGAAAATAAAAATTAAAAAATCCAAAGAAAATAGTTACAGACGATAAAACAGTAATTAAATTAGTAGATAATTTAGCGGCCAGCCATTTGAAATTGCCGAGCCATTATTTCCTCATTACTAACGTAAACTATCATTTATATTATAAGTGCTTTCGCTGTGATTATCTCTACCCGTCCGCATTCCATTATCACAATAAACATTTAGCGTCGTATAAGCTTGACTGACTACAATTTAATTACATAGATCAAACAGTAATAATTCTCTGAAATTGCTGGCATACAATTGAATTATCCCGCCCATTTACTGAGGGTTACTTTGAGAAATCTTCAAACAAAATAATCCAGTAGGACTATTAGTTTCTTTGCCTTTATTTTGAAAAGCTCCGTCCACTTTGTGTGATCCCTGAACTGCTGACAGAAAAATGTCCAGTTATTTTTTTTTTACTTTTGGAAAATAGCCACGAATAATTTTACTGGACCCGGGCCTTGAACCCGAGACCTCTGGTTCTGCGTACCAGCGCTCTTACCATCAGAGCTATCCAGCCCTTAGATGGCGGCCTTCCCAAATAGTCAACAAGTCTTTGCCAGGCTGGGGAGCGCCAGTCAGAAGCATTATTTTAGCCATTAAGCATCTCAAGGGGTAACGCGCTGTTTTCATTCAGATGCAAACAACCAATTATTGTTATACACCTGGTTATGTCAGTTCGGGGATCGCACAAAGTGGATGCAGCTTTTTCAGTTAAAGTCAAACAAAATTAATAAAGGAAAAACTGAAATATTAGTGGGCCTGGTGTTTCGATCATAACAGGACCTTTCTCAAAGGCAGAGTGACAGGGACAAAACAGATACATGTATACGAAGGAAGGGGGAAGAGAGTGAATAGGACACGGATGAGAAACAAAGGACAAGGAGTAAAGCTGGTAGGGAGAGATCAAAGGGAAGGGCAAGGAGTAGGGTAGGGATTAGTGAGAAGAGGGGGGAAAGATCAAAGAGAGAAGTGTGAAGGAGTGAACACAAAAGAAGGATTATCAGAAAGCTGCATGGTGTTAGTCATTACCCTCCTGGATGTTGAGACCATGTGGTTGAATAGTCCGAAGACGCTTCATCCACATTTTCTCACGGCTAAGACGGACAGCATTACTACGGTGACCAAGGGATTCTATGCCCAGTACACTCATATCTGATATCAAAACAGATACATGTACACGAAGGAAGGGGGGAGAGAGTGAATAGGACACGGATGAGAAACAAAGGACAAAGAGTAAAGCTGGTAGGGAGAGATCGAAGGGAAGGGCAAGGAGTACGGTAGGGATTAGTGAGAAGAGGGGGGAAAGATCAAAGAGATATCAAAGGCTGGAAAGCGGAATTATCTTTTGGGACTCGTTTTCCCATTGTTTGAAAATGAACTTGTAAAGGTTGCATCCACGTTGTGCGATTCTCGAACTGCTGTAGCAAGGTTTACAACGAATCGTCTGCATTAGATGAAAATCGTTGTAGGGGGTTAGGATCCATGGAGATATTCGGCAGTTAATGGTGAAATGCTTCTCAGTATAAGCGCTTGAAACATGACGCAAAAGGGTCCTACACTACAGTCTCAACGTGTATCTCCTCCCGAGAATACCCCAGCGCGGGGTGTCGTTTACAAGTCACCCGGATGGTTGTTTTTGGTTTTTAGTCCCGTTGCGCCGGCAACGCATCCGCTCACCTTCAGGCTGTAGGACACCCCGTATCTCTCCGTGAAGATGTTCCCCTCCGTGTCATCGATTTCCTTCTTGGAGCAGTTTCCGAAGGGCAAGCCGAGACGTTCAATGGTCATCTGCAGGTTGCCGAACAAAGAACCAACGATCATTATACACTGCAAAAAAATGCTGGGCCCCCAAAAATGGTGGTGCCCCAAAAATGGCGGTGACCAAAAACGACCACTCCCGGTAGTCGACTTCTTGTTATCTGCAATAGTAGGACCTTTCTCAGGTAGTCCCTCTTTCAGGGATCGTACACCATTTTTAAAGTGCCCACATTTCCGGACACGCCAAAATTGAGAAATTACCGACTCATTACGAGGTTTTGTAATGGTGTCAGACCATTCCGTGGAATTTTAGCCAGAAATGAAGATATTATTTTGATGGATGAATATGGAGTTCCTTTTACAGCCCTCTACCGGTATGTCTGAAAAAAGGGGTTTGTATTTAATTTTGTTTCCATGGTTTTTTATCATGACATGGTTGACGGATTGGGCAGTAACTTCATCAGGTGTGTTGTGTTATGTATACGTGGAGTTAGACTAAGCATTGAAGCGATGCTTAGACCTTCACAAATGTGACCGGCCACAGCATAATGAGGAATAACCCCACTTTTGAGATTTTGAGGTTTTCTAATGATGTGAAAGAGTATACCATTAGCTTTCAAATGATATCAAAATTTAATATCCTTGGATACTTAAAATTTCAGGAAAAAAAAAATGATTTGTAATCGAATTGTGAAGATACTTTAACTTCAGGCGTTGTTTACTCAAAAAGTGTTTTGGTGGGATATTCCTCATGTCGTTGTGCCGGGTCACAAATGTGCGCCCTACCTCTACACCAGAAGGTTCTGCTGGAATCGGAACGACCGATCGTATACATTTGTGAGATTTGTATGATATTGGTCGATTGAGACAGTGAGGAGTTTGCTTCATGTTTGTATATTGATGTCAAAAAGGGTCAAACGTCGACTGTTAAATACTTACAATCTGGTTTGATCAGGCACAGCATAATGAGAAATAACCCCCACTTTTGAGATTTTGAGATTTTCTAATGATGTGAAACAGTATACCATTAGCTTTCAACTGATATCAAAATTATTTCCGTGCGAACGTTGTTGTAAATAGTACAATGGGACTTCGCTCGTTCATTTGGTACCAAACACAATATAGCAGCACCATTCTAACTCTTCGAAAGCGGCCATTCAAAAAGGCAGGCACTTTACATTTTCATGAAAACAGTACACAAAGACTCCCTCGAAATCCTCGTTTAGAGACGAATTTCGGAAAAATCCTTTAGACATAATATCCTCCAATACATTAACTTTCCGAAAATACAAAAAAACAAAGATTTTTTTTTTATCGAATTGAGAAGATACTTTGACTTCAGGCATTGTTTACTCAAAATGTGTTTTGAGGGATATTCCTCATGTCGCTGTGCTGGGTCACATTATGCTAGTAGGTGGTTCTGGGGCCAACCGTGGTCAGAATGGTGGTCGAGTTATTGCGCGGCTCGGTTCACTCACCACTCGTACGCTGACCCCCGTCTTGGAGCCCGGCGAGATGGCCATGCCGTCGTCCTCGGGGAAGGGCATGGTGTCCCGGTCGTGCACGACCAGCCTGAAGCCAGCCGACTCGGTCATGTCAGACATGTACTCGTCCTGCTCCAGGAATAACTCCATACTCAGCCCTTCGGGAAATATAGGTCATGAGAGAGAGAGGGGAGGGAAAGAGAGAGAGAGAGGGGACGGAAAGAGAGAGAGAGAGAGAGAGAGAGAGAGAGAGGGGGGAGGGGGGAGAGAGGGAGAGGGGAGGGAGAGAGAGAGAGGGGAGGGAGAGAGAGACAGGCAGACAGAGGAGGGAGAGAGAGAAGGGAAGGGAGGGAGAGAGAGGGGGGAGAGGGAGAGAGAGGGAGGGGAGGGAGAGAGAGGGGGAGGGGAGATGGAGAGAGAGGGAGGGGAGGGAGAGAGAGGGGGAGAGGGAGAGAGGGGGAGGGAGAGAGAGAGGGTGAAGGAGAGAGGGAGAGGGAGAGAGGGGCATGGAGAGAGAGATGGGAGGGAGAGAGGGGAGGGAGAGAGAGGGAGAGGGAGAGAGAGGGAGAGAGAGAGAGGGAGAGAGAGGGGGAGAGAGAGAGGGGGGAGGGAGAGAGAGGGGGAGGTGAAGGGAAAGAGAGAAAGAGAGAGAGGGAGATAGAGAGGAGGGAGAGAGAGAGGGGAGGGGGAGAGAGAGAGGGAGAGAGAGAGGGGAGAGAGAGGGGAAGGTAGGTGAAGGGATACAGAGAAAGAGAGAGAGAGGGGAGGGAGAGAGAGAGGGAGAGATAGAGAGGAGAGGGAGGGAGAGGGGAGAGAGAGAGGAACAGAGAGAGGGAGAGAGGGGGAGGGACAGAGAAAGAATGAGAGAGAGAGGGGAGAGAGGGAGATAGAGGGAGAGAGAAAGGAAGACATATACCGGTAGAGAGAGAGAAAGAGTGAGGGAGAGAGGGAGGGAGAGAGGAAGAGAGGGAGAGAGAGAGGAAGAGAGGGAGAGAGAGAGAGGAAGAGAGGGCAACTTTTACAACATGTAGGACGCGATGAAATACCAACGAGTATAAGGCAGTGTCCAATATGATTAGCAATCAGCGCAATATACACAATATAAGACGATGGAACAATCAATCAGGGGCCAAAATCACCAACGTATGATTTCATTAGAAATCTATTAAGAGATCTCTTTAGATGTATCAGCGCGCTGAGCTATGCAGCCCATAGATAGCGACCTTCACAAGTCCATTATCTTTGCCGGGGTGGGGGCGGCAGTCAGAAGCAATTCACTTGCCTGGGATCACGTCCCGGCTTCCCTCCATTTCAATTCAGAGGCGAGCAACCTTTTTTTGGAGGGGCACAATGGCCGCCACCTCCTGGCCGGCTAGTGCAGGCGGTAAGAGCACTGATGCATTATTAATTAATTAAGGGTTTCCGGTTTATTTCTCGATACATCTGATAAAAAAGGTCAACATCTTTGGCTCAACTTTTTAAAAGGCCCTATACAACATCAGTAAAAGTACAAAAACAGTTGCCACAGTTTGTGTGTTAAACCATTAAATATTAAAAAAAAAAATACTGCAAAGGTTTTAGGTCAAATGGTTATCTGAGAAAGTAGAAAACGGCAAACAAACGTCATGGTTTACGCACCACTCTGTAGTGCACGAGTAATAAACTATTTGTCGATGTTTGAGTGAGGATTCTCGAGTACAACGATCCAGACCGTAAGATTTCAATATAAGGATTCTATCATGACCATGTACAAATATGTTGAAATCGATGTTTCCCGATCTTCCCAATGTTGCATTAAGTGGGCCTTTAAAGGCCCAATGCAACATTGGTAAATGTCAAAAGATTGCCACAGTTTGTGTGTTAAACCATTAAACATAAAAAAGAAGGTTTTAGCTCAAATGGTGATCTGAACGAGTAGAAAAGGGTAAAAAACGGTCACGGTTTTTGCACCGTTCTGTGTTCAAGTAAGAAATAGTTCATGACTTGCGAGTAATAAACTATTTGTCGATGTGTGATTGAAGATTTCTAGGGAAGTACAGCATCCCAGACCATAAGATTTCAACATGAGGATTCTATCATGACCATCTACAAATTGTGTAAAATAATTAGAAGGAAATATGTGGACATCCATGTTTTCCGATCTTCCCAATGTTGCATTGGGCCTTTAAGTGTACACGCCACGATTCTGCTCACCGAACAGTGGTCCCGGTCGGGTGGTTGTCAGTGACTCGCCAAACTGGAAGGAGTTGAAGGTGTAACAATTGCCGAACTTGTAGTGGTAGAAAGAAGTGAAGTTTCTAAAAGAAAAACAAAATCGATGAAAATCACTCATGCCAATAGTTCTGTAGATACAGCAGTGTCTACACGAAGAATCAAAATTCTTGTTGGTGTATAAAGCACTTTATAAGACCAATAAGTGGGGGGTTTTTTCAAGAAGGGCAACGACTGCCTGTAGTGTTAAAACATCGTTTTCCCCAACTCGTGGAACTCGTGGTTCGTGGTTCTGGCTTTATCAGGGAGTTTGTGATTGCTTTTGACGAGTGGAATCCACATCTTGAGCTTTTACTGCCAAGAATGTTACTAAAAATGATACCCGAAACACGGGATTCTCACTGCTCAAAACCTCGAGGGCCGGGCAACGTTTCATTAGCATGCAGGGTCAGGGGATGTTTGCACAGACTCTTTTTTTTATGCAAGATCGCCCAAAACGAGGCTGAAAAGCCACTCAAGGTTAAGGGCTAGAGAAAGATGAAGATAGAGTAGGACTCAGTAAGGCCGGAGATAGGAATTTACATTCCTATTGCCTCTTATCCCCTCTTATCCCGATGGGTTGCAAGTGCGGGTGGGTTTCTGTACGGATGGTTGTGGGGTACTCAGAACAATGGGACCACTCCTTGTGGGGTACTTTTTTTTCGGTACCCCATAAGGTTTTCACGAAACTGATTATTTGGAATTCACTCAAAAAGGAGGAATGTCCGAGGTATATTTATCCGTCACAAAGAGAAGTATATTATATAAGGGACGTTCGCTAGAAATTTCAGCCTAGGAAAGTGATTCTGGTTCGAAAGGGAGCGATTTGAATTCTGCTTTTCTGAGAGTGTTTTTTTTTTAGTACACGAGAACAAAGGAAATCCCCCACTAGTATATACGCGTGTAAGGGTGTTTGGGGAACAGTGCGAGAGTGAGTGCGTACGCGGGAGAGCATGGGTATCCCTTCCACTGGCACTTGAGCAGCATGTCTTCCAGCTTGTGGCCCATCTCCAGCCGCTCCGCCTCCGTCAGGTTGGCCAGCTGCGCGATGAGCCGCGCCTCCTTCAGGTAGTCGTCGTCCTTTTGCTTGAAGAAGTTTCCCCTCTGTCGATCATCCCAGCTGGCCACGGTCGCCTGGTGGAGCGACAAAAGAAACGAGAACACATAAGAGGACATGGGAGGACATGAGAGGACATGAGAGGACATGAGAGGACATGAGAGGACATGAGAGGACATGAGAGGACATGAGAGGACATGAGAGGACATGAGAGGACATGAGAGGACATGAAGAGGACATGAAGAGGACATGAGAGAACATGAGAGGACATGAGAGGACATGAAGAGGACATGAGAGGACATGAGAGGACATGAGAGGACATGAGAGGACATGAGAGGACATGAGAGGACATGAGAGGACATGAAGAGGACATGAAGAGGACATGAAGAGGACATGAGAGGACATGAGAGGACATGAGAGGACATGAGAGGACATGAAAGGACAGGAAGAGGACAGGAAGAGGACATGAAGAGGACATGAAGAGGTGGAGCGACAAGAGGAGAGGAGAGGAGAGGAGAGGAGAGGAGAGGAGAGGAGAGGAGATGAAAGATAGGGAAAAGGACAGAAAACATAACGATACATTTGAAAAAGGTACTGCTAGGATCGAAACGTCAGGCCCATTCAATTTTGAAATTTGCCTTTTGGTAATTTTAGTCAGTAAGCAGTTTGCAACATTTTTATATATCACTTCAAATATTAATCCCCTTACTTCCTCTACACCATCTACTAATGGATCCTAAAAGGACTGTTCATGTATATGTTTGTTTGGCAAATTAATTATCAATGAAGCACGTAATATCTTTCCTGAAGAGTCCTCGCACTAATGGGTCCTTGTTGATTAAAATGTTACAAATTGTCAGTGGCGATGTCGTCGCCTGGTACTCTCGAGAAAAGAAGAAGATTTTCATAAGCCTCATTACATGCGTGGTTCATAATGACCCTTCCGGTCATATAAGAGCAGGGTGGTCCTCTCTGTAAAAGAAATGTACGCACGGTTCATGGATGTGCTGGTGAATGAACAATGCGCGCTTCAATATGCGATTAATTTGTTGGCCATTACACAATGATCCCTGTGACGATGCAGCGATTGAACTCTTGCCCATCGGAACACTGCGAGGACGAACTGACGGAGGGCTCGGAAGGAGAAGGCTAGTATGATAGACAACCGCCCCCCTCCGCAAATTTCGATAGGGAATCATTGTAAACTTGACACAAGCCCAGCCGATGAAACAACAACAACAACAGCGACAACAGCAACAACAGCAGCGACAACAACAGCGACAACAACAACAACAACAACAACAACAACAACAACAACAACAACAACAACAACAGCGACAATAACAGCAACAACATCGACAACAGCAGCGACAACAACAGCGACAACAACAACAACAACAACAACAACAACAGCAACAACAACAGCAACAACAACAACAGCAACAGCAACAGCAACAGCAACAACAACAGCAACAGCAACAACAACCACAACCACAACAACAACAACAACAACAACAACAACAACACCAACTACCGGTACAGTAGCAGCAACAACAAACATAAGACAGTAAAGCAAATAGTTGAAACAGATTGTTGGGAGCAGTCAATGTATTCTCACGTGATTGAGGAAATTGAGGCTTGAATAGGAGTGCGGGATTTGAACAAAATACGAACAATAATGGCAGGTTGGTCCATTGTCATAGATGGACTGGGTAAGGCCCGTACATTGATTTAGACAAGTCAAGCAAAATCATTCGAAGACCACGATGGCTGAACGTTTTCAAACCTGGAAGAAAATAAGACTAGTTTCTATCCTGATAGAGTTTCACTTATTTCCAAAGGAGTATTGTAATTATTCGAATAATTCGAATAATATTTATTCGAATAGCGCCGCAATGGTCCGATTTGATTGTTCTGAAACACAAGGGGGCGAACACGCCACACTGTTAAAATTACGTTCAATCCGATCTTTTGAAACAAACTTTCAGATTGGCATTGAAGTAACGCATTGAAGTGCAACGTTCGTCTGTAGTTGTGAGTACGCTGGTGAAAGGTGTCTTGGAAAAGCCCCACATTGTGGTATTGCTTCGTTCAAACTGTAGGGAGTTTGTGATTGACTATTAGCCACACAATTCAAACCAGACATTTTCAGCAGTTGATAATTTGGCCAATGTTGTGGAAAGCTTTGCGGTGACCCATGTACGCCATTCCTTTCGAGGAAGGTGTGTGGTGTGGCTCTGAGAAGCGCCTGTAACTCGACGTTTCGGACACTGTGCACCATGGGCGTTGTCAGGAGGAAATGTTGGTCAGATGGGCTACTGCACAGACCTGGCTACGGTGGGACAAGTTGATGAGAGGCTGTGTGGCTTTCTGCGCCGTGCCCGATGGGAAGGATCATTACTTTACCTCTGCCGTGGTGAGGTTGGGCGACTGGGTGGTTGGGGCACCTTGCGTGGTCATTCTATGGGGTGAGAGAGTAGTAGCTCCTTCGGCTTGTGGTGTCTCAGTCTGGTGAGCCTGCTCCCCGCCCTCTTCACCCGGTGGTGGATGTGGTGGCAACGCCTCGCCCTCCATCGCCTCCTCCTCCCCCTCACTCTCATCCGGCGGCGGCGGCGGGGCAAAGTCCACGTCGAACAGCTCCCGGAAGGCGTCGGCCGCCTTGGCCAGCTCCCCCTTGCGCACCGGGTTGGTGTTGCAGACGGTGACGGCCGGGAAGTTCAGCGAGCGCTCGAAGCGGACGTCCAGGCCGACCGTGTAGCCGTAGGCCAGGTAGGCCTGGAACAGCGAGGACACCTGGATCGCGAGCATGGTGACGCTGGCCAGAAAGAGCGTGGTCCAGGCGCCCTTGGCGAGGAGGCTCTTGGAGCGGTGAATGTTGGGCAGGCCGTGGGCGGAGCTGTTCTCTAGCAGACAGGACACGGCCGAGCCCAGTGAAGCGTTATTCTGACTGCTTCCCATTGTCTCTTCGTTCGTTAGACTTAACCGAGAAAAATGAGCCACAGTCCTGACAGTGCCAAGACAACGCTCGTGCCGACCTCTGAGATAGGAGAGACTGAACTCTATACCGTCTGAGCAATGCACTCCCGATGGAAGGACCTGCTGTGAAAGATGCCCTCTCTAAACTCTCGGTCGGATAGCCAATGAAGAACAACGGCACGGATCGGAGAAACAAGCGTGGGCACCGACTCAGTGCACGGGGGCCCAGTCTGCATGCAGGGAACGCGCAGGCGCGGGGCTGGCCACACGTCGTCCCGTAGTCCACGTCACTATGCATTATTCATCGCTTCCGTCTAGGAGTCTAATGGCTCGGAGCAGAATTACTTCGGGCGCAATTAAATCACACGCTGCCTATTAAACAACAATTAGCTGCAGCGTGTACCTCATTAAGTGCACGGGCAGAGTTTAGACGATTCTAATGACGGGCTCAAAACCCAGACGCAAAAGCTCCAAAACCGGGAATGTCTTACCTTCTCTCTCTCTAATAAATTAATTCCGGGTCCAATTTCATGGAGCCGCTTAAGCGTGAAAATCTGCTCAGCATGAAAAATATTCCTCGTGTAAAAAGTTTTACAAACCACATTAGGATGCAATCTCAATTGATTTTCACTTGTATTCCACTATTCTTTACTTAACATGTAACAGAAGTAAAGTTTGGGTTGTCAATCTGATCCTATGATTCATGACTCTGCGCTTAAGCATACTTTGGTGCTTAAGCGGCTCTATGGAAATTGGGGACCCTTCTTGGCGTTTCGCCGAGACGTCCGTTGATTACAAAAAGATTAGGTTTTCGTGCTTCGTAAGGTTAGACGTACTATTCTTATACTAGGCCTACGCGCACTTGACCTGTAATTGGCTGACCTCCATCTGACCTCTGGACGAGGGCGCCCTGCAGAAATGACGTCACTGGTATGAAGTCCAAAGCCAGAGCCCACTTCAGCGGGGAACTTGACGGAGTGGTAGCAACCGCCAGGAGGAAAGTGACTGACCATAATAATCGATATGAAGGAAGGCACTAGACAGGGGATCTGAAATTATCAGTTTGTTCTGTACCCCGATTATTTTTAACCCCCAAATCACACACCATTTTCCAAACTTATAATAGGGATGTAGCCTGTTCGGCGCACTATTGACCAGCGGTTTTATTTATTTCTCCCTTTCTCTACCAAATTTAAATGTGGAATAACATAAGACCGATATGCCTAGGTTAAAAAAAAACAGAGATAAAACTATATAAGGAAAAGATTCTGGAAAACCCTAATGGCTATTCAACTGTTCGGTCAAAAACATAACATCTTCCTTTAAAAGAGATGAAACCAATATATGAATAATTACTCTGGTACTCTGGTACTTTTCACGCTTTTACCCAAAAATAAAAAGAACGCAGTGGCTGTTGTTACGGCAGTCGTCCGTGTGGTTCCCTGACTTGATTGTATTTCGTCAGCATTGCAGGCTGGTTGAACCAGTCTATTAGCTGATAGTCTGGTTCCAAGAGCTAAACATCCTGACAAATACTGTGAAGTCAGGGAACCACATGGACGACTGCCGTAACAACAGCCACTGCGTAATTTATACCCCCCAAAAGTTGGTAGTTTGTACACCGACAAAGTATAGGAAATTGAATGGGACATTTACAGCACTATACCATCTTGATATGAACTCTTCCTAACCCTTATCCCACAGTTCCCCAATCTGCTTGGTAATCTGGGCGGTCTGCTCGGCCTCTACATCGGCGTCTCTTTCCTGACTCTGGCCGAGGTCATCATTCTGCTCTTCGACATCTTCAAGTTCTTCGCGAGGAAGGTCTTCAGTGTCAACAAGGTCAAGCCCGTGTTGAGCTGAGCTGGCCATGAGCACCTACAGCGCCCTCTAGGGGCTGACCTGTTCTCTTTCTCGGGCGCGTCGTGTTTTTCCGAGGCATAAAAGCGTCACGACGTATGACACTTAACCACCGTGGCTAAGCTATAAGTGCGCATGCGCGAAGCCAGGTTTTGCTGAGGCCCCCCATTCACTCATTTATTCATTCATCCATTTCTCAGATAGTTACATGCACGAAAGAACCCTAACCCTTATCCTAATCCTAACCCTAACAACCCTAATCCTAAACCTAACCCTAATCCTAATTCTATCAGTAACGCTAACCCAACCCGAACTCTAACTCTAGCCGTAACCATAACACTAACCGTAGCGCCCTAAGCCTAACCTACACTGGTTTACAAAACACGTCCTTGTATAGTCCCCACACAATTTACGGGGTACCAGCATGGCTCAACGATTGTTGTTAAGCGTCATATGTCGGTCCTCTTATATATCTTAAAATTTAGTGGGCCTGACGTTTCGATCCTAGCAACACCTTTCTCAAAGGCAGGCAGGACCTTTGAGAAAGGTCCTGCTAGGATCGAAACGTCAGGCCAACTAAATTTTAAGATTTACATTTTGGTAATTTTAGTCAGTAAGCAGTTTGCAACTTTTTTGTATATCACCTCTTATATATCTCTGAGAAGGAGAGAATTCTCAATCGACATCGACGGTTAACACTTGACAATTATGGGTATTTACCTTCGCCGGACATTTGCACTGAACTTTATTCAGTAAAATCAACAAGATCAGAGTGGTCGTCGGAAATTCGACGAGGGTTTGCCCTTCTTGAAATACAGGGAGCTCGGGCGGGATTCGAACCCCCCCCCCGAATCCCGAACACGCTCCTGTCTTAGTTGGCGTTATCGAAAATCCACTCTACCGTGCCTAATCATGGGGTGGGGGGAATGCAACGATCATATAAAAGTATGGATTGTTGTCAAAAAGGTAGACGAGAGAATTCTGCTTACCTCGGTCGCTGTGTTAACGTCGCCGGCAGTTGTCTTTTGGTCCTCGGGCGGCGCTGTGGTGAGTGTGCCCGTGGGAGATGACGCCGCGGTGACCGTCCCGGAACCAGAACCGGAGCCGGATACCTTACCGGAACCGGATCCGGAACCGGGATTGGATCCGGATCCGGAACCGGCCGATGTGTTTTGGTCCTCGGGCGGCGCAGTGGTGGGTGTGCCCGTGGGAGAGGGCGCCGCGGTGACCGTCCCGGAAACAGAACCGGATCCGGATCCGGAACCGGCCGTTGTCTTTTGGTCCTCTGACGGCGCTGTGGTGGGTGCGTCCGTGGGAGATGGCGCCGGGGTGACCGTCCCGGAACCAGAACCGGAGCCGGAGCCCTTCCCGGAACCAGAACCGGAGCCGGAACCCTTCCCGGAACCGGCCGTTGTGCTTTGGTCCTCGGACGGCGCTGTCGTGAGTGCGCCCGTGAGAGAAGGCGCCGGGGTGACCGTCCCGGAACCAGAACCAGAGCCGGAGCCCTTCCCGGAACCGGATCCCGATCCGGAACCAGCCGTTGTGCTTTGGTCCTCGGACGGCGCTGTGCTAAGTGCGCCCGTGGGAGATGGCGCCACCACGGTGACCGTCCCGGAACCAGAACCGGAGCCGAGGCCCTTCCCGGATCCACTCCCGGATCCGGAACCGGCCGTTGAACTCACAGTGGGGGTACTCGGTGGCTGCGTGGGGGGACTGCCCGCCTTGCCTCCCTGGTCGACGGGCACGACGGTGGGGAACGCCTTCCCGCCGCTCCCGTCGGGTTTGACGGGCACGTAGTCCACGTCGAACCGCTCCCGGAAGGCGTCGCTGGCCCCGGCCAGCCGCGTCTTGCGCACCGGGTTGGTGTTGCAGACGGTGACGGCCGGGAAGTCCAGCGAGCGCTCGAAGCGGACGTCCAGGCTGACCGTGTAGCCGTAGGCCAGGTAGGCCTGGAACAGGGAGGAGACCTGGAGGAGGAGGGTGCCCACGCTGGCCAGAAAGAGCGCGACCCAGGCGCACTTGGCCAGCAGGCTCTTGGAGCGGTGGATGTTGGGCAGGCCGTGGGCCGAGCTCGTCTCCAGCAGGTTGTTCAGGGCAGACGCGAAGGTGGCCTTGTTGTCCAAATCCATGCTTGTCCCGGAAGGCTCTCAGACGAGAACCACAACAGCACACAATCCAAATCGGTCTCCTTCGAACACTCAGTCTGAGCTGAGCAAATGAGGCGCGTTGACTGAGACGAGAGTTGCAGCAATTATCCAAGCTACTTGGTTTAGTATCTTGGAGTGCGAGCGTTGAATACTTCTTCTTTGAGGTCTCGTGTGGCTTTTAAGAAGACAATAATCGATTTCCTACGTGCAGTGACCTGGGCCTTGCCAACTGTGCGCATGCGTCTCTGTTCGCGTTATGAGCACGATCCACCATTGATTTCTTTGTTGTTTAAGGACTGGGCCCCGCCCACAGCTGAAAAAAGAATCTTAGGAATGTCACGAATTTCGACCATAGCAGAACATTTCCCCCAAACAAAAGATGGAAGATGAAAGGAAGATCGTCCGGCTCGGGAATTGAACCCCGGGCCCCCCCCCCTTCCCGGTTAGAATTCCAGCGCTTTACCGCCCTACATGCGGGTCTTTCCAAATACTCCATTAGTTTCCAGTATTTTCCCAGATCAGAAGCATTCACGGAGAACTGCCGCATATCTACAGGGTTTCACAGCCCCCCCCCCCCACACACACACACAGATGAACAAATACTTGTCCACATTGCTTCAACACTTTGGGTACCACCCAAAGTGGACGCCGCCTCATTATTAAACCATATTTCAAACCTCAAAAAGTTAGAGGGCCTGACGTTTCGATCCTAGCAGGACCTTTTCTCAAAGGCACAGTTTTTGTATCAAGTTCATATTTCAGAGCCACACATTATGAGGAAACTGACTGAAATGGAGAGATTTCCATCCATTGAGTACTTAAGGGCGAAGATTAAAGACAGAGACACGGGTCTTGTCACAATGCGCGAGAATGTTCCCTTGCTGCGCGCACAACGATCGAACAAGGCCTCATAACTACACGTCTTGGGCCAACCACTAGTTTACGGTCAATAATTATACGCCGCACGATTAGGAGATAAGGAGGACCGACATATGATGCTCAACCACCGTCATTGAGCCAAGCTGGTACCCCGTTAATTGTGTGGGGACTTTACAAGGACGTGCTTTGTAAACCAGCGTAGGTTAGGCTTAGGGCGTTACGGTTAGGGTTATGGTTACGGTTAAAGTTAGAGTTCGGGTCGGGTTAGCGTTACTGATAGAGTTAGGATTAGGATTAGGGTTAGGGTTAGGATCAGGATTAGGGTTGTTAGGGTTAGGATTAGGATTAGGATAAGGGTTAGGGTTGTTTCGTGCTTGTGCCTGTAACTACCTGAGAAATGAATGAATGAATGAATGAATGAATGAATGAATGAATGAATGAATGGGGGAGGCCTCACCAAAACCTGGCTTCGCGCATGCGCACTTATAGCTTAGCCACGGTGGTGAAGTGTCATACGTCGTGACGCATATATGCTTCCGATTAGAGGCGGAGTAGAGTGCTACACATGCCCTACACAACTGGTATCCTGCTTGAGCGTGTAGTCCGATGTATTTCCGTGTTACCAATGTGTTACGAATGTGTTACAAATGTGGGGTGCTGGAAACACACGCACGGCGATAGACCTTATCAAAAAACAATTCTCAATAATTATGATAATACTTGATTTGGGCACGGAAATTTAGATTAAGGAAAGACAGCATAACGGTCGATCTGTAAAGGAATGATTTATTCATAAAATATTGAGAATGCATGAATTGGCTTTTTCAGAGCCGCAGGCGTTTCGCTTGCATATATATGAAAAAGGCACGAATATTCCTAGCATTGCAATATAATCATCATGGTTCGACAGTAACCACTTTGTAACGGTCTTGTACTGCTTTATATTTCGTCATATTATTTAGATTAAGTCAATAGATATTGAAATTAGAAATACATGGTTCGGAAAAGTCAAGTTTTCCCTCGGGCCCATAATATATTCTGATTCTAAGTATTCAGTTATGTTCACTCTTTACATCCCTTTCCAGCCCTGACAAAGACCCGCTTCACGTATAGCCTGATACGTGTCCAACAATTGGTCAATACCTCAGCGACGTGTTTATAGGGCACAGCGAGGTATAGGAGGTCCATTATCCGGACAACCGCTATTGCCACAGCTATGAAGAATCTTAGCTGCTTCCATGTTTTCACTCTGTACGACTCCTATTCCTAATTCCTACCTGAACCGATTTACATGCCCAAGAGCCCCAACCCGCTTACCTTGATTTCCTATATTCACACGATCCTTTAGATTCAGAAGCCAAACCATTCATGTATGATAGAAGACAACTGCACATACTTAGTCCAATCTTCAGAACCCCAGCAGTCCCGCCATCTAGACTACGGTGACCAGCCGTGTTATTCAATAGCGACGAGCACGAGCACGCGCGCGCCAAACCCCTTGATATTCAAATAAGGCATGTCTACAATACGTCACCGTATCTTTTGACTCGCGGGGTATTCGGACTGGGACTGAAAAGGGTCCCCTTTAACCTTTGTCACGTGACTGCGTTCTTCCAAAGTGAACCTCACAAGCTGACGTTGCCAACTGTTTCTTTGACCTTTGCTTAGATTATCTAAAACCAATTAAAAATCATCAGAGAGAAAAGTATAAAAGTAAAAAATAATATTGAAGAATTTGAAGTGATAAACAAAAATGTTGCAAACTTCTGACTGACTCAAATTACCAAAATGCAAAATCTCTAAATTTTGTGGGCCTGACGTTTCGATCCTAGCAGGACCTTTCTCAAAGGCATTGAAGAATTTGGTGAGAAAAGACACAAGGGAAACGCATTGAGCCCAAAGTACTATAAATACAACTACACCTCAAGAGAGGCATATCAATATACGTATATTATTGATATAATAAAGATAAAATATAGGTAAAGGTAAAGATATATTTAAAAGATATAATAAAATTGATTATACTTACGCACAACAATGATTGATTATCTTAATGTATTTTTGTTTATCTGTTTCACTCAATACGGCCGCGTGTCATAATGCTAGTCCAACTTGTAGAATATCCACCAAATTATTTAAACATTATTCAAATCAAACGTTCCAACATGTACCAGGGTCACATCTATTAGAGCTACACTTGTACACACTCACCCCACTCTTTCTGTTGCACCTGTCCATCGTGAGCAATAGGAAATTATCTCTGATATGATTATATACACATTGACAGAACAATAATGGCGGGAAGGTTTCTCCACGCTTCACCGCTCCTCCAAGCCCTACAAAACCCCTGATGATAGTTGGAATCCAGCAGTCACCTGACGACGAGCAGAGTACACACTGCTCGAAACGTTGAGTCACCGGCTCTTTTCCGAGCCACACTCAGTCTCAAAAGAGATGATACACATGGTGTCACCGCAAACCAATTAATAATAATTGTTTCCACCATGCAAACCTTCAATTATTTTTTTTTTAGAACAATAATGAATAGGCTTTCACTGTAGCCTAGTCCATTCACGTCACCATCCCTTCATAAATCAGAATATATAGGTGTACCTAAACTCTGCGTAATTCAATGAGGGTTTGCCCAGCTCGACATAATCAGCACAAACTCCTCAGTGCTTTGCTCGATGCCTGATGAAGAAAAGTACCAGGCAGCTCGGGCTGGATTCGAACCCGCGACTCCCGCTTTCTATATGCAGACACCTTAGTCTAACCACTTGACCACGAGACTGGTCGACGTCGTGTGGGGGATTTGCATAATGAATACCAGCGGGGAACCGCGTTGCATCATAGATATAACATGATGTTTGCGTGAAGGAGAATGTAATTCAATGAGGGTTTGCTCTGCTTGGCGTGATAAGCAATGAATGCTTATCACGTCGATCAGGGCAAACGCTCACTGAGTTACATTCACCTCGACGCAAACACCTTTTTGTATCATATCTATAAACTCTGCGTGTCATCTCGTTGTATTTGTTCATAGACAAGCTATATCCTCTACTCCATGTTCATAACGCAGGCATTAGCTGTGTATAATTATGTGCACACTGAATGGGCTGTAACACGGCGCAGCCAATTTGCTTGCTTTTTCCTTCGAACGCTATCTGACCAAAACGAGGCTGCACACATGTACCAGCAAAATAATGGTCGGGCACCTTTTCTTTTATGGGAAAATGGGTGACGATTACCACTGAGCACACGGAGACACAGACGTTTGCCGAAGTCTTGATAAATCTGGAGAAATTTCGGGCCGGATTTCACCACTTGGGGCATACTGGTCGGAACACGGGTCATACTAGCGTTACTATTCACTACGTGAAGTCAAATTCTAGCTGCATGAAATGCACACAGTTTTAAGAATCGCAGTGTATTGTACAAAACATATACTTCTTTTAAGAAAAATGGCACTTTGCGGTGATGCAACCTCTATAGACTAGGATCACATTGTCAAAATTTTACTTCAGCTATGGCTGCTCTCAAATATAAATTCAACCTTATATTTGTCATTTGAATCTTTTCCGTAATCAACGTTTATAGCGATGAGTTGATCATAACGTCAAATTTATACTCAACGGTTCCTCTCGGAATCGCACCTCTTTTAAAGATACACATTCCCCTGATACAAGCCAAACACAGCACTACATCCAACAAAGTTTCAAAGCAACAATGATAATATCTGAAAACATTGAAAAATTGTATGAACGATAAATATTTCAATCATAATTATGTAGAATTTAACTGAAAGATAAATGGAATTGTATTGCTATATTATTATTCCATCTTGATCGTCGTTATTGTTTTTCCATATATGTTGCTTCATTTTCATGGATCTGATTGCAAAGAATTGGTGGGGAAAAATGAGATATATAACAGGACCTACATATGACGCTTAACCACCGTCGTTGAGCCATGCTGGTACCCCGTCAATTGTGTGGGGACGATACAAGGACGTGTTTTGTAAACCAGCGTAGGTTAGGCTTAGGGCGCTACGGTTAGGGTTATGGTTACGGTTAGAGTTACAGTTGTGGTTGGGTTAGCATTACTGATAGAGTTAGGATTAGGATTAGGATTAGGATTGGGTTCAGGATTAGGATTGTTAGGGTTAGGATTAGGATTAGGATAAGGGTTAGGGTCGTTTCGTGCTTGTGCCTGTAACCACATGAGAAATGAATGAATGGGGGAGGCCTCAGCAAAACCTTGCTTCGCGCATGCGCACTTATAGCTTAGCCACGGTGGTAAAGTGTCATACGTCGTGACGCTTTTATGCCTCGGAAAAACACGACGCGCCCGAGAAAGAGAACAGGTCAGCCCCTAGAGGGCGCTATAGGTGCTCATGGCCAGCTCAGGCCATTACGGGCTTGACCTTGTTGACACTGAAGACCTTCCTCGCGAAGAACTTGAAGATGTCGAAGAGCAGAATGATGACCTCGGCCAGAGTCAGGAAAGAGACGCCGATGTAGAGGCCGAGCAGACCGCCCAGATTACCGAGCAGATTGGGGAACTGTGGGATAAGGGTTAGGAAGAGTTCATATCAAGATGGTATAGTGCTGGAAATGTCCCATTCAATTTCCTATACTTTGTCCGTGTACAAACTGCCAACTTTTTGGGGGCATAAATTACGCAGTGGCTGTTGTTACGGCAGTCGTCCGTGTGGTTCCCTGACTTCACAGTATTTGTCAGGATGTTTAGCTCTTGGAACAAGACTATCAGCTAATAGACTGGTTCAACCAGCCTGCAATGCTAACGAAATACAATCAAGTCAGGGAACCACACGGACGACTGCCGTAACAACAGCCATTCGTTATACTTGAATGAAATGCTTTCTGTTCCCCATGCAGTAAGTGTCTTTTCCCTGGTTTGTTTAGATGAAATACCTGTCTTGGCGATGCTAATGATCGTTTGGACATTTCGTTCGATAAGAGGAACAGACTAAATAAACGAAGATGCGTGTCGATGTACCGTAACTTACCGTGTACAGAGGGGATTCTGTGATAGTTTGGTAGTTCAGTTCCTCGAAGTAGACGCGGAGACGAACCAGATTTTTGCTGCGGGAAGCGGATACATAAACGCTTATGTCACGACCAATGCTCACAAATTTTACGAGGTTCGTTTCAATCTACACGTTAGGTGTTAAAAACAAGTAAGAATCCGGTGGTGTATTTCAGGATAACTGCGAAATTGCATGGTTTCCATCGATTTTGCCAATCATAGATCAGAATCAGGGGCACTGATACTAACGCTTGAAATAATTATGTACGCATTGGTTTGGCAATTTGCGATGGGAAAGATGATGTGGCCTATAGGTAGGCTACTGTGGAGTCATTGCTCCCACCACCGGTGGCAAAGAACCCCCGGTGTGCAGTCTAAGGACGCACCTTGCACTTTTCTCGTCGTCCGCAATCTTCGCTGCTAACTCGCGGTCTTTATCTGCTTTCAGACGCTTCTGCAGATGCTCCTGTAGTCAATCCAATAATGCATTATTCAAATTATTCATGTCGGAAAGCCGGCTCTCAATGAACATTCATGACTCGGAACAAAAACAAGCGGCTCGGCACATTTTGAAAAACATAACACACAAAAAAACCCACGGCATTCTAAGAAACTGTGCCGTTGAAAAATGGCAGAGGGGACTTGAGCTGGAACCGTGACGTGAACCCCAGACCACCAGGGCTTAAACCACTTCGGCTATTTATCCCGTAGGTGGCGCCCTTCACAAACAGTCAATGGTTGGTCTGCCAATCACCAGCATTTAATCGTTTCCGAAACAATTCTGAAATGTTCCTTACAGCTAGCCACTGGTAAAACTAATGTTTCACCTTCTCCTTGATCTTTGAAATTCAGGATATTGAAGGGGAATGATTAACGGACCTGTACGTTTACTTGCACTTCGATCTAATTTCTTTGATCTTTCTTCCTCTGCAAACCGATCCCTACCCTACACCCTTCCCTTCCATCTACCGGCTGATCTCTTTGTCCTAATTTGCCTGTCCCTCAAGTTCTAATCGTCCCCTTATATCGTGCAATAATAAACCCGCAAAATCAAGATGCTTTAACTTCGCTAACCTCGTAGCGTTCAGAGGGCCAGTAGGACGAAGATATTGTCTTTGTGTAGGTCGTCTCACTGCCACACAGAGAGAAAAAAACGCGTTAATATTATATTAAGTTGGGAAAGATGAAAACGGTCACGCGAAACCTGCAAGCTCATAGATTCTACATATAGCATGTGACAAAGAAAGAAAACATGAGAGTTGTTTTTCTTAAAATATAGTGGGCCTGACGTTTCGATCCTAGCAGGACCTTTCTCAAAGGCAGAGTGACTCTGCCTTTGAGAAAGGTCCTGCTAGGATCGAAACGTCAGGCCCACTATATTTTAAGATTTACATTTTGGTAATTTTAGTCAGTAAGCAGTTTGCAACATTTTTGTATATCACCTTGAGAGTTGTTTTTATTATTGTCATATGTGATTCATTCATGTTTCTTTTTTTATCGCTAGCATGTTCCTCATTTTATCGATCCTGTCCCAAGACCACCACTAGTCTTACCGCTATCCTTTCTTTCAGTGGGAAACTTTGGAACTATCTTTCAGATGAACGGCCTAATTAAATGATGTACATGAATTAAAACTCTGCTGGACAGTGGGATTTTCAAATAGATTGATCTGAAAGAGAGGTCGGAAAAAGGAGAGAGATAGGAGAAAGGGGGGATATAGATAGAGAGGATGGGGAGAGATAGAAAGAGGGGGAACAAGCCGAGGGAATGATAGTGGGAGAGTGAGATAGAGAGGTAGAGAGGGGGGAGTGAGAGGAGAGAGAGGAGGAGAGAGAAGTAGAGAGGACGGAGAGAGAGAAGAGAGAGGGAGAGAGAGAAGTAGAGAGGAGAGAGAGGAGAGAGACGGAGAGAGGAGAGAGGAGAGGGTGAGAGAGAGAGGAGAGAGGAGAGAGGGAGAGAGAGAAGTAGATAGTAGAGATAGAGGAGAGAGAGGAGAGAGAGGAGAGAGAGAAGAGGGAGGATAGGGAGAGAGAGAAGTAGAGAGGAGAGAGGAGTGAGACGGAGAGAGGAGAGGGAGAGAGAGAGGAGAAAGATAAGTAGAGAGGAGAGAGGCGGAGAGAGGGGAGAGAGAGGAGAGAGAGGAGAGAGGGGAGAGGGAGAGAGAGAAGTAGAGAGACGGAGAGAGAGAGGAGAGAGACGAAGAGAGAGAGGAGAGAGACGGAGAGAGGGGAGAGAGAGGAGAGAGGGAGGAGAGGGAGGAGAGGGAGAGAGAAGTAGAGAGGAGAGAGGGGAGAGAGAGGAGGGAGAGGAGAGGGGGAGAGGGAGAGAGAGAAGTAGATAGGAGAGAGAGGAGAGAGACGAAGAGAGAGGAGAGAGGGGAGAGAGAAGAAAGGGAGAGAGAGAGAGAAGTAGAGAGGAGAGAGACGGAGAGGGAGAGGAGAGAGAGGAGAGGGAGAGAGAGAAGTAGAGAGGAGAGAGACGGAGAGAGATGGAGAGAGAGGAGAGAGAGGAGAGGGAGAGAGAAGTAGAGAGGAGAGAGATGGAGAGAGAGAGGAGAGAGAGGAGAGAGAGGAGGAAGAGGAGAGGGAGGAGAGGGAGAGAGAGAAGTAGATAGGAGAGAGGACGGAGACGGAGAGAGAGGAGAGAGAGGAGAGGGAGAGAGAAGTAGAGAGGAGAGAGACGGAGAGAGACTGAGAGAGAGAGAAGAGAGAGGAGAGGGAGAGAGAGAAGTAGAGAGGAGAAAGACGGAGAGAGATGGAGAGAGAGAGGAGAGAGAGGAGAGGGAGAGAGAAGTAGAGAGGAGAGAGACGGAGAGAGATGGAGAGAGAGAGGAGAGAGAGGAGAGAGAGGAGGGAGAGGAGAGGGAGGAGAGGGAGAGAGAGAAGTAGATAAGAGAGAGGACAGAGACGGAGAGAGAGGAGAGAGAGGAGAGGGAGAGAGAGAAGTAGAGAGGAGAGAGACGGAGAGAGACGGAGAGAGACCGGAGAGACGGAGAGAGAGGAGAGAGAGAGAGAAGTAGAGAGGAAAGAGACGGAGAGAGAGGAGAGAGAGGGGAATGAGAGACTGAGCGACACGCAGTGGTTGGGTCGTTTCCATTCGACTTCGGGCAATCCACCCACCCCCCACCCACCCCCGTTACAAGTTTACCCGGTCCTCGTTGCAGTGAAAAATTCGACCACCCAGCGGATTTATCAGACATGATGGGAGTTTGGAATTGGTTGAGATAGGACCTGGTATTATTTTGTGTGAGTCGAAGATTCGAATCAAACCAGGTTAGCGGAAAGGTCTTTGCACTAGTACAGACTTACTTGCAAGCTACTGGACAATCGCATCCAAGCCTCCTTTCCTCGCCCAGGTATTCAATTTTCTGTTTGCACATTTCTTGGGAAACAAAAATTGCCAGTGTACCATTACTATGGAGCAGAAAAATCGCAAATAATGCAGGACGTACATCATGATATGTGACCCGGCACAGCATAATAAGGAATAACCCCACTTTCGAGATTTTGAGGTTTTCTAATGATGTGAAAGAGTATACCATTAGCTTTCAAATGATATCAATAAATAATATCCTCTAATAGTTAACATTTCCGTAAGTAAATAAAAAAATTGATTTGTAATCGATTTGTGAAGATACTTTAACTTCAGGCGTTGTTTACTCAAAAAGTGTTTTGGTGGGATATTCCTCATGTCGTTGTGCCGGGTCACATATTGTTAAATCAAGAAAATGCAGCGAGACAAGTACATGCATTACTGCATTATGATAGTAACTCCACTGTCCAGGCCTACTGTTTTGATATCTGTAATATGGGGGGGGGGGTCTTTTGTTTTGCGCTTTTTCCTCTAAAGGACGGCTTATTGAATTTCGACCGAAATGTTAACAGACCTTCCACACGTTTCAGGTCAAAGAAGTCTTTTTAGGTTATAATAATAATGATGATAATAATAATATTTATTATAAAATTTAGTGGGCCTGACGTTTCGATCCTAGCAGGACTTTTCTCAAAGGCAGAGTGACAAGGACAACACAGATACATGTACACGAAGGAGGGGGGGGAAGAGAGTGAATAGGACACGGATGAGAAACAAAGGACAAAGAGTAAAGCTGGTAGGGTGAGATCTAAGGGAAGGGTGAGGAGTAGGGTAGGGATTAGTGAGAAGAGGGGGGAAAGATCAAAGAGAGAAGTGTGGAGGAGTGAACACAAAAAAGGATTATCAGAAAGCTGCATGGTGTTAGTCATTACCCCTCCTGGATGTTGAGACCATGTGGTTGAATAGTCCGAAGACGCTTCATCCACATTTTCTCACGGCTTAGACGGACAGCATTACTACGGTGACCAAGTGATTCTATGCCCAGTACACTCATATCTGATATCGAATGATCAGGGAGATTGAAGTGATACCCAACAGGAGAGAAATATGACCGAAGCCTAAGCGCTAGCCTAAGCCTCCATTTCGAAAACGGCCTATGTGAATCGGTAGCGACCACGACCCTGCGGCTTCCTTAGTCTCGTGCGTAATTGAAGCCGCATCCGATGATGAACTTGGGGCGGCCCCCCGTCCTTACCCTGCGAGTGTCTGCACTTAGTCTTGTTCTCCAGCAGTATGTCGGACACGCACTCACACGTTGCTAGCATCCAGTCCTGCACGCAACGCTTGCGGCAGTCTTTCTCCGAGTAGGTTTCCTTGTAAATGGCGTCTTTGCAGCTTTCAACGTTATACGGCTTCGAAAGGCGTCGCACGTTCACCTATGTACATCATTACGTAACGCCGAAATGAATGCTTCTTGCTGTTGTCAAAGATTGATTATAGCTATTATCATAAATTGATTCTCTTTTGTCAAATATTCTAAAATTTAGTGGGCCTGACGTTTCGATCCTAGCAGGACCTTTCTCAAAGGCAGAGTGACAAGGACAAAACAGATACATGTACACGAAGGCAGGGGGAGAGAGTGAATAGGACACGGATGAGAAACAGAGGACAAAGAGTGAAGCTGGTAGGGAGAGATCAAAGGGAAGGGCAAGGGGTAGGGTAGGGATTAGTGAGAGGAGGGGGAAAGATCAAAGAGAAGGGCAAGGAGTGGGGTAGGGATTAGTGACAATAGGGGGGAAAAGATCAAAGAGAGAAGTGTGAAAGGCTGAACACAAAAGAAGGATTATCAGAAAGCTGCATGGTGTTAGTCATTACCCTCCTGGATGTTGAGACCATGTGGTTGAATAGTCCGAAGATGTTTCATCCACATTTTCTCACGGCTAAGACGGACAGCATTACTACGGTGACCAAGTGATTCTATGCCCAGTACACTCATATCTGATATCGAATGATCAGGGAGATTGAAGTGATACCCAACAGGGGTGTCCATTTTACCGGTTTTGATGGTAGACCTATGGCCATAGATTCGTTTTTTGAGGGTGTTTTTTGTCTCGCCAACATACTGAATATTACAAACTCTACAAGAGATGAGGTATATGATGTTTGAGGTAGTGCACGTGATAGAGCCATAGGTCGTGTGGGTAGTTCCAGAAGAATGTCCATTGAAAGAGTCTATTTCCTTGACATGTGTCTTGCAAACAATGCATTTCGAGGTACACTTAAATGTACCAAATTTGGTTGGAGGTGAAGAGTCCAAAGGGGGAACCTCTGCTCGGACAATTAAGTCACGCAGGTTACGGGGGCGCCTGAAAGCCAAAACAGGCGAATTAGGAATGGCTTCAGCCAGACGATCTGAAGTGTGGAGAATATGTTGGTTTTCCTTAGTTATCTTCCTGAGAGGAGGAAGAGAAGGGTGGTAGGAAGTAACTAAGGGAACTTTGGGCTTGTCCTTGGGACCTGGAGGCTTTTGTTTTAGTGCCGAACTTCTGGGAATGGAATAGACTTTAGCAATGGAGTTCTTCACTTGGCGAGAACTATAGCCTCTAGCAACCAAGTTACTGGCCAATACACGTGTATGGCGGCGAAAGTCGGACTCATTGGAACATATACGCCTCAATCTGAGGGCCTGGCTGTAAGCTATACCAGTCTTACAGTGTCTAGGGTGACAACTGGAGGAATGGAGATATTGATGAGTGTCGGTGGGCTTAGAATACAAGTCAGTAGTTAGTGTATTGAGGTCTTTCCGGACGGTGACGTCCAGAAAGTGGGTCTGTTGAAGAGACTGCTCCCAAGTGAATTTGATGGTCCTATGGAAGGAATTGATGTGGTCAAAGAAAGCATTCAAGCTGCTACCGTCCCTAGTCCAAATGAAGAACACGTCATCTATGTATCGCCACCAAATCCAGGGACGGCATGGAGCCTCACTGAGCATGCGTTCCTCAAGGTCACCCATGAAGAGGCATGCAAAGGAAGGAGCCATGCGCGTGCCCATGGCAGTGCCATGCACTTGAAGATAGTGCTTGCCAAGAAAGGAGAAATTATTCGTGGCCAGCACTAACCTCATGAGGGTGGTTATGTCGGAGATGGGTGGAGAAGACTGTTTTCCTTTGGCCAGGGCCGAGGAGCAAGCTTGAATGCCTTCTTCTTGGGGGATGTTAGTGTATAGAGAGGAAACGTCAATAGTACCAATTATGGCAGTGGCAGGGATTTGATCCTTGACACTTTCCAACTTTCGCAGAAAGTCGGGAGTGTCATGGACGTATGAGGGGATTTGGGGAACCAGGGGTTTGAGAAAAGAGTCTGGACTCTAACCCCACTGGCAAATTTTCAGAGCAAATTCAGGAAGTTTTGGATGACATGCGATCACGTGATCATTTGAGTAAAAAAGCTCACAGATTTCTATCACCGATCAATTGTAGAACTGCCAGATTCTACCTTCTCCCGAAAATTCACAAGGCCAACAACCCAGGTAGACCCATCATCTCTGGCAATGGTTCACCTACGGAACACATATCTCTTTTCATTGACTCTTTTCTCAAACCCCTGGTTCCCCAAATCCCCTCATACGTCCATGACACTCCCGACTTTCTGCGAAAGTTGGAAAGTGTCAAGGATCAAATCCCTGCCACTGCCATAATTGGTACTATTGACGTTTCCTCTCTATACACTAACATCCCCCAGGAAGAAGGCATTCAAGCTTGCTCCTCGGCCCTGGCCAAAGGAAAACAGTCTTCTCCACCCATCTCCGACATAACCACCCTCATGAGGTTAGTGCTGGCCACGAATAATTTCTCCTTTCTTGGCAAGCACTATCTTCAAGTGCATGGCACTGCCATGGGCACGCGCATGGCTCCTTCCTTTGCATGCCTCTTCATGGGTGACCTTGAGGAACGCATGCTCAGTGAGGCTCCATGCCGTCCCTGGATTTGGTGGCGATACATAGATGACGTGTTCTTCATTTGGACTAGGGACGGTAGCAGCTTGAATGCTTTCTTTGACCACATCAATTCCTTCCATAGGACCATCAAATTCACTTGGGAGCAGTCTCTTCAACAGACCCACTTTCTGGACGTCACCGTCCGGAAAGACCTCAATACACTAACTACTGACTTGTATTCTAAGCCCACCGACACTCATCAATATCTCCATTCCTCCAGTTGTCACCCTAGACACTGTAAGACTGGTATAGCTTACAGCCAGGCCCTCAGATTGAGGCGTATATGTTCCAATGAGTCCGACTTTCGCCGCCATACACGTGTATTGGCCAGTAACTTGGTTGCTAGAGGCTATAGTTCTCGCCAAGTGAAGAACTCCATTGCTAAAGTCTATTCCATTCCCAGAAGTTCGGCACTAAAACAAAAGCCTCCAGGTCCCAAGGACAAGCCCAAAGTTCCCTTAGTTACTTCCTACCACCCTTCTCTTCCTCCTCTCAGGAAGATAACTAAGGAAAACCAACATATTCTCCACACTTCAGATCGTCTGGCTGAAGCCATTCCTAATTCGCCTGTTTTGGCTTTCAGGCGCCCCCGTAACCTGCGTGACTTAATTGTCCGAGCAGAGGTTCCCCCTTTGGACTCTTCACCTCCAACCAAATTTGGTACATTTAAGTGTACCTCGAAATGCATTGTTTGCAAGACACATGTCAAGGAAATAGACTCTTTCAATGGACATTCTTCTGGAACTACCCACACGACCTATGGCTCTATCACGTGCACTACCTCAAACATCATATACCTCATCTCTTGTAGAGTTTGTAATATTCAGTATGTTGGCGAGACAAAAAACACCCTCAAAAAACGAATCTATGGCCATAGGTCTACCATCAAAACCGGTAAAATGGACACCCCTGTTGGGTATCACTTCAATCTCCCTGATCATTCGATATCAGATATGAGTGTACTGGGCATAGAATCACTTGGTCACCGTAGTAATGCTGTCCGTCTTAGCCGTGAGAAAATGTGGATGAAACGTCTTCGGACTATTCAACCACATGGTCTCAACATCCAGGAGGGTAATGACTAACACCATGCAGCTTTCTGATAATCCTTCTTTTGTGTTCAGCCTTTCACACTTCTCTCTTTGATCTTTTCCCCCCTATTGTCACTAATCCCTACCCCACTCCTTGCCCTTCTCTTTGATCTTTCCCCCTCCTCTCACTAATCCCTACCCTACCCCTTGCCCTTCCCTTTGATCTCTCCCTACCAGCTTCACTCTTTGTCCTCTGTTTCTCATCCGTGTCCTATTCACTCTCTCCCCCTGCCTTCGTGTACATGTATCTGTTTTGTCCTTGTCACTCTGCCTTTGAGAAAGGTCCTGCTAGGATCGAAACGTCAGGCCCACTAAATTTTAGATTTACATTTTGGTAATTTTAGTCAGTAAGCAGTTTGCAACATTTTTGTATATCACCTTGTCAAATATTCATTAGCTATCGTCAAAGATTTAGATGACCTGCAGTTTAGATACCATTTTGTCCAGCATAGCGAATTTTAGTTCGTTGTTGTCACGCACACCTAGTTCTAGCTCCCTTTAAGAGGGCTGCTAGAGACGTGCAAAGTGGGCATGCAGGAATTTCGGGAAAGGATTCGGAGAAAATGTCGGATGTGTGTGTGTTGGTTGCGGGGTCTTACCTGCCGGAGTCCGATATTTGTAGCCATGCCTGGGGCACAGGTGATGCCGTCATCTTCGGGGAAGGGCGGGGTGGACGGGGAGTGGATGGCCACCCTCACGCCGGCCTCGGGGGACAGAATGCCCACGTACTCGGGCATCTCCAAGAACAGGGTCAGGTGGAGACCTGGGAGGAGATAGAGGGACAAGACAGGAACGGATCCAAAGAGATGTGTACTCGGTCATCATAGCAGATTCCATCTACGCTCGTTGGCTCCTTCGACTTTCAGACTCGTGACTTCGACTCGATTCCGAACCCGAGTCTTAACTTCCATGACTCTGGATCGGACTCGAGTCAAGATAACTTAAGACACGGATGCTGACTCGGACTAAGACCTACTGATTCGTGCTTGGACTCGGACTTGACTCGCGTGACTTGTGACCCGAAGAAAAAAAGCAGCGCCACAAAACAATACAGGCGATTCGCGATAGTGCGCCCTCAATAGTTTGCAAAGCGTTGGCCAGTCACAATGCGCGGAATCCGTCGACCCAATACACGTCTGGAATGTGTCGACATATTCCGCGTATTGTGTTTGGCCCACGCTTTGCACATTTTTTGAGGGCGCACTACTCGCACTCATGCATGCACGTGCGCATAGATGGAGTAGGTGGCGGGGCACATGGTTTGGTCAAATGGTTTTGCGACAAAGGTTTCCCGGTTATTATTTTCGCAGTGGCTGTTGTTACGGCAGTCGTCCGTGTGGTTCCCTGACTGCACAGTATTTGTCAGGATGTTTAGCTCTTGGAACCAGACTATCAGCTAATAGACTGGTTCAACCAGCCTGCAATGCTGACGAAATACAATCAAGTCAGGGAACCACACGGACGACTGCCGTAACAACAGCCACAGCGTATTATTTTCGGTATGCTATTGGAGAAAGCCTATTACATGTATAAGTAAGTGTGCTCCACTATTAAACTACCGAACATTGACTATTGAGTGTCCAACCTCGTTTTGAATTTAAAGGTGACTCGAGAATTGGGCTGGACCTGCACGACTCGCGTCTTGGACACGGACTCGATATAGTAAATGTGACTCAGACTCGATATTTTAAAACTGGAGTACACAAACTCCTTGGAATAGTATAATGAGTAAAGGAATGTTAGCTCTAAATCCTGGAATGATTAGCGGGAGCAGTCACCTCAGCAGTCACGATCTCGTAAACCCTTCGACTCCTATAAGAAACATCGACGCCACAGAGTGTAGTGGCAGAATACCTTTTGTCTCGATTTGTAGGAATTATCTGGCCTTTGAGAATGGTTTCGACCGAGACAATCGTTGGCTTGAGCTTTGGTCGACCGATCGCGTTAACCGAGTTAACGTTCTGACCAACGATGGTTAGAATGTAGGCCGCACTGCTGGAATGGCAGGCTGCAGTTGGTCATTTGGACGCCAGGGTCTGCGTTCAGTGCGAGAGCATCTTCTTGAAAACCATAGAGCCGCTTAAGCGTGAAAATCTGCTAAGCAGGAAAAGTCTTCCTCGTGTAAGCAAGGATTACAAACTGCACTGCGATGTGATACCAATTGCTTTTGACTTGTTTTCCACTCTTCTTTACTTAGCGTGAAACACTAGTGGAGTTTGGGTTGGCAAGGGGATCCTGTGACTCATGAGTTTTTGCGCTTAGACACATTTTGGCGCTTAAGCAGCGCTATGAAATTGGCCCCAGAGCTACAAGCCTCCGCTTCAGTGTGCCCGTGGGTTTTGTTAACGTATATCCCAAAACGGTGACGAAGCCAGAGACTGAGCAAAACCCTAGGTTTAAATTTTTTTTTTTTAGTCCCAATCCCTTGGCAACGACCTTAATTTACACACGAGTCTATGGAAGCTGCTTAGGTACTGTGATCACGCATGGCCATACCCAGATCTTCGAACACGGCCGACGAAGATTTAAAGGGGAATGCAACCCAAGAAATAAAAGTTTGCTTATCTGATTGGGTGTTAAAAACAACCTACAATTACTTAAGAGTCACTCACGTACGATTTTCATAAAGAGAGAAAACTCATGGAATTGTAGGTCGAATTTGCATTCCCGTACGTAGCCATCTTTTCGAAAAATCCGCCGCTGATAGCGGGGATGTGACGTGAGGACGGATAACTGCTATATGACTATGAGTAGCCTATAAGGTTTGTGTATACGTACACTCGCGAGCTAAACGATGGTGTACTGCCAGGCGTTTGGCTGTCGAAATGCTAGAGGAAAAAGGCTGCAAAACACTTTCTATGCAACAAGGACAAGAAAACTGAGTTATTTAGGAAGTGGGCTGCTGCCATGAAAGTGGAGCAAATTCTCAAAATCTGCTGTCAATACTCAATAGAAATCATGTGAATGTGATTTGTACTGTAGCGATCACTTCACCTCCATGCTCCACCGAGGACGATTGAGAGGAGGACTTGCGGGCCAAACTCACCGGCTCGAAGCCGAGAAAGGATACTGAAAGAACAGTCATGCTGTTCCTTCTCTATATTCCACATCGACCAGCGGTGGCAACACGTGAATCGACAGCTTCAAGATTTTCCGAATTGTTTTTGTTTCGGTTCTTCCATGAATGTTTACTTATTCTCCAATGCACGTGCATGTCAGATCCTTTTCGGTGAAGACTGCATGAATCAGTTTAATTTCTTCATTTAAAAAAAAAAATCAATTTCTAAAATGCCATGTTTTTAAATATTTTTTGGTTTATGTATGAAAATGTTGATTAATAACTTTGTTCATTAATAACTTTAGTTAAAATTTAAAGGATTGAATAAAGCTTTTCGTCGTTCGCAAAGCATTATGGGTATAGATCACAAACCTATATATATTTTTTTATCACACAACTCTATGGTGAAGCACGTAAAATCGTTAATTGCTTATTTTATTTTTCAAAAATCAGATGGAGTTCAGAAATTAAACTCATGCAGAATTTTTGTCTAGATACCAGGAACAAAATATATTTTTGTCGGAACGTTGACAGGGTAGTTTCGGAAAAATCAGTGGAGATTTCCTTGGTGACTGAATGGCAAACTCAGGGCGTGCATGCAGCTCGCAATGCACGCGATGCACGCATTGTAATTTTCAGTCACTGATTTCTCCGAAACTACCCACTCAAGGTTCCGACTAGAAACGTTTTTTGTTGCTGGTATCTAGACGAAAATTCTGTGTGAGTTTCATTTCTAAACTCTATCTGGTTTTGGAGAAACAAAATAAACAATTCACGAACTTATGTGCTTCGCCATAGAGTTGTGTGATAACAAATACTGTCAGTTTGTCATCTATACCCATGATGCTTTGCGAACGTCGAAAGGTTTATTTACAGAGCTTTTTGAGTGACCATCATTCCGTCGTGACATCACACCCCCAGCAAACAGTGGCGGCACCTTCCAAAAGATGGCTACGTACGGGAACGCAAATTCGACCTACAATTCCATGAATTTTCTCTCTTTATGAAATTCGTACGTGTGTGACTCATAGGTAATTGTAGATTGTTTTTAACACCCAATCTGATAGCAAACTTTATTTCTTGGGTTGCATCCCCCTTTAACGTTTCATCGAATGGGAGACAGGGGACACGACCGCATTCGGCACCATGGTGTGACGTCATAGACCAGATGGCTACTCACCGTACTGCGCGCCAGAATTCTTGGTGTTGTTCAGTTGCAAAGGGCCTTGCTTGTTGAACGTGTAGCAGTTGCCGTATTCCTTGTTTTGAAATTGGTGAAAGTCGCTGTAGACAAGTGAAGTTATAAACGAACGAAAACAAACAGTAAGCAAGCACCGAAGCCAAGAAAACAAACACAAAAAATGAATATTTATAGGAATATTATGAATATTTATAGAAAAACTATGCAGCAAATCTCCTGCATGATGAAATTCAAGCAATAGTTATTTGCAACTGAGAAACAAAATGTTGCAAGGTGTTAACTGACTTCATTGACGAAAATTCTACCAATCTTAAACAAAAAAGTTCACCGCGGGGTGCCGCTGCCGATCCAAATGTGACAGGGCTTAACGTTTGGATCCTAGCACGACCATTCAAGGCCTTGGAGAAACATCCAGCTAGAATAGACACTTCGGGCCCTCTAAAGCATCACGTAGCACCACGAAGGATAAACCCAGAAATCAAACCGACTCCAGTTGAATCGAATCGATTTTGTTCAGTGAATGATAATCGGACATCAACTAGATCGACCTGTGTGGATACATTCATGGGAACCCGCTATATGGCCTCCTTCAGAACGAGTACATGTAGTGACAGCGGAGCGTACCTGTAGACGCACGGTTTCTTGTTGTAGGTGCACTGGAGGATGAAGTCGTTGGCTTGGTGTCCCAGAGTTTTCAGTTCTTCCCGGGTGGGGTTGATGATGCTGAGGAAATCGCTGAAGTCGGGGGAGGTGGAGCGATCGTAGAAAGTCTGATAGTCGTCTTCTTCCGTCAGGTTGCCCCAGTCGTGGGTCTCCACGAACTGAAATCCGCTCATCAGGCTGGCCCACTCGATCTCGTGCTCCGAGATCTCGGTGCCGTTATCCTCGTCCAACCAGGGCTCCTCGGCTGCCGAGCGCTTCTTGCGTCGGGCGGGCTCTGGGAATTCGGTGTACTGGCTGTCGGCGTCGGGGTCCGTGTAGCTGTTGTCCTCCATGGAGTCAGGGTACCAGTCATCGTACCACTCATCGTCCCAGTCGAACCACCAGGAGTAGTCGGGCTCGTCGCTTTCCCCTTTCACGCCGCCGTCCAGGTTGATCAGGTCCTCGAAGCGGGTGCCGACCAGCCGGGAGCGCCGGAACCGGTTCATGTTGCAGACGGTGACCGAGGGGAAGGTCAGGTTGGTGTTGGTGACCAGCTCCACCTTGGTGGTGGACGGGAACTGGAGGTACTCCAGCACCACCTGGGTGCCCTGGCTGCAGGAGACGCCCAGCATGGCCAGGAAGACGGCTAGCCAGGCCAGGCGGGACGGCCCGTGCCGGGCGCGGGCGATCATGGACACGCCGTGCGCCGTGGTGACCTCGGCGAAGTCGCGCAGGATGTCCGCCAGGCCGGTCGGCGACTCCGGGTCCGTCGGGGCCGGCGGCGGCGGAGGCCCGGCGCCTTCGTCCGGCTGGGCCTTGCTGGGCAGAGAGGGAGCACCCCAGGCCCCGTGGAGTGTGGTTTTCGTGTTGCTGCGAAAGAGACAATTGGATGGATTGGAGGCGATTTCACATAGCCGCTCGAGTACCAACATTTGCGCTGCACATGAAAAAACCCTTCAGATTTCAGGCCATTTCTTTCGGTGACAGCAAGTTCAAGGATGATATGCGTCAACGCCCATGCGAGAATATGTATTTTTATGAAAATATGTGGCTCTGAAGAGGACCGGTTCTCCTAAGAACCACAAATAATTCTCACGTACCATCCTTGACACGGAGAACCTTTGAATAACGAAAAACGCAGTGGCTGTTGTTACGGCAGTCGTCCGTGTGGTTCCCTGACTTCATAGTATTTGTCAGGATGTTTAGCTCTTGGAACCAGACTATCAGCTAATAGACTGGTTCAACCAGCCTGCAATGCTGACGAAATACAATCAAGTCAGGGAACCACACGGACGACTGCCGTAACAACAGCCACTGCGTAACAAAAATGTTGTCAGCCAAAGTTCCTGCTGAGTCAAAATATAAGCCAAACATGAAATACGGTCGGCAGGTTTGCCTTCAACAAGGAAAGAATTCCCATTAGTGCGCAAGCTACCGATAAGCAACTCTGTGAAATTGGATCAATGATGCGAATTCCTTATCTACGGCGCTCAATTGAATGCTACAGTCTCAAAAGTTAATGACCTCATTAATATTCATGAGATGACCTCGCGATCGAATGGGCGCAATTTTTGGATACACCTTTCCCAACACTATAGTGCAAAATTAAAACCGAACGAAATTGCATCTTTGATTAAAATGGAGCTTGAAATGTTCCCCTTTAAAGCGATGTCAAGTGGCACGTGACGACGGCTGTTGACAGCCGAGTTACGCATGCGCGTGAAAATGACCTGACACGCAGCGAAGAGATGACGGCGGTTTCTCCGCTGCAGTTGATTCACGTTGATAAACATAGATATGCGTTTTTATATACTGCATCTATGTTGATAAAAGCCTTTTTTACGGGGCGCGCGTACGATTTGCGAAGAAGGCAACTGTCTAAAAACGACAACTTAGGCTTTGACAGCCGAGTTACGCATGCGCATGAAATTGACCTGACACACAGGTCAAGAGATGCAAAGAGAGGACGTCGGCTTCTCCGATTTCGTCTTTTCTTTTTAAATTTTGGCCACGGAGCGTGTTTCTAAACCATATCCCAAAAAGATATAAAAGACTAATTGAAAAAAATCTCGCTCCATTGACCAAATATGCTCAATTAATTGTTAAAATTTAAAAGGTTTATGACCTCATTATTACTCGTTATTCCTGAAATAGCGTCACAATCAAATGATGGCAAATTTTCGATACACATTTTCCCAACTTAGATTAAGTGCAAAGTGAACTTTTGCTAATAATGGAGCTTTAAATTTGCCCCTCTAAAGTGCTGTTACGCGACACGTGATGAAGTTTACAAGGCTATTGTGCAGTTGTGCACAATGTCATCATAGGCTCATAGCATTTGCGAAGTTTTAAAAAATCCATGCGTGTTCAATGGTAAAAGTACCTTCCTGAAAATCACTGTACAAAGTCTAGGGTTTTTTTTCTGATAAGAAGAAAAAACAAATCTTCATAAAAACAACAGCTTTCCGCTAATTTACGGCGGAAAAGCTGGAGAAAATCTAAACAAAAACAATAGCTCAAAAACTTGATCGCATCGACAAGCAAGCTAGGAAAACGATTGGTGCTAACGTAGAACATATTCAATTTCTAGCTGAGAAGCATCTGATCACCAAATTTAACAGCATTCTCTCGGATGCAAGTAATCCACTCAACCCTTTTATCATTTGCAATACATCTGCTAGAATACGTCAACTTAGTTTCAAAACAAAAAGGTTCAAATTTTTACCATGGGCTATTCAGATTTGTAACTCAACGTTTACTAGATTTTTGTTCATTGTTTTATTTCTTTCAAATACCCTGGATAAGTAATTGCTTTTAGCTTTGTCTTATTTCATACAAACTATATTCAGGCCCTCCCTACACTACCTATTCAATGTCTTCCCTATTTCAATGTCTTCCTTTATCCCACCCTCTCCTAATTTTTTTTTATGAATTTATAGCAATAACTGTGTTTTTGTATATGTACATATTATGATATTTGTCTTTGTCTTGTAATGTTTTGGTGTATTTTTTAAATTATTGTATGTATACATATTTTTAAACTGTAAACTGGGAAAACAATTTTCATGCTGTTAGCAGCATGACAATCAAGAAATCTAATCCAATCTACAAGTACATGCTTTAACAGCATTCCATTGAGTGTAATACAAATTGTCAGAAATACAGCCAAGGCTGTACACTTTAACAGGTGCCGGGGACATGGATGAGCCAACGTGGTCAGGGCATCTTCATTTTGAATACTCGTTTCTCTCTCACTGTAACTGCAGAAAAGATAATTGGATGATGCAACCGCGCGTGTATCCTTCATTGGCCTCTCGGAGGGTTGCTGTGGCAACTCTGAAGGCAAATGATTTGATCAAGCAGTAATTGTAGACGGCCTTACGGGATGGCTCGCAAGTTAGGCTATTTTATTTCATTCCCTTTTGGTTTCTTCGTGTTATTTCCACCATAATCATAATTATTTCTGCCAATCGACTTGTTGCCTACTCTACTGGCTGTCAATGTGTACTGAACCGCTTCCAGAGGCCTGTTACACGCGTATACGGGTTAGACATCTTGTTCGCTGTAATTGTTTGTGACTGCAGAAAAAAATGATAAACTGTACCTATTATTTCTGACCTTTCAAGATCACCGTGTGACCAATCTTCTGACCTTTTTTTACAAAATGGGCCATTATTTGTTCATGGAGTGGGGTTCAGAACGCGCCCAGTGGTTTTTCTATCGGAATCTAGAACCAAGAAGAAGAGCAGGAACTAGATATTTATATCCGTTTGTAAACCGTACGTTTCTGTCTAGACTTTATTTCCGTTGATAAAGGCCTGTTTTCACGGGGCGCACGAACGAATTGCGAAGGAGGCAACTGTTTAAATACGGCAACCTTGACTTTGAAAGCCGAGTTACGCATGAGCGTGAAACTGACCTGACACACGGCAGAGATAATGACGGTGGTTTCTCCGATTGAGTGCGCAACATGCGAGTAAATTTGCCAGGTAACAGCGTACGCTCTCCGCTAGACTCGCGTTGGTTAAGGCCTGATGGTTTCAAGGGGCACGCAAACGATTTGCGAAGGAAGCAACTAATTAAATACGGTAACCTTGACTTTGAAAGCCGAGTTACGCATGGGCGTGAAATTGACCTGACACACGGCGATGATATGACGGTGGATTCTCCGATTGCGCAACATGCTAGGAAATTCACCAGCCTGCAGCGTGCGTTCGCTGCCGCGCACAAATTGTATGCACAAAGTCTATGCGACAATATAAAACAAACCATAATAATTCAAAACAATAATCAATCGGTTCCAATCTTTAGAGTTTGAGTGCGTGGCTAAGCTGCCCACAAAGTTTCAAGGTCATTGGCCAAAGGCTAACATGTGCTTTAAAATTACACAGTTTGACGATGTTACGTTTGCGTCATGTCTTGGCCCAGGAAGCCTCCATAATAGATTGGCTCCGTTGCCCAAATATGCTCAATTGAATGTTACAATCTGTAAAGTTCATGACCTCATTAATATTCACGAGATCATACCACGATGAAATAGGGCACTTTTTATATGCCTTTTCCAAATTTAGATATACATGTAGTGCAAAATTGAAACCAAACGGAATTGCACAATAGCTAACTGCCTACTAAATTTCAAGAAGATTGACCAATGGCCCAATGTGCTTAAAAATCACGCATTTTGATTGTCAATTTGATTGGCATTAAGTCTGTCACGATTGACGTCATGATTGCGTCGTCGTTTTGGCACCGGAGGGTGTTTCAAAACAATATCCCAATAGATATATTAAAGGAAAACATAAAGAAGGACTTGTTTGGTATTTGTTGACTCGTTGCTAAGAAACACTACGGGTACATGTTCATTGGCTAATCGATATCTTTCAAGCTCGTAAACGGACGATGAATGCTGCGTACGTTGTGCTATTTTGTGTGGTGCACCCAAATTGATTTTTTTTAAAGGAATAGTGGGCGCGAGAAGGCACAGTGTAAAGCATAAATCTAGCGCTTGTTTGGTGTTGACCACGTTGGTCATCGATATCTGTGATTTTATGTACAAGCTGACTCGAATCGATTTTCTTTGGCGAATACAATTCATGAAGGAAGAATAGTCACTTATTAAAAATAACGCTACCCTACCTTAAACCTGTGTCCACTGGGCTATTTCGTTCTATGAAAATACTGGGGGCCTCGGGAGAACCCCTCTTGATCTCAGAAATGGAAGGTCAGATAAACTTGAACATTCACACGCAGATAGATTTTCATGTGCTGAATTGCTTAATAATGATAAATTTTAATCCAATATCAAAATTCGTTGAATTATGAGGTAATTAACTATTCATAATGAATGTTTTATATTTTGTTCGATATTTTCACAACGTAAAATTATAAAAACATAAGGAAACTGTGTCAATTAGGATAAGGTTTACCAGATGAGAAATCATTCAGTTCTGATTTAATTATATGTGTACATATAAAACTAAACTTCCGTGTTTTCAGTGTTTTTATTTCTTAACATTTAGTGGGTCTGACGTTTCGATCCTAGCAGGACCTTTCTCAAAGGCAGAGAGAAATGCCTTTCTCTGCCTTTAAGGAAGGTTCTGCTAGGATGTAAAAAAAAATTAAAAAAATCAAGAAAATTTGAGACTTGTATTTTGGTAATTTTAGTCAGTAAGCAGTTTGCAATATGTTTGTATATCACTTGAAGTCGTTTTTATTTCTTATGTTTTTATTGTTTATTGTATTGTTTATTTGTTATGTTTCCAAATTGTAATTACTTTTTCTCAGACTTATACAGAAGCATTAAATCAGTGCAACAACAATTCCTGAGCATGTTTCATAAAGAAATTCAAGCCACTGTCTGACAGCATATTGTACATAATATATGGAATTGTAATGACCTACGCATACTATTTGACATGTTACGGGAGATAGGTATGTCCGATATGGACGAAGTATGTATCCAAATGTGCGCAAGACAACAGGGGGAAAGTCACGAAGTAAGAATCTAAAATTGTTGTCGGTCGCGATGCAGTAACAAAAAATATGGAGGGGGCCTCCGAGGCCCCAGTGCAAATAGGGTAAATATCATTTTTATAAAACCTAACGAAACCTTGTTTATTTTTGATGACAGAGTAATCCGAGAACGAAAGGTGACGTGACGTCAAAATGTTTCCGTCTCCCCGACAAAAATCACACATATTGTGCACAAAGACTATGGGAACTTAATAATATATCATAGATAGATTTCTTTTTATGTCTAGCAAGATAGGTAACTGCCCACAAAAATTCAAGGTCATTGTCCAATGGCTACTATGTGTTTAAAATCATGCATTTTGATGACGTCATGATTGGCCGTGATGGTGTTTCAAAACCATATCCCCAATAAATAGGCATAAAAAAAAATAAAAAAATGCTTAATTTAATGTGAACATCTTAAACTTACATGAACTCATTTATGTTCATGAGATAAGGTCATAATCAAAGTATGCCAATTTTTGGATACCTTTTCCCAACTTATAGTGCAAAATTGAAACAAAACGAACTTGTAGTTTTGCTTTTTATGGAGTTTGAAATTTGCCCCTTTAAAACCCTTGTCACGTGAAACGTGTTGAAATCGTGATAGTTTTCGGATAACGATGCACAATTTCAACGCGAGCTCTATGTTTTTCCCCAAATTTTATTCAAATCCAAGTTTGTTCAATGCAAAAAGTGGCTATTACACAACTCCTGCCAAAGCCTATGGGATTATGGTGACTAGAAGACATGAAAGAAACATCTTAAAAGCATTATTAGCTTTTCCGCTTCGCAGCGGAAAAGCTAATACATAGCACGCATTCCTAACTAGGTTGCCACTTGCTATGAATATCTATACCTATTATTACCATCACCATGGCTTTGATTAAGGATCTATCAATTTTTCCGTTACCTCATTTCAGGACTCCGGGAAGGAAGGGTCGGTCAGCAGGCACTGTCACGGCAGTCAGCGGCACGACGAGTCGTTTCCCCCGTCACAATCACAGACTGGTTCCGCTGCGTACGGTGTCTGGACTCGTTCTGCCGGAGAGCGACAGTGCACGCTGTACGCTCCCTGTCCTCCTCTTCGGCACCGTTACAGTTGATGACCGTCACCATAGCAACAGATTGTCCTTCACTAAAAAGAGGGGTACAAGATCACACCATTTACTCCATTATACGTTAGTCCAACACGTCACGTAAATATGCGAATGGAGAGTAAACTATTTGTAAACAATTTTGAGGACGTAGGTATATTTCTCGCAATCATTAGATTATACAGAAATGTACTCATTGTTCATATTATTTATTGTTCATACCATGACTACAAACTCGTAACAAATTAAGTTTCCAGTAATTTGCTTCAGGGTGTGCATTGTCAACAAAAAGATAATACATAGATAATACATACAATTGAGACAACGTTTCGTTGAAGGGTGAAGCATAAGAATTGATTTTATACCTTACCCATTTGACAGACTTATATCAGGACGTTAGATAACTTAGTATACATTTTTAGACAAAAATACACAAACGGACAAAGACTGACAGGCGAGACCTAATACATAGCTTCAAATCGAATTCTGGTCGATACAGGTTTTGGATTCAGAAACAATTGGGTTTGCCAATATCTTGGGGGTAATGTTAAGGTGCATGGGTGCTGATTTGTAGCTTCGCTTGGACTATTCCAGTATTGGACACCATACTGCATTAGACTACCTTTGTGTAATAAAGTTATATTGGTATTTACGTATAATTTCTTTTGTGAGGTGCTTCTGGTTTAATTTGAGTGAACATTGGAGGTATAGTGTGATTTAAAAAATATTGGCAACAAATTATTCATATATACATCTATACAGAAATTTGCCTACTTGATATTCATAGAGGTCAAATACCCCTAGTGCTTTTAGTTTCGAGAACAACGGGGCTGTGTGGTCATAATATCCAGCATGAGAAATCATCCGATCCGCACCTTTTGTAACCTGACAAATTGATCACAATCAGATACAGGGCCTCCCCGAATCAAAAGGGAATGTCGTTTTGACAAAAGCTATCAGTCGTTTGTAGAAGGAACTTCTCAAATACTTTGGAAAGTGTTGATAGAACTGTTATTGGTCTAAAAATACCAGCATCATGCATACGCCTCTTTTTATGAATTGGTGAAACCTTACCTATTCGTAACCCTTCTGGGAAAAGTTCCTGTAGTAAGAGATTGGGTGAAAAACAGGGGCCAGTGACTAAGCTAGAGAATTCTGGGCTATAAACTTAATCCTGTCCACAGTGTAATTATTATTATTAAAATGCTAAGACAAATATGGAAAGTTAGATGCAAAATAGTTTTTGACGAGATTAATGAATTGGACAAAGACATCATTTTTAATTTCAAGAAAAGTTTAAAGAGTTTCTTGCGTTTTGAGTTGAAGAGATTAACACTCGAGACCTTTAAATCGGTGTATTGTTTAAAGTAATGCCCTGTGTTCTGTTGATGAGTGCAGCAATCTGGTTTTTCCTTACTAGCTGAGACATTTATGATGACTAAACTTTTATAATGCTACTTTATTTTTAGCCTAACATTCTTTGTATTGTAACGACAAAATCATATAACCGTATTGTAAGGTATTGATGTGTTGAAATAAACGGAGTCTTGAACTCCACAGCGGAAAAAAAAAATCTGGCCTCTTTGATCACGTCTATGTTTAGACCATCACAACCAGGCGCCTTATTAGCCGAAATGTTAGAAAGAATTATCTCTTCATATGGGTGTCAACAAAGTGAACGAGGACTTCTCTCAGGTAAGAAAGTTTCAAATGTAGTACTGCAAGAATGAAGCTTACTGGCAAGCTTTGTACCGATATTTAAAAAATAGCCATTTAAGGCATCGGTAAAAATTTGTCTCCTTCGATTTTCAGATCACCCTGAAATAGGCGTGGTGTACACTTTGGCTTGCCCTTGTTTAATAATGAATCAATCAGTTTTCATGTAAACTTGGTATTTTTTTTTCCTTAAATCGTTTTCTTTCCTTACTTTTCTTTATTCCTTTACTTACACAATGTATGTATAAGTAATTCTTTTTAAGGAATTTAACCTGTTTTTATACATAGAATATTTTTGCTGTCATGTATTTTTCAGATTTGTTTAACAGAAAAGGTTCTTTCTGCTTGAACGTGTAGTTCAATGTATTTCCGTGTTACAAGTGAATTTTCGGCCTCAAATCGTGACGTGTACACAACTTAAGCGGTGCTGTAAACAAACGCACAGCGATAGACCTTATCAAAAAACAATTCTCAATAAGACTGATTTCGGCACGGACATTTAAATTGAGGAAAGACAGCATAACGGTCGATCTGCAAAGGAATGATTTATTCATAAAAGATTGCGAATTCATAAATTGACTTTTTCAGAGCCGCAGGCGTTTTGCATGAATATGAAAAAGGCACGATTATTTTCCATTTCTAGCATTGCAATGTAACTATTATGGTTCGTCAGTAACCACTTTGCAACGGTCTTGTATTGCTTTATATTACTTTATACTATTTTAATTCAGCTAAATAGATATTGAATTTACAAGTCCACAGATCTGTAAAGTCAAGATTTCCCTCGGGCCAATTATGTTCTGATTCTCAGTATTCAGTAATGTTCACTCTTTACAACCCTTTCCAGCCCTGACAAAGACCTGCTTTGATAACATGATAGCCTGATACGTGTCCGACAATAGGTCACTACCTCAGCGACGTGTTTATAGGGCACAGCACGGTATAGGAGGTCCATTATCCGGACAACCGCTATTGCCGCAGCTATGAAGAATCTTAGCTGCTTCCATGTTTTCACTCTGTACGACTCCTATACCTAATTCCTACCTGAACCGATTTACATGCCGAAGAGCCTCAACCCGCTTACCTGGATTTTCTATATTCACACGATCCTTTGGATTCAGAAGCCAAACCATTCATGTATGATAGAAGACAACTGCACATACTTAGTCCAATCTTCAGAACCCCAGCAGTCCCGCCATCTAGACTACGGTGACCAGCCGTGTTATTCAATAGCGACGAGCACGAGCACTCGCGCGCCAAACCCCTTGATATTCAAATAAGGCATGTCTACAATACGTCACCGTATCTTTTGACTCGCGGGGTATTTGGACTAGGACTGAAAAGGGTCCCCTTTAACCTTTGTCACGTGACTGCATTCTTCCAAAGTGAACCTCAAAAGCTGATGTTACCAACTGTTTCTTTGACCTTTGCTTAGATTATCTGAAACCGATTAAAAATCATCAGAGAAAAATCCAGTGACGATTGGCCCGCTCTTATTCTCCACGTTTTGAGCAACTGCCAGTTTTAAAACAAAACCGAATGAAAACAGCTCGAGGGGGTTCGAACCCGCCACGTGACATTGAAGAATTTGGTGAGAATAAAAATCGAAAAAGGCACAAGGCATACGCATTGAGCGTTCAGTACTATAATCATAACTATACACCTCACGAATGGCACATCATTATATGTATATGATTTATATATAAAGATAAAATATAGCAAAAAGATAAAGATATATTTAAAAGATATAATAAACATTATCATACTTTTAATACGCACAACAATGATTGACTATCTTATTGTAGTTTTATTTATCTATATTACTCAATACGGCCACGTGTTATCAAGCTTGTCCAACTTGTAGAATATTCACCAAATTATTTAAACATTATTCAAATCAAACGTCCCAACATGTACCAGGTCCACCACATCTCTAAGAGCGTCACTTGTACACACTCACCCCACTCTTTCTGATGCACCTGTCCATCGTGAGCAATAGGAAATTATCTCTGATATGATTATATACACATTTACAGAACAACAATGAATAGCCATTCACTGTAGCCTAGTCCATTCACGTCACCATTTACTTTGTAAATCAGAATATATAGGTGTACCTTAACTCTGCGTAACGCAATGAGGGTTGGCCATGCTCGACCTAATCAGCACAGAGGGCATGCTCAGTGCTTTGCCCGATGCCTGATGAAAAACATATCAGTCAACTCGGGTGGGATTCGAACCCGCGACTCCCACTTTCTATTGCGTACGTGTTAGGCTAACCACTAGACCATAACACTGGTCGAGGTCGTGCGGGGGGTTTGAATAATGAATAGTGGCGGGTACTGCATTGCATCATAGACATGACATGATGTTTGCGTCGAGGAGAATGTAATTCAATGAGGGTTTGCCCTCAGCTGCCGGATAACTCACTGAGTTACATTCTCCCCCACGCAACCACCATGTTTTATCATTATATTACTCTGCGTGTGATCTCGTTGTACACATGTATTTGTTTATAGACAAGCTATATCCTCTCCTGCAGTGTTATCTTTCGAATGTGCTTAACGTGGGTATTACCTGTGCACAATGTACACACTGATTGTAGTTTTTATTGTTTAGATGACATAATACTGTACATAAAGGCGTGAGACTTTCCGCCATACATGTAACATTGAGGTGTCGCAGTATATATAAATGCTATACTTCCTTAAAGAAAAATGGCACTTTGCGGTGATGCAACCTCCATGAAATAGGGTCGCCGCTTCTTCATTTTTTAAATTCATAAAATTTAGTGGGCCTGACGTTTCGATCCTAGCAGGACCTTTCTCAAAGGCAGAGTGAATTTTTTAAATTCAGTTATGACTGCTCTCAAATCCAAATATAATTTCATATTTGTCATTTGTACTTTTTCTTTTCCGTAATCAAAGTTCGTGGCGATGAGTTCACAGCGTCGAATTTATACTCAACTGTTTTTCTCGGAATCACACTCCTTTTAATGAGACTATTTCCCTGATATAACCAAAAACATACAAGTTATGCACTAAATCCAACAGACGAAGCTTCAAAGCAACAATTATAATGTAAAAACATTGACAAATTGTATATGAACGATAAATATTTCAATCATAATTCTGTAGAATTTAACTAAAAGATAAATGGAACTGTCTTGGTATTATTATTCCATCTGCGATCGTCGTTATTGTTTTTCCATATACGTTGCTTCATTTTCATGGATTTGAGGATGGAAAGGATAAACCCATTGATCTAGAGGGCGCTGTGGGTGCTCGTGGCCAGCTCAGGCCAACACGGGCTTGACCTTGTTGACACCGAAGACCTTCCTCGCGAAGAACTTGAAGATGTCGAAGAGCAGATTGATGACCTCGGCCAGAGTCAGGAAAGAGACGCCGATGTAGAGGCCGAGCAGACCGCCCACATTACCGAGCAGATTGGGGAACTGTGGGATAAGGGTTAGGAAGAGTTCATATCAAGATTGTATAGTGCTGAAAATGTCCCATTCAATTTCCTCTATCCTTTGTCGGTGTACAAAATGTATTATAGTGTTTCATTCACTGCAGCAGCCGATAGAGAGAGAGAGAGAGATTGGGGGAAGACTGTGATCCCTGGAGGAGCTGAGACGTACAGGGGGTGATGGTCGAATGCCTCTGGCTTGTGCCACAACCCCAACAACGATAGTGGGCTCCTTAGAAATGGCCTCTACCTAAGGGCTGGATAGCTCGGATATTCCGAGTGCCAGAGGCCCGCATTAAAAAATACCGTTCAGCCAACTTTTCTTTGGTACTTTAATGAAATGCTTTCTGTTCCCCAATAAGTTTCTTCTCCCTGGTTTGTTAGGATGAAATACCTATGTCTTGACGATGCTAAGGGTCGTTTGGACATTTCGTTCGATAAGAGGCACCAAATAAACCAAGATGCGTGTCGATGTACCGTAACTTACCGTGTACAGAGGGGATTCTGTGATTGTTTGGTAGTTCAGTTCCTCGAAGTAGACGCGGAGACGAACCAGATTTTTGCTGCGGGAAGCGGATACATAAACGCTTATGTCACGACCAATGCTCACATATTTTACGAAGTTCGTTTCAATCTACACATTAGGTGTTAAAGAACTGTAAAAAATAGGGATAACAGGGAAATTCCATGATTTTCATCGATTTTGCCATCGATCATAGTCCTGAATCAGGGGAACTGATACTAACACTTGAAATACGCAACACTTATGGAACGCATATGGCACGACCAATGCTCCCAAATTTTACGAGGTTCGTTCTAATCTAGATGTTAGGTGTTAAAGAACTGACACTTATACTTGAAATGCGCATTGGTTTGGTAATTTGCGATGGGAAATAAGGTGTAGAGTTGTTCCACCAGAGACCATCTTGGGGGCCTAGACTTTGTTCCTCCTGGCTAGGCAAGAGTGCCTTCTTTGTACCTGCATTGTCGCTGAATTTGAATAACACTGTAAGGCCCCCAAGATGGCCGCCGTGAAACAACTCTATAGGTAGGCTACTGTGGAGTCATTACTCCCACCAACGGTGGCAAAGAACCCCCGGTGTGCAGTCTAAGGACGCACCTTGCACTTTCCTCGTTGTCCGCTATCTTTGCTGCAAACCCGTGGTCTTTATCTGCTTTCAGACGCTTCTGCAGATGCTCCTGTAGTCAATCCAATAATGCATTATTCATGTTAGCAATTAGCCGGCCCTCAATGAATAATCATGACTCGGAACAAAAACAAGCGACTCGGCACATTTTGAAAACCATAAAAAAACACGCCATTCTTAGAAATTGCCGTTGGCAGGGGGGAACTTGATCTGGACCCGGGACGTGAACCCGGGACGTGAACCCGAGACCACCAGGGCTTTAACCACATTGGCTATTAATCCCGTAGGTGGCGCCCTACACAAATAGTCAATTATCTTTGCTTGGGGGTTGGGCCGCCAGTCGCCAGTCACCAGCATTTAATCGTTTCCGAAACAATTCTGAAATGTTCCTTACAGCTTGCCACTGGTAAAACTAATGTTTCACCTTCTCCTTGATATTTAAAATTCAGGATATTGAAGGGGAATGATTAACGGACCTGTACGTTTACTTGCACTTCGATCTATTTTCTTCTATCTTTCTTCCTCTGCAAACCGATCCCTACCCTACACCCTTCCCTTCCATCTACCGGCTGATCTCTTTGTCCTAATTTGCCTGTCCCTCAAGTCCTAATCATCCTCTCTTCTATTTCTTTTTGTACTTAACGTTTCGGTCCTAGCAGGACCTTTCTCAAAGGCCTTTTTTGCCTATGAGATAGTTCCTGCTAGAATCGAAACGTTAGACCCTCTAACTTTTGAGATTCATGTATTGCAGGTCATTTTAGTCAGTGAGCAGTTTGCAACAGTTTTTGTATATACTTCGTGTTCTTTATGTACTGTAGGATCGAAACTTCTTTCATGATCACTCTTTGGAATTCGGGATATCTGAGTTGAAAAATGCAATAATAAACCCGCAAAATAAAGATGCTTTAACTTCGCTAACCTCGTAGCGTTCAGAGGGCCAGTAGGATGAAGATACTGTCTTTGTGTAGGTCGTCTCACTGCCACACAGAGAAAAAAAAACGTGTTAATAATGTTATATGTGTAGTGTATATATTCGTGTAAAAAGGCATCTTGCATAAATATAGGTGTTTCCATGGAAATGCCAGGGGTACTTTTCGGAGGTGGACTTATAGGCCCTTCTTTAAAACGTGCTAAAAAGCAATCGTGAGGGCGCTATAACAATGTGTGGAAGAAAGGCAAAATTCATGGCCTTTCCTTCATTCACGCAATAGTTTAATGCGCTAAAAAAGAATATTATGGAGTGTGGAGTGTGGATTTGGGCCCGTCGTTTACACATAATGATAGCCATTGTTGTTAGCAATAACTTCCCTGTGTCTAACTCAGTTAAGCCAAAATGGTGAACTTAATTGGCTCCCTCTTTCAATCAGCTATTCGATTGCTTGAGATAGGACTTGATGTAATTTTTTTCGTAGTGGCTGTTGTTACGGCAGTCGTCCGTGTGGTTCCCTGACTTGATTGTATTTCGTTAGCATTGCAGGCAGGTTGAACCAGTCTATTAGCTGATAGTCTGGTTCCAAGAGCTAAATATCCTGACAAATACTGTGAAGTCAGGGAACCATACGGACGACTGCCGTAACAACAGCCACTGCGAATTTTTTTTGTCCAAAGTCTGAAAGATACGGACCTTTGTAACAGATTAGCGAAAAGGTCTTTGCACAAATAGAGACTTACTTGCAAGCCACTGGACAATTGCACTTTAGACTCCTTTCTTCGCCCAAGTATTCCACTTTCTGTTTGCACGTTTCTAAGGGAAAAGTCAGTGTGAAACATTACTATGGATCAGAAAAATTGCCAATCATGCTGGACGTCCATCACGATATTGTTAAGTCGAGAAAAAAACAGCGAGACAAGTAGGCCTACATGTAGCGTGCATTATAATGGTGAGTCCACTGTCCGGAACGACTGGTTGATGTGTGTAATATGGAGGGGTTTTGCTTTGTTTTGAGGGTTTATTTGTTTTCCTGTATAGGACGGCACATTGAATTTCGACCGAAATGTCCGCATAACCTGCGCGTTTCAGGTCAAAGAAGTCATTTTAGGTTATCTTGATTATTCCGGCTTGGAAGGCAGACTATGGCCTACTTTCGTCAAAAATTCGTAGAATGTGTCTGAATCTTAAGGCTACGGCTTGGAGTAACACACGACTATGGGAATCGGTAGCGACCACGACCCTGCGGCTTCCTTAGTATCGTGCGTAATTCGAAGCCGCACACGATGAACTTGAGGCGGCCCCCCGTCCTTACCCTGCGTCATGTTCGTGTAGCTGCACTTAGTCTTGTTCTCCAGCAGTATGTCGGACACGCACCCACACGTTGCTAGCATCCTGTCCTGCACGCAACGCTTATGGCAGTCTTTCCTCGAGTAGGTTTCCTTGGAAATGGCGTCTTTGCAGGTTTCAACGTTATACGGCTTCGAAAGGCGTTGCACGTACACCTATGTACACAATTAGGTAACGCCGGAATGAATGCTTCTTGCTGTTGCTTGGCTATTGTCAAAGATTGATAAGCTTTTGTCAAAAATTGATAAGCTATTGTCAAAGATTGATAAGCTATTGTCAAAGATCGATAAGCTATTGTCAAAGATTGATTTGCTATTGTCAAAGGTTGATTAGCTATTGTCAAAGATTGATGAGCTATTATCAAAGATTGATTAGCTATTGTCAAAGATTGATTAGCTATTGTCAAAGATTGATTAGCTATTATCAAAGATTGATTAGCTATTGTCAAAGATTGACTAGCTATTGTCAAAGATTGATTAGCTATTGTCAAAGATTGATGAGCTATTGTCAAAGTTTGATTAGCTTTAGTCAAAGATTGAACGCTATTGTAAAATATTGATTAGCTATTGTCAAAGATTGCTTAACTTTTGTCAAAGATTGCTTAACTTTTGTCAAAGATTCATTAGATTTTGTCAAAGATTTATTAGCTTTTGTCAAAGATTCATTAGATTTTGTCAAAGATTCATTAGCTTTTGTCAAAGATTGATTAGCTATTGTCAAAGATTGACTAGCTATTGTCAAATATTGATTAGCTATTGTCAAAGATTGCTGAGCTATTGGCAAAGTTTGATTAAATTTAGTCAAAGATTGAACGCTATTGTAAAATATTGATAAGCTATTGTCAAAGATTGCTTAACTTTTGTCAAAGATTTATTAGCTTTTGTCAAAGATTCATTAGATTTTGTCAAAGATTAATTAACTTTTGTCAAGCATAGCGAATTTTAGTTCGTTGTCGTCACGCACACCTAGTTCTAGCTATACTCCCTTTAAGAGGGCTGCCAGAGACATGCAAAGTGGGCATGCAGGAATTTCGGAAAACGATTCGGAGAAATGTCGTATGCGTGTGTGTGCGTTGGTTGCGGGGTCTTACCTGCCGGAGTCCGATATTTGTAGCCATGCCTGGGGCACAGGTGATGCCGTCATCTTCGGGGAAGGGCGGGGTGGACGGGGAGTGGATGGCCACCCTCACGCCGGCCTCAGGGGACAGAATGCCCACGTACTCGGGCATCTCCAAGAACAGGGTCAGGTGGAGACCTGGGAGGAGATAGAGGGACAAGACAGGAACGGATCCAAAGAGATGTGTACTCGGTCATCATAGCAGATTCCATCTACGCTCGTTGGCTCCTTCGACTTTCAGACTCGTGACTTCGACTCGATTCCGAACCCGAGTCTTAATTTCCATGACTCTGGATCGGACTCGAGTCAAGATAACTTAAGACACGGACGCTGACTCGGACTAAGACCTACTGATTCGTGCTTGGACTCGGACTTGACTCGCGTGACTTGTGACCCGAAGAAAAAAATGCCACAAAATAATTGGCGTTTGAGAAACTCATGCACCTAGCGGCACGCTACGTACGGATTCCGATTGTCATCTAGTCACTGATTTCTCTGAAAGTACCCAATTGACGTTCCGACAAACATCATAATATTTTTATTCTCTCGCTGGTATCTAGACGAAAATTCTGTGCGAGTTTCATTTCTGAACTCCATCTGGTTTTTGAAAACCAATTTAACAATTCACCAACTTACGTGCTACGCCATAAAGTTGTGTAATAAAAATACGCTCAGTTTGTCATCTATACCAATGATGCTTTGCAAATGTCGAAAAGGTTTATTGATCAATCAAACGCGGTTGCCGTCATCTCCGCGAAAGCGTCACACCCACGCAATCGGCGGCGGCACTTTCGAAAAATAACTATGGCGACGTACAGGAACGCAAATTCGACCATTGGAGGCTCGACAATTCCATGAATTTTCTCTCTTTATGAAAATCGTACCTGAGTTGCTCAAAGGTTATTGTAGGTTGTTTTTACCACCCGATGATATAAGCAAACTTTATTTTGGGGGTTGCATTCCTCTTTAACGTATGTCCCAAACGGAGACGAAGCCAGAGACTGACCCAAGTCCTAGCTTTGAAGGTTTGGTTTCTTAAACCGTGTCCAAATCCATTGACAACTGCCTTAATTTACACACGAGTCTATGGAAGCCGAGCCGTCTAGTGATAGCGTACGTCGAATGGGAGGCAGGGGACACGACCACATTTGGCACCATGGTGTGACGTCATCGACCAGGTGTCTACTTACCGTACTGCGCGCCAGAATTCTTGGTGTGGTTCAGTTGCATAGGGCCTTGATTGTAATTGTACGTGTAGCAGTTGCCGTATTCCTTGTTTTGAAATTGGTGAAAGTCGCTGTAGAGAAGTGAAGTTGCAAACAAACGAACAAACAGTAAGCAAGAAAGCGCAGAAGCAAACAAAACAACCAAAATATGTTGAATATTTATAGGAAAAACTATTAAGTGAATACTTTTATGTCTCCTGATAAAATTCAAACAATGGACATTTGCAATTGGGAAGAAATGTTGCAAACTGTTTACCCATTTCATTGACGAAAATTGTACCGATCTAAAAAAAAAAATAGATAATTAGAGGGCCTAACGTTTGGATCCTAGCCCGACCATTCAAAGCCTTGGAGAAACATCCTGATAGGATGGACACTTCGGGCCCTCTAAATGTTTGCGGAAGCAACCTGGAATGGTAAAAATGTAGCATCACGAAGGATAAACCCTGAAATCAAACCGGCTCCAGTAGAATTGAATCGATTTTATTCAATTCAGTGTATGATATAATAATGACATCAGCAAGACCCACCGGTGGTGTACAGATACATTCACGCGATGGCGTCGGCTAAAATGATCCTGCATAACGAGTACATGTAGTGACAGCGGAGCGTACCTGTAGACGCACGGTCTCTTGTTGTAGGTGCACTGGAGGATGAAGTCGTTGGCTTGGTGTCCCAGACTTTTCAGTTCTTCCCGGGTGGGGTTGATGATGCTGAGGAAATCGCTGTAGTCGGGGGAGGTGGAGCGATCGTAGAACTGCTTCAAGGTGGCTTCGTCCGTCAGGTTGCCCCAGTCGTGCATCTCCTCGAACTGGAAGTCTCCCAAGTCCTCTTCTTCGAAGCCTGGGGGTTCGTGGTACGCTGAGCTACGGGTCTCCTCGTCCACGGAGCCACCGGACTCCCCGTGCTGGTAGCTGCCGGCATCCCCGTCAAATGCGGACTCTTCGGCTGCCGAGCGCTTCCTGCGTCGGGCGGGCTCTGGGTATTCGGGGGACTGGCTGTCGTGGTCCGGGTACAAGGACTCCTCGTCAGCCTCTTGGGTGACCCACTGGGAGTCGGTGGCTCCTTCGTAGCCGGTTACAGGTTGGTCTTCGGGGTCCGTGTAGCTGTTGCCCTCCATGGAGTCAGGGTACCACTCATCGTACCACTCATCGTCCCAGTCGAACCACCAGGAGTAGTCGGGCTCGTCGCTTTCCCCTTTCACGCCGCCGTCCAGGTTGATCAGGTCCTCGAAGCGGGTGCCGACCAGCCGGGAGCGCCGGAACCGGTTCATGTTGCAGACGGTGACCGAGGGGAAGGTCAGGTTGGTGTTGGTGACCAGCTCCACCTTGGTGGTGGACGGGAACTGGAGGTACTCCAGCACCACCTGGGTGCCCTGGCTGCAGAAGACGGCCAGCATGGCCAGGAAGACGGCTAGCCAGGCCAGGCGGGACGGCCCGTGCCGGGCGCGGGCGATCATGGCCACGCCGTGCGCCGTGGTGCCCTCGGCGAAGTCGTGCAGGATGTCCGCCAGGCCGGTCGGGGGCTCCGGGTCCGTCTTCGGGGCCGGCGGTGGAGAGGGAGCGTCCCAGTTCCCGTGGAGTGTGGTTTTCATGTTGCTGCGAAAGAGACAATGCACATGAAAAGCCTTCAGATTCAGGCCATTCCTTGCCGTAACAGCAAGATTAGTGCTGATATGCGTCGACGCCCATGCGAGAATATCTCTTTTCATGAAAATAGGTGGCTCTGAAGAGGACCGGTTTTCCTAAGAACCACTAATTAATCTCACATAGAGTCACCGCCTACCAGACTTGACATGAAAAGCCTTTTAATAAAAAAAATCATCAGGTTGCCAGCCAAAGTTGAGCCAAGAATTCCCATTAGTGGGCAAGCTAAGCAACTCTATGGAAATTGATCAAGGATTTGAATTCGCTATCTACGGTGCCCATGAAGGGACATGGGTGGGTGACATCATTAACATTCAGGATATTATTTCGTTATACCTTGGACAATTTTATTGACGGGAACGAAAGAAATGCATTCAAGTTTACGGGATCCACAATCTGACACGAAAGAAGAATACCTTGAATTAGGTCGATATTAAGACAACATGAAAATAATTTGTTCTATGAAAGATTTGACTTTCAACCATCAGATTTGTACGGAAGCCCGATCGGGCCATGTTTTCTATTTTTGGTGGGTTTTTTTGCGAAATAACCCAATTCCTTTGCGAAATAACGCATAGCTTTGCGAAATAACGCAATAGCTTTGCGAAATAACGCAATAGCTTTGCGAAATAACGCAATAGCTTTGCGAAATAACGCAATAGCTTTGCAAAATAACGCAATAATATTGCATGGAAGGAGGGAGGTAGGGAGGGAGGCAGGCAGGTAAGGGCAGTGAAGAGGAGGTAGAGAGGGAGGCAGGCAGGGAGGCAGGGAGGAAGGGAAGAGGAGGTAGCGGGGAGGCAGGGAGGGAGGCAGGGAGGCAGGGAGGCAGGGAGGAGGAGGTAGAGAGGGAGGCAGGGGAGATGAGGTAGGGATGTAGGCAGGGAAGATCAGGTAGATAGGAAGGCAGGGAGGCAGGGAGGCAGGGAAGAAGAGGTAGAGAGGGAAGGAGAAAGGGAGGGAGGCAGGGAAGAGGGGGTATAGAGGGAGGCAGGGAGGGAGAAAGGGAGGGAGGCAGGGAAGAGGAGGTAGAGAGGAAGGCAGGGAGGGAGGCATGGTAGAAGAGGTAGAGAGGGAGGCAGGGAGGGAGGCAGGGAGGGAGGCAGGGAAGAAGAGGTAGAGAGGGAAGGAGAAAGGGAGGGAGGCAGGGAAGAGGGGGTATAGAGGGAGGCAGGGAGGGAGAAAGGGAGGGAGGCATGGTAGAAGAGGTAGAGAGGGAGGCAGGGAGGGAGGCAGGCAGGGAGGCAGGGAAGAAGAGGTAGAGAGGGAAGGAGAAAGGGAGGGAGGCAGGGAAGAGGGGGTATAGAGGGAGGCAGGGAGGGAGAAAGGGAGGGAGGCAGGGAAAAGGAGGTAGAGAGGAAGGCAGGGAGGGAGGCATGGTAGAAGAGGTAGAGAGGGAGGCAGGGAGGGAGGCAGGGAGGGAGGCAGGGAAGAGGAGGCATGGAAGAGGAGGTAGAGAAGGAGGCAGGGAGGCAGGCAGGGAAGAGGAGGTAGAGAGGGAGGCAGGCAGGGAAGAGGAGGTAGAGAGGGAGGCAGGGAGGCAGGGAGGCAGGGAAGAGGAGGTAGGGAGGGAGGCAGGCAGGGAGGGAGGCAGGGAGGCAGGGAAGAGGAGGTAGAGAGGGAGGTAGAGAGGGAGGCAAAGAGGGAGAGAGGCAGGGAAGAGGAGGTAGAGAGGGAGGCAGGGAGGGAGGGAGACAGGGAAGAGGAGGTAGGGAAGCAGGGAAGAGGAGGTAGAGAGGGAGAGAGGCAGGGAAGAAGAGGTAGAGAGGGAGGCAGGGAGGCAGGGAGGCAGGGAAGAGGAGGTAGAGAGGGAGGCAGGCAGGGAGGGAGGCAGGGAAGAGGAGATAGGGAGGGAGGCAGGGAAGAGGAGGTAGAGAGGAAGGCAGGGAAGAGGAGGTAGAGAGGGAGGGAGGCAGGGAAGAGGAGGTAGAGAGGGAGGCAGGCAGGGAGGGAGGCAGGGAAGAGGAGATAGGGAGGGAGGCAGGGAAGAGGAGGTAGAGAGGGAGGCAGGGAGGCAGGGAGGCAGGGAAGAGGAGGTAGAGAGGGAGAGAGGCAGGGAAGAGGAGGTAGAGAGGGAGGCAGGCAGGGAGGGAGGCAGGGAAGAGGAGATAGGGAGGGAGGCAGGGAAGAGGAGGTAGAGAGGGAGGCAGGGAGGCAGGGAGGCAGGGAAGAGGAGGTAGAGAGGGAGGCAGGGAGGCAGGGAGGCAGGGAAGAGGAGGTAGAGAGTGAGTCAGGGAGGGAGGGAGGGAGGCAGGGAGGGAGGGAGGCAGGGAAGAGGAGGTAGAGAGGGAGGCAGGCAGGGAGGGAGGCAGGGAAGAGGAGATAGGGAGGGAGGCAGGGAAGAGGAGGTAGAGAGGAAGGCAGGGAAGAGGAGGTAGAGAGGAAGGCAGGGAGGCAGGGAGGCAGGGAAGAGGAGGTAGAGAGGGAGGCATGGAGGGATGCAGGGAGGGAGGGAGGCAGGGAAGAGGAGATAGGGAGGGAGGCAGGGAAGAGGAGGTAGAGAGGGAGGCAGGGAGGCAGGGAAGAGGAGGTAGAGAGGGAGGCATGGAGGGATGCAGGGAGGGAGAGAGGCAGGGAAGATGAGGTAGAGAGGGAGGCAGGGAGGCAGGGAATAGGAGGTAGAGAAGGAGGCAGGCAGGCAGTCAGGGAGGCAGGCAGGCAGGGAAGGGGAGGTAGGGGGAAGACGTGGAGTGAGGCAGAGAGAAAGTTATTGCGTTATTTCGCAAAGTCATGGCGTTATTTAGAAAAGTCATTGTGTTATTTTGGAAAAGTATTGCGTTTTTTCGCAATAGTATTGCGTTATTTCGCAATAGTATTGCGTTATTTTGCAAAGTTATTGCGTTATTTCGCAAAGTTATTGCGTTATTACGGAATAGAAAAAAATTGTCGTTAAAAAAACCTGGCCCGATTGGGCTTCCGTAGATTTGTAATCAAAATACAAAATCCATGCAACGAGTCATCCAGTTGAAGTCTGCGTCCGAGTCTAGATGTTATGATACTGTACTGGACAGACTGTCCCTGTCGTTTGACTGTTTGTTTTGCATTAACGCACTTAATCGCATTAACTCGTATAAGCCAACTACCGGTATTTGGTCAAAGACAACGCCTCGATACGACTCTGAAAAAGCCACTGGTTTTGCGAAAAAGCCACACTTATTTGGCGGTATTGTTTTTACATCGAATTACAAGTCACGAAACTCCAAGTCCGAGCCATACAATGATGATATCTGGGCTATTAGGTACTAGATTGAGGTGTTCAACTTTGCTTTTCCTCGATAGGCTACCCAATTAGGGGGGAGGGCGATTAGTTCCATTTCTCTGAATTGCACAAGGTCCATTTGAAGGTAACGCTGTACAAGTGTGTATCGTGGGAACCCCCGTTTTCGACGCTACACGTTTTCGACGCTTAGCCTTCTAACTCACATCGCACGATGAAAACAACTCCGTATAACGATCTCAGACTTCGTATCTTACAGTTGGTTTCCTGCTCTTGTCCGTCACCGAAAATGTGGAAATTTAAGGCTTTTCCAGTAGGCCAAACTCGTGTGATTCAAAAAGTTGCTCTTTTGGGGTCTATTTTCCTAGGTACAAAATTGGCAGTTGCTTCGAAGCTCCAGTTTTCTTTATTGTTGGTCCTAAAAAAAATCTGAGTGTACCATAACAAACCCCAAAATCCGTAGAAAAAATATATATCACGCAACTTGAGGCAGTCCGTTCTGGGTAAAAACTATGGAGGCTACTATAGGGCGTCTCGCTTATATAATTTTTTAAATATTTTTTTAAATTATTATTTAAAGACAAAAAGTAACATGGCCCAATAGGCTTTTTAAATAAATGAAAAAAATAAAAGGGCAGCTAGAGAAAGTACCAAGAAGGAGGAAATGTGTCTCTGGAGTGACATTGGGAAAGGTCATAACTGAAGAAGCAGCGAGAAAGAGGATTGTGGAGTTTTTTTTAAACGTCACAAAAGAAGACATCAACCAGACCAATACGTTTTAAGCATAAATTATGAATGATTTGAGGAAAGTGTTAAAAGCAGTGTGGAAAAACAAAAACAAAGACGAACACAAAAAAATATACAGGGAAGAATTTAACAGTGCCACACAGCATTTTGAGTTATTTTAAGAATTTATTTTGCGTTTGGCTGTACTGGGACACCTTACTAAACACCACTGACGAAAATAGGTGACGATGCTAACTGCGCGGTGCGCCGCGGACGTCAACAAAACCGGGTAATCTTACAGAAGTGACAGGCTTGATCAACCTTCTCTATGATTATTCTAATAGTCTGTGGTGTGGACAAAGTGACTGGGACCTCTTTTAGTGTGATACTTTCGTGCACATTGTTCAGTTTGAAGAAAAGTCCTTATATCGTCGAAAACCGGTTATTGGAGGATACATGTATATATCGGTAGTGCACTTCATCAATATAGAAGGGGGGAGGGCGATTAGTTCCATTTCTCTGAATTGTACAAGGTCCATTTGAAGGTAACGCTGTACAAGTGTGTACATGTATATATCGGTAGTGCACTTCATCAATATAGAATGTATTTTGGTTTCGCCTGCGAAACCGAGTATAGCCTTGCCACGACGCAGTAAAGCGCGTATAAGCCGCCATTTGGGGCGGTGAATTTAATAGAACGTGATGAAGTCCAAGGTTTGCGGTGACACCGTGTAACACATCTCTTTTGAGAAGGAGTGTGGCTCTGAAAAGAGCCGGTACCTCAACGTTTCGGGTACATTCTTAATGTAAGGACACATACAGGAATTGTATCTGACAACTGGAGCAGAGTTAAATAGATAGGTTGAGAGAATCCGATCGAGGCCTTGGTCTAATTTCATAGGGCTGCTGAAGAGTCAAAATCTGCTAAGCATGAAAGATTCATTCTGGGTCGAAATAAGATTGCTAATCATATTTCACTTGAGGTTTGCTGGGTTTGACTTGGACTCGAATACTGGCTGCTAAGCATGAAATGCAGACTACAGACTTTGGCTGGCGACGAGGGGACGCTTCAGTGTGAAAATCTGCTAAGCAGGAAAAGTCTCACTTGTGTAAACAGGATGACAGACCGCATGGCGATGTAATGGCTATTGCTTTGGACTTGTATTCCCCTCTTCTTTACTTACTTCTAAATAAAAGTGAAGTTTGGGTTGGCACATTTTGGAGCTTGAACGTTAAAATTCGCTGAAGCACAACACGTCACGAGTCTATTATAGGATCGCCTCGTTAATCCAAACTTCACTCTTCTTGTCAAGCAGAGTGGAATGCAAGTCAAAAGCAATTCACATCGAATCACAATGCGGTTTGTAATCCTGTTGATGCACACTAAAGGCTCAATACAACATTGGTAAAGGTCAAAAGATTGCCACTGTTTGTGTGTTAAACCATTAAACATCCCCAAAAAAGCAGTCCTGCGAAGGTTTAAAGAAGAATGAAACCCAGAGAAAATAGTTGGCTTATCTCTTTGGTTGATAAAACAACCTACAATTACCCATGTGCAACTCACCTACGAGTTTCATAAAGAGGGAAAAATCATGGAATTCGGTGGTCGAATTTGCGTTCCCTCAACCCGCCATGCTTTCGAAATTCCCGGCAGGTCACTGCGGGGGTATGACATCACGGCGGAGACGACCCTGTCTGATTGGTCAGTTAGGCTTGTTCAATCATTTTGATTTAAACTACAAATATTAATCAACATTTTAAAAAGAATTATACCTCAATGTGTAAGAAAATAATCTTATAATCCTTTGCAGAGTTATTGTTTTTCGCTTTGGTCATTATTTGAATTATTCTTGGGGATTGCGTATAGTCTTGATCTACAAACACTTTCACGGCTTCCTGATTGCATACGTTGCACGGACTGTACATGTACATGTACATGTACATGTACATGTACAGTGCACGTACAGACAATGTACACGTTGTGTACTACATGTAATGTACATGTACACACTGTACTACTGTACACCTGTACAATGTACACGTTGTGTACTACATGTAATGTACTACTGTACACGTGTACATTACGTTGGTATCTGCTGCGCAATTTTGGTTCTCTGTTTTCTTGATCTTCGCCGAATGGCGCCCTGTTATAACACTAACAGCTAAACAAGTAGGCCTAAAATAACTTATACACCAGGGGCTGAGTTTAATAAAGGTCCGACAACTATGACTGGGAGCCCACTGTGTCCGGCTTTTGTTTCAGCTCGCGTAATTTTAATAGGAAAATATGAGAAATGATTCAAGAGATGGTCGATGTTTTGGAGAGATTTCAGTTGTACACGTTTGCGAAGCTGTGTGGAGCTTAGTGGGGGTCAGGGGTCATGCACTTCCCAGCGTATGCTATGCACACAATTGCGCTGGGTGACAGGAGTTGCGGTCAGCGACCAGGGAATTAAATAGTGTGGGCGACTGGAGTCGCGTTCCGATAACGTGTAAATTAGGCCTAGCTCCATGTTCTTGTTGCAGCACAAATAAAAATACGGCACGGTACGTATATCCCTCCTTCTTCCTCCATGGTAATTGGTACAATACATGTATATTCATGGAGTTTACCCTCCATGAGTTGCAGATAAGCGGTCTGCGAGAAAGACTAGGCAGAACGTGCATGTGAGAAAAATCACGCTAGGACCGAAACGAAAACATACATCAAAAGTCGATCGTATCATACAGGAAAAACATCAAAATTAACTCAACTTTCTGGATTCCAATGCGGCAATTCGTGAAGCTGTCGATGAACGTGATGCCACCGCTGGTTGATGTGAAAATACTAAAGGAACGGCATGTTCTTTCAGTATATTTCTCGGCTTCGAGCCGGTGAGTTTGGCCCGCAAGTCAACCTCTATCCCAACTCCTCCTCCGATCAAGTGATCGCTACAAATCATGTCATTTCGACTATATTTGTAGCCGACATTGAGAAATTTTTCTACTTTTATGGCCGCAGCCCACTTCCCAAACAACTCAGGTCTCTTGGCCTTGTTAGGAACTGCATGGAAAGATTTCCCTAGCTTTTTTTCCGCTGGCATTATTACAACCAAAAGCTTGGCAGTACACCATCGTTCATGCTCGCGAGTGTATATAAACTGCACGCAGTATACATGTACGTACATGTGTTGTGCACATGTTGTAGGGATACGTCCGTCCGGCCCATGCGGGGGTTGCCCGTCATTATGTCATACCCCCCGCAGTGACCTGCCGGGAATTTCGAAAACATGGCGGGTTAAGGGAACGCAAATTCGACCATGATTTTTCCCTCTTTATGAAACTCGTAGGTGAGTTGCACATGGGTAATTGTAGTTTGTTTTTATCAACCAAAGAGATTTTCTCTGGGTTTCATTCTTCTTTAAGCTCAAATGGTGATCTGAGAAAGTAGAAAAAGGTAAAAACAAACCGTCACAGTTTGTGCACCATTCTGTAGTGTAATAAGTAGTTCATGACTTCATGCGAGTAATGAACTATTTGTCGATGTTTGAGTGAAGATTTCTAGGGAAGTACAGCATCCCAGACCGTAAGATTTCAACATGAGGATTCTATCATGACCATCTGTGTAAATAAGAAGGAAATCTGTGGACATCGTTGTGTTCCGATCTTCCCAATGTTGTATTGGGCCTTTAAGCACCTCCATTTACTGGCCCCTTGATTTCATCAAGGAAGGCTGTTCATGGTTCAACAAATTCGGCTGCTTAATTAAGGGGCTCTTTTACATTGGCAGCTCAGGGGAAGACCGCCGCGCCGGTGAGGCGATTCCAAGGCCCGGTGTCATGCCAAATAGTGGCCGCTCATTAGCATACTGATCGCTGATTGGTCCAATACGTATGACATTCAACCGCCGTGGTTGGGGTATGGTCGCGCACTACACACGTATGACGCATTGTGTATGGTTGCTGGCCCAACACACGCAACGTTGGGCACTTTGGTACCGTTTGACCCTAACTGTAACCGTAACGCTAACCCTAACCCAAACAACCCTAATCCTAACCCTAACCCTAATCCTAATCCCAATCCTAATCCAAACCCTAACGACCCTAATCCTAATCCTGACCCTAATCCTAATCCTAACCCTAACGCTATCCCTTACGCTAACCAATCAGTGATCAGTATGCTAATGAGCGGACAGTATTTAACAGGGACACTATTTGGAAGGACACATGTCCGCTAACCAATCAGCGATCAGTATGCTAATGAGCGGACAGTATTTGGCAGGGACACTTTTTGGCAGGACACCGGGCTCAAATTCCGCTCCAGTCAAATAGATAATTTGCTATTTTCTCGAATCGCGTGAGATGAATTAGGAGTGAGGGGGCGGAGGGAGGGGGGGGGGCTCGGCTCATTGGTTGGCGTTTTTCTGACGTCACTGGGCTGTATGCTTTCCTGGAAACAGACCGATCCGTACTTAGGCCCCGCCCACTAGATTTATTGGCCAATCACGGGACGCGAAGCAGCGTGATGTTTTCTGCCGGCTGTGTTCCTACTGCCGACGGCTTTGACGCCGTAATTAAAACACTCAAAGAGCGGAGCCGAGGTAAACATTTCTATTTGCAGCGCTGAAAGGTTCTGCGTATAATTATTGTACCAGTACATACTTTCCAGCGATACACTTGCACTGACCAAACGTCAGACTGAGTTTGCACGCCAATTTCACTGTGTACATTTTGCATCACGCACAACCCTCACTAAAAAGGACTTGCTCGATCTATAATGACCACTAAATATATAATCAATAAATAAACTATAGGAGGGGGTGAGGAGGAGGAGGGAGAGGGAGAGGGAGAAGGGAGAAGGGAGAGGGAGAGGGAGAGGGAGAAGGGAGAGGGAGAGGGAGAGGGAGAGGGAGAGGGAGAGGGAGAGGGAGAGGGAGAGGGAGAGGGAGAGGAGAGGGAGAGAGAGGGGAGAGGGAGAGGGAGAGGGAGAGGGAGAGGGAGAGGGAGAGGCAGAGGCAGAGGGAGAGGGAGAGGCAGAGGCAGAGGCAGAGGCAGAGGCAGAGGCAGAGGCAGAGGCAGAGGCAGAGGCAGAGGCAGAGGCAGAGGCAGAGGCAGAGGCAGAGGCAGAGGCAGAGGCAGAGCAGAGGCAGAGGCAAAGTGACAGAGGGAGTGACAGGGAGAGTGACAGGGAGGTGACGGGGAGAGGGAGAGGGAGAGGGAGAGGGAGAGGGAGAGGGAGAGGGAGAGGGAGAGGGAGAGGGAGAGGGAGAAGGAGAGGGAGAGGGAGAGGGAGAGGGAGAGGGAGAGGGAGAGTGACAGGGGAGGTGACTGGGAGAGGGAGAGGAGAGAGAGAGAGAGAGAGAGAGAGGGAGAGGGAGAGGGAGCGGGAGAGGGAGAGGGAGAGGGAGAGGGAGAGGGAGAGGGAGAGGGAGAGGGAGAGGGAGAGGAGAGGGAGAGGGAGAGGGAGAGGGGGGGGGGAGAGGGAAAGGGAGAGGTGACAGGGGAGTGACAGGGAGAGGGAGAGGGAGAGGGAGAGGGAGGGGGAGAGTGACAGGGGAGTGACAGGGAGAGGGAGAGGGAGAGGGAGGAGGGAGTGACATGGGGAGTGACAGGGAGAGGGAGAGGGAGAGAGAGTGACAGGGGAGTGACAGGGAGAGGGAGAGGGAGGGAGA
>OX465108.1:13081321-13086407 GCA_949987565.1 Luidia sarsii | reverse complement strand
GTTAGATCGAAAAACAGAAATGTTCACAGATTTACACGAAACTTATACAGTTTGAAGATGGTTATAGTCTAGTGGAAACACTTCACTAAAATATTCTTGCCAAAAAATGTTGTATTTTGGGAGAAAAGAGCAAAATAAATCGTTTACGTTTCACCGAGATCTAAACTATTTTTCGGAACAGTACGGCATTGAATGCTGCATTTTCGCGAAACAAATGAAGCGGTTTTCACGATTTTCTCGAGACTCGGTTGGCGGCTTGAGCTGAAATTTTCACAGGTGTGCTATTTTATGCATATGTTGGATCAGACAACGTCTGGATGCTATTCTTTGACCTCGACCAATGTTGTGTAGGGGCTTTAAGTCAATAACAAAAACCACCTACTCGACTCACTTGGTCAAAACCAACCACAAACGTAGTACTTACAAAAATCAGATCTAATATGCGGCAAACTAATTCCCCAAATAACTTTGTTTTTGCCCAGCTTTTTTTTCTTTACAGTGTATTAGACTACCGGTAATGAACGCGTGGAAAACGAAATATAAAACCGTACAAATCAGTGAGAATGTTTTGCGTTATTAAGAGTAATTTTTTTCATTTTCATTACCTCATTTCGGAGATAGAACTTCGTTCTCGGGAGTCAGGGAAGGAAGGGTCGGTCAGCAGGCACTGTCACGGCAGTCAGCGGCACGACGAGTCGTTTCCCCCGTCACAATCACAGACTGGTTCCGCTGCGTACGGTGCCTGGGCTCGTTCTGCCGGAGAGCGACAGTGCACGCCCCACCCTCCCCATCCCCCTCCGCGGCACCCTTACCGTTTGATGATCGTCACCATAGCAACAGACTCTCTTCCATTAAAAATAGAGGGGGCAAGATGACGCCATTTACTCCATTATCCATTAGTCTAACACGCCACGTAAATTATGTGAGTGGAAGAGTCAATTATTATTTCTCTTTTTATTATCATTTTTTTTTATAGGGCGTAGGTGCGTTTCTCGTAACTTTTTTTTTGCGGTGAGGCACGATAGGGCCGTCCACTTCTCTGGCACAAGAATAAAGTTAATATATTTTCGAAGCATGTACATGTACCTGTACATGTGCCTGTACATGTACCTGGACATGTACAGGTACATGTACATGTACATGTCCAGGTACATGGACAGGTACATGGACATGTACATGGACATGTACATGGACATGAACATGGACATGAACATGGACATGAACATGGACATGTACATACAGTACACTGCCGGTACATTGTGTACAACGACGCTCATTTTCTCCCACCACAACGTTACCTTCTCCTTTGCTAATTCATTAGAAATTACAGAACTTTTTAAATATTCTCAAACTTGGCTGGAAGTTCGAGTACTACGACGCCCATCAGCGTAAGCAATTATGAAGAAAGAAACATTTACGTATGCGCCAGTCCTGAGTCAGTTAGTTTTACCGATCGTCTCGGTTAGTTTAGCCGAGTCGATAGTCCAAGTGCGGACGCCGGGAAGATTTACCCATTTGAATGTTACCCACGGGCTCGGTACAAAAATAAGTCCAGTGCGGACACGACTTTGGATCGTCTTTGTCAGTACATTAAATCTCCCATCAAAATGGGCATTTTGTATTTTTGGAGAGGGGGAGAGAAACCCCGAACGGCATCAGGATAGCGGGATCTGATCAAGTTCACAAAACCCAAATTCAGTACAGATAGGCCTACACACTGCCCGAAACGTTGAGTTAGTGGCTCTTTTCAGAGCCACACAGTCCATCCCGAAAGGGGTGACTTCCCCCACGCCGTGCTTCCGCCCTGCCAACCTCCAAGTGTTATCGGGTACGGTTACCACACGGAAGTGAGTGACGCGTGCAGTATTCATGCAAATCCGAGTGGGCCTATTTGACGTGCGAAACCGAGGAATACAACGAAAGTCCAGAGGCTGGGGAATTCGTGAAGGTTTGATGCATCGACCAACGACGTCAATTAACCCATAACAACTTGTTTGGGTCAAAATGCCCCCCCCCCCCCCCACACACACACGCACACAAAGAAACAAATTTGTTCCCCGCGCGCTCAGGGTTAATTACAAAATACTACCATTTTGGGGGCAAAAAGAAGACTATAATTACCGTAGTCAATAGTCAGCTCAACGAAAACTGACCTCTACAAATGGCACGGCCCATTAAGATAAACTCATAATTACGTACCATTAATTACCCGGCCTGGCTGCCATTATTAAGGGTATACACTCTACCCATTTTTGTATCCGATATTGGAGACATGGCGTTGCTCTCGTGCACTATAACAACCGAGTGAGAAACGATGTTTTTAAAATGCTGCCATTCCAACCACATTCACTTTCCTGTGGAGAAATTTGGACCGTATGTCCCTTATATATGACACTTCAATTTGCGACGGATTCCTACCCATCACAAATTTCCCGTTTTTGAGTTATTTCCAAATATCAGTTTCGTGAAAACCTTGTGGAGACCTATACACTTTTACAATTTCCCTGTGGAGACCTATTCAACATGTATTGTCTTATAGGTCTCCACAAGGCACTGGATTCGCGCCCAGCGATAGACAGTAGGCTATAGGTTTTTCCACTAAGCCGCTCCGATGGGTTTCTTGACAGCGGAATGAACAGCGATTCGTGGGCTACTATCTGTGCCCGAATTTCCATTGTCGTGCGTGTGTCATCTACTACGGCCGTTTATCAAATGAAGGCTTAGCTGGGGCTTAAACCCTGTAATAACAAGCCAACAAATCTACAATTTGCAGGTTTTGTCAGACGGAGACGAAGCCTGAGCCCGATCTTGATCCATTCATGGATTCATGAAGGGCCCATGAGAGTTAGGCCGTGTCCGAATAGATTGGCTGCGGCTAGAGGTAACGCGCAATCCTATGGGAACCGGTTGCAGCCCCGTGTTGGCGACTTCCAAAGCATGGGAATTCCTCCTTGAGTATAGCCAGATTGCTAGCTATATTTCATGTGGTACTTCGTTCAACTTGTATTCACATATGTGACCCGGCACAGCATAATGAGGATAACCCCACTTTTGAGATTTTGAGCTTTTCTAATGATGTGAAAGAGTACACCATTAGCTTTCAAATGATATCAAAATATAATATCCTCTAATACTTAGAATTTCCGAAAATAAAAACAAAAGAAAATTGATTTGTAATCAAATTGTGAAGATACTTTAACTTCAGGCGTTGTTTACTCAAAAAGTGTTTTGGTGGGACATTTCTCATGTCGTTGTGCCGGGTCACATATTGGATGCTTAGCTAAGGACACAAATGGAACGTTGGCTGGCAACCGGAGTTTATTGTGCAAGGCTTTTCGTGCTTAAGCAAGATTTGTTGCTTAAGCAGCTCTATGAAATTAATTTGCCCCTTATGAAAATAACAAAACCCAGGTACAGTTTCCTGCCGACGGGTAGAGTTTCTTGGTGAATACGCTCTACTCAAAAGCCTATGGCTGTTTACGAAATGAAGCCATAGGTTTGGGCTTAGGCTTCGATCTTATTTTCTCTAACCCGTTATAATGTCACAGGCATCTAGAAACAAGCGTTTGGCCCCAATTTCCAGGTGAATACTCTATAGTTATCAACCCAACATACCATCAAGTTCATGGATAAACCACAATCTGGTTTTTCCTAGTTTTGTCAGACGGAGACGAAGCCTGAGCCCGAGCCTGATCCATGGATTCGTAAAGGCCCCATGGCGTAATTTATGAGGAAAAAAAGGATGTCTTATGGTGTTTGAATCCCGCCCGAACTGTCTGTACGAGTGTTCAGCAGGCAATCGGGCAAAGCACTGAGCATACAGTGTTTTAGTACACGTCGAGTGTATACAGGGAAGCACTTGTTGAACCCCCTGTAAGCCTGCAAGTATACAGGGCCAGGTATAGTGAGGAAACGGCCGGATATCAATGGCTGTTAGCTGTCAAACCTCCTGTCTTTTTATCATACATGTTTATTAGAATAACCACGATGGAGCTATTCATTACTCTAGTTGAAACACATGTTCATGTATTGTCATGTTTATTGTACATTGCTATACTTATATATTGGCCAAAAGTCCTACGCTTCTAAAATATTGCTCCAGTTTCCCGTTAAAGGAATATGGAAATGGTCGCGTCGTGCCTTCAAAGGGCCCGACATATTAAAAACAAATGTACGGAAAAATTAAAAATAGAAATAAAAAAAAAATGATGAACTACTTTCAATTTCAATAATTTCCTGAAAGCAGATGTTCCACTACGTACGACCGTATAGTTGTCAAATGCTGCGCGTATCCAGATGTTTACTGTCTGCAATATAGAAACCAAAGATCCTATGGCGCGCGAAAGCGCGCCATAGATGTCGCTCGGCGGCCATTTTTTAGTACTCAACGGGCTCCTCTGTCGTCTGCTTTCGGTGTTCCGGTAGCGAAGCGGGAAAGTCACAAACAGTGACAAAGATACTACATTGGATGCTTAAACAGAATGTGATAAATTTTGATGTGATGTGACCACGCGATGGAGCGCACGCGAGCGACTTTGCTTACTAAAATGGCGTCCAGTGCGTACCAGTACGAACTTCATCCGGATGCCTGCGATCTCGCTAGAGTAGGCTATCTTGCGAGCTTCGCGCGCTATGGAATCTTTGGTAGAAACCGATATAGCCCGATGTCAACCTGGACGTACAATGATTGATTATCCTTTTTTATTAGCTGACAGTACAAAATAAATGCGTACAAACCCTGTAATAAGTCAAAGGTTGCCAGCGTCCTTGCATATCAAATCCAATGCATAAATCACCTACCAATGCTTACCCCCCCCCCCTGCATTTTGCGCGAAGACTTCGCTCTATACTATTACTTCAGCCGATTTCACAAAACAGTGTGTAACTTACTCATTATCTACCTGTGGCGCAATACTTCCGACGTAAAACGTTTTGGACGAGGGGTCATATCAACGACTGTTTGAAGTGCACATGTTTTGAGGTACACAAACATTCGTTGAGAGCACAAGCGCAGTGTAAATTTGATTAGAGGCAGCCATTTGCAGCGAAGGTAGGCTGTCGATATCAAATAAAAGGATGCGTGTGC
>OX465108.1:13023821-13076321 GCA_949987565.1 Luidia sarsii | reverse complement strand
GTTTCTACGAGATATGAACAGCCCCATACTTTCTCACTTTCTTTTATTCTAAGTTCTTTACCTAATCAGATTTATGTTATCACTTTGTTATCCTTTTTTGTATATATATTTAATTCACTTTATCTTGTTTGATTTGTATGCATGTGGAAAGTATGGAAATAAATGTTGTTATTGAATGGAATTGAATTGAATTGAATTAAACTGTGTCTGCCTATCTGTCTATCACTGTGTGTGCCCTGTATGTCACTGTCTTCATGACTGTATGTCTGTCTGTCTGTCTGTCTGTGTGTCACTGTGTCTGCATATTGTATGTCACTATATCCCCCCTTCTGTCTGTCACTGCCTGTTTGTTTGTCTGTCACTGTGTCTGCCTGTCTGTCTGTATGTCTGTTTGTCGGTTCGTCTACCTGCATATCCGTTGGTCCACCCTTATTTCAGAATTGAATGCTTTACCTCGTATTTTTCCGAGGGCCATCTTGAGGAAGACAGACTGGTCATGTAGCGCGTTTCGCTGGAAACGAAAAAGCCACACGAGAGGATGGATTATTAAACGGCTTTACCATATCGTTATGGACTACGGGGACTTTTTGATGGGATTAAGATCTGAAATCATAAGCATGTATATGAACGGATAGAAATGGGATATTCTTTTCAAACAAAGGAAAACTACTGACTGAAGTCATCGAACGTTTATTGAATTAGAAAATGGCAATTTTTACCGGACCGGGATTCGAAGTGATGACTATACTTTAACGAACTCAGCGCTCTATCACCAGAGTTATTAAACCAATATAGGTCTAGTTAGGGCCTCGAAAGTGTCAAGGATTTTCGCTGGCGTGGGGACCACCGTCTGAAGCATTTATACATGAAGAGAATGAAATTTTCATGAATAAACACATTCACCTCAGTATAGACCGTGTAAGTTGGCCTAGAGAATGTACGTGTTACCGCAAGATTCCTGACTTCCGGGCTCCTCGAATAGGAGGTAAAGCGTGGAGCGGCGAAACGTTTTTGTTAAAATATTTTGTATAGCGCCGATTGAAGCAATTTAAACTATTAGAATAGTCTTTAAGGAATAAAGTATTAAAATACAATTTGTAAAGTACGTGATTTTGCACGTTTTACAGACAAAAATATTTAAAATAAACTTTCGTTTTCACGTTTGAAACCGTAGAACTTATGCAACAAGAGGTGATAGTCGTGTTCCCAGACGAGCGAACTTGAAATGTATGTACATACGTGTACTGGCTAACGTCGCGCGTTACGTTGATCGTGTTTTGATTTTGTATTATTTTTGTTTACATGTACGGTTTCCACATGTGATACAGTACAGTACATGATAAGGCGCTTTTCTTGCCCGAATGCGAACCACACCAACTTCGGCGCGATACAAGTAGTAATCCTCACGTCGCGTACCACAGTTGGGCCGTATTCGCAATACTGTACTTACAACCGGAAAATGAAGGTCAGGTTATATTTACTTGTTTTCTCTGCCGTATTCTCATTTTTTGGTAGGTTTTTTATTTGCTCATTCTTATATTTTTAATATACTTAATCCATAAACCTTGGTTTTTAGTTGGAATGAGGGCTTTTTTCATTATGTAATAATGCATTCCAAATTGGGCACGTGTTAGTTTCCTATAGCAGACGGCGCGGAGGTGCCCGGAAGTGTACTGTGACCTTTTTTTCACCACGAGACTTACACGGTATATTGTCACAGATATAACCATGGTGTTTGCGTCCAGGAGAATGTAATTCAACGAGGGTTTGTCCTGCTCGACGTAATAAGCGCTGAATGCCCAGTGCTTTGCCCGATGCCTGATGAAAACAATTCAGGCAGCTCGGGCGGGATTCGAACCCGCGACTCCCGATTTCTAGTGCAGACGTCTTAACCACTTTGACCAACGTGCTGGTCGAGGAATAGTGTGGCGTATTCGAATAATGCATAGCGGCGGGTACTGCGTTGCATCATAGATAAAGCATGATGTTTGCGCCGAGGAGAATGTAATTCAATGAGGGCTTGCCCTTCTCGATTGTCACAGAGTTCAAAATTTCTTTGCCTTTTTTTTTTAGATAAGATTGAAAGGTTTGAATGGTGGAAAAAGTACCAAGTGGAAGTTTTGCAGTGACACCATGTAACGGAGACGGAGTGTTGCTTTGAAAAGAGCCGGTTTGAAGGTATGCACGGTGGGGGTTCATGATGTGGAAAGTTAGCCGTCACACCAGGCAAGTCGCCTCTTTCGAGACGGGGTGTGGCTCTGAAAAGAGGCGGTAGCTCCTCTTGAGCCACACTACAACTCAAAGGCGATGATCTACATAGTGTCACTGCAAGCCTTCCACTGTAGCCTTGATCAAGTCGTTGACCGATTGCATAGTAATATGAATCCGGCCTTCAACAATTCTGCATGATGCTTTGCGTAAGAGCTTGCGCACACCATGATCCACGCCGGAAGCTTGCTGTGTGCCGTGCCGTTTCTCTGCTTCTCGAGGGCTGCCAGGACGGCTGCGCACACGCTCGATCGTACGCATGTAATTATGTACAGTACATGTACATGTACGGTACATGTACACAGACCGTTGTGTGTGGGAGAGACAGTGGCTCATACGTCTGCGTGCCGTGATGTTCAGCTTCGACTTGTCCAAGGCGGTCTCTCCGGTACAGTACAGTACAGTACGGCTCCGGGCAGAGATCCGGGCCAAACGCACGCAAATCGGCGACCAACGACTTGGTCAAGGCTACTGTATAAATTATGTACAGCTTGGATCCGGCAGTGATAGTGCCGTGGTGCCACGTCGTGGCTTGCATGCGTTTGGCCTGGATCTCTGCATGGAGCCGTAGCGGAGAGAACGCCTTGGATGAGGCCAGCATTCCACTTGTGAGTTTTCTTTTTCTTTTCTTTTTCTTTTCGATCTACCTCAGTGGAAGGTATGCGTTGACACCATGTAGCATTTCTCAAGGAGTGTGGCTCCGATACGAGCCGGTAACTCTAAGCTACTTGTACTTTTCAGAGCCACACACTCCTTCTCAATAGAGAAGTTTCACATGGTGTCACCGCAAACCTTGCACTTCGTATTTCTACCATGCAAAGCTGTATGATCTACCTGCAAGCTGTATGGCAGACGCATCCCAGGCGATCCTCCTCATAGAGTGTCTCAACTGCCTGTCTGCAAGTCTCTGCATGGAAACCAGTCACAAACCAAAGCCATTAAGAAAGTGTCAGAAACAGAAATTATCTTGCAAATTAATATTTTTACCCCTCTCGTCTCACTTTTGAGATCGGAACAGCAACCCTTCGAAATGCTCGAGATGCGAGGTTTTTTTTAGGACCGGGGTCTAAAATCAGACCTCTGGCGCTACATAACCTAGGCCTATAGACGGACAGCGCCTATTAGAAAACGACGTCAGGATACTGTAATGCCACGGAGGACCCGACTAGCGTCAAAATATGGGCGGAAGTAAAGGGCGCCGCCATACGTTTGTATTCGTGCGACGTGCAAGCGTTAATAACCACTTAACGCCAGGACCTCCGAATGCGACGGGGCAATCCGAATCCGGGCACCACTATTGTCCACATTCTAAACAAAGACTCTTTTCAGCTTAGAACAAAGCAATACGAATCAGTACAAAGACCCTTTTTGACGCAAGTTGCCACATGAATTGCAAGATTAGCAGCAGTAATTGTGCAATTGTGGGACTTTAACTGTGGAGGATCAAGGGATACCGCGCTGCCGCTGAAAGCACGCGGGGGACATTGTCTTTGCATGCCACACAGCCCAACGGCTGTCGGTCAGGCATTGGAATTCCACCCACATTCCTCACCGCAATCTGTACGCTCGGTTGTTGCCGACCAACTCAAAGATTTGACTGCCTGGAGTGGAGGCTGGAGTCTGCGGTCAGGGATTGACAGTACCGTACACGCACGCACACACACAAGTCCGTTAGGCTCCATTGACATCGCACAAAGGGACCTTTTTCGAACGGATAATCTCTTGACAAAAGCCACAACGACGTCCGAATTGTGCCGGGTTTTACTCTCTTGTACCCATAGTATAACCTTATCGATTTATTTCACAGAAATATATTGTTGCGATTGTTTTAGCGAGATTTGAAAATGATGCATTGTTAAAAAACTGAAACAAAACCGGCGCGAAGTGGTTTTAAAACCTGCCCACGGTTCTATGCATAGATATATGAAGCTACGAAGCCACGCCTAAGGCCGCCGCACACGAGAGCTATCTGCTGAGCAAAAAATTATCTTTTAGCTCAGCACGTAGCTCTCGTGTGCGGCGGCCTTTACACATCACGTAGGCCTACGTGGGTTTTTTTTCCTTTACTTCCGCCCATACTTTTTAAAGATGGCAGCCTCTTTGGCATTCCTGTCCCTATCCCTCTCCCACGCCCTCGCCCTCTCCGTAAAACCCCAAAGCCTCATATTAACTGGGATAAGACGATGAGGATTTCTCTGTTGCGAGTGGTTCCGAGGGGCGCCGATTCTCTTCAGAATCACACGCGCTCACAACAGAGATACTCGTACACTCATGGTGTCGCCGGAAACTATCCTCAAAAGGGTAAAAAAAAACCGCAGTGGCTGTTGTTACGGCAGTCGTCCGTGTGGTTCCCCGACTTCACAGTATTTGTCAAGATGCTTAGCTCTTAGAACCAGACTATCAGCTAATAGACTGGTTCAACCAGCCTGCAATGATGACGAAATACAATCAAGTCAGGGAACCACACGGACGACTGCCGTAACAACAGCCACTGCGGAAAAAAAAGAACATCTCCACGCGTACTCACGTTGCGTGGTGTTAAGAAAACTGCATTTGCTCGTATAGTCGAGCAGGATGTCCGTGACACAACTGCAGCGGTCCAAAAGCGCCCTCTGGAGGCAGAACTTGGAGCAGGCGCTCAGGGAGTAGCCGTAGTCTCCGGCCGCCGTCGAGTTGAAGTCGGCGCTCGAGCCGTCGCTGCAGTTAGCGTACGGCAGTCCCAATCGCTGAATGTAATCCTGTCGCGTAAGGACACACGGTGTGGGAAATTACTACTACAGCCCAGTGGTGTGTTTCAAATGTGATCAAGCACAACGACATGAGGAATATCCCACCAAAACACTTTTCGAGTAAACGACGCCTGAAGCTAAAGTGTCTTCACAATTCGATTAAAAATACAAATAAAAAAAGAAAATTGGGAAAAATTAAGTATTAGAGGATATTATAATTTGATATCATTTAAAAGCTAATGGTATAACCTAACACATCATTAGAAAATATCAAAATCTCAAAAGTGGGGGTTAATCCTCATTATGCTGTGCCGGGTCACAAATGATGTATGGGTGGCAGGAAACCCGTCAGCGATTTTTTTTCCAGTACCACATAAACGTTAAGGGCCCATAATTACGTTTGTGCACATAATTTACGGGGTGGGGGCAAGGGGAGGGGGCTATACCAGGTGAAGTTAATGCTAGGGATAGGCTTTCTGCTCAGCCAATAAAGGCTTTCTGCACAGCGAATACAACGTGAACAATCCGAGTGACCTGAGACTCAATTCTTCATACTTTGTTTGTGCACAAACATATGGGCCCATAGCGTTTATGTGGTAATATCGCAACCCGTCAGGAGACTGCAGAGCACACACTAACCGAAAACCTTGCTACTGGCTCTCCTCAGAGCCACACTCCTTTTCGAAAGAGACGACTTACATTATGGTTCCACCGCGGCAAACCTTCCCCGTCAGATCCTTCACATTGTAGGGGTCCACAACAAATGAGTATAGAGGCTCTGTATGCACGCTAGATGCTGGCCTCGTGCAGTACACGTACGTACGGCCACAGGGGAATGCTTCTCCGATGAGAACCCACTGCTCAGGATTCGAGTACAAAAGACCGATTGCGCGACCACTGTTTACATGCCATCACGTGACTTAAGTTATAGCTTGCAGTTTTTCGTCTCAGAGCAGTAATGGAAACATACAGAGACGAATGTGCACAATATGATGGTCTTCTTCTGAAAAAGTATCCACTAGTATAAGTCAGGTGATGGCATGTAAACGTTGGACGTTCAATCGGTCTATTGCCAGCGCCCTGTAGGCCAACACAGAATGCGCTTGCTATCTTGTGATTGGCTCGCCTATATAGAACCGTATATCACCCACGCTAGGACCGTAGGTACATGCTAGAACTAAGGAGACAAGGCAAGTCCCCCAGTTATTCAAGTATCAATACAGGCAGTAGGCCGTGAAGAATGTTCGGCTTTAACAGCCAAATAGCTAGAGGCACTGAATGGTTTGCTTGTGCTAGCTTTAAAGAGACTTGGATGTTTGAATTGAACGAGTCTGACCACGACTATACAAAGCTCAGGCATTTCTATCGTTGAATGAACAGCTAGTAAATTCAGCCACTCCAGGGGCAGATTTTATAGAGGCGCCTAAAGACCAATACAACATTGATAAAGGTCGGACCATTAACTCGGTTTGTATGTTATACCATCAAAAACACCCTAAAAACAACACAGTGAAGTGGTTAGCTCAAACGACAATCTGAAAATGGTCAACTTTTAATAGCACCCTCATGAGTTTTCAACCGACTATGGACGACTGATTTGTGTCGTAACGACCACAGACCTGGGTATAGATGTGCACGTACATGTGTACTGTACTTGTACGTCCGTGGGGTTTACAATGTAATTCGAAACAGTCGTTGGCTCGTTTGCAGAATTAAACGAATCGCACGAAAAATATCTCACAAGATAAAAACTATTTGTTGGTGTTTGAGTGAAGATTTCTCGAAAAGTACAGTATCCCAGACCGTAAGATTTCAACATGATGATTATATCATGACCGTCTACAAAATGTGTAAATTACAGGGAAATCTGTGGACATCGATGTTTTCCGATCTTCCCAATGTTGTTATTGGGCCTTTAAGCGCCAAAATTTGCAGAAGCACAAAATGTCATGATTCATATAGGATCACCTTGCCAACCCAAACTTCACTCTTGTTTCATCCTTTCAAGTAAAGAATAGTCAAAAATTAATGCAATTGACATCGCATCGCAGTGCGCTTTGTAATACTGTTTACACGGGGAAAGACTGTTATTATATTTTCACGCTTAATCAAGCAGCTGTATGAAGTTTGGCCCAGGTTAGAGAATTTCTAAACTTTAATGCGCTGGATGAATGATTGAAACAAAGCAAATCAGATTGCGGCCATACGGCGACTTACCTGTCTGACGCCGATGGAAGAAGCCAGGCCAGTGGGCACCGTGATGCCATTGTCCTCGGGCAGAGGCATCGTGTTCTGGTCGTGGATGGTCACGCGGACACCGGACTCCGGCGAGAAGATCCCAATATACTCGGGCTGCTCAATGAACAGGGTCACATGGAGGCCTGACGGGTGACGCGCCGATGAAGGAGACAAAGAAGAAAAGACAAAGAAAAGGAAAAAGGGAGAAGAAAAATACGTGGCATTAAAATCTCGTGCAAAGTTTACGGTGACACCGTGTTCGTCACTTCTTTCGAGACGGGGCTGCCGACAAGATGTACCGGCTCTTTTCAGAGCCACGCACCGTCCCGAAAGCCAGGCGACTAGCACGGTGTGACCGCAATGTTTGCACACCGAGCTGTAAATGACTTGGACATTTGGAGAGTACCGGGAGCTTTCGCGAGGGCAGAATGGCTGCCCTGCCGGGATCGAAACGTCAGAACATCTGCTGTGTCTCCGAGACTCACACTCTAACTACATAGGTTTCCTTGGCAGCAGTAAGGCTGTCTTGAGAGTTTTTTGGGGGGTTTCAATCATAAATTTTCCCCGCAGTCCAATCTTGAATTACCGTATTTGGCGCCGAATTTGCTGGTCTTTCTGACGGTGTCGTTCTCCTTCCCGTGATTGAAAGTGAAGCAGTTGCCATACTCTCGGTTTTGAAACACTCGGAAATCTCTGAGGAAAACAAACAAACAGACAAACAAACAATCAATCAAACGAAGAGTTTACTCGCTATCCCCATCATTCTTATTTCCGTACTATCCTCGTCATCACCATCAACCTGCTCATCCTGGCTCCATTCGCCCACCTTATCCTCTTAAACCTAATCATCACCCTCGTTCGCCTCGTCCTCATTATCCTCCAATCCTCTTCATCCGACCCATCCTCATTATCCTCTCCATCCTCACCATTACCATCATCCCCATCCTCTCCATATCCTTCTCATCCCTCTAATGCCTCCAACATCCCCATCCTCTCCATCCACCCCATGCATTCTCCCCCATCTTCTCCATCCGCATTATCACCCTCATCATCATCATCCTCCTCCTTGTCTTCCCCATCCTCCCCATACCCTCCGATGCCTCCATCCTCCCCGTCCTCCCATCCTCCCCCATCCACCCCATTCTCATTATCCTCTCCATCCTCATCAGCTTCACCTGCCTCATCATCCTCTCCACCTTCTCCATCTTCTCCATCCTTCTCATCCTCTCCTACCCTCTCTATCCTCATCTGCCCCCTCCCTCACATCACCGCTGCAAACACCACAACCACTACAAGCAACCGTCTCCATCGACAATCATCCGTAGACAATGCCGATGGTAAAGCTCAGTCGTAAAACAAATGCCAAGCCCACCTGTAGGAGCAGTTCCTCTTGTCGAACGTGCACTGCAGTATGAAGTCCTGAGCCTGGTGGCCCAGGATCTCCAGTTCCTCCTTGGTCGGGTTGGCCACATCCACCAGGTCGCTGAAATCGTCGGCCTTGGAGCGAGAGTAGAACCCCCTCCAGTCGTTCTCGTCGGTCACCCCCTCGAAGTCGTAGTAGTCGTAGTACTCGAACCCCTGGCTGTTCCACCAGAAAGGGTTGGAGGAGGAAGAGGAGGAGGAGGAGGAGACCGATCTCCGGTCTCGGTGGCGGGGCTGAGCCGACCGCGTCCCCGGCGGATCGGAGTCGGTGGATCGCCTCTTGCGGGCCGAGCCCGAAGATCCCGCCGACGCGGACGCGTCTGAGCCCGAGCCACCGGCGCTGCCGCTCGCTGAGCCCGGTCCCTCGGTCGGACTGCCCTCGGTCTGCCACGGGCCGGCCGAGGTCACGGCGGCCGTGCTGAGATACTCCATCGTGGTGACGAGCGCGGGCTCGGTGGTCGGGTTGGGGCCCGGGGTACCGCCGGTGGTCAGCCCACGCGGGGCCCCTGTTGTTGGCTGCTCGCCGCCGCCGAGTGAGTCCGTACCTTCCCCGGACTCCGCCTCCGAGGACTGTCCCGCCGAGCTTCCACCCTGGGAGCCAGTGCCGGCGTCGGAACTGCTCCCGCCCTCCATGATGCTCCCGCCAGCCCCGCCGTCGTCCACTCCGCCGGCACTGGACTGGCCGCCGGCGGTTGTCGTGGGTCCGTGAGTGGCGGCGTCGGACATGCTGTCCCCGGCTGCCGAGCCCCCGATGCTGTTGGAACTATCGTCACCACCGCCAACACTACCGCCGCTAGTCTGGGAGTCTGCCGAGCCGCCGCTAGGCCCCGAGTTCCCACCGGAGCCGCTGGAGGACTCCCAGTCGGCGAACCACTGGGAGGACCAGTCGAAGAACCAGGAGTAGTCGTAGTCGCCGCCGCTGATGCCGCCGTCCACGGCGATCAGGCCCTCGAAGCGGGTGCCGACCAGCTCCGAGCGGCGCATGCGGTTCATGTTGCAGACGGTGACGGCCGGGAAGTCCAGGTTGGTCTCGGTGACCAGCTTGATGTTGGCCGTGGTCGGCCAGACGAAGAAGTCGGCCAGGAGGAGGGAGGACTGGAGCAGGGCCACGGCGAGCAGGCCCAGCCAGAGCAGGAGCCAGAGGGCGCGGAACAGCGTGCCCGTGCCGTTGATGACCAGGGGCAGGCCGTGGGCCGTGGTGGTGCCGCCGAAGTCCTTGACCACCCGGCCCAGGGCGCCCGCCCGGGTCTCCCGGGTGAACGCCTCCTTCGTCCGCCGCGGTTTGTTGGTCGTCGGGCTCCTCAGGAAATCCTCCGTGCCGCTGATGGTGATCCGCCTTAAACTGTACAACAAACCGACACAGATCTACGAAAATCACCGACAAAAAAACAACGAAGGCCGCCAACTAAAGTCTCGACAGCCCACTAATTGGTTAGAGCTCCCCGCACGATAAACCAGATGTCCCGGGTTCAAGTCCCGGTCCCGTTCATTTTCTTGACTTTTTTCACAATTTTGTTTATTTAAACAAAAATCTCACAGGAGTCATTTTCCCTTTACTTTGTGTTTCAAAAACGAAGAGCAGTTTTCTTGTGGGAAAAGATCGAACAAAATGTTGAAGAGGGCCTGTCGCTTCAGGCAGGGCCTTTCTTAAAGGAAGATTTCGTCAGACCATCTATGAAAGTTATGGAAGTACGGCACTTGAAAGAAAAAAACTCTCTCCTTCCCTGTTCTCCCCTTTTTCGTCATTTTACCAGGACAGCCTCGGCTGAGATAGATCAGGGTTTCTAACTTTGAAGGATCTGTTCGTTTGCAGCAGTTCGTTGACCGTACCACGATCTGACCTATCTCAAATTTTGACCCTTTTTTGGGGGGGGGTTGGAATATTGATGTATACATCAAGGACTTCATATTCTGACAATTGTGAGGGGAAATATCATTGCACAAAACGACGCATTGAGATAGGTCCCTTCGTGAAATTATTACTTCATCGCTCTGAGTTTTCACGAGCAGACGCAACTACAAGCGGCCCGTCCGCTGTGCAATGCTGACGGTACAACGCACCACGAAGAGACCTATCTCTTGACCCGAACCACAACCGATTGATCTCGACTAAAACACGATTACAGTTCAGAACCGATCTCATACGTACCTATTGCCGTCGTTGAATGTTGTTCCATAATCCATTTTTGGCAACTTCACCCCTCTGGCCGCACCACACTACACAAAAAACCGACGGGCCAAATCGAAAAAAGTGTTGGGCAAATTGCCCGACACTTTCTCCGGTGGTGATCAGAAATTATGTTTCTGAGTTTGTGATTCTTTTAGACCAGAACATTCCCACAGGCGGATTTCGGCTGACCAATAATGTATAGGGGCCTACTAGTATATACTATGTGTAAAAAGTACCCTAAAACTTTGTACAGTGACAGTGCAAGTTATTACTGCACTGAGCGGTCAGTGAGCTGTATATGCAGTGGGATCTCGTTTCGAAGCTGGTCTTTAGTTTGTTGGGGAGGCGCTCGCGTGACCCCGTAACCATCTCCGAAGGTTGTTCGTGAGAGTAGTGCGCGGATTATGCTAATCCTCGGTATACAAAGAACGGATTGCACCGCGGTCGTGTCGCTTCAAGTGATTTGGTATTTTCTTTTCTTCTCCCCTTGTCGTTCGGGAGGGGGTGGAAGGGGGTGGGAGGGGGTGAGAGGGGTGGGAGGGGTGGGAGGGGTGGGAGGGGTGGGAGGGGGGAGGGGAGGGGAGGGGAGGGGAGGGGAGGGGAGGGGAGGGGAGGGGAGGGGAGGGGAGGGGAGGGGAGGGGAGGGGAGGGGAGGGGAGGGGAGGGGAGGGGAGGGGAGGGGAGGGGAGGGGAGGGGAGGGGAGGGGAGGGGAGGGGAGGGGAGGGGAGGGGAGGGGAGGGGAGGGGAGGGGAGGGGAGGGGAGGGAGGGGAGGGGAGTGTGGGGGGCCTTGAAACATAAAGGTTGGCAGGCGGCTTAGCTGTCTGAAACACGGCGTTTCTGGTTATCTTACTAGAAGAGTGATCTCAATACACCCCCCATACACCCCACACTTACTTGAACATGCATCCTTATGGAGATATGGCTTTGTTCTCGTGCACTATTCAACCAAGTGACAAACGATGTTTTAAAATTGCTCCCATTTCAACCACATTCACTTTCCTGTATGGGTACAACTTTGGACCTTATATCATGTCCCTTATATTATTCATGTCCCTTATATTATTATATCATGTCCCTTATATCATATCAATTTGCGACGGATTCTTACCCATCACAGATTTCCCGATTTTGAGTTATTTCCAAATACCAGTTTCGTGAAATCCTTGTGGCGACCTATACGTCTGTACAATTTCCCTGTGAAGACCTGTTAGACCTATTGGACTAGGTATCCCATACACACCCTCAAACACCCACACACGGGCACAGAACGATTTCCTCAACCATATATTGACAAATGAACTAGCGAGGATTGGAAGTGGGTGATGACGACAAGGAACCTTCCAATAGCCGATGCACGCAGCTCGTCTTTGCCCCACGCGATGGAAACCCGTCGGTTTCTACGGGGTTTCGATTCAGTCGACAAAGGCAAAGATTCGGGGGAAACATTTGCCATGGTTGTCTGGAAGATGAAACGATTCGGTCCGTCGTTACCACAACAGTTGAGTTTGAACTTTTAGAACGGTAAGATTTGGGCTAACAAAAAAAAGAAGCGTCTCGGAATTCTCAGAATGGACAATCTCGTAGTCGTGGCGTGACAGCAAAATTCCATAGAAGTGTTGTAAACCGTCCCCTCTTATGTCGACTTCAGCTATTTCCACACTAAAGAATGACATTCACAAACCCAAGTACGCTCTTCGAATAAAGTTGCACTTTGCTTACTGACAAAAATGCAAATATCAAAAAGTAAGAGGGCCTTACGTTTCGATCATAGTAGGTCCTTTCTCAAAGGCAAAGACTGCACTACGCCTTTGAGAAAGATCAAAGAAAGATCCTGCAAGGATCAAAACGTCAGGCTCTCCTAATGTCACCTGGTACAATCTTCGAATGCTACATTCAGTTATACCAAAACCATCGCCATCGTTGCTCGACATATCTGCAGAGCAGTATCGGTAATGTCCATCACAAGCTCCAAACATTTCTGATAAAACCTGTCCGAGTTTTGGCCTTGGGCAAACGATTTTAGCTCTACACTCTTTGGTTGGACAAACGTTTTAAAGGTGTACACTCGTAATCTAGGGCTTAATTCTCGAGGAGTAAAAGGTTTTGTCTCTGAAAGAAGAACTTCGAGGCTCGAAACTTTAGGCTCACCGATATTTCAGTCATTTTTTTTTCATATTTCCATATGTGAGGTTGTTGTAGTGAATAAGCCCTTTGTCGCCTCGTCTCGTGCGTTGTTTGTCTACGAGCATTTTGTTTCCCGTGAAGTCGGGTACCTGGACACATCTCGCTTTTCGCAGGGCGCAGAGGGAGGGTTGGCACTATAAATATATATATAGCCGGACCCGACTAATGTCAATCTGCTTCGCTATGTATAGTTTGCATAAGATGAACCTTTGTTCAAACACAGGAACGAAAGAACAAACAAGGCTTGCATGCTGGGAGCATTCCGGCAAGGTCCGACAAACAAGTCCCAGCCCTACCCCCCCCCCCTAGAAAAAAAATGACCTGGAAAGCCGTAGAAGAATTTGCCCAAAAGAATGGGTCAGCTCGTCGTCTTGTAAAACATCCGCGCGTCGAGGAGATAATTTGAGTGGGCATGCAGAGGACTGAGAGGGCGGGCTTGTGCTGGTGCAGTCCATAAGGGTGCAGAACACTAAATAGAGCTCCCATTGAACACTGTACAAAACACTCAATTATCCCATGCCCAAAAGTCTCTCAGTTCTTGTAGCTATACTTAAAATTGTAGTTTGGACCTTCATCTCTCAGATTCTTTTCAATTTTAGTGCTCTTAGCCGATTAGATTTTTTGCTAATTACCCTCAGAAAAAACACCCCCAAAATGTGTAGCCGTCCAAGCCGAATTTCTGCAAGGATTTTGGGATGGACCCCTCCACTTCCACAGCCAAATAGGGCCACATTTAAAGCCAGATATGGTCCAAATTACATACCAAATTGAAGAGTGAACCCCCAGGTTGTCTTAAGCTTCACTTGTTCTACAATGTATCAGTTAATTAGCCTCCAAAGACCCCTTATTAAAAAAAAGTTGTGGGTACACACTTTATGATAATCAGCTCGGCGGAGCCATCTTGGATGGATTTTGTGTGCTGCACCCATAAATCAGTATGTCCATAGGTCGCTGTGCCAATGTAACAGCCCACGGTGGCTTCGTCAACCGGAGCACCTCCTCCATCGTACAGTCGATACTGGAAGTAACATTCGAAACCGAGTCGGTAAACTTGTGTAAAATGTATTGCTTGCTTATTACCAACTTGCCAACTGCTTTAACCTTGTGTCAATAAAAGGCATTAATATCCGGGGCATGACGTCATAGAGCCGCTTAAACAGCTAAACCTGCTTAGCATGAAATGGTGTCCTTAATTTGGTTTAATTCAAGGTTGCCATATTTCACTTAATGCTTGCTGCACTTAATTTGTATTCCAATCATGGGTGCTTAGCATAGAATACGAGCGGGACTTTGGCTTGCAACCTGAATTTATTCAGCGAGGCGTTTCATGACTAAAGCCCCATACACAACATTGGTAGGCCTAAGATCGAAAAACAGAAATGCTCACAGATTTACATGAAACTCATACAGTTTGAAGATGGTTATAGTAGAAACTTCGCACTGAAATATTTCTGCCTAAAATGTTGTATTTTGGGAGAAATTAATAAAATAAATAGTTTACGTCTCACTGAGATCTAAACTATTTTTCGGAACAGTACGGCGCTGAATGCTGCATTTTCGCGAAACAAATGAAGCGGTTTTCACGAATTTCTCGAGACTCGGTTGGCAGATTGGGCTGTAATGTTTACAGGCGTGGTATTTCATGCATAATGTTGGATCAGACAACATATGGATGCTATTCTTTGACCTCGACCAAGGTTGTGTAGTGGTTTCAAGCAAATTTGGGTGCTTAAGTGCCTCTATGAAAATGGGCAAGTCGAACTTGCTGTGGATTTCTCTGTTGATTTGATTACGGCGTTGGTCTCGATTGGATTTGCCGCAGCGTGTGCATGCAGGGAAATTCCTAAGACACCTGTCCACAAGTTAGGAACCACATCAGATTAACCAAGCCAGGCCGCCTGTGATACATTCCAACGCAGGTTGTGGCCTGTCCCACAGTAACCCCATTGGCCATTCAGTGCCCACGGTGGCTACAACAATAGAACAATAGTAGGGCAAGAAACTCCAACAAGTGGTACATAAAAAGCTCCGCCAAGACGGCACTAAAAATGGCCATTGTAAATGACAGTTAGAACAAAACTCTATAACGGAAGCAGACACAAACCAATGACACAGTAAATGTTCATGCAAAACTATTTATTTCTGTTTCAGATTTTTGTTCTATGATATCTAGACCAGTTCCTTATACGTCTACCTCCTTCACACTTCCAAATTACTCTATACGATAATTGATGGAATCATTTCCCGAAAGTCGGTGAATATTTACACAGCGAGCTATATAGGCAGCACTCATTTGTTGCTATGTACAAAATCAATGGATGTTTGGTCAGTGCATACTTAATTAAGTCAATAAGTCATTAGTTTTTAACTCGCATAATTACCATTCAAGTCTACATCACATTACATCATTAATTAATAGCTGCTGCAAAGAAGGATGGGAAATCGAGCAAACCAGTCCTAATCGCTCACAATCCTTGCATCGTATTTTCAAATCTTTCTTATTATGATTATTATTTCCACCTCTTCTTTGCTTTGATTTAATAAACACTGAAAAATATCCTCCACTCCACAGCTGAGAAGAATTATTCCTGCATAGGCTATACTTCAATTTATTCTCGTCTTTAGTATTTATTCTCACCGAGGTAATCGACTGCAACCTCTTCGCCTTCAAGGGGTTCTGGCCGCGGAGGTCGGCATCTTCTTGGACACGGCGATCACGGTCGCCGCCGCCTCCGGCTCTCCGCCCTTGGTCCCGCTCGGAGCGGCCGTGCCGGCCGCGTCGGGCGGTGTCTGTGCGCCGTCTGCCGGGGGCGCCCCGGGGCCGCGCGCGCTGCGCACGCCCCCGGCCGGCGTCTCCCTCTCGCCGGAGACGCTCGGGTCGGCCGGGACGGCGGCGCCTCCAGAGGGCGCCACGCCGCCGCCTCGACGCCCTGGCACGGCCTCGCGCTTCCAGCTGGTCGGAGCCGCAGGGGCGGCGCCCTCTTCGGCCGGGGTCGCTGCGGCGGCGGCTTCGCCAGAATGCTCCCCTGCTTGACCTTTGGCCTGCTCGTCTCCACTCTTCTCGGAAGCCTCGCTTTCGGTTGCCGACTCGCCGTATTCCTCTGAGCCGCTGCTTGGTACTTCATCCGGTGGCTGCGTGCCAACAAACAGAACAAGATTCTAGACTGAGTGAAAACTTTGAATGACGCCAATAACATTGAGCTGAAATCAGTATGGGTCTGGATTGTATCAGAAAAGATGGGAGTTGCCGATTGAGTTTGGCCAAGCAGTATCCAACGATTGGGCTTTTATCGACCATAAATGCAACCTTGGTTACGATCGTTACCGGTACGATTTCGACGTCCGGGCACGGTAACACGAAAGTCCAAAAATGTCAAATGCAAATCCGTCCTATAGGTAAACCAAAGTGTGATGCCACAAAATACGTTGCACCAGTGATACTGACAGTACCGCTGTGGGCTATTCAAGGACTTTGGTATCAAAGGAAAAAGCTATCTTTCATCAAAATTTAACTTCCAAAGCATGTCGGTCTTAGATTTGCTGAGCAAATTATGGCGTCACAAAATACATCACTCGAGCAATAGCGACGAAACGGCTCCAGATCAAATAGGAGCCGTTTGCGTCTTCTTTGTCAAGTTTTTCTGTCAGTCGTCTATTTCGTTTTTGTCTTTTGTTTTTGTTTTTGTCCTTGTCCATCGTTAAGGCTGTTTCCCATGAGCTCTGCTTATCACGACAGTCCTATGCTCTCCCCCATAACTAAAATATCATGTACTGTAGTTAACTTTATTCATATCAGATAAGACTTGAAGGTTTGCATGGTGGAAATATTAGGAGTTAGGTTTGCGGTGACACCACATACAGCACTTCTCTTTCAAGGAATGCAAGACACTGAAAAGAGCCGGTAACTCAAACGTTTCGGGTAGTGTGTATATCGATTAGAATTGGAATCACGCAGTCTCCTGATGACAGGCAGAGTACACCCTACCCGAAACGTTGAGTTACCGGCTCAGAGCAACACGCCTTGAAAGCAAATTGCTACATGGTGTCACAGCAAACCTTCCATTATATCCATATCAGTTATTTCTTGGTCTTTGCTAAAACTATGTGAGTCATGTTTTGTCTCGTTACCTTTCATTGAGGAGTATAAAACAAATTTTGTTTATCTGGATGTCAGAATCTTAGATATAGTTGTGGTTTACCTGGTAGTCTTCATCCTCTGCAGAGTCGTAGCTCTGGTCCAACTGCTCGACGAGGTTGAGCTCGTCCTCAGCCTCCTCCTCCTCGTCCTCCTCGTCATCGCTCCAGTCCTTGCGCTTGGCCGGGGAGGTGACCGTTCGCTCTTTGATTGGACTCCCGTCGATGGACTCTGAAAACGAGCAGTGGCCAGGATCAGAGCGGAGAAATCACGCCCCCAACTAACGATGCCATCAAAGGTGTGTACTGAATCTATATCAATAATTATGTATATCATATCTAACTTTAAATGAGACTTAAGGCTTTGCATGGTGGGTGAATCAATATAAGAAGGTTTGCGGTGAACACCATGTATCAGGTCTCTTAAAGGAAGAGGTATGGTTCTGAAAAGAACCTGAGGGTAACTCGACGTTTCGACCAGTATGCTCTGGCCGTCATCAGGAGAATGTCTTGGGATCGGTGGTGGAACTCCTTATGTACCGGTGGTCGCTGAGGCGGGAAGGCGGGAAAGATTCTAACTTTATCTAACTTTCCCAAATCCTAGAGAATCCTAATGTCCTAGTGTAGGAATGTGTAGGATTGAGGGCATGTGGTAGTTGATGCATAGTATGCATTTGCAGGATTGAGGGCATGTGGAGTTTTTGTCACTGTAGGAAAATGCAGGATACAGGTTACAAGGCCCAATGAGATGGAGGATGATTCTGTAGGATTGAGGGCATGTGGAGGTTTTTTTTGTCACTTGAGGAAAATGTAGGATCCAGGTTACAAGGCCCAATGTGATGGAGAGCACTTGGTAGTAAAATACATTATCACAAAAAGGAGTAGGTACCAATGTCCAGGGAGACACTGTTGGACTGTCAGGTTTGGGGCTTTTAACTGAAGGATTGTAGGATTGTGGAGGATTAAGGTCATGTGCTAGAAACAAGTGGTGGGTAGATAGGGTTGTTCGGTAGCCCTCTAAGCTATTATAGGAGACGGTATCAGGGACTATTTTACCCGTGCCCGCATTCAAATGTGTTGCGACTATTTTCATAGAGTTTGAAGGTCAAACAATTAACGGAAACAAACTGACAGGGACCCTTTGAGCAACTTTGAAAAACCGACAAAGAAAACTATGACTGGACCGGGGATTTGGAGTCGGGTTCAAGTCCCGGTCCAGTCAAAGTTTTCTTTGCCGTTTCTTATAGATTTTAGGTAGCGGCTTGAATGTATCTAGCAGGGTGAATTCTGAAGCCGAGGGCAATGAATGGGTAGTTGACACCACATTATGTGTCTGTGTACACGGCTTGTGTGGGCAGATACATCTGTGGTAAAATGAGCACCAATTATTGGGACATCACAATCGCAGTAGAATTTTAGAATGATGCCCATTTGGATTATAAAGTCAGACTCGAGCAAAAGTGAAGTCCAGTCGAGCAGAGGGGTCTTCATCAACTATCTGAACTCTGGGTGCGCCAGAGCATCGAGGTGTGCTTCATACAGAGATTTAAACGTGCTAACTCAAAATCAACTTTGACTGGACGTGGATTTGAGCCCAAGACCTCTGCCCGTCTAAACTATCCAGCCCTTAGATGGTGGCTTTCCAAATAGTCAACCAGTCTTTGCCGGAGTGGAGGCGACAGTCAGAAGCAATTCAACCATTTACTGCAGTATATCTCCAGGGATCACACCCCTGCTTCCATTCGGATGCAAACGACCGACTGTTGTAAACCTGGCTACAGCAGCTCGTCGGGGATCACACAAAGTGGATGCAGGTTTTTCAATTCAAGGCGCCCTTTGTTTGAGTCAAAATCAACTTGAATGCTTTTCAGGAAGATGGTGTCAGTGCAAATCTTCGATGGAGCATTTCTATGCGCAACCCTATCACGCTATCTAATGACAAGCACTGTAGCGTCGATAAGTTCGCTGCTGAAGCTCAACTCACCGTCGCCCGAAAGCTGCAGTGTACCCTTGACGTACTCCAGCAGTTCCACCCTCACGCCTACGTCATCGAGCGTGTCCGTCAGGGCGTAGAGGGCGCAGTGCAAGATCCACGCCACCCGCCCGAGTTTGTCCAGCGGCTTCTTGGCGACCAGCCGCCTCCTCTCCCTCGGCTGCCGGCCCTCCTCCGCGGGGGGCGAGAGGCTGCCGGCAGAGGGCGCCGTCTCGCGAAGCGACTGCAGCCACTTCTGCAGGCGGCGAAGAAGTCCCGACTGAAATGGAAGCAACAATTTTGAGAGGTTTGAGAGTTAGTGACTTAAATGTTCCCCCACGCAAAGGAAAGCGGGTTGCTCGATTGCCTATTGGGATAGTAGGCCGACATGAAATATCATTAACCCCAATACTTCAAAACCAAAATCAAAACAGTCTTTCAAGTTTCAGAAGTGATAGGGTTCAGAAGTGGTAAGGTTCATATAAGTATTCTTGAAATGAGTTTTATGTAATACAATACAACTCTTTCATGAAGATACACTTGTTCGGAGTTTGGTTGTCTGTGTTAGCAAGAATGAATAGAAAGTTCGAATTTTGTGGCGATCATCAAATCGTAGGGGAGATAAAACCATGAACTGCACCATTTGCAAAGCCAGCTGTAAATAATATGGGGGAATGTTTGAATGGACGATGTAGTTGTTACGTGCAGCATTACGTACGGTCACTCTGGCAGATAAGGTGAGGTAGCCGTCTGTTCTTGCAGGAGTCGTGGTAGTCATATTATCGTCAGACTGCAGTTCAAGAAAAAGGAATATTCCTCATTTTTAGGGCTAAATGAGATGCCATGATATATATTTATTTCATCTTCCATAAACACTGTCTATTTTAACAAAGTATCTATAAATATTGTCTATTTTCAAGGTTTTTCAATGTGTGCCAACTTCTTATTATGCAAACTTCTTTGCTTTGTAAATACAAACCTCTAAGTCTATATTTTCAAGGTTTATTGGAGTATTATGTAAACTTCTTTGCTTTGTAAATGCAAACCTCTAAGTCTCTATATTTTCAAGGTTTATTGGAGTATTATGCAAACTTCTTTGCTTTGTAAATACAAACCTCTAAGTCTCTATATTTTCAAGGTTTATCGGAGTATTATATTCAAACTTCTTCGCTTTGTAAACACAACCTTCCAAGTGTCATGTGTTGGATGGCGGGAACCAGTGGCTGGATCCCTGACCGCGTACAACTACCAGGGCTTCAGACACGCAACCGGAGACGCCCAATCATTACTATAGTTTGCCAACCACTGGGTGCAGCACACAAAATCCATCCAAGATGGCTCCGCCGAGCTGATTATCATAAAGTGTGTACCCACAACTTGTTTTTTAATAAGGGGTCTTTGGAGGCTAATTAACTGATACATTGTAGAACAAGTGAAGCTTAAGACAACCTGGGGTTCACTCTTCAATTTGGTATGTAATTTGGACCATATCTGGATTTAAATGTGGCCCTATTTGGCTGTGGAAGTGGAGGGGTCCATCCCAAAATCCTTGCAGAAATTCGGCTTGGACGGCTACACATTTTGAGGGTGTTTTTTTCTGAGGGTAATTAGCAAAAAATCTAATCGGCTAAGAGCACTAAAATTGAAAAGAATCTGAGAGATGAAGGTCCAAACTACAATTTTAAGTATAGCTACAAGAACTGAGAGACTTTTGGGCATGGGATAATTGACTTTGAAAGTGAGTGTTTTTGTACAGTGTTCAATGGGAGCTCTATTTAGTGTTCTGCACCCCACGACCCCTCTTTTACTTCACAGCGCCCTCTATCAAGCACAGCCACAGGAAAACAATCGAATACCGTTACCTTTGCTTTCTCGCCCACCTTCTCCCCCTCAGCACTGCCGACCTGGCCGGGACCGTCTGTACGCTTCCCGACACCGACAACCGAGTCGATCACGTCGGCTGCCAGCTGTGTCGACTTCTCGAGTGCAACGGCCAACAGACGGATCGGTGAGCACCACGTGACCAGGTCGCGGGCGTGGCTCGTCACGTTCTGTCGCCATGGTGATAAAAAAAAAGATCAAATAAAGAAACGATGGTTAGTGTGCAAGATTTCAGTTTCATTCCTACACCGTAAAAGGTTGGGGGGGAACCTAAATATTCAATAGACACCTATTGTTATGAAGATAATAGCCATTGTCCGGCATAACTACTTGCTGGAAAATTAGACTTGCAGTTTTCCCCCAAATCATGATTTTGTGGCGCGGACGTGTCTACCGGACGACGGTCAGGACGGGGTTTTGAGTACAAATTATATGCACTTCATTATTCCTACATAAGCGCCCCACATCATCATTTGGGGAAACTGTAAGTCCTTTGGGGGGCAAGTGGTTGTTCCAGACAATGAATTGTCAACATACAGTAGCAATAGCTAGGTTGTCTATTGTGGATTTTCCCCACCCTTGGGTTTAGGTTTTTTCCCATACGTTTATAGTGAGAGGATTAAAGTAAAATCTTGCCAAAAGGGAATATTTTAGTTCGCAGTGGCTGTTGTTACGGCAGTCGTCCGTGTGGTTCCCCGACTTAACAGTATTTGTCAGGATGTTTAGCTCTTGGAACCAGACTATCAGCTAATAGACTGGTTTAACCAGCCTGCAATGCTGACGAAATACAATAAAGTCAGGGAACCACACGGCCGACTACCGTAACAACAGCTACTGCGAACTAAAATATTCCCTTTTGGCAAGATTTTACTTTAATCCTCTCACTATAAACGTATGGGAAAAAACCTAAACCCAAATTAAACCACCAAATGTAATGTAGACTGGTTTAACGTGCGAGTACTCTACCGTCCAACCAAGGATAGTGAAGGGGTGGGGTTTCCAAAATAGTCAAGTACCATGAGTTTACTGGCGGTGGGGAGGAGGCTTCAAAAGCCTTAATTTTAACCATTAACTGTCGTTATCTCCAGGAATCACACGCTCATGTTTATTCAGACGTCAAAAAATCAATTAGTTTCCAACTGATGGTTTTTTTACCGATACTTAAGCCTCCGCTTGTATAGTGAGTTAGCCTGAAGCTAGTCACCCTAGGCCTGTAAATCAATTCGAATATTTATTTCAAAATCACAGACACGGATCGAGAATTAGTGTAAACAGTGTTTCATCTGCCGTGTGTGCACTCGGGCAACGAACCCGGACTGAATTCTCGTGGCATTTTGTCCGATCAAAAGGCGGGAAGACGTGACCGAGTGAGCGCGAATCTAGTGCCTTGTGGAGACCTAGTCCAATAGCTTGAATAGGTCTCCACAGGGAATTTGTAAAGGTGTATAGGTCGCCACAAGGTTTTCACGAAACTGGTACGTGCATGTATTTGGAAATACCTCAAAAACGGGAAATTTGTGATGCTAAGAATTTGCAAATTGGTGTGATATGAAAGGGGCATACGGTCCAAATGTCTACCCAGCAAAAGTGAAAGCGGTTGAAATGGGAGCATTTTTAAAATATCGTTTCTTACTCGGATGTATACTTCACGATAGCAAAGCAATGTCTCCACCATGATATAGAAATCGGTATGTAGGTGTACTGCCATCTACAACCGACGCGTGGACATTACGGGAAAGGACACGTATAGGCCCGAACGCAAGGCACGCCGCTCGATTTAAACCGTTTTACAAAACTAATAAGTCTAACGACCGTACGTCGTATCATTTCACAGTATCACACATCTATAATCTTACCTGCAGATATCCCATGGCTTGTACTTGTACGATTCACTCGGCCTCCGGGCGGTGGTAAATCACTTGGACCGAGGTCCGATGCACCAGGTTTCTGGGGACGTGTTCCCACAACCTAAACCAATCCTATTGTATACGCACTGGTATGGCGGCCACTGCGCAGCGCAACAAGGGCGCCAAATTCAACTGTCTGCGCACAATAATGTGACGCGCATTCCACAACGCCGAAGTGGTCATTGTCATGCAAACAAACCGAGCTGCGTGCCCGAATTCACTGCATGGCTACGGCCAGAGATAACGTACGCGTCTATGGGACATTGGCTGCAGCCACGGGCCAGCGACTTCACCTATAGACTCGCGTGTAATTCAAAGCCGTAGCCAATGATTTGTGAACACGGCCCGCTATGAGAACACACCGTCTCCACAGAGACGTACGGCAATATAAAGACTTAGTATAGTCCGTATGCGAATCTATTGGCAACGACTTCGGTTTGCACAAGAGTCTATGGTCGCTAGCTAAGTCGCTAGCTAGCGGCTGCAGCCATTTCCAATAGATATGTGTGTTAGACCAGGACCATAACAGTTTGAAAATAATACCTTACTTTATGTTCTAGGGCTCGGGGAAGTAAATCATTAAAAACCCACAAGAATTATCTATTGAGAATTTGTTTGTTCACACTAATTGAACAGACCAAAATTACATACCAAACCATTCCCATTGTTGATTGAAATGAAAACTCAATTTTCAGCTAAATAAACGTTTGACGTTTTAGATGGCCGTTCAAAATTAATACAACCACGGTGCTCCTCGGAATACCGTCGCAGCAATGGAAAGGTAAAGTGACCGTTTGATTTCTGATGCAGCTGTTTCTCTAATTATCTTAATCAACGTAATGACTAATCACAGCACCAAGATCGTGCACTTATCAAAATACTAATTAGGCTAATCTGCATTGATTGATATTGAAACTAAGTCAAGTCATACTACCGATGGATATAAGAACAAGATTAATAATTTAATAATTATTCTTCAAATTATTACTTTTCTTATTCATTAATAATTTTGAATCATTAATTGACAAATTTCAACGGTAACGCAGTATTGTGAATCTTTTGTCTTCAGCACAGCCGACTCTCGCCCTTTCTCGTCTGTTCTCGTTCTCGTTCCCAAGAAATCCATCCACCCACCCATGGAGCTATTTACAGCTTCATGACCCACCTATCCCCACCCCTGCCCGCCAACCCGACAACCTATAAACCGATTACACGACCCATGCTGACATGCATCACGTTACTTATAGCGGTTTATCTTTGCATCTCATTTGGTGCGGAACAGGAGTGGAAACGACCAAAGAAGACCATCATAATTTGTTGTCCACATTCTTCTCCGTATGTTTCCATTACTGCTCTGAAATGAGATGAAAAAGTAACCCACTATTGGTCACGTGATGGCATGTACTCTCTAAATGTATGAATAATTCACTCTCTCAAGGAGTGAAAATCGTTCAAAAAAGCCAAAACCGCTCAAAAAAAGGGAAAACGCTGTAAAAGATGTGAAAACCGCTCACAGTGGAGTGAAATCCCACTAATTGTAAGCACCCATATAATGGCCAACTCGAAAAAGAGTTGTCCCCTCCTCTATAGAGTGGCGTTTTACTCCATTCTTGGCGGTTTCCACACCTCTTACACTGGTTTTCACTCGCGGTTTTGTCTTTTCTTGAGGATATTTCACTCTTTGTGCGAGTGGATTTTGCACTCTTTTGCATTCAGAGAGTAAACGGTGGTTGGCGCAATCGGTCTTTCGCGCTTGTCCGACTTGTTCCGCTTCAGTGGTGTCCTTGGTTCGCCTCCACCTCCTCGATGGTCTGCGGCTGCCTCTTGCCCGCCGTCTCCTCCAGCATCAGGACGGAGAAGCCGGCCGCCACGGACATACCTCCCAAGACCACGAGCGGCAGCCATCCTGCGAACTTCCCCTGCAGTTGAGAACCCAAAAATGTTGTTGAGAACCCAAAAATAACACCCAAAAAAGGGGGTTGGAATAACAGACAAAAGCGAAGAGCCGCACACAGACCGGATAGCAAATGGTTTATTTAAATAAGCTCAAAGGGGCTCCCGTATACTCCTCCCCTCAATCCCCCCCTCTCTCTCCACCAATACCAAAACATAACACCCGAAATACTCCAAGCTGTTCCTGGAATGCATGCACTCATGAGATCCTTCAGGAGGTAATGGTCGCACTCGACGTCTTGGGAAAAGTATTGGGGGGGGGGGGGTTGCGTGGGACGAATTTGGCGTCGATTTATAGAATGTCATTCAATGTGTTTTTTTGCCCGTGGGCGGGAACTGGAGTACCCGGCTAGAGGAAATGGCCGAGGCTGTCCGCTTGGTCACGTCACTAATTCATGGCCCCTATACTGCTCGACCTGAAATTGGGCGCTACGTGCTCAGATCAAGAGCACATAGCTTGCGGCGCTCATTGTGAAACTTGTAGGACTCGTGACTCCTCGGGACTCGGTATCGAACATTCGGACTCGACTTGCGTGACTTTCAGCTTCGTTGTTATTTTCGGGGGCGAGTTGTGACAACTCAGTTCTTACACTGATTACTGTATAGACCTTTTTTCACCCACGTGACCAAAGAAAAGCACTGCCGCCACGTTGGACCGCCTTTTTACGGAAAGTGTAGGCAGAACCACACGGTACAACTGATGTTTACACTGCGCTGCCATTGTAGGGCGGTCCAGCATGACGTCACGTGAAAAAGGGTCTATAGTTATTCCACACTGGACAATTTCATCAGACCCAACGAATTTTTTTTTACCGTACCGGCTAAAGCTGCGTGTCCACTGGACTTATTTCGGTTAAAGTAACCGAGACGTTGGTTATACTTAACCCATTTGAAGTCCCGCGGAGACGGCCTAGTTAAATTTCCTCTCGGTTAATTTAACCGAAGCCGAATTGTTACTTTTACCGGCCAACCTAGCTCTGCCCAGTAAAGGTGACTAGGTATTAAGTTTAACCGAGCCGATTAGTCCAGTCCGCGATTCGTACATGCACTAGTGTGCACACATATTTTTGGCCAGCTCGGTTACTTTAAAGCATCATCCCGGTTAAACTGACCGACTCAAAAGTCCAAGTTTGGAAAAGACGGTTAAATTTGACAAGCTGGAAATTTAACCGTCATCTCGGCTATACCGCCTATAACGAGTTACGATGGGTCGAAGCTCAATTAGTGGGCTAAGTTACATTTAATAACATTGTATCGTAGGGCTTCGTGGAATACACGCCGAGAGCTGGCACATCTCTGCAACGGCGGGGCGTGCAATTCAGAATCATCTTCCAATTAGTCGTGGACGTTCTATATTAGACGCATCGAGAAAAACACGTGCGGACGGGGGATAGTGTCTCCTATTGTGGTCGGTGTCCAGCGTGTGGTCTTGCCCGAGGCGTCGGGTGGCCAGACGTCACGTGCGGTATCGGTGTTAACGACCCTAATGTGGCACCAGACCCAATCTGGGCTCCCCCTGCAGGGGCTATGAAGCCCCGCCACACGAGAGGAAAAGATCTTCCTCCGTGGTGAAACTCATTCACAAAATTAATGTTGGGGGAAGGGAGGGGGTGAAAGACCTGGCCTACAGACGCCTTCTTTCAAATGCGATACCCCATAGGCTTAGCGCATTCCATTCTCCTGAACGATGGAAATTTGCATTTTCAAAGCGTGATACACGACTTGCGATAATGGTTTCAATCTGAATTCTTACTAGCGGGCGGGGGGGGGGGGGGCGAATGGAAGGTTTGCGGTGACATCTTTTGAGACGGAGGAGTGTGGCTCTGAAAAGAGCCGGTAATCTAGTAACCGGCTCTTTTCAGAGCCCCACTCCGTCTCAAAAGAGAAGAAAAGTGCCGGTAACTAGAGTTACCGGCACTTTTCAGAGCCACACTCCGTCTCAAAAGAGATGAAAAGAGCCGGTATCAGAGATGTGTCCCATGGTGTCTTATGGTGTCCCATGGTGTCGCATGGTGTACCATGGTGTCGCATGGCGTCGCATGGTGTCCCATGGTGTCCCATGGTGTCCCACGGTGTCCCACGGTGTCCCATGGTGTCCCATTTATGGTGTCCCATGGTGTCCCATTTATGGTGTCCCATTATGTCCCATGATGTCACATGGTGCCACATGGTGACACATGGTGTCCCATGGTGCCACATGGTGTCCCATGGTGTCCCATGGAGTCAATGGTGTCCCACGGTGTCCCATGGTGTCCCATATGTCCCATGGTGTCACATGGTGCCACATGGTGCCACATGGTGTCCCATTGTGTCCCATGGTGTCCCATATGTCCCATGGTGTCCCATGGTGTCCCATGGTGTCCCATGGTGTCCCATGGTGTCCCATGGTGTCCCACGATGTCCCATGGTGTCCCGTGGTGTCCTATTGTTTCCCATGTTGTCCCATGGTGTCCCATGGTGTCCCGTGGTGTCCCATGGTGTCCCGCGGTGTCCCATGGTGTCCCGTGGTGTCCCATGGTGTCCCATGGTGTCCCATTTATGGTGTCCCGTGATGTCCCATGATGTCACATGGTGCCACATGATGCCATATGGTGTCCCATGGTGTCCCATGGTGTCCCATGGAGTCCCATGGTGTCCCACGGTGTTTCATGGTGTCCCATATGTCCCATGGTGTCACATGGTGCCACATGGTGCCACATGGTGCCACATGGGGCCACATGGTGTCCCATGGTGTCCTATGGAGTCCCATGGTGTCCCATATGTCCCACGGTGTCCCATGGTGTCCCACGGTTTCCCATGGTGTCCCATATGTCCCATGGTGTCACATGGTGTCCCGTGGTTTCCCATGGTGTCCCATATGTCCCATGGTGTCACATGGTGTCAGGCAAAGAATAGTTGAGCAGACCGCCGTCTAAGGGATAGCTCGGAGGGTAAGAGCGCTGGAACTTTAATGCAGAGGTCTCGGGTTCAATTCCCGGTCGGCAGATTTTTTTTTGCGATTTTTTTTTTTTTCAAAACTGCTTCAAATTTACTCATTGACAACAACAAAAATGACTCGCCCACAGTTGGGGCTTCTACCTTTAAGTCTCGGCATATGTAAGAGATTGGGAGGGCGTGTTTTTTTTATCTTGATCTTTTGCGTCATTTCCTACCAGATACATGATGATCGGAGCCAGGATTCCTCCAACGCGAGACGAGAAGGACGCCGTGCCGACTCCCAGGTTCCTAATCGTGAGAATCAATCAAAGAGACCACGGTAGTTGGCCGCACTCGCACCAAAAAGAAAGAGAGAGAGAGCGAGAGCGAGAGAGAGCGAGAGCGAGAGGGAGAGAGAGAGGGAGGCGGAGGGGGAGAGAGAGAGGGGAGAGAGTGTGAGAGAGAGAGGGAGAGCGGGAGAGGGGGAGACAGAGGGAGATAGAGAGAGTAAAAGAGAGCGGGAGAGAGAGGGGGATAAAGAGAGGGAGAGAGAGAGGGAGAGAGAGGGGGAGAGAGGGAGAGAGAGGGGGAGATAGAGAGGGGAGGACAGAGGGGAGACAGAGGGAGATAGAGAGAGTAAGAGAGAGGGAGAGAGGGGGAAACAGGGGAGAGAGAGGAGGACAGAGAGAGTAAGAGAGGGGGAAGAGAGAGGGGGAGAGAGAGGGAAGAGAGAGAGGGAAAGAGAGATCGAGTAAGAGAGAGATAGAGAGAGGGGAAGGAGAGAGAGTAAGAAATGGAGAGAGAGGGGAGGGAGAGAGGGGAAGGGAGATAGGGGAGATAGAGAGTAAGAGAGAGGGGGAGGGGAAGAGAGAAAGTAAGAGAGAGAGGGGAAAGAGAGTAAGAGAGAGGAGGGAGGTAGATAGAGAGAGGGGAAGAGGGGAGGGAGAGAGAGAGAGAGGGAGAGAGGGAGGGGGAGAGAGGGGAGATATATATATCGAGAGAGAGGGAGAAAGAGGGGGAGAGGGAGAGGGAGAGAGGGGTGAGAGAAAAGGAAGAGGAAGAAGAAGAAGAAGAAGAAGAGAGGGAGAGAGGGAGAAAGAGAGAGAGGGCAGGCTGGCGGGTAAACACGCCGATCCCCTCCCCCAGGCTCGCCGATCAAGTGGCGAACCTAAAGGTATTCCCGTCCACTCGTGACTTCCCTCTCGAGTTGAACATTATTTAGGAGAGGGTTCTACTTTTTTTTCCCTTCCCGATCCCTCCACCTTCTTTTTATTTATAGGCATGTTGGCCGTTGATTGTTGGGTTTTTTTTTCTCTAAGTGGTGGGAGTGGGGGGAGGGAGCCTTCACTGCCCCCGGTCAATCCCTCTATATCATAGTCTACTGTTTGTCAATGTTTTATAGAAGACACTGTAAAGTGGGTAAAGCACTGTTTGGCGGTTCTCGGAACCGAGATGGGCACTTGTTTGTTTTCAGCGAATGAAGATGTAAAAAAAAAAAAAAAATCATTCTTCTTTGACTTCTTCATAATTTTTTTGGCGGCCGCCGCTTGTGCCTTTCTGCAAGCGTTCCGTCGCCGGCCTCAATGTACGCTCTATATTTTCGTATTTCCATGCGTTTTCATTTTCTTTCTTTTTCTTTTCTTTCATTGCATTCGCCTTTGCGAGAGACTGGTCCGGAATGTACACATCAAAGCACTCCACTAAATTTCTTTAAACAAAAAAAATCACATTTGTGACCCGGCACAGCGACATGAGGAATATCCCAGCAAAACACTTTTTGAGTAAACAACGCCTGAAGTTAAAGTATCTTCACAATTCGATTACAAATCAATTTTTTTTTTTTTTTTTTTTTGTATTTTAGGAAATGTTAAGTATTAGAGGATATTATATTTTGATATCATTTGAAAGCTAATGGTATACTCTTTCACATCATTAGAAAACCTCAAAATCTCAAAAATGGGATTATTCCTCATTATGCTGTGCCGGGTCACATTTCAGATCCGATGTACTGCCTTCGAGAAAAGCTCCCACGGGGATTGGAGCACCAGCCCCTTCCTATCTTTGAAATATGTTTCAGAACTTTTAAACATTAACTTTGATTTTGGGATAACACAACATTGGTCGAGGTTAAAGAATAGCATCCATACGTTGTCTGATCCAACATATGAATGAAATAGCACACCTGTGGCAATTTCATGTCAATCCGCCAACCGAGTCTCGATAAAATCGTGAAAAACCGCTTCATTTGTTTCGCGAAAATGCAGCATTCAACGAATTGTTCCGAGTCGTTTAGATCTATAGGGTGAGACGCAAACGATTTCCTTTATACTCTTTTCTCCAGCATTGTAGGCAGAAATATTTCAGTGAGAAGTTTCTACTATAACCATCTCCAAACTGTAGAAGTTTCGCGTAAATCTGTGAACATTTCTGTTTTTTCGATCTGACCAATGTTGTGTAGGGGCTTCAACTAGGCCTACGACTGTTACTGAATGATTACCGGGGCGTTATCCCTGGCGAAGTACGGCAGTTATTCATAGTTTAATGCTTCTGACTGGTGCCCGCTGCCACGGCAAAGATAAGCTGACTATCTAGGGAAGGCCCCCATCTGAGGGCAGGGTAGCTCACATGGTAAGAGCGCGGGTACGCAAAACCAAAGGCCACGGGTTCAAGTCCCGCTCCAGTCAAAGTTGTTCCTTCATGTTTGTCTGACCAGTATCATTACAGCGAGAACGAGGAGCGAGGGCTGTTCATTCGCCCATCACTGACCACCGGCCAACTGCATTAGTGCATCGAAAACCATTGAGATCCACACTATTCTAGGGTCTTCGGGAAATAAAGACACACTGCACATGCAGACCGACACTAGGGCCCTTTTCCAAAACCCGGCTTAGGCTTCGGCGCCGGCTTCGTCTCAGTTATCCAAATGCTGAAATACAAGTTGGAGTTCTTTGTTGAAGTTGAAGCTTTGGATTCCTTTTCCAAACTCAGTCAAACATTCAGAAATGATGCCAAAGGCTTCCTGTTTTTATGCCTTGTACTTGAAATGGATGAAAGAGCCAGAGACAAAGCCGGAGCCTGAGCCTAAGCCGTGCTTTGGAAAAGGGCCATGGCTTGCTTTCATCAGAAATTGTTGTTCGCATCTAAAATGACAGCGAGACGTGATCCCTGGAGATATGCGGCATTTAACGGCTGAATGCTTCTGACTGGCGCCCCACCCCGACATATCAAATTGACTATTTGAGAAGACAGCCAGCCATCTAAATCTGTTGAATAGCTCAGGTGGTAAGAGGGCCGCCACTTTAATCCAGAGGTCTTTGCTCTTTTTTAACATTGTTTAAAAATCTCCAAATCAGTGTTCTTTACGCTTTCCATTGCTTTGTTTAAGAGAAATATTGGGAGATGATTACATTTATTTTGATCGACAAAAGCCGACAGCTTGTTTTTGTTGTTGACCAAATTACGTTACCAGTTGATATTCTGGCCAATGTTCGTTACACTGTTGGTTAAATAATCCCCAACATTTACATGTACAATACTCCCAATGGAATTGAGACGTTACCAGTGTCCCTTGGCCAAATGACCAGGAATAATGCATTGAGTGGCAGTGGGGTCATATTCTCTTCAGAAAGCTTCTTGGAAAGCTTCATTAGAATAAGAGTACTCTTTAATTTGACGAAGCCATTTTGTTAATCAGTCAGGCATTATACCTCTCGTGTGAAACCTCCCACTCCCTTCCAATAACATCGCCTTACATTCTGTTTGGCTAAGTAAGGGCATTTCTTTACAAGACTCATACCTCTATGCTTGCCTCTATTTCTATTTTAATCTCTTCTTTATTGCGAAAGTGTTTCATTTTTGTACTTTCATTAAGTATTTCCTTCATAATTATAGCTCGAAGTACTGCCTATTTTTGTTCTTCCATTTATGGGACAATGGAAATAAATATTTAGTTGAATTGAATTGAATTGAATACCCTGTTATTGAACACCCTCAAAAAACGTATCTACGACCATAGGTCTACAATCAAAACCGGTAAAATGGACACCTCTGTTGGGTATCACTTCAATCTCCCTGATCATTCGATATCAGATATGAGTGTACTGGGCATATAATCCCTTGGTCACCGTACCCTACGTTGTCCGTCTTAGCCGTGAGAAAATGTGGATGAAGCGTCTTCCGAACATTCAACCACATGGTCTCAACATCCAGGAGGGTATTGACTAACACCATACAGCTTTCTGATAATCCTTCTTTTGTGTTCACTCCTCCACACTTCTCTCTTTGATCTTTCCCCCCTCTTCTCACTAATCCCCCCTCCTCCTTGCCCTTCCCTTTGATTTCTCCCTACCAGCTTTACTCTTTGTCCTTTGTTTCTCATCCGTGTCATATTCGCTCTCTTCCCCCTTCCTTCGTGTACATGTATCTGTTTTGTCCTTGTCACTCTGCCTTTGAGAAAGGTCCTGCTAGGATCGAAACGACAGGCCCACTAAATTTTGAGATTTGCATTTTGGTAACTTTAGTCAGTAAGCAGTTTGCAACATTTTTGAATATCACTAGACCTATATTGGTTTTATAGCTCGGGTGATAGAGCGCTGGTTCGTTAAAGCATAGTCATGACTTCGAATCCCGGTCCAGTAAAAATTGCCTTTTCTAGATTCAATAAACTTTTGATGACTTCAGTCAGTAGTTTTCCTTTGTTTGAAAAGAATATCCCATTTCTATCCGTTCATATACATGCTTATGATTTCAGATCTTAATCCCATCAAAAAGTCCCCGTAGTCCATAACGCTATGGTAAAGCCGTTTAATAATCCATCCTCTTGTGTGGCTTTTTCGCTTCCAGCGAAACGCGCTAAATGACCAGTCTGTCTTCCTCAAGATGGCCCTCGGAAAAAATACGAGGTAAAGCATTCAATTCTGAAATAAGGGTGGACCAACGGATATGCAGGTAGACGAACCGACAAACAGACATACAGACAGACAGGCAGACACAGTGACAGACAATTGAATTGAATAGAATTGGATTAAACTGATGACGGCCAGAGCATACTGGTCGAAAAGTCGAGTTACCCTCAGGTTCTTTTCAGAACCAAACCTCTTCCTTTAAGAGACCTGATACATGGTGTCACCGCAAACCTTCCTATATTGATTCACCCACCATGCAAAGCCTTAAGTCTCATTTAGAATTGGATACTGAGAGCCTTACCTGACGACCGTAGGGAAGAGCTCGGTGGCGTAGAGGAAGACGATTGCGTAGGACCCGGCGATGCCGAACTTGCCCAGCATGGCGGTGGTCACGATGAGGGCGGACAGGTCCGTGCCTTGCTCTGTGACGTATACAGCGAGGGGGACATTTGTGACCCGGCACAGCATAATGAGGAATAACCCCACTTTTGAGATTTTGAGGTTTTCTAATGATGTGAAAGAGTATACCATTAGCTTTCAAATGATATCAAAATATAATATCCTCTAATACATAAAATTTCCAAAAATACAAAAAAAAAAATTGATTTGTAATCGAATTGTGAAGATACTTTAACTTCAGGCGTTGTTTACTCAAAAAGTGTTTTGGTGGGATATTCCTCATGTCGTTGTGCCGGGTCATATTTTGGTCGTCAATGCGATGGGAGGCAGTACACACACACCAGCGCGTCCACCATCACATTAAGCGCTTTGCATCACTGATAATACCGTATTGCAGTGTTCTCGTTAATTCATCTATAGATTATAAAAAGGGCATGATGTTTTGATCTTTCCCGCAGAATGCTAGGATCGAAACATCAGGCTTTTTAAATTCTGTTAATCTGGTGTTTTGGTCATGGGAACCAGTAAGCTGTTTGTAACGGTTTTATATATGTGACCCGGCACAACGACATGAGGAATATCCCAGCAAAACACTTTTTGAGTAAACAACGCCTGAAGTTAAAGTATCTTCACAATTCGATTACAAATCAATTTTCATTTGTTTGGTATTTTCAGAAATTTTAAGTATTAGAGGATATTATATTTTGATATCATTTGAAAGCGAATGGTAAACTCTTTCACATCATTAGAAAATCTCAAAATCTCAAAAGTGGGGTTATTCCTAATTATGCTGTGCTGGGTCACATATTATACTCTAAATCAGGCAAAAATTGTTGGTCCTTGCTTGACTTGCTAAATATTTATAGAATATTATAGGAAAACATTCGTTAGAAATACAATGATAGACATTTAATTGCTTATATCCTATTTTGTGATGTAGGTTCAAAAAACAAACAACGGCGGTCCATACTTTAATCCATTCCTCTACAGACTGGTACCTGTTATCTGCGGGATGAAAGCTGTCGCGATGCACGCGATTCCCCCTGCCACGTGGAACACGCAGAGTGGTACCCGACGACCAATCCTGCGCACAAGAAACAGCCCACACGTATAATGTGAAAAACGTCGTCTGTAAAAAAAAAAAAAAAAAAAATCGCAGGCAATGAATTCACGAGAACATGACACCGAACACATTCAAAACCTTGTTGACTTTCCGAAGGGGCTGCGACGGTCCGAGAGTGCAGAACCCCCTGTAAAGGTCGCCTCTGTGGCCGCCGGGGCACGTGGTGGTATTCTTATTTACCATGTGACGGCTGCAGTGGAAACTACGTAAGAGGGGACTTCCACGGCACCGCTCAGGAAGAAGTTCAGGTACGGGTCTCCCGCCAAGTTCCCGGTGTTCAGAGCCAGACCGTAGTAGACCAAACTATTGACGAACCTTGAAGGGAAAAAAAGACAAAATAGATTCAGGGCGACATGTTATAATTATGCATCTATTTACATCGATATGTACTGTAGATATGTACATGTCGTCATATTTTTCAAATTTACATTTGTGACCCGGCACAACGACATGAGGAATATCCCACCAAAACACTTTTTGAGTAAACAACGCCTGAAGTTAAAGTATTCACAATTCGATCACAAATAATGTTTCCTTTTTTTTGTATTTTCGGAAATTTAAATATTAGAGGATATTATATTTTGATATCATTTGAAAGCTAATGGTATACTCTTTCACATCATTAGAAAATCTCAAAATCTCAAAAGTGGGGTTATTCCTCATTATGCTGTGCCGGGTCACATTTCGAGCGTCGGGACTTTTTTCTTCAATCAGAGGCTGTGATATGAAGAACTTCAACAGCAACAAACTGAACAAAGGCTGTTTTTTTCTGGTAGCCGCTTTCAGGGTTGCTTTGGTTTTCTTACTTTGCTTAACCGTTTGTAAAGTGGTCTAGTTGCTGAATGTGGCCCTACTCGGTAGTGTGGGGCTTCTAGGTACATTGTGGCATAGTGTATGGGAGTATGGAGCCCCGTCCGAATGAATCGGCTGCGACTTCAAGTAACACACACGTGTATGAAAGGTGCCAAGCTCTGCGTCTTCAGTACTTTCCATTGACTTGTGCGCTATGGAAGGTCGTAGCCAATGAAATCAGACGGTGACGCTGTAAGGGAGAGTCCCCTAGCTATATGAGTGTCTCCTGCCTTTGGAGCAGCACTGTATGGAGTAGACTCCTATGGTGTGTGATGACAACAACAAAAACCTACCAAGTGAAGAGCATAACCAGGGATATCTTCCTGATCCGAGGCGTTCTGAAGAGATGCCAGAGGGTGTACACTCTGGCTTCCTGGGAGCCCGCTGTTTCCTCTGCCGGGCCCTCCCTGCTCCGCCCGCCAACCACGCCGTCGTCTGTCGGGGCGTCTGTCCCGACCAGGCCGGGGTTAATGACACCTCGGTCAGCTTGCGACGGGGACGGGGCGCCCTCAAGAGTCGACGGAGGCCCGACACCTGGCAGCGCATGGAGGAGAGCTTGTCAAAGGCTCTTTTCCAAAACCCGGCTTAGGCTCAGGCTCCGGCTTTGTCTTTCTTCCTTTCTTTCGTCATTATTAAAGTACAAGGCTTTTGGCTTCGTTTCTGAATGTAATACTGCGTTTTGAAAAAGAATCCAAAGCTTCAACTTCAACAAAGAAGTCCAACCTGTGTTTTCAGCTTTCGGATAACAGAGACGAAGCCGGAGCCGAAGCCTAAGCCGGGCTTTGGAAAAGAGCCAAAGAAATGTTCGGTCACTCGGGCAGCGTCCGAATTTAGTGGCTACGGCTTAAAAAGTACACACGTGTCTATGGAAGTCGTCAACAAGCGGCTACGACCAGTTCCAGTGGGATTGCCTGTTACTTCTAGCCACAGCCAACATATTCGGACACGGCCTCATCTTCAGCGGTAGAATCTACATGGTTGCACTAACCTCCATGTACTAACAACACGTTCAGGCTTGGTATCTCTGTTGAAATAATTTTTGGGCGAAATGGTCCTATATATGGTATATCACAATTTCTGAGAGCACAATCCAACAACGTTTGCAGGTTCATGTTTTGTTTTGACAGATCGATCGTTTGGTTTTACAGCGAGTGCCAGTCTTGTATTCGAGTCCCAAAAACCGAGACCGTGTACGAGTCGCACCTTCCAGTCCGAGTCCGAGTCCGAGTCCGAGTCCGAGTCCGAGTCCGAGTCCGAGTCCGAGTCCGAGTCCGAGTCCACGTCCCAATCCGAGTCCGAGTCCGAGTCCGAGTCCTAATCCGAGTCCGAGTCCAAGTCCGAGTCCGGGTTGCGTGTTACAAAGGTCGAGTTACGAGTCATATCATTTCAATCCAAAACTATATTGGACACACATTCCCTCACTCAGATAGCTTTCTCGAATCACTTTAACAATAACTAATAATGGGACTTATACCCTCATAGTATATTTATATCAAATGAAAAAAAATCACTTAAACAATTGAAAGAAAATAATCTAATTTGATAAACACTCTTTCTCCAAATCCTCTAGCTGGCGACCGAGTCCGAGTCCGGTTCCGAACCCGAATCCGAATCCGGGTCATTTGTTGTGGTCACTCGAGTCCGGGTCAGAAGTCATTACAATTCTGGCGGAATGCAAACGCCATTTCTCAACTCACGGCCAGGCTGTCGCTGTCCCTCGTGGTCCGCCGCCGTGCCCTTGTCCACATCGCCGGCGGACAGGCGGCGCCGAAACGGCAGCTCCTGTGACGTCAGCAGCTTCTCCGGCAGCTCCACCTTGTTGAACCTGGCCATGCGCCTCAAGATGGCCTCCGCTTCGTGCGCCCGGCCGCGAGACATCAGCCAGCGAACCGACTCCGGTATCAGCCTGCATGGTGCGAAATGTAGTGGGGTGAAATTTAACTCTGATTATAAATTCTAGTATGTCGTTTGCACAGGTGATAATATGTGACCCGGCACAGCGACATGAGGAATATCCCACCAAAACACTTTTTGAGTAAACAACGCCTGAATTTAAAGTATCTTCACAATTCGATTACAAATCAATTTTCTTTCTTTTTTGTATTTTCGGAAATTTTAAGTATTAGAGGATATTATATTTTGATATCATTTGAAAGCTTATGGTATACTCTTTCACATCATGAGAAAACCTAACAATCTCAAAAATGGGGTTATTCCATATTATGCTGTGCCGGGTCACATATATCTCTTAACTGTGACATCAGAAGCACAAATCGAAAGTCAAAGCTTTAAATCTCAAACGGAGAGCACCACTATACTTCTTACTACAGTGGTACCACAGTAGACTGATAGCTAGCTCCAGACCATTGCTTTAAACTGTGAGAAAAGGAACCACGAATCGGAAGTCAAAGTTTTGAATCTAAAAAGGGAGAGCACCGCCGTGCAGTTCTCACCACCACAGCGGTATGGTCAGGAGGCTGGGCAGGCTGATAGCAAGCTGCAGGTGACGCCAGTCGCGCAGGGCGTAGGCGAGGCCGGGCAGCGACATGACGCCGGTGGCCCAGAAGAAGGCAAGAAGCATGCCGGCCAGAGTGCGCTTGAAAGGGGAGAACATCTCGGTGACCATGACGAACGACGTGATGTCCACGCCCTGGAGAAAGACAAACCCGAAGAGAAGGGGTTCCTGGTAAATTTAGGATGGGACGTCTGATGCAAGCCACTGGCGTGGGTTTGAGACATTTTAATAACAGCATAGGCAACTCTCCCTTGGGAAACGTCGTGATATGGTGCCTCGCCTGGTTTCCCTCTAACAAAGACATTTTTTCGGGGCAGAGAGGTGGAGAGAGGGAGAGAGAGGAGAGGGGAAAGAGAGGGTAGAGTGCGAGGGGACAGGCTGTAATTGTGTATTGAGTGAAGCGCCAGTAGTGCGCATAGGACAGACATGGGAGAGAGGGGGGAGAGGGGAGAAAGACAGAGAGGGAAGGGAAGAAGAGAAAGAGAGTGAGAGAGGGGAGGGACAAATACAGATGGGGGAGGGAGGAAAGAGCGAGATAGCGAGATATAGAGACAGGGAGAGAGAGAGAGAGCGACAGAGACAGACAGAGCGAAGAGAGTGGGGGCAGAGTAACCAACATCTCCACCAACTCGAATCGCCGAACCTGCTCGATGACTCCCACGAAGAACCTGAGCGCCACGAAGGCGTACAGGCTGCCGGTGAACGCCGCGCCCACCCCGAAGGCTACCTGGGCCCAGAGGGAGAGGAAGAAGACGTAGCGGCGACCGAAGCGATCCGAGAGGTGACCGAAGACCAGGGAGCCCACCATCACGCCCGCCATGAAGACGGTCTGCGAGAGCTCCACTGAACCATCCTTGTCGCACACCAGGTCCCACTTTGGTATAAAGCAAGGCAAGATGCACACGCAAACACCAGATAAGTTTTGAAATCATGCTCATGGAATTCATTTTCCTACCATATAGCGGGTATGGCATATTTTTTTTCTCTTCTGAATGGCATTTCTATATACTGTACAGAAAGCCTAAGTCCCGGTCTGAGCCTAAATCCCGGAACTGAGCGTGAGCCCGAGTTTGAGCCTGAACCTGAGCCTGAGCCTGAGCCTGAGCCCGACCTCGTGCTGGAGCCTGAGCCCCGAGCCTGAGCCTGAGCCCCGTGCCTGAGCCTGAGCCCCGTGCCTGAGCCTGAGACCGAGCCTGAGCCTGAGACCGAGCCTGAGCCTGAGCTCCGTGCCTGAGCCTGAGACCGAGCCTGAGCCTGAGCCCCGTGCCTGAGCCTGAGCCCCGTGCCTGAGCCTGAGACCGAGCCTGAGCCTGAGACCGAGCCTGAGCCTGAGACCGAGCCTGAGCCTGAGCTCCGTGCCTGAGCCTGAGACCGAGCCTGAGCCTGAGCTCCGTGCCTGAGCCTGAGACCGAGCCTGAGCCTGAGCTCCGTGCCTGAGCCTGAGACCGAGCCTGAGCCTGAGACCGAGCCTGAGCCTGAGACCGAGCCTGAGCCTGAGCCCCGTGCCTGAGCCTGAGACCGAGCCTGAGCCTGAGACCGAGCCTGAGACCGAGCCTGAGCCTGAGCCCCGAGCCTGAGACCGAGCCTGAGCCTGAGCCCGAGCATGAGCATGAGCATGAGCCAGAGTCTGAGCCTGAGGCTGAGCCTGAGACCGAGCCTGAGCCTGAGCCTGAGCCTGAGACCGAGCCTGAGCCTGAGCCCGAGCATGAGCATGAGCATGAGCCAGAGTCTGAGCCTGAGGCTGAGCCTGAGACCGAGCCTGAGCCTGGGCCTGAGCCTGAGCTAGAGCCTGAGCCCAAGCCAAAGCCAAAGTCAAAGCCTAAGCCCGAATTCGTGAAGGTCTTATAAAGGGGTAACTGAAGGTCTCAACATACAAGGTACGTAATAACCAGATACCGGTACAGGGTCAACCTATGGTTCATTTCTAGAATCAGCATTGTGTGCATTTACTTACAGAGTTTCAAAGTTCAACCTCTATTAGTAAATGTCAGCTCTATGGGGAACGTACACGTTGTAAACGAGTGCAGAGTATATATGGCGTCATGTACCTCAGTGGCTATGGTCTCTCCGTAGGTGTCGCCATACTGCCAGCCGTCCTGGCACGCCACAGTGGCGTTGTCCACTGACCTGTTGGCGTACTGCTCGCACTGCACGTACACGGCCTGGCCCGGGCCCGGCGACCCGCCGCCGGGGGCGGCAACGGCCTCCGGGTCCGGGGGCACCGTGTCCTCGAGCCGCTGGCCCGGCGGGACCTGGCAGTGGTGGGCCGGCGCGGCGCCCAGGAACGAGACGGCCAGCATGTGCCAGGCCGAGGGGACCTGTCCGGCCAGACAGATGGAGACGTACACCAGGGTTTGGTAGCACCCGAAGTCCCCGAGCACCACGAGAACATCATCCAGTTCCATAGCTGGAGGTAAACCCCCCAAAACAAATCGAACTCAATGCTTCCCCGTTCCAGCTTGTAATCAGCTCAGTCGACTACACCATTGTGTAATGACAACAGAAGGCCACGTACATGAACCCTTTCAGGGTTTTGTGTGACTCTATTGATTTACGCAATGCGTTTATTTTCAGTTGACCTTCGACCCCCGAAACCCATTAAAAGCTGCTCGTCAAACAGTAGCGCGCATTGCAGCAGTCTGCCTCGAATGGAAGGCACGGGTGATACCTCGAATGGCGGATGATATAGGGACGACTATAAATTGTCGGTCAGGAAACGGTTCATCCTGCAGACAGCATTGCACGCATCGCCACCACCTCGACCGCTTATCGATCGTCCCTTGGTTTAATTTCCAGAAAGTGATACCAGCCTGACTAGAATTACCATGCAGAGAGAAGGGGCAGGCCAGGTCAAAGTTCCGGCCGTTTTTTTGGTTGTTTTTTTTTGCTATGCAAGATCGCCCAAAACAAGGCTCAAAAACCACACAACATCTCAGATTGTGCCTTGTCCGAAAGACAACAAATTGTAGCATGAGTTGCACGATTTATACTAGCGTACATGATTTGTATCGATTTTTTATCGAATTTTGAAAATGATACATAACCCAAAATGCCCCGGACAGCGGTCACGACCCCATATTATGTGGCCCCGGCGCGACGTGGTTAAGGGCTAGAGAAAGACGAAGATCGGAGAGCAACTCAGGAAGGCCGGATAAAGGAATTAAATTTTTTTAAAGGGCAAGATCGTCGGAAGGGGGAAAGCAAGAACCAGGAAGGGGATTCCACAAGTAGAGGCAGAACGAGGGAAGAAACTGTTCCGATACCTCTCCGTTCTACACCTTGGGGCAGATAGAGTGTGTGGATGAGAGGAGTCACTCATGATGATTTAAACCTCCGGATGCTATGGAGGGTTCTGGGGTGAGGGGATGAGGGGGTGGGGGTGGGTTGGCGAGTGGCTATTCAACAACTTGACCCCCGTTCATGGGTCGTCTGGTACTTGTTTGTTTTGTCTACTAAAAATAATGTCGAGGTGGAGGAGGGGGGGTGAGGGGAGGAGTGGGTGTCAGGCACAGGAAAGGTCTCCGAAGTTCTCTGAAGCGCCCCCCCCCCTTTGTGGAGCGAGCAGGCCGTATGGTAGGAATTACGACCGGGAGACCGCGTGCGTGGATTAATCCGGGCCCAATTTCATGACTCTGCTTACCGTAAGCATCTTACAAAACGCATCTTACGAAATCGGGAACGCACGAGGGGAGAACCCGGTAGTCACCGACGAGGGGGAGAGCTCGGTAGTCGCCGACGAGGGGATCGAGAGCTCGGTAGTCGCCGACGAGGGGAGACCTCGGTAGTCGCCGACGAAGGGAGAGGTCGATAGTCACCGACGAGGGGAGAGCTCGGTAGTCGCCAACGAGGGGAGAACTCGGTAGTCGCCGACGAGGGGAGAGCTCGGTAGTCGCCGACGATGGGAGAGCTCGGTAGTCACTAACGAGGGGAGAACTCGGTAGTCGCCGACGAGGAGAGAACTCGGTAGTCGCCAACGAGGGGAGAACTCGGTAGTCGCCGACGAGGGGAGAGCTCGGTAGTCGCCGACGAGGAGAGAACTCGGTAGTCGCCGACGAGGGGAGAACTCGGTAGTCGGCCAAAGCTCGCCCGATCTGTCCAGGCGTCTGGGGAGGGGCGGGCTGTCGCTACTTAAAAACCGATCGCGTCGGAACTTCTGGCATGCTCACCCGTATCAGAGTAATTGATGTGGTTTTGATAGGAGTCGGTCGATGCCCTTTTTAATGCGAAGTATACGCGATAGCGATGCCAGACCGATGGGGCTGGGTGGATCGCGGCATTGTGGGGGGAGGGAGGAGTGCCAACCACCGCCCTGATACCCCCTCGGTAACCCCTGGTGCGATCACACGTACGTGTAACCCTTCCACGGCCCTCCCGTGAACCCATGACGGCATGGTTTCACGAGGCTCCTCTTGGGAATGTGTGTTTTTTTGTTTTGTTTTTTTGTTTTAGAAAAGGGAGAAGGTACGGTGGTTTTAAAGGGACATGATAGGAAAAAAAATAAAGCAAAACAATTTTGTTGAGGGAACAACGAAATTTTGTTGTGGGAACAACCAATTTTGTTGAGGGAACAACCAATTTTGTTGAGGGAACAACCAATTTTGTTGAGGAAACAACCACTTTTGTTGAGGGAACAACCAATTTTGTTGAGGGAACAACCAAATTTTGTTGAGGGAACAACATGTCCCTTTAAAACCACCGTAAGAAGGAGAGCATTCGAGGGATTCTGGGACTTGTTGGGGGGGGGGCTTCAATTCAAGCGGGCCATTCTTTGATTCGCGGCTCTCGGTGGAGAGGATGTCACCTGGTCCATTAGTCGGGGAGACTTCTCGGAATGGCGTCTTCATTTCAGCACGTCGCCGCCACTAAACCGACAAAAAAGGCATACCAGAGATCATTGGGGTGTTGTTGGGGTTTTTTTTAAAGCCCCTACACAACATTGGTAAGATCGAAAAACAGAAATGTTCACAGATTTACATGAAACTTATACAGTTTGAAGATGGTTATAGTAGAAACCTCTCACTGAAATATTTCTGCCTAAAATGCTGTATTTTTGGAGAAATGAGTAAAATAAATCGTTTACGTCTCACCGAGATCTAAACTATTTTTCGGAACAGTACGGCGTTGAATGCTGCTTTTTCGCGAAACAAATGAAGCGGTTTTCACGATTTTCTCGAGACTCGGTTGGCGGATTGAGTTGAAATTTTCACAGGTGTGCTATTTCATGCATTATGTTGGATCAGACAACGTATGGACGCTATTCTTTGACCTCGACCAATGTTGTGTAGGGTCTTTAAAGATTGCCTGCTTTTCTTCGTATTCAAGTGCGATTTTCCTAGTAATTTGCAGGGCTGCGGTTTTTATTAGGTTTTTTCTTTTTGAGGGGGGAGGGTCGGTTTGAGAGGCACCATTCTTTCTCCCCGATTTTCGAGCCGAGATTTTCATAGGCGGTGTGGGCCTCGTCCCCGTCACACAAAAACATGGAAATGCTTGTTGTCCTGTTCCGAGCGCAGAGGATTCACTGGAAACTACGGTTAAAGGCCCAATACAACACTGGAGAGATCGGGAAACATCGATGCTCACAGATTTCCTTCTCATTTACACAGTTTGTAGATGGTCATGATAGAATCCACATGTTAAAATCTTACGGTCTGGGATGCTGTAGTTTTCGAGAAATATTCACTCGAACATCGACAAATAGTGATTAACTATTTCTTACACTGCAGAACGGTGCGTAAACCGTGACGCATTTTGTTTTGCATTTTTCTACTGTCTCAGATTACCATTTGGGCTAAAACCTTCGCAGTATTGCTTTTTTTTTATGTTTAATGGTTTAATACCCAAACTGTGGCAATATTTCGACCTTCACCAATGCTGTACAGAGCCTTTAAGAGCCTGCTCTTTGGAACATTTCAACGGGGAAAGAAATGAAAGCCGAATCCCGAGCCTAATCCTTCGTTTCGAAAAGGGCCGTACTGCTTCTTCCCGTGAGTCTCCAGATGGAGAAGTCCATAGAACACTCGGCTGCGATGTCAACAACCGATACATGGCCGGTGCCCCAATGGCTACGGCCTATGGAAAGCACACACGTCTACGGGGATTGTCTGCATAGCCGGCTTGGCTGTGGCTTCCGTAGACTCGTGCGTAAACTGAAGCCATAGCCGACGCCTAAAACACGCCCTGACACTCGTATTTATACCCTTAAGAAAACCTGCAGATAGTCAGAAAAAGGGATCGTATTCATGAAACCGAATGAAAAAAGATCGTCAGCAGTGTACCTTTGAACTGAACAGCCACGATCATATCAAAACGGCATCAGAAAAGAAGGCCAGACCGACTAGAATCAAGTCTACTAATTGATCCATTCCATTCCACCACTGACTTCACTGGTGCTACCGAAATGAGGCCCGTGTGAAAGCGACCACCTTTGGTAATTCCTTCTCCTTTCATTAATCAATAAGGACGCCTGCTCGTTGAGACAATCAATTATTAGACGGCAGAGAACGGACGCCCGTCACTAATGGCGGCCCCGCCCAGTTGTACACGAAACGCTGCTACCACGTGCTCGGTGCGACAAACATGTGTCACGTGCACCTGTTAATAGACATATATCATCGGCTGCTTCATATAAACCGAATCGGTGGTTCAAGTATTTTGGAGCATAACATTACCGTCCCCCCCAAAAAAAAAGAGACTACCCGTGGTCTGGGGATATTTACAGACGTGGCGAGAGAGAGAGTTCATCCATCTTCTTCTCTCCCCCCTCCCCTCTGCTACTCGAGCCGTCTGGGGATTTCAAAGGTCACAGCTTTGCGAAGTAGGTTAACAAGACGCGTATCTAGACCGACCCGTGAATGGCGACACTTCATGAATACATTAACCGGCCGACCGGGCCTGCAAGGGGGTTAGACCTATTCAGACCTTATGCAAGCACTCCGAAGACAATGTGGAACGTCTGCGGCGCCGCCATTAAAGTCAATCCCTTTCAAGGAGGAGTATGTCGCCAAGAAGAGCTGCTGACTCAACGTTTCGAGCAGTGCCTCACTCTGCCCGTCGTCACACTCTGCCCGTCGTCATCCAAAGACTGACTCCCTTTTTTTCACTCTTGGGGGAAACATTACCAAGAAACAGACATACCTTACTGACCAAAAGTAAATGTCCATATTAGGAGGGCATGACGTTCCGATCCCTATAGCAGGATCGAAACGTCATCGAAACGATCCTGCTAGGGACGAAACGTCAGGCCCTCCTAGTCCTAGATATTTGCATTGTGGTATAAATTTTAGTATAGAAAGGCAACATTTTGTGCACGTTACAAAAGTAAATGTGTCAATTGTCTCGTATATTGAAAGCAATTTGGAAAACTCGAAACGTCAGGCCCTCATAAATGTTGGTATTTGCATTTGGGTCAGTTTTACTCAGTAAGCAGTTTGCAACATTGTTGCATGTTACAGAAGTAAATTGCGCCAATAATTGTCTCGTATATTGAAAGAGATTCTGAAGGAAAGTTTGCTTTCGGCACTCGGAAACAAAACAATCTGGAAAACTCGAAACGTCAGGCCCTCCTAAATGTTGGTATTTGCATTTGGGTCATTTTTACTCAGTAAGCAGCTTGCAACATTGCTGCATGTTACAGAAATGAATGTGGTAATAATTGTCTGCTTTCGGGTCTCGGAAACAAAACAAACTGGAAAACTCAACGGTCACTCAATCTTCCCGGGCACTTATCGGGGTACAATTGAGACGATAGGAGCCGCATACGCAGCTTTTTACTGGGACGATAACAGCGAACAACAGTCTGTTCGTGAGGAAAGAGGCGTCAAGTGGCTTCACCCGTCGATGACCTGCGTGGGGGCTGTATTCCGAATGGATGTAGTGCGGGTTTGAGTTTGACGATAATTATTCCTCGTAAACCAGAACTTTCTCCGGAACACCCTTGTTCACAACTTCGAATTCTGGACTGGATCGGAAGGGGGTGTGTGGGAATCACCTGCGGTTACCTTTGAATCACCCTTGGGCAGAGTACCGGTATACGGTAGGTTAGGTGATTTCAATCCAGTCCAATCCAATCCAATCCAATCCAATCCTAATCGTTCCAGTTAGTTCCAGTTTGTTCTGTTATTTTGAAGAATGAAGTTACTTACATAAGGCACGAGGGCATGCTACTAGTACTAGTAGTATGACCGAACACTTTAACACTTCTTTCACAAAATGGTCCTCGGCAAATGGACTTCAAATTGCACCTCGTGTTACTGTACCAAATGGGACTTCATGTAGATCTACGATACCCCCAGGGGAAGGGAATTGCGAAAATACTGCAGAAATGCTGTCTAGTGCGTTGCACAATATCGTTGCAAGTGACATCCGACATACAGCCCCATTCTCCGCTCATGGCTTGTGCACGCCGTGCAACATTCCCCCGCCCGTAGCTTGCATGCGTCCAGGTCGTGCGCGGGGCCTCTTCCTATTCGTCCCACCGGGACGGCTCCGTAGACGCTGGTACGCACGTACGTATGTACACAGACTGGCCGGCGGTCTGCGTACCGTGTATACAGCTTGGATCCGGCGTGGTATAGTACCATTGCGCCGTGGTTGGCGTGCGTTTGGCCCGGATCTCTGCCCGGAGCCGTACCGGAGAGACCGCCTTGGACAGGGCTAATGGTGTGCGTGTTTTGGGTCTGTTCGTGGTCAGTCACGGGGCAATCCCCTGCGATGGAAAAGGGATCGACGGAGGTGATACCACGGACAGATATAAATTGTCAGCACAACCCACTCAGCCCCCATCCCATCCAACCCCTATAACCGTCAACTTTTGTCACCTCCACCCTCTGCAGTCAGCCAATGTGGCGGGAGAAAACAAACAAACATTCGTTCGCCCGGTGGTTTTCCCCGAAAAAGGGCTGACTAGTGACCCAGCTCTGTCCCCGTGCGCACATTAAACCTCTCACTCTATCCCTCGGTGCACGGGTGTCAGCGTTGGTTCCCTATTGGCCGATAGCAGCTCTGTATGTGTGCATGTGAGTACATTGTACGTGTGGGGCTTCTGTCATAGGCCTACTATATCCGTGTACCTGGGCTAAGCCCCCCCCTTTTTACGCAGCACGTGCGCGCATAAAAAGCCCAGCGGTCCCCCATCGCAACTACACAGAGATCCACCAGCCCACTACAGCATCATGGAACATCCCAGACTCACGACTGTCATAGCAACGTGCTTGATACTTACCTGTGGAATCACGTTATCGGTGCAAGGTAAGTAAGCTCCATAGAAATGAAGTTTTGTGTGTGGGGAGGGGGGGGGGGTCTGTGAGCTGTTAGTATTTCTGTAACTACTAAACTAGTACTACTAGTGTAGCAGTACCAAGATAGTCATAAATAAGTTAGAGGGTCTGACGTTTCGATTCGAGCATCTTTCTGTGGGAAACATTTTCGTTGAGAAAGATCTTCCTGGGATCGAAACAAGTTCTGGCGACTGATTTTTGTATAACTTTACCGAACTGTAGAGTTTATTGGCTTGTCAGAATTCGTTGTTCGTCGGTGTATCTGCTCTATGGTGTATCTGTACATCTATGTTTAGTTTGGGGGTAAGTAGTCACTAATTGTTCGGAGGAACGATACGTGGTATTGCTATTTAGGTGAATAAGAACCAAAAGGCTTTGCATCCCCTCAAAAGAACCTTACGATATGAAAAGTGACATGCGGCTGTTGTCTTGTAACTTTGACGGAATCCTATTACGGATACCATCGTTCACCGAGGTGCTTATACTTGATTTCCTTGATATATGTGGGCTGATCTCTTTGCTGAATACACTACACTACAGCACTCCAAAGTCCAAACGCCAAAGTTCCGTCAATTTCCTGGACAAATTGTCAAAGAGGTCTGCTACATATCGAGTAAGTCATAACAGAAAGACGCCCACAGCCACTCCCGTAGTAGACGTCTCACAAGAAATGATGCTCACAAGATGCCATAGACCAACTGTTCCCTGCTCTTTGTTGGAGATTCACTCTATACTGTAAAAACAAAATAGTGTAAAAAAAAAAGCGAGGGAAAAAATGTTTGTCTAACTATTGGTCCGGTTTTATCACAAATGATGGAAGACTGTGATTGATCCTGATCAAGTATTGATTAATCGGAGAGAAGGACCCATAATGTTACCAGCTGATGATATCTTGAACAGCGCCGGTCAAACCAAGGAAACAAAGCTCTATGGTCAAACTAATGGTCAAGAAATTGTCCTGAAATGTTGTTACTGCATGATAGATAGAACTCAACCCTCCTCCGTTTTCAACGTGCAATACAGCATTGGGAAGACCGGAAAACATCGATGATTTCCTCAGATTTCCTTCTAATTTACACAGTTTGTTTATGGGCATGATAGAATCCTCATGTTACAATCTTACGGTCTGGGATGCTGTACTTCTCGAGAAATCTTCACGCAAATAGTTTATTACTCATGAGTAATACATAATTTCTTACACTACAGAACGGTGCGAAAACCGTGACTGTTTTTTGTCTTTTTCTACTTTCTCAGATTACCATTTGAGCTAAAACCTTCGCAGGATTTCTTTTTGGGAATGTTAAATGGTTTAACACACAAACTGTGGCAGTCTTTTGATTTTTACCGACGTTGTGTAGGACCTCTATAACCAGTACAGTATGGGGCGATTCGTACTACCGATGATTCTGTACCCCCTCGCTGGCTTCCAAGAACGCCCCGTCCCCTAAGCCTTGGGCATTAAATTGGCATCTGCACTGTCTCCAAGATAACGACCCCTTACCAAGCATCGAGATGATAGCGGCTAATTGACGTACTCGTAATTGCATAGTGTAATGTAATGACGCCAGGACGGACCAAGGTCAGTCCTGGCTGGTGCATTTCGGGCGCAGCCCATACCAAAAATGCTACACCACGGAGAAGAGTTCCCGATGGTGCATGTATACATACCACTGTATAATCATGGTGCACTGTACAATGGTACAATGCAGTCCCCTTGCTCAGTAGACGCACCAATGGACACCAGAGCGTTAGCCTGGCAGCATTTAATCTCCGACGAGCGACTTGAGTCAAGTCTAGGTCGCTGACGCTCACGAGTGTCACTATAAACTGACTGATGGTTGGACATAAATGATTGATTGCATTTGTATAAGGGGATGGATTTTGTCTTGCCATCAAATTGAGCCGGAGCGGACAACTCTGAAGTCTTGAACACAAGCTGAAACAACCTGAAGAAAGGCGAACCTTGGTAAGAGGTCGCACGCTATGCGGCCGACCAACCAACTGACCCACCAACCAAGCAGACACTAGTATTAAATTGATAAACACACCGCAAAAACAAACAAACAACAACAACAAACACCAAACAAAACAGCCACAAATAACCGGCGTTGCAACAAACAAACACTTCCATCAAAGATTCCCACCACTGACGGCACATTATCTCCCCGACCCCCCCCCCCGCCTCCTCCCCGTCACGGTTACCGGGTGTCATTGACGTCACGGCAGAAACACATTATACGCACTCTCTGGATAGTGTGCGAGACAGGGGGGAGGGGGGGGAGGTGACTGACCGACTTATTACTAGTGCCGCCGTGTCGGCTGCGTTGCCCGCCCAACACACATCTTGTGGCGAGGCTCCGACGCGCCGCCAGCCAGCAAAGTCAGACTCATTATTAGCAACACGCAAAGTGCTCTGTCTTCCACCGGATCGACTCCGGGCCGTCTTCCTATACACAAACAGCTAGCGCTGCTCGCTTTGCCTAGCGGAAAGTCCCAGACAAGACAAGGTATAGCCCACCCCTCCAGCCAGTCTGTGGGGGAGAGAGAGGAGAGAGAGAGAGAGAGACAAGAGACTGAACCCATTCGCAGACAGTCCCACCCCCACCCCTCCGAATGTTACCTCTAATGTCTCGTTTAATATACGGACACGGCTTGGCGAGACGACAACGCCGCGGCGGCGGCGGAAATGAAGCGGAAGCAAGGGACCCTGCGGAACCGGGCATGTAATAGATTGCGTTTTCCCTGACTCCGGCAGAAGGCGCGGCGCGGCGAGGGGGGATTTTTTTCTTCGTCTTCTTCTTCTTCTTTTTTTTAATTAAAGGGGGGAAGAATGGATGAGAGATTAGGGAGACAGAATGGCAGGGGTTTTATCGGACAATCAGCGCATGGGGTGTCGTTTGCCGGAGAACCAAAAAAAAAATGCACCAAAACGTCGCCTTAGGTGTACGCGCGGCTGTAGTGGTATATGCTGTGCTGCGGATCAGGGCGTCAATGTTTCGTGTGGAAGGTTCACTTGCAGATAGGAGTATGGAGCAACGGGAAATGCAGTGCCCGCCGACTGCAATGTCTGAAACGTAAACCTGAATATGAAAAACAAGGTTACAACTTAGACCAAGAATCATTTGTGTGGTTTTTAGCCAAAAACCAAAATTGGATAGTTCGGAAGCTTCGTGGTCGATTTCGACCAACGCACCCCGTCAGCTGTGTGGGTTTACCAGCTGATAATTCGACCAGTATCGGTCAGAATAGCGATCCCATGATTCACTTTGTTGTAACTTGTATGCAAATTGGCCCAAAACAAGCCGCTCAAGGTTAAGGGCTAATGAAAGAAGGAGATAGAGAGGGGCTCACTCAGGAAGGCTGGAGATAGGAATTGACATTCCTCTTCAAAAGGGCAAGATCGTAGGCTATTTGGGGGAGGGAAACATGAACCAGGAAGGGAATTCCAGAGAGGGGCTGAACAAGGAAAGAAGCTGTTCTGATAGTAGATACCTCTTTATGCCAACAGTCGAGACTGACGTTTCTCATCCTAGCACTAACACTAGCAGGATATGTCCCGACGAGCCGACGCACGGGACCCGTAAAGTGGTACAACTACAATCATGGAGAAAGATACAATTAGATACAGTGGGATATCATAGCAGTCAAGGTTTGGCGGGTTTTTTTAGGAGGGGGTCAAAATTGTACCCGTCGGTGCGAAAGCTCTCAACAAACTAGACAAAGAATCGGGAATCAGATATGAGGCTGACAAAAAAAAATGAACTCAATAAACTGATGAACTTCCGGATAGGATTCTCGACCTCAAACGAAACCAAATGTGAGACTGAGACGGTTTTCTCACGTTGTGTCGTTGTATCAAACCAGAGGGCATCTCTACGATCAAACATGCATGCTGTCTTTAGTGCGTCAACTTTTGTGTGTGTTTTTTTTTCTTCTTAATACTGATAGCCGTTTCAGATTCATTCACACCGCCACGGGAACGTCTGGGCAACCTCAGCCTATACCACCACCGCGAGTCATTAGTGATTCCTGATGGCGCGGGTAGAACATTACGACCAAACCATCTGCCGCGAATCGTGCCGTCACTGGCGTCGCCTCACCTCCTACAGTGTATACTGTACAGTACTGTAACTGCCAAGACGAGCAGGCACACAGACGCACGCGTAAATACCTCAATCTGTATCCTTGTGGAGACATGGCTTTGTTCTCGTGCACTATAAAACTGTGTGAGAAATTATGTTTTAAAAATGCTCACATTTCAACCACATTCACTTTCCTGGGTAGAAAATTTGGACCGTATGTTTATACATATCACACTTCAATTTGCGACGGATTCTTACACATCTCAAATTTACCGTTTTTGAGTTATTTCCAGTTTCGTGAAAACCTTGTGCAGACCTATACACCTTTACATTTTCCCTGTGGAGACATATTCAACCTATTATCTTAGGTCTCCACAAGGCACCAGATTCGCGTGCATACACACAGACAGACAGACACACACGGACCACTGTCTGGGAGAGCTGTCAAAAATACTCTTTCCTCAGAATCGTGAAAACTCTCTTAAAGGCCTAATACAACATTGGGAAGATCGGAAGACATCGATGTCCACAAACTCCACATATTTCCTTCTAATTTACACAGTTTGTAGATGGTCATGATAGAATCCTCATGTTCAAATCTTACGGTCTGGGATGCTGTACTTCTCGAGAAATCTTCACACAAATAGTTTATTACTAGCGAGTAATAAACTATTTCTTAATACGCAACAGAACGGTGCGAAAACCGTGACGGTTTTTTGGAATTTGTCTACTCTCTCAGATTACCATTTGAGCTAAAACCTTCGTAGGATTTCTTTTTGGGAATGTTTAATGGTTTTAACACACAAACTGCCTTTAAGCACTGGTTGCATTCATTTTTTATGAACCTACCCCCAGACGGCCGCGTGTAAATGTCCTTCACGTGCTGTGGGCTCGTTTTCTCCATCTCGGCCTCGGTGGTATCAAATGAGCTGAAACTTCACACTCGGCAAGACTCACGGAAATTGTTCTGCACTACAACATTCTGTTCCCGATGTGTGATTCACTGAGCGTGACCACGCTGCTTTCTCGAGGCAATTATTTTGCGATTCATGACGTTCTTGGTGGATTGGTTGGGGGGTTTTTTCTTTCTTTCTTTCTTTCTTTCTTTCTTTCTTTCTTTCTTTCTTTCTTTCTTTCTTTCTTTCTTTCTTTCTTTCTTTCTTTCTTTCTTTCTTTCTTTCTTTCTTTCTTTCTTTCTTTCTTTCTTTCTTTCTTTCTTTCTTTCTTTCTTTCTTTCTTTCTTTCTTTCTTTCTTTCTTTCTTTCTTTCTTTCTTTCTTTCTTTCTTTCTTTCTTTCTTTCTTTCTTTCTTTCTTTCTTTCTTTCTTTCTTTCTTTCTTTCTTTCTTTCTTTCTTTCTTTCTTTCTTTCTTTCTTTCTTTCTTTCTTTCTTTCTTTCTTTCTTTCTTTCTTTCTTTCTTTCTTTCTTTCTTTTCTTTCTTTCTTTCTTTCTTTCTTTCTTTCTTTCTTTCTTTCTTTCTTTCTTTCTTTCTTTTCTTTCTTTCTTTCTTTCTTTCTTTCTTTCTTTCTTTCTGGAAAGCACGATCGCCCGAACGACTAGCTGCGAGTCTACTCC
>OX465108.1:12908444-13023621 GCA_949987565.1 Luidia sarsii | reverse complement strand
GAGGGGAGGGGGAGGGGGAGGAAAAGGAGAAGGGGTGGGGATTAGAATCGGACATAATATGCTAAAGAGAAGTGCATGGGGGTATGGGGAATGGGGCCGTCACCATGGCAACGACGCCATCTTGCTCCACCTGTATTGGTGTTGTAGTCAAGGGGGGTGGCTAATCTCTTGATGCGGCAGGCGATTTGCACTGCTGTGAATTATCGGGGAACACCCACCCAGACTCCGAAGGGAGGTTGCGCTGGCGGTAGTAGGGGTAGGGTGCTGGTTGCTCGCCTTATACCTCCTTGGTTGGATGCGGGAGGCCGAGGGCTTGGCCGCTACTAAGGAGGGGGTGTGGACGAGGGATTAGCAACAGGTGCCCCAGGGCCCACCCGGGAAGTGCAGGTGTGCATGTTTGGGGGGAGGGGGAGAGAGAGAGAGAGACTGCACCTGTCGCCAATCTATCCAGGCAACTAACCCCATCCTCACCCCACCTCCTCACCCCTCCCCCTCTTCTCCCCTCTTGTCCCTCCTTCCACAATCTGCTCTAGATTACCAACATCGCACTCTTTATCACCGCGTGGAATGTGCGATGTGAAATGAATGAAAACCAGTCAGTCTCACCTACCCCCCCCCCTCCCCCACTCCCTCCACAGACACCCATCTAGACCCAGTCGCAGACCAAAAAGTCCTGGAAGGGCGGATCGCTCATACCAATAGTTTACCATGGAGGAATAACGAGTAAGCCATGCTCATACGGCCAACTGATAACAGGCAAACCATGGAGGAAGTCTTTCATGGTCAAACAAACAGTTATTGGCATTATTGGAACATCAAAAGCGTCTCGTTAAAACCCCTACACAACATTGGTAAGATCGAAAAACAGAAATGTTCACAGATTTACTTGAAACTTATACAGTTTGAAGATGGTTATAGTAGAAACCTCTCACTGAAATATTTCTACCTAAAATTTTGTATTTTGGGAGAAACGATTAAAAGAAATAGTTTACGTCTCACCGAGATCTAAACTATTTTTCGGAACAGTACGGCGTTGAATGCTGCATTTTCGCGAAACAAATACAGCAGTTTTCACGATTTTCTCGAGACTCGGTTGGCGGATTGAGCTGAAATTTTCACAGGTGTGCTATTTCATGCATATGTTGGATCAGACAACGTATGGATGCTATTCTTTGATCTCGACCAATGTTGTGTAGGGGCTTTAATGAATGGGTCTCACACGATTCGTTTTGCAGGAGTTGGGGTAAAGGGCCAGGGCTATAACTTATAAGTCCCCGAAGACCGGCAGGGTACAAAGTCCACACTTTCCACAGTCCACACAGTCCACTTATTCAGAGCCACACACACCATCTCCTAAGAGATGACCTATCAGTAACACGGTGATGGTACATGTCATTGGGGTCAATGCATGAAGACATTATAACCATGATATAACAATCACGGAACTTCCTGTCAATCAGAGCGGTGCATTGTGGGATTTTAAAAAAACCCGGCACGATTCAGCGAGGGCGTTCGAATCGGAGCGATTCAAATAATCACTATTAATCGCGTTTATTGGGTCCACTCACAGATCAAAAGTGGAGTTTGAATCGCGATTCAAATCGCCATCCAAATATTTAGGACGGTGGATTGAACACGACTGCATCACTATAAACACGAGGAAGGCCGTGGTATCACCGCGGCAGCACCGAGGTGCACAGCTGCCCGAAGGAGAGGGGGGAAAAATCCAGGATCGGTGACGGCCGCCATAATGACATGATCTGAGGTCGATCCCGGGTCGTCCCCGACCCCCTTACCCGGGTCGAGCCGACGCTTTCCCCCGGATCGGGATGACCCAAATCTCGCATCCGGGTAAATCTCCGGAGCTCAACACTCGTCGCGCGCCAGACAGAAGTGCAGAGCCGCTTGGAACTCTCGTCAAAACTAAGAGTGGGTCCGAGAAAACACACAAAAGCCGGCCGTTTGGGAGATCGAATTTCACGACCTTCGCCGTGGGACCTACTTTACACTGAACTATGAAAACGCAGGACAATAAGTATATACTTGTAGCATTCGGCAAACTTGGTCTGGGGGTAATATTGATTGATGTCGATCGCCGACACGGTGTAAGAGTTGAGCTTGCAATGAATTACGGGCTCTTTTCAGAGCCACACTCCATCTCAAACAAGGGGTTACATGGTGTCACCGCAAACCTTCCATGCACTTGGAACTGCAACCCATCCAATCTTATCTAAGCTGTCATTGATCAATTACCCGTGAATATTTGTGACCAACATTCGTCAACATGGTGGTTACTTTCAATCAACAGCTATACCCGTAGGGCCTTGTTGTAGGCCTTTATAGTCGAGTCTTACAAAGTACATGTAGCGGTCCCGTGTCCTATTGCAATTGGATCGTGCTATAGTCTAGAGGAGATGTTGATATCAAGTCGACGCTCTTCCAAATACTAGTGCGTTGAAGGGATTTTGAACCAAAAGCCACATGCAAAGAAAGGTGGACGGTGCTGTGGCAATTAAATGCACGCAAATCAGCTGGGGACCGTATACATTGTAACATCATTCCGGCATTCTATTTCCCAAAATCGTCCTATCAGGACGGCTCCGTAGACTCCCGTACGCATGTACTTGCACAGACTGTTGCGTGTGGGACGGCAGCGGCGCGGTCTGCGTCCAGGTCGTGCGCGGGCCTTTTTCCTACTCGAGGGCGGCCAGTACGACTGCGTACACGCTCGTACGACGTGTTCTGGGCGGCATGGCATCGGCGCGGCCTGCGTGCGCGCTGCGTATACAGCTGGTACCCGGCGCGGTAGTGCCGTTGTGCCGTGGTTTGCGCACATGGTAGCCTGGATCTCTGCTCGGAACCGTACCTGAGAGGCTGCCTTGGTCTGGCGATGTTAACCCACGCGCGAAAGCAGTTTTTGTTTGCTACGACCGGTAATAACAAGCACATTAACGGGTATATTGACTGCGGGCGCGAGCCAGCGGCTTCCATAGAATCGTGCGCCAATTGAAGCCGTAGCCAATGAATTTCGGACACGGTGCCGTTCGTCGTATATAGGGGTCGAACAATAGCAAGGTTTAGCAAGCGAACGGATACGGCTAGTGTAACGGATACGTCATCACTTGTGACGTCATTTGCTACCGGTACTATCCGCTAAACGTGTGGACAACACGGATACCTTGCTCGCTACACGCAAGGAAGAAACGCGTAGGAAAATTCGCATTTCTAGTAAATCGTCTTTACTTTTTTTGTTGTCAATAACTCAATATGGAATAATAATTATGATGTCGTCCAGAAATGAGTAATCGCTGAATATGTGCGGGCCATTTTTCGGTGAGTTTCAAAGACATTAGAAAATACGAACAGATTAGTCTCAACGTAGGGTCTAAACACGTGGGCGCATGGTGTCGGAAATAGACCTAATTTTAGACGTATTCTACACAGCGGTAGGATTGGTAACAGTGCCACCAATACGCCGCGATTACGAAACGGCGAAATGGCCGCTAATGGGTGCGATATCGCTTTTGATCGATCGTCGTTAATCTCAATCAAAGGTCGAGACCCCGGGTTGTTACAAAACAGTTTCAAAAACTGCTAACTGATTGAAATGATTAAGAATAGGGTTTCGAACCTCGCAGGACCTTTAGGCCTATCAGTGGCAGAATGTCAAGGGCATTGTCGACTCTTTCTTAGCCTTGTCCAAGGCGGTCTATCCGGTACAGTACGGCTCCGGGCAGAGATCCGGGCCAAACGCACGCAAACCGCGGCACAACGGCGCTGCACCACGCCGGGTGCAAGCTGTACACGGCTGGCAGACCGCACCGCTGCCATACCACACGCAATAGCCTGTGTGCGTACATGTGTGCGAGCCTGTACGCAGCTGTCCTGGCCGCCCTCGCGGACCAAGACAAGAGGCGCACACGACATCAATACGCACGCACGTTACGGGCGTGGTATGGTGCACAGCGTGCGTAAGAGCGGATCAATGGGGCTGCATTTCGCAACGATGTTGCGCAAAGCACCGTATACTAGGCTACTAGGCCGGATTTTTGATTTCTCAATCGGCGACCAACGCCTTGGTTCAGACTACTCCTCCACAGAGCCCACACACTCGTTCTTGCAAGAGATTCCACCCACAAATGTCACGGCAAAACGGTATCTACAAGCGGGTCTTCCGACGACGGGGGCAGAGTACACACTGACCGAAACGTTGAGGTTACCAACTCTTCTCCAGCTATATATACCGGTACGCTCCTCGTGACACCGCGCCAACTTTCCCCATTCCACAAGTGCGTGGTTCAAACGTCCATGTTGGGAGTACATCATGGAGGTATATACATTACATCAACCATTCGGCCCGGACAACTGAGGCTACTGTCTGAGGGGCTGGGAGGGAGGGAGGGGCTGTGGTTGCGGGAGGGTGCTGGAACAGATGGGAATGTCGCCACCAGATACGTTAAAAACACGGAGGGAGAGGCTACATTGCAAGCCGGTCCCGGTCCACCCAAAACATTAACCCCATTTCAGGCAAGCCGTGGTCCAGTTCCTCGACCCGAACGACTTGTTAAGCGCCCCAACCCCCTCCTCTCCCCCTCTCCCTCTCAGCTCTCTGCCTTTACTGTCAAACGCCAGCCATAAATCGTGTCACCTCTCCCATCAAGTTCATGTCCTCCTTCTCCCCCCCCCCCTCCGTCACACTCGTCTTTTGTTTTTGTCGAGCTGACATAACTATAACAACGCGCCGTGCTCTATTCTCGTCTCTCCTTGAGCCCATCGTCAGTTCGCGCCCTTAATCCGGTTGCGATCGTCCTAAAAAAAAAAACAGAGAGAGAGAAAAAAAACTTGCTGGGGGATTTCCATCAGGCGCTCTCCCCCTGAGGTACGACACTCTCTCTACATCTCCCTCTCTCCCTCCTTCCCTCTCCCCACCATGCCAACATACACTCTCGTGTTTCTCCTCTCGCTTCTTCACTTTGCAGACCACCCAAAACACCTTCCTCCGCTCCGTCACCCATACCCCCTCCCTCTCTCTCTCCCTCCCTCTCTCTCTCCCTCCCTCTCTCTCTCCCTCCGCCTCCACCGACTTCCGTGAACCTTAGCCTAGTAAATGAAAGATTGATGGTGACAGGAATGTTCGAGAGAGAGCGGAGAGAGGGGGAGAAAGAGAGAGAGATACAGAGCAAAGAGATGAGAGAGAGGGGAAAGAGAGAGAGGGGGGCGAGAGTGGGAGGGAATGTAAAGAGAAAGGGATGGATAAAGGTAGAGCGAGATAGAAAGAGAGGGAGGGAGAGGGAGGGAGACAGGAGACAGATGGAGGGGGTAGAGGGGGAGAGGGGAAGAGAGAGTTGGATGGAGAGAGAGAGGGAGAGAGACAGAGATGAAGAGAGAGGGAGAAAGACAGAGACGAGAGAGGGGGAGAGAGAGAGAGAGAGAAGAAGAGAGAAGTGGAGAGGGAGAGAGACAGGGAGAAAGAGAGAGGGAGAGGGGGATAAAGAGCCGAGAGGAAGGGAGAGAGACAGAGATGATGAGAGAGGGAGAGAGACCGAGAGGGAGAGAGACCGAGAGGAAGAGAGACAGGGAGAAAGAGAGAGACAGGGAGAGAGGGAGAGGGCGAGAGATGTGAGACGTCATTTCCGAATGCCCCGGGGTCGTGGCACCGACAGGGCTTCAACCTCCGTCTCAACTCTCAGGAAAGAAAACATGGCTTAATTCTAGTCAAGACCCATTGCGGTCACTGAATACGCGGCTTTGTTAAAACAAGACACACACAAAAACCTTTAGGTCCACCGCTAATTAGAATGCCAACGATGCCTGCTGACAGGAAGGTCATTTTGTTTTCATTGCTCGAGTGACTGAGGACCTCTCTCTCTTTGCCGACAGCTGTTCCAGTGAAGAGGGGGGGGGGGGCTTTTCTCTATGTGGGCATTAGTCTGACTGTCACCCCGAGGCGAGAGTGTGACAACATTCGGGACTCGCCTCGGAGTTCGGGGAAAGGTCTTGGCAATGTTTATCCTATCGAAGACATAGGACGACCTCGTCGGATGCCATAATGTTAATGGTAATGGGCAAACTTCCCTCGAGGTTGGACCGATACGCGCTATCTGCTTCCAGTGATAACCATCTGTTTGATTTGTGTCTGAACTGAAGTGCTGGGGATGGGACGGGGAGGGAGAGGGGGGTTCGCCTAAGTGGAACTGTAGAGGGCGTGATTTTGGGTGAATTGCAACACTCCGCGCATGGGTGCAGCACACTAAATAGTTCAAAATGGCGCCTGTTATTATCCTCGTAATGTGCGCAACCTGACAACTCACGATGAGGAGTATTTAGAGTCCAATCGATCAATACCTTCTACAATGAAAGGTGCTTGTGACAACCTCGGTGCTCAATGCCTCAACTTCAGGGGAAATCGGAAGATTTTGGGGCCTTAATTGGGACCCTATTTGGATTTAGAAGGTGAGGGATCAAAAGAGGTCGTCGACCAAGGCTTCAATACAATGTCTTGAATCCGAGAGATTCAGACCCGAGCTACACTCCCGAGTGGTGGAACAAAAACCACGAAAGCCCATATTAAGGGCAAAGGGATGGATAGCTCAGATGGAAATCTTCACTCAAACATCGACAAATAGTCGGTGCGAAACCGTGACGGTTCGTTGCCTTTGTTTTTTTTCAGATTACCATTTGAGCTAAAGACATTCGCAGTATTTCTTTTTTTTTGGGGGGGTGTTTAATGGTTTAGCGGTTTAGCACACAAACTGTGGCAATCGTTTGACCTTTACCAATGTTGTACAGAGGCTGTAAAGAAAACTGTGCTACAAAACTGTGTGCGTTGTTTTTGTGTTTGTGTGTGTCTGCTTATAGCTGTGAGCTGCTGGGCACGCCGAGAGGAGGCGACCAAGACTTGCGGCCTGATGGTCTCCGAGAACGTGACGAAGGAGGACTGCTGCAGCAACAACGGGGACAGCATCTCCTGGTCCCCGGTGGAGGAGGTCTCCTCAGAGGACATCTTCAAGTACGAGATCATGAACGGAGGAGTGCCCGACTGCAACCTCTGCGAGAGTAAGTCTCCCCCCCCCATTCTATACCAGGACGGTGGGGAAGGGGGCGCGCCCCCGAGTGCGTTGGCTATACGGCCGGTGTAGCGGTCTGATCCGGGTCCCATGCTCAGATGAGACTGTTACCATATGTGACCCGGCACAACGACATGAGGAATATCCCACCAAAACGCTTTTTGAGTAAACAACGCCTGAAGTTAAAGTTTTCTCACAATTCGATTACAAATCAATTTTTATTTTTTTTTATTTTCGGAAATTTTAAGTATTACAGGATATTATATTTTGATATCATTTAAAAGCTAATGGTATACTCTTTCACATCATTAGAAAACCTTAAAATATCAAAAGTGGGGTCATTCCTCATTATGCTGTGCCGGGTCACATATATGGATAAAAACGTCATGCGCAGTGCGCACGGTAGTTGTCCATTTTGAAGGCCGTGCTGAGTCGATACGGCCATTGGCAATGCAGCGCTTTCAAACACGTTCGTTGACCCGTAGTTATTTACCAACTCGCTCAGTAGTACCTTATACCTAGGCCTACAACTTGCAGTTTTACATTGGGGAAGAAATGCTACAGTTGTTCCCGTAATAAGGATGTATCGATTGACAGCAAACTGTGTTCGTTCGGGGAAAATCATAAACAACATTCAAATGAAGGGCGCCCTTACGTGCTTGGTTCACTGACTCATCTGAGCACGCTGAGCAGCTGAGAACGTTGCTGCAACGTGCCGAGGTGAGCCAGTGACGTCACGGCTCAACTCAGCACGGGAGCCCGTCTCAGATCGTTACACAGGGAAGAACACGCAATTCTATGGGGATCTCAACAGTTAGAGGGCCTGACGTTTCGATGCACTAGCGGGACCTTTCTCAAAGGCAGATATCACTGACACTGTACTGGCTGTATGCACTGCACTGCCTCTACCTGGAATTCCCTTCCTGGTTCTTGCTTTCCCCCTGCGTAAGATCTTGCCATTTTCAAGAGGAATGTTAATTCCTATCTCCGGCCTTCCTGAGTCTCTCTCTATACCCACCACTTTCTCTATCCCTTAACCTTGAGTGGCTTTTCAGACGCCCCCAAAAAAACAAAACAAAAATGTATGTAAACCGCCTAAGCCGAAATTCTAAGGGGATGGTATAGTATGTATAGCCACTAGCCTATGGCTTCTATACATCCGTGTGTAAACTGGAGCCGTAGCCGATTCATTCGGACAGGGCCACAGGGTTCATTGTCACTCCTTGGCTAGAGTAGGCCTACTGGGCTATGCATTTCCAATGTCAAAACCATCAACTTCTCTCTGCGTCTCTCTTCCTCGTAAGAATGCGTTGATGGATGATTGGTGTGGGTTTTTTTATGGGGAGTCAGGGCCATCCATTAGAGAATGATCGCCTTTCCTTTTGGGGCAAGAAAAAAAGTCTCTTTTTTCTTTCCGGAATGAGAGGGTCGATGGTGGATTGCCGTACGACTGAAGGTCAGAATTTCAATGGCCTCTCATTCATAACCAAAATAAATAATCTACTTTGTGCAAGAAAAGGATCTCTTTTCGGAAGAAGTGGAAGAGGGACGTACCTGCGACTAACGTTCATAGTCTTAAAACGCAGGCTAGAACCGATTTTACTCCTTGAATAGAGTCTAGCCCCATTCGCAAACCGATCTTCCCAGTTCAGCGATACCAAGCGTTCTATTGGGCAAAGGGAAGGGTTCCTAGCCATAGTTTTCATATCTAAACAGGGTGAAGATTTCCTTCTTGAAGAAAGGCTGGCCAGCCAGCAGAATGAAGAACAAACTTCCTGTGCGCTTACGGCTGTCAAGCCGCGTGTCGATGCACTGCACGGGCATGCGGCGGAGTGGGCTAGTGAACGGCTGCGGCTGATGTGGCGGTCGGCACGCTATAGAATGACACGAAGACAGGAGCCACAGCCACAGCCGTTATTTTTTTTTTCTGATGACCCCCCCCCCTTCCTCTACACCCTCTCTCCCCACTCGCAGAGTCGTGCGAGCAGAAGACGTGCCCGGCCGGCCGCAAGTGCATCATGAAGAAGGACCGGCCGCGCTGCGTCTGCAAGCCCAACTGCAGCCAGAACAACAGCACCCACAAGGGCCCCGTCTGCGGCTCCAACGGCAAGCAGTACAAGAGCAAGTGCGCCCTCCTCAAGGCCAAGTGCCGCCAGCAAGACGAGTACTTCGAGCTGGACGTGGCCTACAATGGCCACTGTCAAAGTGAGTGCGGGCGGGATGGACCGGTCGCGATTTTGTTTTCCGTACCTGATTGACTGATTGATTGACTTGACTTTATTCGAATATCAATGATCAAAGCAGTTTCAAAAAGTTACATGACATATCAACAAAAAATTTAGTCTATCAAAGCAAAGATATTGATATTCGGGGAGCCCGTAAGAAGCAAGGCTTGTCTGGTACTGGCTCCCTGGAGAGATAGATTAAGTTAATATAATAACATACACGGTAAAGCAACAAGCAGAAAAGCTTGACGTTTGAGTTGAAAAATGACATGAAAATGAAATAATCATCAGATGATAATATTATATTAATTAAGTCTCTGTAGATAGGAACCAATTATTTGTAGCAGTAATTACTTGGAACCAAACAATTCATGGGCTATTTGCTATGGGCCCATAATATTATGTTTGTACATGCACAAAGCTCATTATAATTATGGGGGAAAGGAATCCTTCGGGCCGTCGTGAGCTCAATCATGCACAAAGTATGAAGACAATAATAGGAGGGTTTGCCATGTGACACCATGTAGTTAAAGAAGATGTGAGGTCCTGAAAACTCAACGTTCCCGCCAGTATGCTCTGGCCGTCACCAGGAGAATGCCTTGGACTCGGTGGTGGATCAGCTTATATTTAAAGCGTATGAAGAATTGAGTCTCAACTCTCACGTCACTCAGATTGGTCACGTACGTAGTACGTACGTTGTATTCTCTGTGCAGAAAGCTTTAATGGCTGTGCAGAAAGTCTATCCCTAGATTTAACTTCAACTGGTCAGTATAGTCAACTCCCCTCCCCCTTGCCCCCATCCCGTAAATTGTTTGTGCACAAACACATGGGCCCATAGCGAATATGTGGTAATGGGAAAACAATCGCGGACCGGCCGCGCGCGGCTCATTATAATTATGGGGGAAAGGAATCCTTCGGGCCGTCGTGAGCTCAATCAGTGCGGGGACGTACCTGTACGGCATGCACAGTGGCCGGGTCTTGGGCCTTTTTTGTCCGGGTCCGAGCAAGCCTCTGAAGTGTAGTGGCTGTCATACACCGGGGGCCAGCCGGGGGCCATTTGAAGCTGATATGCTGACTTTCATACTATCCGCGTTTGCCCGCCGTTCGCTATACCAATCACACGATATAGCAAAATGCTGGATGGTTGATGACCCTGCCTAGGTCTATTCCGTCACTGTAGGTACTGTATACAGGAGGTCGGTCACTTACTATGCAGAAAAGGTATACAGAGGGTGAAGATTGAGAAACCTCAGTGCCTCAGTCACTCACTGCAGGTTTACAAAGGGTTAGAGATTTGACCTTCTATCAAAACCGTTCATTGTAGGTGCACATACAAACGGTGGCGAATGGCACTGTCTAACAAAAATTATTAAGTCACTCGAGCGAGGGCGCCACCACAGCATTGTGTCAAATCGTGGACGTTCGCTGTTCCCGAATCCTTGCAACCCCCCCCCCCCATATTGCAGATTCCTGCGACAGCGTACAGTGTCTAGGCGACAAGTGCTGCGAGGTGGACCAGCACGGCCGGCCCCACTGCGTCTCCTACAGCGCCCTCAAGTGTCCGGCCCCGTTCAGGGACGAGTTTGTGTGCGGGGAGGACGGGGTCAGCTACGAGACGCTGTGCCAGCTGCGCCGGACGTCCTGCGCCAGTGGGATGGTCATCGAGGTGGCGTACGACGGCAAGTGCGACAGTAAGTCAGGGCGCCCTCTGGCGTCGGTGGAGGGGGGTAGAAGTAAAAAAAAAAATAAAAAAAAAATAAAAACAAACCCGAGTCAGGCTCTGTTGCAGTTTCACGGGCGGACCGTCAAGAATCAAGTTCCCTTTCCAAACACGTGTCAAAACGACACACCTCGTAAGGAAGGGGAAGGAAATTTGGATTTGTCTCGAAGGAAATGAAATTACTGTACGCAGAGGGTAAAAACCAAACGTCATTCTCAATCTCGCCAGGAACAGAAGTCTAATTCCCTCTACGTACCCCAATAGGATGAAATAAGGAAAGGCATATAAATTATGTGATACAATCAAAGTAGACGGTCAAGTTGTCTCAAAATTTTGAGCTAAATGTATTCATTTGTTTGTTTGACTCATTCATTTGTTTGTTTGACTTAAAATTATGAGCTGTTAAAACGTTAGAGAAAGAAAGGAGTGGCCAAATACATGTGGCCATTCATTGATCAGGCTTTATGAGAAGAAAAAAAAATAGGAACCCGGAGGAATGGAAAATGGCAAAGAAAATTTGAATAAACCGGGAGTTGAATCCGAGACGTCGGACTCAATCAGTACCGGCGATCTTCACGCCTGCGCTAATCCAAGCACTGAGATGGCGGCCTTCGCACTTTCCCTTCCGGGTGGGGGTGCCAAATGGAAGCAACTGTCGATTGATTTTGGCTGACCCAATCGAGGGTTGATCCAATAAACAATCTCAACTTCTGTACCTTCTTGACCATTTCATTTGATACGTATTGCAAGCGAGCGTATCGCTAGCTCATTTGGTTCGAGAGGGGAAAAGAGGGGAAAGACTTGGGGTAACTCGGGACTCTGGACTCTGAATCGTTTGACTCGCACACGGTATTGTTTGACTCGTCAAACAATCAAACTCGTCAAAACAAGTCAAGGCGATTGCTGTTCTTCTCAGATGTAACGTCCTGCAACGACACGACATGCGTGTCGCACAAGCAGTGCTACTGGGACCAGCCCTACAACACATCCCGGTGCATCCTGTGCAACTACACGTGCATCGGCTGGGCGGACAAGGTGCCCCTGTGCGGCTCCGACGGCAACACCTACGACAGCTTCTGCGACATGCAGAACTACATCTGCCAGACGGAAACCTACGTGGAGCTGGTCAACTGGGGCGGGTGCGATCCAGGTTAGGACACCTGACCTCGTTGTCTGTCTGTCTGCCTGACTGTCCGTCCGTCCATCCGTCTTTCTCTTTTCTCTTCTCTCTCCCTCTCTTCTCTCTCTCCTTTCTTGCTCTTTTCTCTCCCTCTCCTCTCTCTCCCTCTCCTCTCTCTCACTTCTTGCTCTTTTCTCTCCCTCTCCTCTCTCACTCTTCTTTCTCTTTTCCCTTCTCTCTCCCCACTTCTCTCTCCCTCTCCTCTCTCTCCCTCATTTCTATTTTGTCTTCTCTCTCCCCCCCTCTCTCTCTCCCTCTCCTCTCTCACTCTTCTTTCTCTTTTCCCTTCTCTCTCCCCACTTCTCTCTCCCTCTCATCTCTCTTCCTCCTTTCTATTTTCTTCTCTCTCCCCCCTCTCTCTCTCCCTCCCTCTCCTATCTCACTCTTCTTTCTCTTTTCACTTCTCTCTCCCCACTTCTCTCTCCCTCTCCTCTCTCTCCCTTCTTTCTCTTTTCTCTTTTGTCTCCCCACCTCTCTCTCTCCCTATCCTCTCTCTCCATTCTTTCTCTTTTCTCTTCTCTCTCCCCACCTCTCTCTCTCCTTCTCCTCTCTCACTCTTCTTTCTCTTTTCTCGTCTCTCCCCACCTCTCTCTCTCTCCTTCTCCTCTCTCACTCTTCTTTCTCTTTTCTATTATCTCTCCCAACCTATCTCTCCCTCTCCTCTCTCTCCCTTCTTTCTCTTTTCTCGTCTCTCCCCACCTCTCTCTCTCTCTCGCTCTTCTTTCTCTTTTCTCTTCTCTCTCCCTTCTTTCTCCTTTCTCTTCTCTTTCGCCACCTCTCCCTCTTCTCTCTCCCTCTTCATTCTCTTCCTCTCCTCTCCCCTCTCTTCCTTCTCTCTCCCCTCCCATCTCGTCTCTCTCGCAAGTTGCGGTTTCCATTTCAAAGCCGCCTGCGAAAGCCCGCCTTTTGACTGCATGCAGCTATACGACCGCATTTTTAGCTGGTTCCCGCTCAACGTTCTTTATTTTTTTCCCCGCACGCAGATGGGCCGAGCTACACCATCAGCGACCCGGGCTCGGGCTACCAGCCGTGGGGCTACGACAGCATAGACTTCACGCCCAGCATCCAGGTCCTGCACGAACTACAGTCCAGCATGTCGCGGGACCAGGAGAGCGAGGCAGGGGATGAGTCCGACACCAACGACACCGCCGCCACGACCATGCACACCACGCTCTACAGCCTACTGACGGGCACCACTGTACCAACCTCCACGGCCGCCTCGCAGATAGACACGCCGTAGACCACGAACTGCACTCCGCCCGGAGGGAGGGAGGGAGGGAGGGAGGGAGTGACCCAGTAAGCAAACACACTCACATCGACGAGAAAGGGAACTTTCCGACCGCCGGCTTCTTCGAAATCTGTTGCTTTTGGAAGATGGGGACCGGTTCATATTATTATACAACAACCGTTGCTATGGACGGGATGGGACAAAGGGACGGAATTGGGTCTTCACACGCTGTCGGCATTTGAACGCATTCGGCCAGTGCGTGACCAATTCCATTAAATCGGGGACCAAAGTCTTCAATAACAAAAACATGGCCGCGTGAGTTCGTGAATATACATTAGCATCAAGATGATAATAAGCTTAATAAGAGCGCCCTCATCTCTTTCTCTCTTCCCCCTCTCTATCTCTCTCTCCCTCCCTCTCCTTCCCTCTCTCTCTCTCCCCCTCCCTCTTTCCCCTTTCTCTAAAGCTTTACTGACAGAATTGAAGGGCGCCCTCACTCAGCCCAAACTTTAGATTAATCGGCCGATGTTTAGTGAACTGAGATGTATCCTTTGTAACGCTCCCATGCGCTCAGACGAAGTCCTTACCTACTGCCTCACTCGACGGACCGAAGAGAATAATGCTGGTGAACTGAAACAAATTCTGTACAGATTAAAAAAAATGTTCGTTCGTGTACATGCATACCTCGATCATATAGTGAGTACTGCGGTTTTTACAGGAGCTTCAAGGGCCGCATTAATCATAATTATAGGCCTGCCGAAACAGCTATTTCCTTCTCAGAATTGAATGATCAGTATTTAAGAATTATGATGTTCTGTCTATGGTGTCCAGGTGTAGTTGGTTGTACATTTTTTTTACGTATTCGCTCGTAGATGTTCCTCTGCTTACAATATTCTCTCTTGTATACATTCAATTACATTGTATGTAGGCCTACTTCCTTCAAGGACGACAAATAATGTAACGGACGCGGTATTTCGCATTTGTTTTAAATGGAGTTGCCTTTGACCCCAGAGTAAGCTGACCCTGAGCCGAGATTGAGTTGAGTCTGACCTGAGATCGAGTTGACTCTGACCCAAGATCGAGTTATCTTTGACCAAAGTTTGAGTTGACTCTTTTCCAAGATCGAGATTCTGACCCAAAACAGAGTTTATGTGTGACCCAAGATAAGAGTTTACTGTCGAGTTGTCTTTGACCGGAGATCGAGTTGACTCTGTCCCATGATCTAGTTGACTCTGACCCAAGATCGAGTTATCTTTGACCAAAGTTTGAGTTGACTCTTTTCCAAGATCGAGATTCTGACCCAAAACAGAGTTTATGTCTGACCCAAGATAAGAGTTTACTGTGATCCAAGATCGAGTTGTATCTGATCTTACCCATGATCAACTAGATCCTGGCCCACCGTTGAGTTGACTGTCACTGAACTTCAACAAAGATCCGAGTTTACTGGACCCCAAACCGAGTTACATCTAACCCATGATCAACTTGACTCTCAGCCAAGATCTAGTTGACTCAAACATTATCATCGAATTTACCCTGAACAATAGCAAAAGTAACTTGGCCCCAAGCTGAGTTAATGCTCATCCCAAGATCGTTTCAACTTCTTGGAAATGTTTAATCACTTGTAATGATTCATATTACATTGTATTATCCTGATCATGAGACTGAAATACCTCCATGCCATGTCCGGACTATTTATTATATAAACAAAAAGCCGAGAGGAATGAATCAAGTGAGTAAAGAAGTCCGCTATCGTTCCTGCCTTGTTCTGCCAACTTTATCGGCCACGAGAGGGCGCTATTGTGCATGTCAACTGCTACCCGTCAATGTCGATAATATTATTGAGTAATATTGGTCGTGTAACTGAGTATTAAGATAATTGTATTATTTAATATCCGACCATTCTAGGTCCTACCTCAGTATCTGTTCACTTAAACCGTAATAAATATTAGCTGGAGAATAAATCGAAGAATGCGCATGCTTAGTTCATTATTCTTAGTAATACGCGTGAAATCCGATTACTTTTTATTTTTTTAAAGTCATTTCTTTTGACCAAGTAAGTCCTGTGAATATTTTTTCGACAGCATTAATCATCACCGCATGCAGATAATGACGGTCATCCTATAAATCTTTTGGGTTTTTTTCACATTTCATTTCCAAGGTTAAGTACGGTGGCGTTGTCGAGTTTTACTTTTCGGGTCTTATTTTTGGGTACTGCCGGTGACACTACAGGACTGATCTACACGGTGATCACATCCTATTGGATGGAGTTACTGTCTAACGACGTAAATCATAATACATGTATACATGTATCGGTGATGCCTCTGCGTGGGGTCTTGGTTTGTACAATTTGATTGGGTCTTCCCTACTTCTCCAGAATCCCACGGATTTAGTGAGTGTTGTCTAACGGCCTGGCTGTGTGTATTTTTGGTCCGTGTGTGTTTTAGAAGTGTTTACCAACAGGAACGAATACGGGAAGGAAGGGGAGAAAGTAAGGGAGCGAGGGGGCTGGGCTGGGTGGGTCCCAGGACTCAAATTGACATTTTCCTGCTTACATCCACAGTGCAGTGCCTATAACTTGCTATCTAGCAATCCGGGTTGTCCACTGAGCAACGCCTATAGGCAGCTATCTAGTAACCCGGATCGTACGCTATGCAGCGCCTATAGGCGGCTAACTAGCAATCCGGGTTGTCCACTGTGTAACGCCTATAGGCAGCTATCTAGTAACCCGGATCGTACGCTATGCAGCGCCTATAGGCGGCTAACTAGCAATCCGGGTTGTCCACTGCAACGCCTATAGACAGCTATCTAGTAACCCGGATCGTACGCTATGCAGCGCCTATAGGCGGCTAACTAGCAATCCGGGTTGTCCACTGTGCAACGCCTATAGGCAGCTATCTAGTAACCCGGATCGTACGCTATGCAGCGCCTATAGGCGGCTAACTAGCAATCCGGGTTGTCCACTGTGCAACGCCTATAGGCAGCTATCTAGTAACCCGGATCGTACGCTATGCAGCGCCTATAGGCGGCTAACTAGCAATCCGGGTTGTCCACTGCAACGCCTATAGGCGGCTATCTAGTAACCCGGATCGTACGCTATGCAGCGCCAATATGCGGCTAACTAGCAATCTGGGTTGTCCACTGCAACGCCTATAGGCGGCTATCTAGTAACCCGGACCGTACGCTATGCAGCGCCTATAGGCGGCTAACTAGCAATCCGAGTTGTCCACTGTGCAACGCTTATAGGCGGCTATTTAGCAATCCGGGTTGTCCACTGTGCAACGCTTATAGGCGGCCATTTAGCAATCCGGGTTGTCCACTGTGCAAGCCTATAGGCGGCTAAAATCGGGTTCAAATCCCGGTCCAGTCAAAGTTTTCTTCGCCAATTTTGTTCTTCTAATAATATTGTAAGAATTTCACACATCGCACCAAATAGAAGGAAGCCCTTCATTATATCATTATAAGCAAATACCCAGTCACCAACCCTCCACAAAATCTTTAGAACTCCGGCGCGAATCCCCCGGGGGGCTACGAGCATACGGGGTGACGGAGATCACGCTACGAGACCGACTCCCCGTGGGGGGAATAGGGGGGACGGGGACGGAAGGGAATGGGAAGGGCGCGGCGGAGAGGGTGCGAGGCGGGCTCGTGCGTGCGGGGTGCGGGGTGACATCGCGACGCCAGGCAGTCTTCGGCTGCGTTCGATGGGGACTGATAGCGGAGCCGAACGAGGCTTTGAGTCACTTTGTTTTGGGTTTTTTTCGGGGGGTGTTTGGGGGGGCTCAGAGGGGTGGTGCCGCAAGAAAGTTGTCAGCATTAATGTCGTCAAAAAAGATACGCCCAGAAGCGGCAAACATCATGGACTGTATAATTATTCACCCAAATCTTAAAATCAAAGTTGGGCTTATATCCACGCACTGTGCACGCAACGATAACAAACAAACAAATGCAGTCACTATGATCTATCTATACCAATCCGGTCCCACTACTTACGAAAGGTCCGACAAAATCGCCTGGAATTCGTTCACCTTCGGCCGGCTAATGTAAGTGGGCAGAGAGATCCGCATTTACACACAGCGTCCCAAGGGAAGCGGTAACTAGGCCATGACGTCATACATCGCTGACGCGGAAACGCAATGTTAAAATTTGTGAACCCCAGATTACAATATGATTTTTTTTTCATTGAATTAACTGTGAAGGTGAGAATGATTATCGTGTCTGACTGTAACAGGCTCTTTGCGGTATTTCGGGAATGCTGTCCAGCAAATCAGTGATGGTTTGCCGTCATAACCCAACCCTGTACGGGTTCAGACGACTGTGTTATTGCTGATGGTATATTCACCGGCCGTCCATGGAAGTTATCGTGTTCCTCAACGTAGGCTGTGGTGACATTAAGCTTTTAAAAGGCCACAGCACACGAGAGCTGAGTAAAAAAATCTCTCGAGGTCGTTAGCTCAGCACATATAGCTCACCGTGTGCGCTGAACTTTTGGTGAGATTTCTGCCTCAAGAGGCCGTGAGACCAATATCTATCCTGTTTGATTGTTTTCGCCTCGCGTGGATGAAAACTCATCGTGTGCGGCGACTTGAGCTACGTGCCGAGCAAAAGAAAATATTCTTGGAAACCATCACGTGAACAGAGCGTGCGCTTTCATGGTTATTTTTTGGGCTCGGCACGTGGTTCAAGTCGCCGCACACGATGAGTTTTCATCCACGAGAGGCGAACAAAATCAAACAGGATAGATATTGGTCTCACGGCCTCTTGAGGCAGAAATCTCACCAAAAGTTGACTGCACACGGTGAGCTACGTGCTGGGCTAACGACCTCGAGAGACTTTTTGCTCAGCAGATAGCTCTCGTGTGCGGCGGCCTTTACACACAGCAGGCATGGGTAGTTACCAGTTCGGCTACGGCTTATAAACGTCTGCACCTATACACAATTCTATACGGTCGGGACTTCTATAATAACGGACTGAATGCCTACGTCATTGATTTGGAAGGTTGTGGCTGCGGGCAAAGACAAGAGGCTAGGGCTAGTGCGAGGTTTCTACTATAACCATCTTCAAACTGTTTAAGTTTCATGTAAATCTGTGAACATTTCTGTTTTTCGATCTTACCAATGTTGTGCAGGGGCTTTAAGAGACGCTTTTGATGTTCCAATGATGTCACGCTTGTCGATATCAACAGTGACTCTGTCCAGAGTTAACAAATGCATTTGGGTGGAAAACCACATCCCATCTGTGGACCTTGTTTGTTTCATGAACATGGCTTCGATCAATCTGCCTACACGGCGCACACTTCCATTACAGCTTCACGAATCCACGGATCGGGCTCAGGCTTCGTCTCCGTCTGACAAAACCTGAAAATCCAGGTTGTGGTTTATCGCTGAATGTGTAGGTTTGCTGGCTTGCTAATTAAGTACAGGGTATTCATCCAGTAATTGGGGCCAAATGCTTGTTTCTATAGATGCCTTTGTAATAAAAACGAGTAAGAGAAAATGTGACAGAAGCTTAAGCCCGAGCCTAAGCCTTCATTTCGTAAAATGTCACATGGACCCGGCTTCCGCCAGTGCTCATAGTCTCGCGTGCATTCCCCGGCCGTAGCCAATAAATTAGTTAGGCTCGGTGAGGCAGCGAGCGAACACACTGGAACGAGCCTTGCTCTAGAGGGCGCCCTCTAATAAGACGAGACGCAAACATGTCTCCCCGGATGCTGCAATCATCGCCAACGTCATTCTGTCGGCCGCCTTACTGAGTGTTTTCGCATCTCTCTGTTTTGTGAATGGAGACTCCTGGTGGCGCCGTTACTACGGATGGGAAGTGGGAGGAGGAGGGGGAGGAGGAGGGGGAGGAGGAGGGGCGGGGATATCGGTACCGCCATTGCAATCAAAGTCCCGTGTATATATTAATTGAACCAATTTCTTGTTTACAGCGAACCGAATAGCTGGGACGAGCTGCCTCTGCCCCTCGCTCATGCACTCGGCAAACAACAACAGCTCAGAGAAATCACAGACTACATCGATCAGACAACTGAAAACACGGCCAGGGAAATTCAAGTATGGAGGAGGAGTCGGGGACCAGGCGGTATGTCTCCAGGCTCCGGGTTGTGTATTTTTTCCCAGCATGGGAAAGGCCATACCATGAACATTTTAACGCTTGCTATGGGTTGGGTTTTCCTCAGATAGTGAATTATTCATGATGCAAAAGCATCAGCGCGTGTCTCACTATTCTCGCACATTACAGTTCAACAGCAGTACATGCAGTGCATACAACTAGCAAGATCAATCTTACCACACATACATGTACAATTCTGAACCCGAGCCCGAGCCCGAGCCCGAGCCCGAGCCCGAGCCCGAGCCTGAGCCTAAGCCTGAACCTGAACCTGAACCCGAGCCCAAGCCCAAGCCCAAGCCCAAGCCCAAGCCCAAGCCCAAGCCCAAGCCCAAGCCCAATCCCGAGCCCGAGCCCATGCCCAAGCCCAAGCCCGAGCCCGAACCCGAACAAGAGCCCAAGCCCGAGCCCAAGCCCGAGCCCAAGCCCGAGCCCAAGCCCGAGCCCAAGCCTAAGCCCGACCCCTGTGTTCAGTTTCATGTTTCAATCCCACGTCGGGCCCCGTAAGAAGACATACCCACAATGAATGACTCCATTCCGAGAATTGACCCCAAAATGTGTTTAGGCCTAGTTGTTTTCATAGGATAGGCTACAACTGGAAATCTATACCAACTCCACAAAGTTCTATAATTGAACAAATAACGCAATACCAGAGGTCTATATTTTAAGTCCCAAATGAATCCAGTCAAAGATTTCTTGGCCATTTTTTTTCAAAAATTCGTTTTCAAAATCGCTCAGAGAACGCACTGCATTCTTTATAGGCTGTGGTTTTTCCTTAGTTTATTCAGAATTCATCTAGTTTTGCGAGCGCATATCCGAATTGGCATTTTCCAAGTTACAAGGTTGTGAAGAAAAAAAACATTGTTCATCATTACACTCCACTTCGAAAAGCACGGGCACCGAATTGTAAAAAAAAAATCTAACGACCTCTTTAAATAACTGCCAAGTAAAAAAAAAGGAACGCAGAATCAACTGTTCTAATTTAAACCCTGCCCTCTTCCATTTCCGGAAGTACCCACTGGGTGTAATTATCTACACCGCTCGGGTAATTACGGCGCGCTCTTGCCTGACAAGCCAAAGAAGTTCTTGCCCCATTTTTTCTAACTTCTAGGGAGCCCCCCCCCCCTTTTTTTTCCCCCGCCGATATCCGTTCCTTAACTCGGTGCGCCGATATCACAGGCCCGCTCGCCAAATGCCACGAGGGTATTCTGGGCGTTAAAGGCCCAACAAAACATTGGGAAGATCGAAAAAACAACGATGTCCACAGATTTCCTTCAATAATTTACAGTTTGCAGATGATCATGATAGAATCCTCATGCTGAAATCTTACGGTCTGGGATGCTATACTTCCCGAGAAATCTTCACTCAAACATTGACAAATAGTTTATTACTCGCGAGTAATAAATTATTTCTTACGCTACAGAATGGTGAGAAAACCGTAACGGATTTTTGCCTTTTTTCTACTTTCCCAGGTTACCATTTGAGCTAAAACCTTCGCAGAATTTCTTTTTTGGAATGTTTAATGTTTAAAGGGATATAACACAACATTGGTCGAGGTCAAAGAAAAGCATCCATACGTTGCCTGATCCAACATAATCCATGAAATAGCACACCTGTAAAAATGTCAGCTCAATCCGCCAACCGAGTCTCGAGTAAATAGTGTAGAAACCGCTTCATTTGTTCGTGAAAATGCAGCATTCAACGAATTGTTCCGAAAAATCGTTTAGATCTAGGGGGTGAGACGTAAACTATTTATTTACTATTTTCTCCCAAAATACAGAATTTTAGACAGAAACATTTCAGTGCGAGGTTTCTACTATAACCATCTTCAACCTGTATAGGCCTAGATGTTTCAGCTAAATCTGTGAACATTTCTGTTTTTCGATCTTACCAATAATTATTGTGTAGGGGCTTTAACACAAACCGTGTGGCAATCGTGTGACCTTTACCAACGTTGTAGGCCTATAGGGCCTTTAAAGGCGGTTAGCAGCACGCCCCAGTTGAACCCCCCTTCCCCTTTGCCCCTCCCCCTCCCCCCTTCCCCCCCCCCTCCCCCCTCCCCCGCGCAGAGGAATATCGAAGCAAACCAGACCTGATTCGGGCCCTATCGGTATGTAATTACCAAGGTTCTGATACAGAACCGACGATGATCTGAAATGTCATCTGGTAAGTGTGAGGCGCGTGCCATGTCGTTCACCACCGTGACCTTGGCCGGGGCCCTCATCACTGTGCACTATACCGGGGTTTCCTGCCACCTTCTCCACAAATAAAATTCTGCCTTTGAGAAAGGTCCTGCTAGTCAAAAATCAATTCAATACTTGTCCATGGTAAAATGTATAACCAAAAAAATTGACCCTTTTTTCAAATGGCAAATTTATCTAAACTTGCGTTTCTTAAAATTTAGTGAGCCTGACGTTTCGATCCTAGCAGGACCTTTCTCAAAGGCAGAGTGACAAGGACAAAACAGATACAATGTACACGAAGGAGGGGGAAGAGAGTGAATAGGACACGGATGAGAAACAAAGGACAAAGATAAGACTTAAGGCTTTGCATGGTGGGTGAATCAATATAGGAAGGTTTGCGGTGACACCATGTATCAGGTCTCTTAAAGGAAGAGGTTTGGCTCTGAAAAGAACCTGAGTGGTAACTTGACGTTTCGACCAGTAAACTAATTACCAATTTCATGACCTTTCAAGGCTTTCTATGACTGTTGGAACCCTGTTATATATACTCTTCAATATCAGACTACTGTCTCCGTGCACCTGTGGACGATTCCTCACTGCACAAAAATGTGGGACAACTGTTCACGCCGAACGTTCGGATGAATAACGGTCAAACTGGTAATATAGCCGGTCAAGAACACCACAGGTGTTGGATTATGTTGGATCAAAGTCTACCGGAAATACCCGACAAAGAACAAACAAAAATACAGTCCGCGTGTATGGAGGGCCAAATGGGACAGAATTGAAATTGTACGAATTTTATGTTCAAAAAAGAAAAAAAGAAAATTTTGAACAACGGTTATGCACCATTCGAGTCATTCATATAATGCGAGTGTGCAGTAAACATATCGGAGTTGTATTCTCTCATAATACACGATTAAGATTCTTCGTTGCGAGAGCTATAATTACAGAATGTAGAATGTCTAAAACCACGTTAACCCTTATAGGCCTACATGGAAACCCTAACTACCACAACCATGTCTGATTTACAAAGACAGTGTTAGGGGTTTAAATATCATGGGAGGGGGTTCGTATTGGTTTTCACACATTCACCTGAGAGCCAAGGAATCCGAACCTCTAGGTTTCGCGCAATACCAACTGGTGCGCTGCGATGAAATTGAAAAGGGATTGAAAAACATGGCCAAGAAAGCTTTGACTGGGCCTGGATATGAGCCCCCAGACCCGTGAGCTATCCAGCCCTTAGCTGGTGGCCCTCCCAAAGAGTCAACCAGTCTTTGCCGGGGTGGGTGCGCCAGACAGAAGCAATTTAATTGATTATATAGAAGGGTCCTAAACCTTGCCTACTGAGTTATCAACAACAACAACAACAACAATAACACACACAAAAAACCTATACACATCACCCTTGGCGCCGAAGAGATAATAGTGTGAGTTTAATACGTCGGTTAAGAATAAAATTATGAAAAATAATGCTTGATTAAATACGCATCATCACGAACCAACATGCCTCCATCTTGACTCGGGTATACGGAGCGACTTGGGTACGAAACGTCTCCCTAAGACTCACTGCGTTCCACGTGAATGAATTTCTATACGCAGTAGAAATACGTATAGGCTTCTTGTCAGCAACGCCCAAGATTCGCCGATGTCATCTCATAAATGCCCATTGGTCTGATCTGTTTGCGGGGCGCGGGAAGACGAGCCCACCGTCTGGTCTGCGGTTGGTCTCGTCAAATCGCGGGGCAACGACTTTCGCCAACATGTCAGGGAGGCACCCGGGACAGGTGACCAATATAGGGACCGTGACGCCGGTCGCTACCGACGACAACGGACCTAACAAATCCCCATGATATATATTCTCACCATAGCGTTCGGCTATCTATAGGAGACGCTATCTATTAATCCTCATGAAGATATAATTATGCTGACCTTTCAAGAAACCAATCGATTTCCCTCTCGCCCACTCGAAACTTCCCAGATTCGGAGACCTCAAGCAGAAGGGAATCATTTTTGTTTTTCCTTTTTTTTCTTTTTTAATATAACTTTTAAATACATCCTTTGAATAACCGTCACGGGACTGCCCGAATTTCCCGGCACTGGGGCTTCGATAAGGGATCGGGAGCGCACGCAGCGCTGCATGCTACAGCACGTAGGCCCGGCTGGCAACGACCAGCGTCTAACGCCACTCGATTCGTAGAAAATCAACGCGAGACACACACACACACACACCCCAGTACGGGGCGATACATCAAGGGTGGGACGGGGGCCGACGACCGCCAACCCACAGGTGTTCCGCGAAGCGCACATTGCACGGAAGCCGGCGACGAGTTGCATCCTCACCTCAATCACCTCCCCCCCCCAACACACACACACACAAAATATGGCAAAAGAAACATGCTTTCGAGTTCGTATCCACAACAAACTCCCGTCCCTACTTCACTGGCAGGGAGGGAGAGAGAGAGAGAGGGGGTTAGGACTATTTTTAACATAAGCCTCGAATCCCGTGACACGAATGCTCCCCTCTGAACGCTGAAGGAAACAGACTAATTTGATTAGCTGGGGTCGGGCTGTTTTTCTCCCTTCTCCCCCCTCTCCCTCTCTCTCTCCCTGCCTCGTTTCCCCTAGTGCGGAGATCTTGACAAGAGGAGACGGAGAGAGAGAGAGAGACAGAGAGAGAGAGAGGGGGGAGGGGAGAGGGGGAGTGGGTGGTTGTGGGGGGAACGGAGCCGACCTGTCAACCTGTACCCACTCGCTAATCAAGTGAAGTTCCTGAACGGCGTGACGAAGCGGCACCCCATTGGCCAGCTAGTTTGGGAGCCGGGTTTATAATAAGTTAAACCCTCGGCTCTCTGACTCAATGTTTCCCCGATACACACCAAAAAAAAAAGTTCCCCTCCGTCACGTCTCTTCATACAAGCCGTGCGTCAGACAAGAGCTGGTCGATCTTTTATTTTTACTCACAGTCTCAAACGCGGCCATCTTGTTTTCTCTGTGGGTTGTTTTTCTTCGCAAGACGCCGTGAAAGAATCGGGATCTTACACGGCTCCGATTGGATTGGAGTGGAGTCTTCGGGATCGACAGCGTGAGTCCAACTTTTAGCGAGAAAGTGAGAGAAGAGAGCAACCCGCAATGGCCTCGCCACGAGCGTGGCTTTTCCTGCTGGCCGCGGCGGCCGTCGCCCGATTCCAGACCCGGGCCAGCTTCACCGTCTTCCCCGCCGACATCTCGGCCATCGCCGGCGAGACGGTGGTGCTCCGCTGCTCGCTGCACGCCATCGACGCCCACACCACGATGCACTGGTCCAAGGGGGACAGCTACCTGAGCTTCGGCGAGAGGCTGCTGGGCAACGCGGACGTGAAGTCGCGCTACTCCCTGACGGGCAACCGCACGGAGGGCGAGTACGAGCTGACCATCGGGAACGTCAAGAAGGCGGACGCCGGCCAGTTCCAGTGCTCCTTCTTCGGCCTGACCGAGGGGAAGAAGTCGCCGCCGGCCAACCTGACCGTGTACGTGCCGCCGCCGCAGCGCTACCCGCTCTGCCGCGTCCACGCCCAGAACGAGGCCTCGGACGCGGCGCCGGCCGGCACGCTGTGGCCGGGCGCCGGCGCCGAGTTCACCTGCCGCTCCAGCGGCGGCGACCCGCCGGCCCTGCTGCAGTGGCGCCGGGCCAACCACTCCATCCTGGAGCCGCAGCCGTCGCACATCGTCTACCCCCGGGTCCTCCTGCCCGAGGACAACGGGGTCAGCTTCACCTGCGTGGCCACCAGCCCGGCCCTCCGCCGGCCGCGCACCTGCACCGTCACCCCCATGCGGATCGTGCCCGTGGTGCAGGTGCGGCCGCTGACGCGCATGATCATCCCCGGCGACAACGCCACCTTCCACTGCGAGGGCAGCGCCATCCCGCACGTGGCCGCCTACGCCTGGCGCGTGGCCGGCCGGAGCGTGGGCGACGGCCACGCCGGCTACTCCTTCACCAACCAGCGGCAGCTGCTGACCATCCACGACGTCCGGCAGTCCCAGGACGACCTGGTGGTGTCCTGCGAGGTCAGCACCCCCACCGGCATAGCCGAGAGCGCCTCGGTCAAGATGGTGGTCACCCCGATCTACGTGCCCCCGGCCATCGTCACTCAGGAGATCCCCGTCGTCGACTCCACCCCGAGCCCGCCCGACCAGGGCGTGGTGGAGGCCGACCCGGACGACGTGGACCTGGACAGCATCATAGACGGGGACCTCTTCCTGGTCATCCTGACCGTCTTCGGGGCGCTGGTCATCCTCCTCCTGATCGTGGCCGTGGTCATGGGCTGCTGGGCGCTCAACACCAAGGGCAAGCGGCCGCAGACGCCGAAGCGGCCGCGGGTGGAGTACCAGGAGTCGACGGCCAACGCCATCGACATGGAGCCGCTGCCGCTGCCGACGCCCATCGTCTACGAGCCGCCCACCAGCATCGTCTCCGACCCCATCGCCATCCCCTGCAGCGGCTCGGCCGCCTCCGCCTCTTCCTCGGCCGGCGGCTCCTGCTGCCAGGGCCCCGGCGCCCCGGGCTACATCTCGCAGCTCTACTCGACGCTGGACAACTCCCGGCTGCCGTCGCGAGCCGCCGCCTCCTGCGGCGGCGGCGGCACCCTGCCCGGTCGGCCGGTGGCGCAGATCACCCCCACGCAGGGGGTGGCCTCCACGCTGCCCCGGGTGGGCCGGCCGCCGGTGGACAAGCCGTGCGGCTCGGGCAAGCCGTTCGTCAAGGAGTGCCCGGCCTCCTTCAGCGTGCCGGACGAGGAGAAGCCCGGCAAGGAGCAGAGCGTCGACGGCGACGTCAAAGACGGCCAGGAAAAAGACAAGCAATGAGCGCATGACAGAAAGCAACAAAAAAAAAGAACAACAAAAAGCGGTACTTGGACAGAGACGCACCCATCTACACAACAATAGCTACGGGCAAATCCGCTTCCTCTCATTTCATTCACTCCTGCCTATCTACGGATGACTTCCAACGACATAAGGCCCCATAAGGACTTATCAAAAGCGGGCAATTGGCATCCGCCCACGCACGTTCAGATATCGGGTCATCACACCTCGGCATCACACTAAAACCAAAACTGATCACGCAGATGCTATTCCAAAAAAAACGCAGCGACAGCGGAACGACAAGACCGGCGACGACAAACAAAGCAATCTTTCTCTACACGATGGTGGTAACTCATTGACTGAGCGGCGATACAGCCACGAAACAGACCCACCCCCTCCCACGATAGAGCCGTATAAATCTGTCTTGTTTGTTTCATTCTCCACAACGGGCAAAGAACTAGTAAGCGCATGATGACAAAACAAAAAGAGACACCGAGGAACCGTGTTTCTTTTTCTTTTCTTTTTTTCTGGTCGGAAGCTGACTTCGATGCCCTTGCAAGACAATATCAATCTCGGACGGAGCTCCGCTGTCGGGGCCAGGGGCTGCCTCGTCAGGCGGGCGGGCAGGCGGGAGCTAGACTGACTCATCCCCCACGCAGCACATCTGTTGCGGTGAATATCCTCCAGCCGAAGGACAACCGGGGACACTTTAGTGGAATGATTACCGGGACCAGACGAGCCTCGCATCCAACCGTCACGCCGTTCTTTACCACAGCAGACCCAGACACTTTCAAAACAATCATTTCCCCCCCCCTTCCCCCCCCCAAAAAAAATCGTCTTTTTGTCTTCTTTTTTTTTCATTTTAAAAACCCACACCCAACGAAGTCTACTTATGTTTGCGCCAAAACATCATTGCTTTGGACTTTTGGTGGACTGAGGCCGTGTCCGAAACGGGCTTCCAGAGCTACGGCTAGGGCTATTGTCTTCGCATCTCCGTGTATTTCCAATAGGAAGAAGACCCAGACCTAGCTCTAGACTGGCCCGATTCAGGCACGGCCTATAAGGTTGTCACGGGATTATTACCGGGTATCAAGTTCTGATTAAGGGAAAAATTGTCCACACCATGTACCAGAAATCAAGTCCCAATACGTATCATCTTCAGCTTCTTTTGTTTTGCTGTGTTATTGTTGTTGTTGGTTTTTTTTTCAAATCTCAAGAGGATTTTATAGAAGGAAAGGATTAGTAGCCTATGTTGGGGACTGCATATTGAGGAGAATGGTCCAAATGCAAATCTCATACATAGAGAGGGTCTGGCGTCTCGATCCTAGCAGAACCTTCCTCAAAGGTCCATTATGAGGAGTCCTGCTAGGATCGAAACGTCAGGCCCTCAGTCTACTTGAGCAAAGGGTTTGACCTTAATTAGACTCAATTCCCACCCGAGCTGCCTGGATTTTTGTTTCGTCATGCAATCGGGCAAAGCACCGAGCTCTCAGTGCTTACTACGTCCAGTCTGGTCAAACCCTCATTGACTTTACATTCTCCTCGACGCAACACATCATATCATATAAAAGGATTGTCATCAAATAGAGATTGTCAATTAACAAAACCGTGGCCGGAGAAATTAACGACCAATTTGTCTGATAAATGACAACACGTCGGCTCCTTTTCAAAACTAACGGCAGCAGTGGTACTGCTTCACTAAACGTACTCCGCCCAAGAAATGTTCCGATGACGAAGCATTGAGTCCGGTGAAAACTTATCGGAACAGGAGGGGGCCATTCTAGAAAGAAAGAACGAACTACGCAGCTCTAAGACCAAAACGATGTACTTCGGGATCCCTGAAAAACAACTACTGCATTACTTCCCCAGATAGAAGCATACAACGAGTGAAACTCCGAGGACAAAACAGAGAATCAAGATTAACCTGTAACTATATAGGAAGAATTGTAGATAAAAAAAATGTATGAAAATCGTCTCTGTAAGAGATTCTGGTATGCCCTGTGTATATATTATTGGGTTAAGTGCAATATATGAATAAAATAAATGAAAGCCAACGTATTCCAACAATACATCCCATTGGTGGTCTGACTTTATTTGACCTGGTTTTTCGTGTTTCCATAGCTCAAGTGTTTCAGGACAGTCTTCCCGTGTCACATGCATGCCTTGTCAAAAAAAAAAGTGCGCCCTTAATTTCGTTTCCTGCACAGTAGCAGGTATATACACAAACACAGGAAACTAAGACATATTGATGTTTCCTATTTTTCTCCCCGCGTTGCTCATTATAATAACTGCGCTGTTGAATTATTCATCAGAGAGCAGCTGGAACGCACTCGTCGACCAACCAGACGAACGCGTCGGATGACGACGGACATCGTGAATATGCATAGGTTAACGAGCCAATTAGAAGAGAAAAAAATCACAAGACCTAAACTCATGCATATGAATATCTGTTCTCTGGGAAACATTAGGGCTTTTTTTTCTAAATCTCGCCTTTGCCTCAGGCTCTGGGCTTGTCTTTATTAAAGCACAATACACGGAAACGAAAAGCTTTCTCGCTTCGGTTTTTCGAAGACGATACTCCGTGTTGAATCCAATGCCTACAATCAACCAAGGGCCACAATCTGTGCTTTCATGTCTGGGATATAACTGTAGGAGACAAAGCCGGATCCTGAGCCTAAAAGCCCGGGGTTTTGGAAAAGGGTCTATTTTATGATAGCCTCGGCCTATGTGGGCGTGGCTATGAGGGGAAGCAGCACCGTTGAGTCACGCCATCTCCGCACATGGCTGGATGAATATTCAAACGCGTGGGTCCAAATACGTCGACCCTCGGGCAGGAAGCGTGTGGTAATGAGGCGGATATGTTTGACAGCTTGTTTTTGACAAACAAAATTCGAACCATTCCCTCCCCATGATGTTTGTCTACGGGAGTTTATGTGTCAGTCTCTCGCCCTGGGAGTTTTTGTATGCTTCCATGCGGAGTATTTTCTGCGAGGAGGCCACCCGACATCAATTTATTATTTTCGTAGCGTTCTCGTTTTGCTTAAGGATCGCAATCGGTTAAAAAAAGAAGAAGCCGGAATCTGTGACCATGGCAACAGTTGCTAGGATATTCACATTGCCTGCTTGACTTGATAGCGCGTGGCTCTCTTTCGACGAAGAACTCCAGAAATTGACCGGTTGCGCCCTGTAGGTCACGTGACCTATAGTGGGTATCAAGCAATCAAGAAAGATGGCGGCCGCCAGATCAAGGTGTATGCTGCTGTTGTAAAGTATATACATGATGATTGCTACACTAGTTTGTTCGATCAAGGCTGTTTCTTTCTCGAAATCCATGCAGAATATTCCGGAGTTTGTACCCGAAACCATACACCTGAATACCCACTGTAAGTCACGTGATGACATTGGGCAATCGGTCTATTGCCCGTGCAGTCTCCGAGGTAACGCGACCTCCCCGTTAGGCTAAAAATGACTTCTGCGACGCAAATTGAAGACAGGAAGCCGGGGGGGGGAATTCGAGAACATTTTGACATTTCGCGCATATAGGTCACGGTAGGCTGAGGTGCGGATGAAAGCCTCCATCAAGGAATTCTGTCTCAATTCGTGATTTGCAGTTTCTTAAAAAAAAGGGGGGGCAGGAGTTGTTTGCGTTTTGCAGTATCAGATTCGAAAAGGTCGTCCCGATAGCGGACATGAGCCCATGTGGTTGCCAACATGCTCAGAAATCAATATGGACTAACTTCCTTCGCTTTGTTTATGATCGGAAGGGACTCAAGGGGGTACCCATTACCCACATTTCCCCCACTACTATCACGGCAGTTAATTTCCGTTTCGGTCGGGCGGATCAAGAAGAAGATGGAGAAGCAGAGAGAGAGAGGGGGGGGGAGAGAGGGAGGGAGGTAGAGAGAGAGGAGGAGAGAGGCGGAGAGGGTAAGGATGTAGAGAGTGAGGGAAAGGAGAGAGGGAAAGAGAAAGAGGGGGGAAAGGGAGCGTGAGAGAGGGAGAAAAAAGGGGAGAGATGTGGAGAAAGAGAGGGAGAGGAGAGAGAGGGAGAAAGAGGGAGAGAGAGCGGGAGAGAGGGAGAGAAAGGTTAGAGATGTCGAGAAAGAGAGGGAGAGGAGAGAGATGGGGAAAGAGAGAGCGGGAGAGAGGGAGAGAAAGGGGAGAGATGTGGAGAGAGAGAGGGAGAGGAGAGAGGGAGGGGGAAAGAGGGGGAGAGATGGAGGCGGAGAGATGGAGAGGGAGAAAGAGAGGGAGAGATAGAGAGGGGGTAGAGAGAGGGGGAGAGAGAGATTAGATTGAAAGGGCGGAGAGAAAGAGAGAGGGGAGAATTAGAGGGGAAGGACGAACAGAGAGAGGAAGAGACCTGCCTGCAGATTTCTTGCTGGCAAGTTAACTTTGTACTCATGCGATACGACTATAGTAAGGATCGACGACGCGTTTCAGCAAAATGCCTGGAGCGTTTGCAGTATTCGTGACTCTCAGAAAGACTACTGGGTGCATGATCAAGACCAGAGTGTAATCATTAATACCAGACACAGTTCCAAGCAGATAACAACGCACTCGCATATCTGCCGAGCACTGTACGAAAAAAACCCAAATCGGCCAATTTTGAAATCAACATTTCGACCAACCTTGGCCAAAATAGAAACTGGCTGTTTGTCGCAAATACAACAAAACGGTTGCAAACTGCTCACCGACTAAAATGACCAGCAATACATTGTACATAAATCTCACAAAATTAGAGGGCCTGACGTTTCGATCCTACCGGGACCTTTCTCAACATTATTTGTCGATAACAAGAAAACGAACTCCATAGACTCTGAAGGTTAAAGTCAATTTACAACTTTCCCAAAAAATGTACAGTCTCAAAAAAGTGGGCCTGACGTTTTGATCCTTTCCAAAATGTTGCTGCTTTTGGGAAACGGTGGATGGTAAGTTACGATAAGTCATTGCCACCATTGCACGGTGAAGTGTGTAATTCAAAAGATAGCAACTTTTCCATGGTTGGTATAACAGTTTCACAATTACAATGACGCCAGAAAAAGCCCTGACACCAATTATCCCGTAGGTAGGTCATGTCTAGTCCGCAGGTAAAGCGATACACGCCACACATGTTACTGATGAATCGTTAAGGACCCAATTTATACAAGAGACCCCAAGTGTATGTTATACACAGGTATCCCCCACACACGTAGCTGGTGTTAGATTTAAAGGTCTGTCAGGAGTAGACGGCGGACGGTACAGCGCGGCCTATACTCCAAGCCCAGACAACTGCCGCGGTCACACTCGTTCCAGTCGACCTGCCAGCACGGAAGCGATGACTGTGCGGTTAAGGTTGCGGGAAGGTGGTGGGTGAGAAGGGGGGGGGGACAGGGGAGAAGAGGTCAAATGACTCAAGATTACTCCGCTATAAAGTGGGGCGCAATTAAAGGTGTAGCAATATTACCCATCGGATGAGCTAAGTGAGCTCAGGCATCGTGTGTTAGCTCAGGCTGGTATTACTCATTCCATAGGTGAACTGGGATTGGGGTAGGGGATGATGGGGTCGGACTGGGGGGCGCTATTAGATCGCACCTGCCGGGCCCCTTCCGTACCTTTTAATAATATCTGCGCGTGTTGAACACTCAGCGCGGCACGTATTGTGACAACTCCAATCGGGTCGACTGCGTTATGACTAATAGCCCCTGCACTAATCAGCCGCCGGTTCGTAAGCGCCGGTGTGGTAATGGTCAGGTGTCCTGACTGCCCCACAGCTCTTTCCGTTTGTAAAGGGCACGCACAGACTCACCGAGACTATATATATAAATATAATGGCTTCTAAAAAGGTGCTTATACTAGGCAAACGAACAGGGGATAATTTCATAGAACCGCTTACGCGACAAAATTTGCTGAAGCGACACAAAATAATGAATGAAGCATAGAATAGGGTCACCTTGCCAACCCTAACTTCACTAATACTTCATGCAAAGGTACTCTGCATGAAATAAAGGTACTCTTCAGTACTTTGCATGAAACAAAGGTATTCTTCAGTACTTATAATGAAACAAAGGTGCTCTTCAGTACTTTGCATGAAACAAAGGTACTCTTCAGTACTTCGCATGAAACAAAGGTGCTCTTCGGTACTTTGCATGAAACAAAGGTGCTCTTCAGTACTTTGCATGAAACATAAGTGCAGTTTGGGTTGGCAAGGTGACCACAATGCTTCATTCATTTTTGTGCTTATTCATATTTGGCGCTTAGCCTAAGCGGCACACGTCAAAGGCACTTGACATCACATCACAGTGCGGTTTGTGATCCTGTTTCCACGAGAAAGACATTCCTTTTTTTAGCCTAGCAGATTTTCACTCTTAAGAGGCTCTATATATGAACTTGGGCCCCGAGAGACTGACGTGCAAACGGTCTACTCGTCGAGTGCATGCCAGCCCAAAAGATCTTAGAATGTTATACGGCATCGAAAGCACTGACAAGGTGAAAAAATAGCAATAGGTCTATACAAAAATGCTGCAGACTGCTTACTATGGCTAAAATCAACAACGTGTAAATCTCAAATAACTAGAGAGCCTGGTGTTTCGATCCTAGCAGGACCTTCCTTAAATGCAGAATGAGAACGTTCAAAAGAGACAGATCGGGTTCAATGGTGCATGTACATGGGCATGAACATGTACATGTTTATAATCGGAAGCAAACTGTTTAGTGTGTCACTTCAGATGTCAGAAACGAAGCCTGCATGTACATGTAAGACGTGTATGGCCCTTTTTGTTCCCAAAACCCGGCTTAGGCTTCGGCTCCGGCTTCGTCTCTGTTATCCAAAAGCTGAAAACACAGGTTGGAGTTCTTTCTTTAAGTTGAAGTTGAAGCTTTGGAGATTTTTTTTTTAATGCAGTGTGACATTCAAAAACGAACCCCCTGTATTCGGGCGCTGAAGACTGCGTCTGACCCCGAGCCGGAAAAAAGGGGGGGGGGGCCTTGAAAGGCGCAATGCACACCTTGCTCGCTCTACCTGATGAGACCTTCACGTCCTGTCACTCAACCCCCCACCCCATCTCTATTGGCCAGGTGTGGCTTCGAAGGAAGGGGGCGGGGACAAGATACCTTTGGGCTGCAGGACCTTGCCATGCCCGTCTAAATCACTTTCTATAAACAAGCAACTGCCCGGGATGTCCCAAGGATTCAGCAGGAAAAAACAACCACTTTTCCCATCAGAAACTCTAACATCTGTGACCCACTACCAGAAAGCTGATTGATTTCTACTTTTGAAGAGTATCGAGCAAAGTGACCGATTTAACGACATGAAACTGCCATAGAATCGGCTTTAACATGATGTTTGCTTAGAGGAGAATGTAATTCATTGAGGTATGCCCTGCTCGGGCGAGCTGACTGAATCATTTTCATCAGGCATCGGGCAAAGCACTTAGCACTCGGTGTTTATCACGTGGAGCAGGGCAAACCTCAATGAAGAACTGAAAACTGAACGACCCCTCAATGAACTGCATAATCTCCTGTCACATGTGATAGTGGAAACGCTATACAATTTCATTGAAAAGCCAAAACAGATTTTTTTTTTTGGCAATGCGTCAACCATTCGTCTGTCCTTTAAACGGTGTTGCCAAGGTGGCTACCAAAATATTTGGCCAGTTTCTGATTGGCAAAAGCTTGCAGCTATGACGTAGCAAAAGGCGGGCCCTTTTACCGCCGAACGGCAGGCAGTCGCCCAGTCTATTAATACGGTCAATGTAAAAACAGAAAAATAACCCCTAAAAGCGGAGCCTCAACCGTTGGTGCAAAACAATATACGCGACGCCCAGAGGTCTCCTTCCGACTAAGGGAGCAGGTACCCGGAGACAGGCCATCCGTGACAAAGTGGGCCTGTTTTCGGCCGATTACTCGACAATCCAGAAGCGTGTGTGTGTGTTTTCCCGGCAAAACTGGATTCGTCTAGAGCCTGAGGTAGCAGGCCTCGACTTCTCCCCCCCCCCTCTCCCTCCTCCTCCTATAACCCCCACACCCCCATCCCATCCCCCTCCCTCCACTCCTCACCCCGAAAATGCCCTCTTGGAAACCGCCGACAGTGCATGCTCGCTCTAAATGTCAAATTCTGAGGCGAAAATATTTGCCCACAAAACACAGTCTCCGCTGGGACTATAAATACTCGGCGTCATACACGAGTGGGGAAGGTGGTCATTTAAGGGCATCCTGAGTGAGAAGAGAACCTCGAAGGGCGGGAAGACTCGATCGAGGTCGAGGGGAGTGCGGTCATATATTAGGTCACGTTTGCGCTGATATCTTCATAGGTATACGAGGCCTGGGCAATATCGGGTGATAATATAACACGGGAAAACCCTCATTGAACAATATCAGGTGTTTCGTGAAGCGGGTACCCGAATTTGGGAATCGTCGGGTACCCGGGTATCCGCATTTCAATGAAAAACATAAGAATGGGGGCAAGTACCGTGGTATCGAAAAGACCGACGCTTCCCATTAAATGCAGCACGGCACAAGAGCAAGGGAGAGAGAAATGGGTCAACACAACAGTTACTCTACGTTTGAAAAATCTAGAGTCAAAAGCGTTCGCGAGTAACGATAACCCCAGCTAACATTTCATAATGGTTATCGGAAGAGTCCACCAACAAAAGTTCACAAAGGGGCCCTTTTTTGCCGGCGCAAGTTACAAAATTCCTGACAAAACTGGGCGAGAAACCAGAACAGGGGTTCAGGTTACCATAAAATATATATATATTAAAAAGGAGCCGGGTACCCGTTGACATCGGCCGGATTTCGGGTACCCGCTTGGTTTGCCCAGCCCTATATTTGGTACCAATGCACAGGGTGATCGGTTGCAACGCAGGCGGTGACTAAAACGAGTGGCGGATGCATCACACCGACCTGAACCATGCTTGAACCATGCTTGAACCCAAAGCCCTAGATCGGTCGCTTAAAAATGTCCCCTGATGAACGTTACCACCGCCCGATGTCCCGTGAACTGTATAACACGGACACCAAGGAAGGCACGGGAGAGAGGAGATCTGTGGGTTTCGGGATGACGCCAATCGATTTCAAATCGCCATCTGACGATGATAAGGCCGACTGAGGGGGGTGGGCCAGATAGCATCGGCTCTCGGCGTCTAATGGGGACGGTGACTAAGCAGTAAGCAGCCAGCCCTGGCCAACCTCCACCCGTACTTACTAGGCATGGCGCGGTGGGTACCGCCGGACCGGACCTTGTCAAAATACAGATAAGCCTCTGCCCAAACAGGCCGGGCACTGCCGATGGATATCGCACGCAACGGGTGCCCCCCCCCCCTCTCCCCTCCTGAGATTCCTGTGAGATCCCCCCCCCCCCTTCTAGGACTGGTCACGACAAGGGCCCAGTTTCCAAAACCCGTCTTAAGCTTCGACTCCGGCTTCATCTCTTGTCATCAAAAAGCTGAGAGCACAGGTTGGAGTTCTTTGTTGAAGTTGAAGCTTTGGATTCTTTTTCAAAACGTTGTACAGCATTGAAAAACGAAGCCACATGCCTCCTATTTTCATGCCTTCTACTTGAAAACGGATGAAAGAAGTGGAGGCAAAGCCGGAGCCTTAGCCTAAGCCGGGTTTTGGAAAAGCTTTCCTCAAGACTCACTGCTGCACATACAAACATCAACACAGTGTGAAGTTGAACCATCCTCGCAGTAAAATCTCTCGCAATATTTTGCCCATAATTTATTCCAGTCTATCCAGACTCTCTTTCATACACTATGTATAACTTTTTTTTATGGTACAGATTATCTTCCACTGCAGTCCGCACTGCGACTCTACCTTTTCTTAAAGAATTTTTTAGGCTAAATGTGGCAAAAAGGAGCTGAAGAATATGGTTCCCCAATATTCATGTCTTGTTGGCAAAATGTGTGTGGATTTTTGCCTTAATGCACCTACCAAATGCAGACTGGTTAAGTATGACTAAGGTTCACACGGCACACATCTTTAAGAAATGATATTCAGTTCTTCACCAAATGGGGGATGATGTCTCAATGTGGTACTCATTTAGCTGTTGTTAACGGCAAGGAATTAAACCACTCTTTTGAGAGGGGAGAGGTTTGAGAAACTATGGGATCGATTGACTGGGAAAGAGGCCCCAGGCTCTGTAAGTACAGACTGTCCGAAACAAGGGGCCGCCGCGTACACGTACATGGGGCTGAGTTCAACACAGACTGTCTGGAACGTGTTCACCCGCGGGTTCAAGGCCGACCCCAGGACCCGAACAAGTTCTCAAATATCGACTTTGTCTGGGCCTCCCCGAGGAGGGAGTCGTCTCTGTCTGCGCCGGGCCTCTGGAATCCCGGCGGTCCGTCGGGGCTGGCGAGGGCGGGCGGCGTGGCCGACGAACCGGGGCCCGAGCTCCGCACTGTGCTGGTGACGTTGCCGTCTGCGTCGGTCTCTGTGCGCCTCTCCTCGACTGTCTGGAGTTTGCAGAATAGACGAGAAGCGGTTGGGAGTGGGATGGAGGGGAAAGCTGAGAGACTGCTGGGGGAGGCAGGAGGCCCTGCTCTGAGTGGAAATGAGAGGGTTCCATTTTTGGATAGAGAGAAGCATCTCCTTCTACTCTATCATTGAAGGTCATGTAGATCACGAGATTGGAACTACCAGAGTCGCTTCTATGCAGCTAGTAACAGTACTAGAGGTCTTGCATTTGGATGGAGGGGTTCTTTCCTAATGCTTCGTCTACCGACGAAGGGTAACAATGCGACATCTATAGGCGATGGGAATCAGGACCTGCTTGATCCTCAGAGGAGAGAGGGGGTTTCCTGGACATTATCAGCCTCCATTTCAAGATGTGGGTGATGATTTGGGGACAACTTAATGATCTGGGATGCTCTGTAGGAGATGGGAATCAGGACCTGCCTGATGTCTGTCGCCCTCAGAGGAAAGAGGGGGTTTCCTGAACATTATCAGCCTCCATTTCAAAATTTGGGTGATGATTTGGGGACAACTTAATGATCTGGGATGCTCTGTAAAACAAAATGCCATGTCTAGGAGATGGGAATCAGGACCTGCCTGATGTCTGCTGCCCTCAGGGGAGAGAGGGGGTTTCCTGGACATTATCCAGCCTCCATTTTACAACGAGGGTGATGATATGGGGACAATTTAATGATCTGTGATGCTCTATATAGCTTAAAGTTAAGGCCTGGGCATTGCAGCGTATCCACCTTGCTTGGTTCAAATTAAACCCAAATGGTGAGCACTGGGTGACGGATTGAGGACCTGATGATTTATACTGACAACTGACCCGACTCTCCCTGGAGAGAGGACTGCAGCCTCCTTAAAGACGCCCTTGTGAAGGGCCAAAGAGTTTTGGAAAGAACCGACTAACCCCGTCAGGTTTGCGCACTCTCTGGACCGAGATGCTCCTGAAGTAAGATCTGGAGGAGGGACTCTGTCTGATGCCCGTGTCGGGAGACAGACTGGGGTCCTTCGGAGTAAGAATCTCACCGAGGTTCCCTCCCTTCACCTGGTCATCGAGGTCTGAGACAATGGAAAATAATGATAACAGAGAATGTTTACATGGCTCTTAATGTAGGATTTTCTAAGTGCTGGAAAGTAGAAGGGAGAATTTAAGGTGTTAAGACCAGCTGAAGGTGTGTGGTTTTAGGAGTGTTTTTTTACGAGAGTCAATAATATGAGGAGCTTTGTGTGTGTTGGAAGAATGAAGGAGCATGGGTAGAGAATGCACAGTCACTGTGGTGTTTCTGTGAATGAGGTCTTAGTAGCAAGCCACACTCATGCTGTGAAGTCAAAGCAATGATGTCTTGATGAGGGTGGCAGCTCTGACCAGTGTGTCACCATGTGCTTCAGATAATGAAGGAGCGAGGTTGTGATTTATTGCATAGACTGACGGAAGAACTTGCAGACCATCAAGGACGACCGAAGACAGGTCAGTGAAAGAAACCTGCTGAAAACATCTGACAAGCTCTCCAGGAAGGCTGAGGTGTTAGATTGAGGCTGGGCGCTGGAGATAGGCCGGCGTTAAGATGCCGAGATGCCCAATGAAGAAGCCAATCGTCGGACATCGGTACACGATTTTTCTACCTGAATAGTGTCCACGACCCAAGATTTTTTCTAGCGCTGGTATCTACTGCTGGAGGAATTACAGGGGAGGAAAGCGAGGTTTTCTGCAGGAGATGTCCAGTGTGATAACTGCCTTGACAACTACAGGCCGATGCCAAGTGCAGAATAGTCCATGCGGAACGGATCACTTTGGGAGAGGATTACGTGTCTTAAAATATTTCCTGTGGTACAGGTCACTTGGGAGTCCTTCCTGTCAGTCAAATAACTCTTGGGAGCTAGAATTTCTTGTTGATCAGGTTTCTGATGGGGAGGATGATTGACTGAAAACCTGGTCCGAACTTTTTTTTCATTGATACATGACTACATTTTTAGTGACAACGCATGTAATTCGCATGTCCTTTCCGGCATCGTTTCTGCGTAAATTTACTAAACTAAGACACAACCTTGCTACTTCAATTCACAAGGACTAAGACACAACCTTGCTACTTCAATTTATAAGGAGTGACCGAATCTGAAATGCACATAAATACTACAATTAGCAAAGGATACAACCAAGCTGGTGATATGATCGGCGAGAGACAACTTCATTTGATACAATCAAAACACCAAAAAGGCCTACCCCCCCCCCCCCGGTATATTAAGAAAACCAGAGGAAAATACTTTGTTACAGTACCTTCATCTTTCTTGTGAAGTGTTCTTGGGAAAGACGGCGGGAAATTCCACTTGGACTGGGAGTTCCATAGGGAGGACTGGAACAGAACAAGGAAAAGAAATCAAACGAGGTTAGACCAGAATGCCCACATCAGGGATTCCCCTTTAAAACACTGGGAGGCGAACTACCTCACCAACTTGATGGGCCACCTCTAGGGGTTTGTCTCCAAACCTTGCCATCTCAGGGGCCAACATCGTGCAACAAAATAATGAACACAAAAGCAATGGCAGTTTTGTCATGTGCAAGAAACATGTACATGTACATGTATTCCCTGATTCCACATGCACAAATCAAGCTGGCACAGTCCATATGTGTGTACGTACAAGTACACATACTTACATGTACACTTAAGCCCTGTCCGCACCGGACTTAATTTGGGTAAACTAACCGAGCAAATGGGTAACTTGACCATTTTATGTCAAATTCGGACAGCCCAGGAAGTTTCCCTCCCAGGCAACTTACCCGACTCGAATGGGTAGTTTGACCGACCAACTTCTGCCCAGTTAAATTGGCCAGGTCAGTTTAACCGAGTCGTAAAGTCCAATCTGTACCCGACGTCTCGGTAAACGACTCGGTAAAAAACAACATCCGGCGCCCCGCATGTTACGTTACTGTATGCAAGACTTGTGCGAACACGGGGTAACAACGTGTTTGTGTACCTACAGTACATGTACATGTACATAAGTCGGTTACTGAACATCTTGGTTAGTTTACCCGAGGGCCGAGTCGATAGTCCAAGTGCGGACGCCGGGAAGATTTACCCATTTACCCAAAAATAAGTCCAGTGCGGACACGGCTTTAGCCTCCCAAGTGAGCTTTATCGACCTATTGACCAAGTTGTCAGCTGCCCCCATTAGACTCGGTGGGGTTAGACAACCCCTAGGGCTGTCTGCACATAAATTGGTCCAGTAAACCCCCATGGGAAACACTTGCACACAGTGCCACACAGTAGACAGAAACAAAGAGAATATGCCATTGGTTCCAATGAGAGATTATTGATACAAAAAACAAGGAGAGCCTGACACTTTGATCCTAGCAGGACCTGCAGTTTGCAATAATTATTTGTTTGCACATTACACTGGATTATTGATAGTTTCCTGGCAGACGGGGCACACTGTTCGAAACATAGAGTCCATCGTTTCTCTCCAGAACCACACACACACACACTCACAAGAGAGATATTTCTGCATGGTGTCACTGTAAAATCACCCTGAATGATCTGAAATCTCACCTAGTATGTAATACTCAACTAGTAGCTGAAGGGATGTCGGTGGAGTTAGACAACCGCTAAGACTGTCTGCGCATAAATTTGTCCCAAATGTCAGCAGTACTTTTTTGTGGGGTGGGGTGCGGGGGGGGGGGGGGGGGGGGGGGGGTTAGGGCCTACTCCCCATCACCCCACCAAACAGGGCGTGGGCTCTAAACCCCCTCTCTCTCTCTTTTTCTGGTCGCGCCTTATCCCCTGTCTGGACCAGAACCAATCCACGCTGTATCTTTGGCAGTCAACCAAGTTCGACAACTTGGACCGTGCAGAAAAGCACCAAGCCGATCTAGCAATGCACCCTTTGGAGACTTGCACTTTAGCCCTTAGGCAAGCCCCCCCCCCCTCCCTCCCTCCCATCCCCACGCCCCGACAGACGAGTTTCCAGCCTGCAGCAGAGTCTGGAGAGAACACAGGAAATTGGGAGGGAGGGGGCGGGGAAACTCTCTAAAGTGTAAGAGCGGAGAGCAAACTTGAATTTTGAGATTTGTGCGGGAGTTTGAAGGATGACCCGCTCCTGTGTAAAACCATACATGGACCATGGTGACACTGAGTGATTCTCCATCTGAAAATTGTCCATTAAATTATGATTGGAAATTAACCAGACCGGAGACTGTCTAGCACAGAAATAGCATCCTGTCAACACAAAGACCTCCCCAATGTGTTTGTCTTGGATAAATGTTAGGACGGAGGTGGTTGACCCTACATGTACATGTACTTGTTTGGCAGTGCATCAGATTCTAGAAGATTTTTGTCTTTCTTTTCTGCCAGACCTTGCAGGATTCAGATGCAAATTGTGCATTTGCAGTAAAGGTCATTCCAATCCCAGTACAGTGGTGTGACATGGCCGAATTTCAACAAAGTGGTTTGTGTTTTGTATTCATGTAAGAATACCGTTGGTTAATGTTAACGTTTTAATACATCAAAGTACATACAAATAGGCTTGAGATGCGTAAAGATAGCTGTGTTAGTCTAACAGATTTCTAATAACTTAGCATGTCAAGACTAACCAGTTAAGAGTGTGTGTATCATGTATACTCGCCCCAATTACGCATTTAGTTTTATCCTTATGTCATTATTATTCAATAACTTTTAGGAATTTAGCGCTTAAAGTATAAAACTTAAGTATAAGTAGTAAACCATAAGCTTTTGTAGCAACAACTACTGTACATTATACTTCGGGTAATTGTTGCAGTGAAAGCTTATGGGCAATTCCACGGTAACTATTATATTATTCAATAACTTTTAGCACTAGTAAGTATAAGTAGTATTATTAGTAGTAAAGCATAACGCCATAAGCTTTTGTAGCAACAACTACTGTACATACTTCAAATAGTTGTTGAAAGCTTATGGGCAATTCCACGGTAACTATTAAGTGATTCTGACCAGTCATTCTTGAAGAACTCCAATTAACCAATGTGTTAATGGAATCAGTAAGTATACCTCTTTAAAAAATCCTTCAAATGCATACAAATATGCCCCAAATAAGAGGTAACTTATACTAATAGACACCAACCAGTGGAACTAGACTTTCCTCAACTCTTGCGTTGTTGTCACTTAGTAGGCTTGCATTCAACGTTTAATATTTTGAAAGCAGGGTCATGATCCTAGAAGACATACAGCAAGTTCATGGTTAAATGCTTCTGTCTGCGACCCCCCCCCCCCCACACCAGCAAAAAGAAGTTCACTATAATGGAAAGGCCGATATCTAAAGGCTGGATAGATCAGATGGTGATAGTGCCAGTTTCTGCCAGTACCTAAAACCTGAGGTCTCAGGCTCAAGCCTCGGACCAGACTAAGTTTTCTTTGCCATTTTTTTTTCAAATTTGCATACTGTCTGTCACTGAAAATCTTAATTACTAAATAACTAGAATAATTCAGCTTATATTGTGTGTGGAAATAATTTTTTTTTTTAATTGTCAAAATTTAGTGGGCCTGACGTTTCGATCCTAGCAGGACCTTTCTCAAAGGCAGAGTGACAAGGACAAAACAGATACATGTACACGAAGGAAGGGGGAAGAGAGTGAATAGGACACAGATGAGAAACAAAGGACAAAGAGTAAAGCTGGTACTAGGTAGGGAGAGATCAAAGGGAAGGGCAAGGAGTAGGGTAGGGATTAGTGAGAAGAGGGGGAAAGATCAAAGAGAGAAATGTGGAGGAGTGAACACAAAAGAAGGATTATCAGAAAGCTACATGGTGTTAGTCATTACCCTCCTGGATGTTGAGACCATGTGGTTGAATAGTCCGAAGACGCTTCGTCCACATTTTCTCACGGCTTAGACGGACAGCATTACTACAATGACCAAGGGATTCTATGCCCAATACACTCATATCTGATATTGAATGATCAGGGAGATTGAAGTGATACCCAACAGGGGTGTCCATTTTACCGGTTTTGATTGAATAGAATTGAACATTTTGCATACTGACTACTGACTAGAATGCCAAGAAATGTGCAACTTAGTATAAGGTCCAAGGGCATGACATTTCAATCCTAGCAGGACCTCTTTGCCTTTCAGAAAGGTCCTGCAGGCATTAAAAGGTCAAGTCCTCTTAACTTTTTTCAAAGATTATCATGTAATCTAGTGGCAAATCTTGCCTCACAATGTTCATCAGCCAGCGCGGCATTTCCCTGAACCTGTTCTGCACATGCCGGAAAGACAAAGCAGGCTTGCCGTCGTTTCCTCTCTGCTGCATTCACAGGAGGGGAACGTCATTTCAAAGGCTGAAGATGACCTCCCAAGGAAAGGACTGTGTGGGCTCAGGTGGAACTAGCATTGGCTTGTCAGTGGAGTGTTGTTCGTTACTGGCCCTTATACAATATTGGTTAAGGTAAAAAATTACCACAGTTTGTGTGTTCCAAAAAAGCAAACAGCAAAGGTTTTAGCTCAAATGGTAATCTGAGGAAATAGAAAAATGCGGAAAAACTGTCAAGGTTAATGCACCAACATGTAGTGTAAGAAATAGTTTATAACTCGCAAGTAATATTACTAATAAACTATTTTAAAATTTAGTGGGCCTGACCTTTCGATCCTAGCAGGACCTTTCTCAAATTTGTCGATGTTTGAGTGAAGATTTCACGAAAAGATGTCCACAGATTTCCTTCTAATTTACACAGTTTGTAGATGGTCATGATAGAACCCTCATGTTGAAATCTTACGATCTGGGATGCTGCACTTCTCGAGAAATCTTCACTCAAATATCGACAGTTTATTACTCGCGAGTAATAAACTATTCCTGACACTACAGAACGGTGCGCAAACCGTGCCAGTTTTTTCCCGGTCGCGCCTTATCCCCTGTCTGGACCAGAACCAATCCACGCTGTATCTTTGGCAGTCAACCAAGTTCGACAACTTGGACCGTGCAGAAAAGCACCAAGCCGATCTAGCAATGCACCCTTTGGAGACTTGCACTTTAGCCCTTAGGCAAGCCCCCCCCCCCTCCCTCCCTCCCATCCCCACGCCCCGACAGACGAGTTTCCAGCCTGCAGCAGAGTCTGGAGAGAACACAGGAAATTGGGAGGGAGGGGGCGGGGAAACTCTCTAAAGTGTAAGAGCGGAGAGCAAACTTGAATTTTGAGATTTGTGCGGGAGTTTGAAGGATGACCCGCTCCTGTGTAAAACCATACATGGACCATGGTGACACTGAGTGATTCTCCATCTGAAAATTGTCCATTAAATTATGATTGGAAATTAACCAGACCGGAGACTGTCTAGCACAGAAATAGCATCCTGTCAACACAAAGACCTCCCCAATGTGTTTGTCTTGGATAAATGTTAGGACGGAGGTGGTTGACCCTACATGTACATGTACTTGTTTGGCAGTGCATCAGATTCTAGAAGATTTTTGTCTTTCTTTTCTGCCAGACCTTGCAGGATTCAGATGCAAATTGTGCATTTGCAGTAAAGGTCATTCCAATCCCAGTACAGTGGTGTGACATGGCCGAATTTCAACAAAGTGGTTTGTGTTTTGTATTCATGTAAGAATACCGTTGGTTAATGTTAACGTTTTAATACATCAAAGTACATACAAATAGGCTTGAGATGCGTAAAGATAGCTGTGTTAGTCTAACAGATTTCTAATAACTTAGCATGTCAAGACTAACCAGTTAAGAGTGTGTGTATCATGTATACTCGCCCCAATTACGCATTTAGTTTTATCCTTATGTCATTATTATTCAATAACTTTTAGGAATTTAGCGCTTAAAGTATAAAACTTAAGTATAAGTAGTAAACCATAAGCTTTTGTAGCAACAACTACTGTACATTATACTTCGGGTAATTGTTGCAGTGAAAGCTTATGGGCAATTCCACGGTAACTATTATATTATTCAATAACTTTTAGCACTAGTAAGTATAAGTAGTATTATTAGTAGTAAAGCATAACGCCATAAGCTTTTGTAGCAACAACTACTGTACATACTTCAAATAGTTGTTGAAAGCTTATGGGCAATTCCACGGTAACTATTAAGTGATTCTGACCAGTCATTCTTGAAGAACTCCAATTAACCAATGTGTTAATGGAATCAGTAAGTATACCTCTTTAAAAAATCCTTCAAATGCATACAAATATGCCCCAAATAAGAGGTAACTTATACTAATAGACACCAACCAGTGGAACTAGACTTTCCTCAACTCTTGCGTTGTTGTCACTTAGTAGGCTTGCATTCAACGTTTAATATTTTGAAAGCAGGGTCATGATCCTAGAAGACATACAGCAAGTTCATGGTTAAATGCTTCTGTCTGCGACCCCCCCCCCCCCACACCAGCAAAAAGAAGTTCACTATAATGGAAAGGCCGATATCTAAAGGCTGGATAGATCAGATGGTGATAGTGCCAGTTTCTGCCAGTACCTAAAACCTGAGGTCTCAGGCTCAAGCCTCGGACCAGACTAAGTTTTCTTTGCCATTTTTTTTTCAAATTTGCATACTGTCTGTCACTGAAAATCTTAATTACTAAATAACTAGAATAATTCAGCTTATATTGTGTGTGGAAATAATTTTTTTTTTTAATTGTCAAAATTTAGTGGGCCTGACGTTTCGATCCTAGCAGGACCTTTCTCAAAGGCAGAGTGACAAGGACAAAACAGATACATGTACACGAAGGAAGGGGGAAGAGAGTGAATAGGACACAGATGAGAAACAAAGGACAAAGAGTAAAGCTGGTACTAGGTAGGGAGAGATCAAAGGGAAGGGCAAGGAGTAGGGTAGGGATTAGTGAGAAGAGGGGGAAAGATCAAAGAGAGAAATGTGGAGGAGTGAACACAAAAGAAGGATTATCAGAAAGCTACATGGTGTTAGTCATTACCCTCCTGGATGTTGAGACCATGTGGTTGAATAGTCCGAAGACGCTTCGTCCACATTTTCTCACGGCTTAGACGGACAGCATTACTACAATGACCAAGGGATTCTATGCCCAATACACTCATATCTGATATTGAATGATCAGGGAGATTGAAGTGATACCCAACAGGGGTGTCCATTTTACCGGTTTTGATTGAATAGAATTGAACATTTTGCATACTGACTACTGACTAGAATGCCAAGAAATGTGCAACTTAGTATAAGGTCCAAGGGCATGACATTTCAATCCTAGCAGGACCTCTTTGCCTTTCAGAAAGGTCCTGCAGGCATTAAAAGGTCAAGTCCTCTTAACTTTTTTCAAAGATTATCATGTAATCTAGTGGCAAATCTTGCCTCACAATGTTCATCAGCCAGCGCGGCATTTCCCTGAACCTGTTCTGCACATGCCGGAAAGACAAAGCAGGCTTGCCGTCGTTTCCTCTCTGTTTCAGTTGAACACAGCCCCAAAAACCCAGAAGCGGGGACAGTCAGATTTCCCTGGACTGTGGGGCAGCTGGTAATCCCTGGGTAAGCCGGGACGCTAGTCCTAGGTCTGGGGCGGCTATGGGGTGTTGGAGGTGGGTCTCGGATTCGTCGGAGATGCCTTCGGGACTTCTAGTGGGCTCTGGGTTGATTGCGGTTGTCGGCCAAAGATTTGGGATGGCATTAGTCTAGATGTATATCAACAACAGCCTTGGAATGAAAACTTGATTCAATTCACCATGGTAAACATCATCAAAGTTTTTACAAAGAGGAGAATTGAGTGTTTATATAAACTTCCTCACAACGTGTCTGCTGGGATTTTAAAGATTTGCGATCATCACAGTAGCCTTATCAAATTGCATTAAGAGCTGCATATCTCCATGTGTTGCAGTCCTGAAAATTGATTTCTACATTGTGATAGATTTCCCACAAGGCTACAGATTCCTTTTAGATTCCATTTAGAGGGCCTGCCATTTTGAATGCTAGCAGGACCTTTTGGGTCCTGACGTTAAGATACTTCTCCACGATCTTCAAACATTAACATCTTGTGACCTCACAAAATGAACATGTGAACTCACAGTCTTTATATAAATAAACTCAAAACTAAAGGAAGGCATTTGCTGAATAGAAGTGAGCTGTAATTCTCATCTGTTTTAAGTTGCATGTAAAACAAAGACTAGTTGACTATTTGGGAAGGCCACCATCTAAGGGCTGGATAGCTCAGATGGGAAGAACGCTGGTACCCAAAACCAGAGGTCTCGGGATCACATCCAGGTCCAGTCAAAGTTTTCTTTGCCGTTTTTTAACTTTGTTCAAAAGTTCCCAGTCAGTTTTTCTTTGAATCGTTTCATTTAATATTAACTTTGCTTGTAACTTTGTAACTGTATCAACTCCACCTGAAAATGACCACAACCATGCTTGATTTAAAAAGTGTTAGGGATCTAAAGAAGTTAGTGATTTATTTTTATATAGGAGGGAACTCAATATAAGTTGGTTATTGTTATCATGATCTTACCCAGGAGGGCAATTCTCCAGACGGTTTCCTGTCAGGCGCTGGCTTCAGTCCGTCCTGATGGGTGCTGCTGGGCAGTGAGGCGGGCGGGGTGAGGCTGTCCGGACGCTTCAGCATCTCGTCCCGGGGAGTTTGTGATTTGGAGGAGGAGGAGGACGAGGAGGGTGGCAACATCGGCGGATCGTCTTCCGCCCGGTGGGAAAATGCTGCATTCACAGGAGGGGAACGTCATTTCAAAGGCTGAAGATGACCTCCCAAGGAAAGGACTGTGTGGGCTCAGGTGGAACTAGCATTGGCTTGTCAGTGGAGTGTTGTTCGTTACTGGCCCTTATACAATATTGGTTAAGGTAAAAAATTACCACAGTTTGTGTGTTCCAAAAAAGCAAACAGCAAAGGTTTTAGCTCAAATGGTAATCTGAGGAAATAGAAAAATGCGGAAAAACTGTCAAGGTTAATGCACCAACATGTAGTGTAAGAAATAGTTTATAACTCGCAAGTAATATTACTAATAAACTATTTTAAAATTTAGTGGGCCTGACCTTTCGATCCTAGCAGGACCTTTCTCAAATTTGTCGATGTTTGAGTGAAGATTTCACGAAAAGATGTCCACAGATTTCCTTCTAATTTACACAGTTTGTAGATGGTCATGATAGAACCCTCATGTTGAAATCTTACGATCTGGGATGCTGCACTTCTCGAGAAATCTTCACTCAAATATCGACAGTTTATTACTCGCGAGTAATAAACTATTCCTGACACTACAGAACGGTGCGCAAACCGTGCCAGTTTTTTCCCTAAAGATCTCTACTTTCTGAGATTACCATTTTAGCTAAAACCTTCGCAGGATTTCTTTTTTGGAACGTTTAATGGTTGAACTGTGGCATTGGTAAGATCAAAAAACCGAATTGTTCACAAATTTACATGAAACTTATACAGTTTGAAGATAGTTATGGTTGAAACCTCGCACCGAAATATTTCTGCCTAAAATGTTGTATTTTGGGAGAAAAGAGTAAACGAAATAGTTTAAATCTCACCGAGATCTAAACTATTTTTCGGAACAGTACGGCGTTGAATGCTGCATTTTTGTGAAACAAATGAAGCGGTTTTCACAATTTTCTCGAGACTCGGTTGGCGGATTGAGCTGACATTTTCACAGGTGTGCTATTTCATGCATATGTTGGATCCGACAACGTATGGATGCTATTCTTTGACCTCGACCAATGTTGTGTAGGGGCTTTAAACGGAAGCGCACCATTTGAAGCACAGCTTACCTGACGGAGACTCGTTCAGGCCAAAGTGTCTGAACATGTCCTCAAATTGGCTGAACATGTCCTGCACGTCATCCTCGAACCTGAAGAACAGTCCGCCTCCGGAAGGCGGGAACCAACCTCCTCCGTGACCTCCACCAAAGGTCATGTCCTCGTCCGCATCATCGTCGCCATCGTTACGGCCGCTCTGACCTCCGCGGAATCCAAAGGGTGGAGGGGAATGGGAAAAGTCTGGGCCTTCGGCGTCACTGAAATCAAAATGCAAAGGAATGTGAAGTACGGTAATACAAAAATGCAACTCATGCAAATTACCTTCTAACTTACCTTCTGAATAGCTCACAAACTTTGAGGATTTGACGTTTTGGTTCTAAATCTAAGTACTCCTCGCAACCAGTCAGGTTGGCCCTCTAACTTTGTTCAGATATCATGATTTTGGGGGAAACTGGGATCTGTAACTTGTAAACTGTCCAATTCCTCGGCAAGTGGTTGTGCCAGGGCCCGGACAATGACTAGTGACCGTGTCTGCATGACAATAGGTGGTTTATTGTTAGTCCGAGTAACTTGGACCCTTACAATCGCCCTTTTTAAAAATGTTGAGGTTTCGGGCGTTAGTAAGGTCCAAGGAAAACTGCTCGGAAACACTGTAAGTAACTATGTGTTCGACTCCATGACTACCCCCGACCAAAACCCCCAGATTTTACCCCGAAAATACCCGTGAAACCGTCCCACGCACCCATCTTTGGATTAAGTGAGAATCACCGATTTCAATACTGGTCATTTGTTTTACGGGAGAGAATCTTCTCGATAACCTGAGGGAAAATTTCTCCTTTTTCCCAAAACGTGAGTAAAACAAATGACCAGTATTGAAATCGGTGATTCTCACTTAATCCAAAGATGGGTGCGTGGGACGGTTTCACGGGTGTTTTCGGGGTAAAATCTGGGGGTTTGGGTCGGGGTAGTCATGGAGTCGAACACATAGTTACTTACAGGGTTTCCGAGCAGTTTTCCTTGGACCTAGTTGCGGTAACCGTAACCCTCATCCTCCCGAAGGTCGGAGACCTGAGGGAGGATGAGGGTTACGGTTACCGCAACTACCTTGGACCCTACTATCGCCCGAAACCTCAACATTTTTAAAAAGGTCGATTGTAAAGGTCCAACTCCAAGTTACTCTGACTAGTTTATTGTGGATTCAGGATTTTTTTCGCATCCTTTTACAGCGTAAGCATTTAAAGTTAAAAAAAATGATCATTATATTATTAGAATATTACACTTACACTACACCACTACTAGTCACTACTCACTATATTAGAACCGTATAGTACTAGTAGTAGTACTAGTAGTAGTATTACCATGGAGGAAGGAAAATACCATGGTATAGCGTAGTCATTCAGTATGATCTTTCCGGATGATGTAAGACCTAACTCCTCAGACTTCTTGACTGAGACATTTGCCGACGTGACGGCGTCTCAATTAATGACGTTTGCGTGATTTTACAGATTGTCACAAGAAAAAACGACGATAAAGACTTACTCTTCACCATGTCCAAAGCCTTTCGGACCACGAACACCAAAAAATGACCGGAAAATGTCGTTGAAATCCATAATTTGTATTCTGTAATTTCAGAAAAGTTTTGCCTCGCCTGGTCCTTTCTGCTACATGCATTGTATAACTATGATAAGGTCGCGCACATTATCAACGGTCTTTCTAGAAAGTCTAGGAACACGACAGAACCCTACTACCGTACATTAAGTCAACGGCTGTTTTCTCCACAGAACTATTGATTGGCGCACGGCTATCATTGAAAAATACACACAGGTCCGGTGCATCGTCGGGTGACGCAAAACAGCCGTAGAGGTATTTCCCAGATGCGATAGAATACGTCATGACTATTTTTAGCCACTGTTGTGGACGGAATCCCCTCCGCATGTAAACAACCGAGGCTGATGCAACGATGCGATCAGATGACTGGATATAATAAACACACGTGTAAAACCACGTCAGTTCATGCTTTGAAAAGTAACATTTACGTGTGATTATGCTACTGGTCAGTCAGAAATGTTGAGCCTTCACTTCGTGAGCATAAATTGCGTGACATTTGGCAAGGGACATTCACTTGTCGACTTATCAAAATCAGTTCTCGATCATCAACACGTACGTACACCGAAGATTTGCACACCGACTGTACACTCATTTGACTGTATATTGATTCGACGTTCCTCATTGTCATTGGCACGCAACTTGTTTTAGCAGCCAATACTAGTTATCTTGTGTACAGTCAACCTGGTTTCTCCACTGGCAGAGCCATCTGGACTTCTCGGAAAGTAGTCTAGCTTTCGCAGTTTCGTGGACGATCTTTCACCCCAACAATGACGACTTCGCTCCCTAAGATTTGCGCAGTGGCTCTGGTGCTCGCTGCTGGGAGCACCGATGGTAGAATTCTGACCAGCCAAATAGGGTGAGTGAATTTTGCTTTGAAGCCAGTCATTCGTTAAATTGAGCAAATTATCGTTGCCACCTCAGACTCACAAATTTCTAGGAGAAACCCTGCAGTAGACAGTTTGCAAAATATTTGTATAAATCCTCATGTTTTTATTACTTTCTTTTATTAAGCAAATTTTGGAAAATGGCAAAACAAATGTGACTGGACCACAACTTGAACCCGAGACCTCTGGTTTTGCATGTTGTGCATACCAGCGCTCTTACAATCTGAGATATCGAGCCCTTAGATGGTGACCTCTTCCCGAATAGTCAACTACTGACTTACTGTATAGTCTTTGCCAGAGTTTGATGGCACTAGCCAGAACATTCAACCACTGCTGTTTTTTTTTGCTTTTCCACCACTACAGCATATTGGAAAAGTCTTACCATTTGTTCTGATTTTTGTTTGTCCTACTTTTTCTTCTTCGTCTCAATTAAATCTGAATCTGGTGTCATATTTGATCTTCGTTTTAATAGTATCAGGTCAAGATTGACTAACATTCTTCAAAACAAGAACATCTGATGTAATCATTCGCTCTTTTTTTGTATTAAAGGTGCAACCATGGAAGGTTCAACTCGATGGTCAGTCCTCGGCTGACCACTGGCCTCCGTCCCCCTGCAGGCCACCTCGTGATGAACCCACTCCTCAGGGATCCCTGGGGTGACCGGCGTGACCTTTGGCACGACCCCTGGGGATGGGGTCACCCGCTCTCCCCGGGAGAGAGGTGGGCTAGCTCCTGGGGCCTGTCCCCTTCGCTGGGGTCATCACTGCTAGGTCGCTGTCGCTGCGGCAAGGAAACCCCGGGTGAACACAAGGTAAGATTTCTTGCAAGTAGCATTGGACATTTGGACTGAATTCCAACTCAAACTGAATTTCATAGAGTCGCTTGAGCGTGAAATCTGCTAAGCAGGAAAGGTTTTCCCTGTCTAAATGGGATAACAAACCAACGTGGAGTGTCATGCTAGTTGCTGATGACTTGTATTCCATTCTTCTTTAATTGACTGGAAACCAAAGTGAAGTTTTTGGTTGGCAAGCTGATCCTATGAATCATGACTTATATTGCACTTTAAAAGCAAATTTTGGCTCTATGAAAATATTGCTTCATAATCAAGGAGTGAAGGAGTTTTTCATCAAACCTAATCCAGAGGGATTAATTTGCATTTTGAAAGTTATTTTTTTTCTTATGTTTTTCAAATTGTGTGTTCCTGACATAACCTTCCCTCAAGTTAAAAAAAGATGGCAGTTTCTGACTCCACTATAGGAAAAAGAAGCTTGCCAATATGTTTGTACTAGATCCCTAAATGACAGCAGGAAATGAGCTTGACTGTGATATTTATTGTGGAGTCCCTTTAAGATCAGACCATCAGGCACTCTACTTTTATTTGAAATTTGCATTTTGGTCATTTGAGTCAGTGAGCAGTTTGTAACATGTTCGGATATTACTGTAAGCGTTAAAGGGATAGCACAACATTGGTCGAGGTCAAAGAATAGCATCCATACATTGTCTGATCCAACATATGCATGAAATAGCACACCTGTGAAAATTTCAGCTCAACCCGCCAACCGAGTCTCGAGAAAATCGTGAAAACCGCTTCATTTGTTTCACAAAAATGCAGCATTCAACGACGTACTGTTCCGAAATTTTTTTTAGATATCGATGAGACGTAAAATATTTATTTACTCTTTTCTCAAAAAATACAGCATTTTAGGCAGAAATATTTCAGTGCGAGGTTTCTACTATAACCATCTTCAAACTGTATAAGTTTCATGTAAATCTGTTAACATTTCTGTTTTTCGATCTTACCAATGTTGTGTAGGGGCTTTAAACTGAAAGTACAGGTTGGGTTTTGTGGAGCGGTTATTTTCAATATGATGCTTTTTTTTTTAATCAGATGCTTCAACTTCAAGAGAGGAACGTCTTAGATCACCGGGGCCATCATCAGGATACTGAAAACCGCAGAGAGGCGGAGAGAGAAGGGGGTTCCAACCAGCGGGAGCAGAAGGAGTGCCAGGGGAAGAGCAATGAACGGACAGTGAGGAAGCAGTCGCAGCGGGACAGAGAGAGAATGAGGAAGGAGGCAGAGCTGCGCAGGGTGGAGGAGGCAAGACGGTCGCAGGATGGTGTGAATGAGCAGCTTCGAAGGCAGGATGAGGGGAGGGAGATGAGGCAGAGACAGGATGAGGAGAAGGAGATGAGGCGGAGGCAGGATGAGGAGAGGGAGATGAGGCGGAGACAGGATGAGGTAATGAGGCAGAGACAGGATGAGGTGAAGGAGATGAGGCGGAGGCAGGATAAGGTGATGAGGCAGAGACAGGATGATGAGAAGGAGATGAGGCAGAGACAGGATGCGGAGAAGGAGATGAGGCAGAGACAGGATGAGGAGATGAGGCGAAGGCAGCATGAGAAGGAGATGAGGCGGAGACAGGATGAGGAGAAGGAGATGAGGCAGAGACAGGATGAGGAGGAGATGAGGCGAAGGCAGCATGAGAAGGAGGTGAGGCGGAGACAGGATGAGGAGAAGGAGATGAGGCAGAGACAGAATGAGGAGGAGATGAGACGAAGGCAGCATGAGAAGGAGATGGGGCGGAGACAGGATGAGGAGAAGGAGATGTGGCAGAGACAGGATGAGGAGGAGATGAGGCGAAGGCAGCATGAGGTGAAGGAGCGGCTTCGGCAGCAAGATGAGGAGAGGGAGATGAGGCGGAGGCAGGGTGAGGAGAGGCAGGGCAGGAATCAGAGACAGCCGAGGGTCGAGGTGGCCGTGCTGACCGTACCAGGATATGCGCCGGAGGACATCTCCGTCCGGACATCGGGCGGCAGGCTACTGGTCAGCGGCAGACACGTCTGCGACTGCAGCGAGCAGTGCGCGGAGAGGGAATTCCAGCGCGGCTTCCCCGTCCCGGCGGGCGTGGACCCGGCGGGTCTGAGGGCCCAGCTGACGGCGGACGGGCGGCTGACGGTCACCGGAAGCCGGGGGCGCCTGTCGCTCCAGTCAACGGACGGCGGAGCCGCCGCGGCTGCCACTGTCGTCACCGTGGAGGGGGACGGTTCGTTCCCTCCCCGCTCCTCCTCTCCGGACCCCAGCTGCGGAGGAAGGAGGAGAGGGTTCAATCTGAAGAAGATGAACAAGAGGACGGGGGAGATCCTGGAGGATTACAAGGTGCTGGACGAGGAGAGAACTTTTGAGGACGAGGTGGACGAGGACGGAGTCACTATGGAGGTTGAAGATTAACTCGCAACTCGACTGAAAACTTTTCACCGCAAACCTTCCACTATAAAAAACTTTTCATTTTTGTCAGGGAAGTTATTGTAAAAGATATTGATGGTATTGTAAATAGAATAAATTTCATACGAGTCTTTTGGTTTTTCAGCAAAATTATGGGAATGTCAACGGCTTTATTTGAAGAGGTGGTCATAATTGAGCAGAAATATATTTGAAGTATTTTTTTTTTTTAATTTTGCAAACGGCTCACTAACTAAAATGACCTGCAATACAAAAATCTCAAAAGTTAGAGGGCCTGGCATTTCGATCCTAGCAGGACCTTTCTCAAAAGCATTTAGCCATTTCTGGGGAATTTTGTCCAACACTTAGCTGAGGGTCTGGATCTGTGTCTAGTTTTGTCTCTATCGCCCAAACAGTCTCTTCTCCTAGACCACAGCCAAAAGTCCTCTGTATTTATGCCTTGGACTTTAGATTGGATGGAAGGAAGGGAGACAGGGGCCGAGGCAGAGACCAAGCCAGGGGTTGGGAGTTGGTCGCATGTAATCTAAATGGAATTAGAAGCAGCTTGGTGTCAGGGAGCTAGACCCTAAACAATAGCAACACAAACCCATCTAGCCACACCAGTGTCTGGTTGTCACTGGATACAATTCTGTTTTTCCAAAGTTGAGCAAATCTTACTCAAACCAATCAGAAAGCTGAGAATTGTGCAGTTTTGTTCACCAAAGCTATTTATTCACTGTATTAAATATCAGAGGCATTCTGCAGAATTATAAATGTTGTTACTCTTTTTACTGGTTAGGATTGGCTTTAAATGCATACTTTTGATCACTCTTACCGCTTTGTATGAATACTACAACATTTCTGGTTTGTTTTACACTTTTCTACTTTGAGAAAATTTGTACTGTTTTTGTGTACTTTGTATTTTTGGATTAGGAAATAACTTTGTTGTAGGGAAATATGTTTTAAATAATGTAACACTTGACAAAAGAGAGCAAAGAAGGTTGTTAACCAATTAGATTAACCACTAGTGGTATGGTTCATCTGTGTTCTGCCATAGGCATGGTGTGAACCAGTAACCGCAAAATTCTTCAAAACTATACCTTTCAGCTGTTCTTTAGTATGGCTTGAATACACATTTATGGGTTGAAATGCATAGTTACAGTCAAATTTTGCAAATCAATAACAAAAAGAAACTTCAGCATTATCCCTTTGAATTTTTAAATGTTATACAACTACCATGTTTCATCCACACCTAATAATTTTACCCCTAATTTTTACATAAAGTACTGCCGAAAATGTTGAAATGGTTTCACTTTTTTTCACTACAAAATGGAAATTGTACAAAAGTGGATTGATCGTATGACTCCTCTAACGCAAAAATCTGCTTGAAAATGGAAATAAAAGGCCGTAAACAATCAAACATTGTTGGTATTTGTATTTACACATACTTTTGCCTTTGTCTAAGTCACTGGAAATAACCCAAATAATGTGAATCATGAAAACAGCCAAGAAGATTTGACTAGACCGGGACTTGAACACGGGCATCTATAAAAGTAAAACTCAAAATCTGTAGAAGAGCCAATGTCGGGCATCTTAGTGCTTAACAACTGATGCCCCAACCCCAATTAAAGACAGTTGACTATTTTGGGAAGGCCCCCACATAAGGGCTTGCTAGTTCAGGTGGCAATGCACTGGTACGTTACACCACAGGCCTGGATTCAAGTCCTGGATCAGTTCCCGGTTTGTTGCTAGTCTTCATAAATTGTTTATAATGATTCCCAGTCACTTTCCTTCTTCGTCTTTGTTTGAACATGATGGGATCTTTAAGCGATGCATTTACATAGGCAACAGAAGAGCAGTTGGCTAGTCAAGTTTTTATCAAAGTGTCGCACGGCAGTGTCTAGGCGTTTGAAAACTGAACATTGGTCAGATAAGACTTGAAGGTTTGCGTGGTGGAAATACTAAGTGGAAGATTTGCTGTGACACCATGTAACACTTCTCTTTCAAGAAGGAGCGTGGCTCTGAAAAGAGCCGGAAACTCAACGTTTCGGGTGCCCGTCATCAGGAGACTCCTGACAAGTGCTACACGGTGTCACCACAAACCTTCCTCTGAACATTGGTCCTCATGAAAAACGATAACGTTTCGCACAATATCGTACAACCGTCGTACACAGATGCTGCGTAATGTCTATTCATCAGCCTCACTGTGCCCGCACACTCCAAGCCTGCATGCGAACAGCACCCTCGCTGGGTTGTGCGCGGCAGGGATCGGAACGGGTCGTCGACATTCAGTTAGAAACCGTATTTCATTTGTGTGTCCTTCCTGGTTTGTCTGTTGTTGGCCCACTGGTTCTTCAGCTCTAACTCCCTCTCCTTGGCCTGAAATTGGGGGAAAACAGAGATCAGAGATTCAAAAAAGGAGAAAATGGAAAAATTATTACCGGTAAGCGCTTTAAACATTAGAGTGACATACAAAAATGATACAAAACTACTTTCTGGCTAAAACGATCTGGCTAAAACGATCCTAGCAGGATCTTTCTCAGAGGCAGAGGCAGAGGCAGGGACCATTCTTAAAGGCACTGAAAGGTTCTGCTCGGATCAAAACATCAGGCCCTCTATACTTTTGAGAATTTTAACATTATTAAAACTTGTTTTCAGCATTTCAAATATTTGATTTCAATTGGATTCGATAAGAAATAGCTGAAACAATTGTAAAGTTGCTTTGCAGTTGCTGAATCTGATGGTCAATCAAAAAGATCTTAAACAAATAGAGGACTAGATATTACAATCCTTTCTGCCGTTCAGAAAGCTCATATTATTAAAATCCTAGTCATACTAGAGGCGGAGTGACCCGGTGTAACGATCTCAAACGGGCACCCGTGCTGAGTTGAGCCGTGACGTCACTGGCTCACCTGAGCACGTTGCAGCAACGTTCTCAGCTGCTCAGCGTGCTCAGATGAGTCAGTGAACCAAGCACGTAAGGGCGTCCTTCATTGAATGTTGTTTATGATTTTCCCCGAACGGACACAGTTTGCTTTTGATTGTACGAAGTCAGTTGATACACCCTTATTACGGGGAACAACTGTAGCATTTCTTCCCCAATGTAAAACTGCAAGTTCTAGGCCTAGGTACTAGGCTCCGTACGTACTGAGCGAGTTGGTAAATAACTACGGGTCAACGAACGTGTCTGAAAGCGCTGCATTGCCAATGGCCGTATCAACGCAGCACGGCCTTCAAAATGGACAACTACCATGCGCACTGCGCATGACGTTTTTATCCATATATGGTAACAGTCTCATCTGAGCATGGGACCCGGATCAGACCGCTACACCGGTATTGAAAACTCTGCATATTTGTGGATATTCAAGGTGAATATTTTTACTGCATTCTAAATGGTCCTACTGAGTTCTGCCTTTGAGAAAGGTCCTGCTACATTTAGGAGATTCACATTTCGGTCAAGTAAGCAATGTTTGATACATTTTAGTATATCCCTCAAAAGCAGAACTCAGTTTTTTTATGCACAAAGTAAGCAGGTCTTGTTTGGGTCTGTCTGAGGGTTGATGGCAAATGAAAAATGCTGGCCAGTGATGGGAAATAAATCAAAGATTCCAAGGGGATGGCGTTTCACGGCTGCGGGATTGCGCAGTTTGCATCAAGGCCCCCGTTATGCCGTTACCTGATGAGCCAAGTACGTAATCTGATGCTTCCTCTTCTGCTGTCCGGACGGCAACTGCTCCTTCCTCTGCCGCACGGCGCAAACCCCCCCAAAACAAACAAACGAGAAAACAGATCAACAAAACAAATTAAAGCCAATTTGGAGGCAATTGAGAGAGGGGCTTCTCCCCTCCTGGGAGTTGGGGAGGGGGGGGGGTTTAATTGATTGTCGGGGCATTTAAAAGGTTAGGCAGGAACGGCAAAGTGCATTATTTCATCTGTCGGGGGAATCACTGGGGTGCTGTGAGGATGATCGGGTCCATCCAATGGTAAGCATCTGGTGCCTGGGACTAGTCGAATGCTCCATCTCTCTCCGTCAAAGTGACAGGGTGACTCACTGGAACCAAACTAAGACAACAACGCCAACAACTCGCCCCCGCCAATTTCGCAGGGCCCCGCGAAACCGCCGCGAGTGAGAAATGCCTCTATCCAGTGAGTAAGATACCCAAGCCATATACCTCCACGTGATGCTGTTTGTTCTTATGTATTCGGTTATTATTTGCTGACAGGAAAATGAGAGAGGAATGTGGACCCTTGGCTGGCAACCTGCTTTCACAAGGAAATATTTGAAGCAGGAATCAGTGCTTAAGCACCTTAATGACATTGGCCTCCGATGAATCTGTTTGGATAAAAATTATCAATTTTTTTTGTCCTTGCAGGATCTGGGCTCTATTTCATAGAAAGTCTTCAGGAACATTCCTGAATAAAATGCTCCTAAATAGCTTAGGAACAATTTTCAAAAGAAGTTTCCCAACTTAGGATGAAAGAATCTTCCTAAGATTTTAGTTTAAAGATAGGAGTGGATTCTTCCAAAAAATGTTTTATGGAATAAAAATTAAGAATCTTCCTATAGTTAGGAATGTATCTGGACTTGGGAATGATTACTCTTCCTTAGTCCCAGATACATGTACATGTAAAGAATATTCATAGCTTTTATGAAGATGTTCATGTTGGGGTGCCTTTTTTGTTCCTCACCAATTTGGCCCTGAACTCTTTCTCTTCGCTCAGGTTTTTCTTCATCCAGTCCAGGTGGTTGGTCGGACCGATTTGCTCGTCGGCTGCAATGTCTACCACATTAATGGCTTCCCTGCTGACATTGCGCTTCCCCATCAGTCGCTGGAACTGGCGAAAGTCAACAAAACATCATCTTTAAGTAATCAGTATCGACATTGACGTCAACATCGACATACATGTACAACTCATTTGTTAATATCACTGCTCATTGCTCAATTCACTGCTCATTTGCTCAATTCACTGCTCATTTGCTCAATTCACTGCTCATTTGCTCAATTCACTGCTCATTTGCTCATTCACTGCTCATTTGCTTATTCACTTCTCATTTGCTCAATTCAATGCTCATTTGCTCAATTCAATGCTCATTTGCTCAGTTCACTGCTCATTCTGTTCAATTCAATGCTCATTTGCTCAATCCACTGCTCATTTGCTCAATTCAATGCTCATTTGCTCAATTCAATGTTCATTTGTTCAATTCAATACTCATTTACTCAATGCACTGCTCATTTGCTCAGTTTTCAGCTCATTCTGTTAATATCACTGCTCATTTGCTCAATTCACTGCTCATGTGCTCAATTCACTGCTCATTCTGCACAATTCACTGCTCATTTGCTCAATTCACTGCTCATTCTGCTCAATTCACTGCTCATTTGCTCAATTCACTGCTCATTTGCTCAATTCACTGCTCATTCTGTTCAATTCACTGCTCATTTATTTTGCTCAATTCACTGCTCATTTGCTCAATTCACTGCTCATTTGCTCAATTCACTGCTCATTCTGCTCAATTCACTGCTCATTCTGCTCAATTCACTGCTCATTTGCTCAATTCACTGCTCATTCTGCTCAATTCACTGCTCATTTGCTCAATTCACTGCTCATTTGATCAATTCAATGCTCATTTGCTCAATGCACTGCTCATTTGCTCAATGCAATGCTCATTTGCTCAATTCACTGCTTATTTGCTCAATTCACTGCTCATTCTGCTCAATTCACTGCTCATTTGCTCAATTCACTGCTCATTTGCTCAATTCAATGCTCATTTGCTTAATTCACTGCTCATTTGCTCAATGCAATGCTCATTTGCTCAATGCAATGCTCATTTGCTCAATGCAATGCCCATTTGCTCAATGCAATGCTCATTTGCTCAATTCACTGCTCATTTGCTCAATTCATCGCTCATTTGGTCAGTTCACTGCTCATTCTGTTCAATTCAATGTTCATTTGCTCAATTCACTGCTCATTTGCTCAATTCACTGCTCATTTGCTCAATTCAATGCTCATTTGCTCAATTAACTGCTGATTTGCTCAATTCAATGCTCATTTGCTCAATTCACTGCTCATTTGCTCAATTCACTGCTCATTCTGTTCAATTCAATGCTCATTTGCTCAATTCACTGCTCATTTGCTCAATTCAATGCTCATTTGCTCAATTCAATGCTCATTTGCTCAATTCAATGCTCATTTGCTCAATTCAATGCTCATTTGCTCAATTCAATGCTCATTTGCTCAATTCAATGCTCATTTGCTCAATTCAATGCTCGTGTAGCACTTTGATGGCCATTCCCATTGTCACCGAATGTTCAAGGTTCAGATGTTCTCAGTGGCACGGGCATGAATGATTCTTACCTCCTTGTCCTCTGCCAAGCCGGACAAGCTCTCGTTGCTCTGCGCTGGTCCGCTGCCAGTGGGCTGTCCGTCCACGGGCACCTCCGGGTCGGATCCCTGGTACGGCTGGTTGTACTGGCTGTAGTCGTAGCCATAGGGGGCGCTGTACGCCTGAGTCTGGGCGTACTGGCCGGCCGGCTGGCCGTACTGCATGGCGGTGGGCATGGGCTTGGAGAAGGACAGGGGGGCGTCCTGACCGGAGGGTGGGTCGGACGTCTGGAAGGCCGGGGGAGAATCCCGGGGGGTCCCTGACGGTTCTAAGTTGTAGGGGACCGAGCTGGCCACCGAAGGCCAGTCTCGATTGTGCACGGATTCACCGGTCGCTTTTGTTGTAGTTGACGGCGCGGGATTTGCTGAGGAACTTGGACCGTCCTCGCTTGGGGCGCTACTGCTGCTGGTGACGAGCGCCTTGAAACGGTTTACCTCGGAGACTGGGGTCACGGACACGGCAGGGACGGACGGGGCGACGGCGGGCTCACCGAACGAGAAGAACGACGAGGTCCCGGTTTCTTCCTCCTCGTCGTTGCTGCCACCACCACCACCGCCGCCAGCGATTGTCGCTGTCGCGGCGGCACGCTTGGCCGATGCCGACGCCGCTGCAGGTGGCCGCGAGGGGCTCGGCTTGGCGGCCAGCCGCTGGGGCGGCTTAGCGGCCGCTGGCTTCTTGGTCAGCGTGTACGGGATGAGGGTCCGATTGGTTTGCTTCAAGGTGGCGTTGCGGGGCTTCGGGAGCATGGCGAAGAGTTCCGACAGGCCCTATGGACAGCAAGGGGAAATAAACCCCCCCAAAAAGTGTAAATCAGAAATAACAGTGATATACAAAAATGTTGCAAACTGCTTACTGGTTAAAATTACCAAAATGCAAATCATAAAATTTAGTGGGCCTGACGTTTCGATCCTAGCAGGACCTTTCTCAAAGGCAGAAATAAGAGTGATATATGAAATATTCTGATGTCTCCTGCCCTCTTGGTTGCCATGTCTTGCATTTGTCTTCGTTCCCTGTGCCACCAAAAAGAGTGTGGAAGAACACCCACTATCATACTAACCCCAAATCTACAGATTCACAAAACTTGTATGTAGTAAAGAAAATAAGGAGGTAAGGTTAGGGGTTTTGACTTCTAGCAGCCAGGGTCTCTACGGGGTTGACAACCCTACAGTTATGGAAAGATTATTTGCTCACTCAAAACACGATGATCGTGCGCATGCAGCGGAGTGCTCATGCTACATTGGCGAGTCTCCCTAACATGAAACACCCCGACTGCTAACTGCAAGTTTATCGAATGCTTGCGAACACAAAGCACGTGTGTTATGTACGCAGGAAGCAAGATGTCGGGCAACAGAAGAAGCATGGCACCTTGCCTATTGTTAACCTATGTACAGTACATGTACATCTTAATAACACGTACATCTTAATAACATGTACATCTTAATAACATGTACATCTTAATAACATGTACATGTAGGCCTGACGTTTCGATCCTAGCAGGACCTTTCTCAAAGGCATTTTAAGATTTAAATTTTAAGATTTACATTTTGGTAATTTTAGTCAGTAAGCAGTTTGCAACATTTTTGTATATCAACATGTACATGTAGCTAGCATCCGTACGGAGTGTGACGAGATCTCCCTGTTTCAGTCTTAGGAGCAAATGGCTCCAGTCCCTGGTTCTGTTTGGTTTGAGTCGACTGTCCACTCCGTCTTATTTCTACTGCCACATTTCCAATCAAGTGAAATGTTGAAATAGTGGGCCGCTTTTCATCAACTCTGACGGCACCAACGGGTGATTCTGGTCTAAAATATTCAATTAAAGAATAATATATAGTATACTTTCATTTACTGATGTACTGTCTCACTTATACTTCATTTCAAAGAGAAAAACTTGCGAAAGTGTAATGAAGACGACATTGTTGAAGAAAAGACAATGCTGCAGCTTATATGGTGGTGTGGAGGCCTGAATCTTATCTTTGAGTTTTGTGGCTTAAAGTCCCTACACAACATTGGTAAGATCGAAAAACAGAAATGTTCACAGATTTATATGAAACTTATACATTTTGAAGATGGTTATAGTAGAAACCTCTCACTGAAATATTTCTGCCTAAAATGTTGTATTTTGGAAGAAATTAGTAAAAGAAATAGTTTACGTCTCACCGAGATCTAAACTATTTTTCGGAACAGTACGGCGTTGAATGCTGCATTTTCGTGAATCAACTTAAGCGGTTTTCACGATTTTCCCGAGACTCCGTTGGCGGATTGAGCTGAATTTTTCACAGGTATGCTATTTCATGCATATGTTGGATCAGACAACGTATGGATGCTATTCTTTGACCTCGACCAATGTTGTGTAGGGGCTATAAACAACGGACAGCTTATAATAATTCCAAAAATTACGATACATGTATACAGTTGTATGCATGTAATAAGCAGCCATTTTGTTTTCAAACTCCCCCGTCAGTCCACCTACGCCTCTGAGGAAGTTTGGGAGGCAACCGACTAACCATTGCCTTACATGCAACCCACTACTCCACTACTCCGCTGGGCCTACAAATTAGCCTCCGCGCTTTACACAAGCAAACAAATGACTCTTCTTTTGGAGTGGCTGGTAAACTCATAACTCGCCTCGATTTTATTGTTCACAAATTATTTACAGGCTTGGATGTAAACGGAGAGAGATATGATGAGCAGATATAAGTATAGCAAGGTTCATTTCATACTGAGGAGCAGTTTTTTTTTAATAGAATAAATAACCTGTTGTTAATTCATCTGGGGAGTTTGAGGAAAGCAAGGATTGGGATGAATAATTATGTATGATCGATCTACAGGTATAATAATTCAGAGATGTAAATTACATTTTAAAAATCATTTTCAAAATAATCTTTCTATTTTCAGATTTTAACAGAGCAGTATAAAAATGGTATAAATATTCTACATCTTCACCTAGAACATGAAACAATTTCAGGCTTTGTACAAAATCTTTACACGCAGTGACTATGTTAAAAATGTACACGTACATGTCATCTTCTAAGAAAACTTTATGCTGAACATAATCTACTTTCTGGTCCAAATTTTGCAAGCCATTAAAAATGTTTATTACTAATATTATTATTATTTATTTATTCGGCCAAGGAAAACAAACAAGAAGTACATTCAAGGTGAGAAAGGTCATACAGTCTGTATCATGGAAATTCAAGATGGGAGATAAATTGTTGGGAGTAAAATGAAATTGATTATTCATGATCTATTTTCTTTGGGAAGAAAGCAATTATTTCCTTTTATATAAATGGCCCAAAGGTGGATTCCTAAAGTTTAAACATACACTTTATCTTTGAGCTGATAGCAATAATTTCATATTCAATGATATCTATGATAAGTTACCATGGTATACCTGCCACTATACAGATTTGAATCCACTACATGACCACATCTAGATTGGTGGTTAAGACGTCTGCACTAGAAAACAGGATTATTGAAAGCAGGGCTGGGGAAAAAAAAGCTAGAAAGCCAAGTCTTTGTGATTCCCAACTGCATTTCTTCAGTATTCAGGCAAAACACCGAGCATGCAGTGTGACACAAAATCATATCAATGTCAGCAATATTGTTTCATAAAAGTAAAAAAAAATGATTGGTCAAACAAATAACGGAGAAACTGACTAGGAACTTTTAAACAATTAAGAAAAACATGGCAAAGATAACCATTTTTAAAATTTAAAAAAGATTGTTCAAATTTTAGGAAGTCATTCTAGCAGGATTGAAACTTTAGACTGTCACTCTCTCATTCCAGGTATTTATTGTGTGTAAGAAGTTGACAATTTGTATTGTTTTGATAACTTCAAATTAAAAGTAGAAAAAGCTGTCAAGAGGTCAAAAGACGGCATTTTCCTACTACAAGTACCCCGTTTCTAAAGGTCTGGATAGTTGAGATGGTACGTATAAGAGCGCTGGTACACAAAACCAGAGGTCTCGGGATCAAGTACCGGTCCAGTCAAAGTTTTTTCTTTGCCATTTTAAAATTTACTCAGATAATTATGTCCGTATTCATATGAGTTTACTGTACTCCACAATGCAAAATCAGATGGGATACAATGTAAATACCGGGTAATATTATTTCTGCAGTGTACATTTTCCTGTGTAAAGGTAAACACCCAACTACAGCATGTATCGTACATGAATGTATACCCGTACTACATGTTTGTAAATAGATCATACTGATGGCTATGGTAATTAATTAGTTAACTGCTTCTGACTGACACCCACATATTGGTGAACGGCCAATACCTAAGGCTGGATAGCTGAGTGTTGGTATACATGTACATGTATGTACAGTATAATACCCACGATTAGGTTCAAATTACCATCTAAATTAGTTCAGGGCTTTTTTTAGACTTGGGTGTCAAATTCATAGATAAAAAATTACCACTAAGCTTACATTCACTGTTGGTTGAGAGTGTAAATGCAGTATTCTTGGCAATGCATAGTGAGGGCATGTTAGGAGTAATAATTTCATGTACACATGTTATGGGTTTTCCAGCAATGCGTAATATGTGCATAACAGCTAGCTTTCAAGTAGGTGGTCGCAGGCTCGCAGCATGCTCATATTAACTGTTTGCCCCGCTTGACATACTGTGATATCAAGCAACGAGTGCCCAGTGCTTTGCCCAATACATGATGGAAAATTCTCAGGAAGCTTGGACGGGATTCGAACCCTCGACTCCCGCTTTCCAGTGCAGGCGTCTTAACTACTTGACCACCGAGCTGGTCGAGGTTGAGTGGCGGATTCAAATTCATGTGGCGGCATCAAGCAAAGCACTGGGCACTCAGTGCTGATTACATCGAGCAGTGCAAAGTCAAACCGTCATTGAATTACATTCTCCTTGATGCAATCATGCATGTTATACAGTATCTATGAGCATGCTGTTAGCTACGTATGCTCACTGTTTTGTCTGACTGCCTGCTTGACAACCTGATAATCATAATAAAGCTACGTACATGTATGTGCCAGCTACTTTACGTTTCGGTCAAGCACACAGCATTACATTTCCAAGAAATATAATGCTTTGAGAAAGGTCCTGCTAGGATCGAAACATCAGGCCCACTAAATTTTAAAATATAAAGGATATGACATTTTCATCCGAGCAGGAGCTTTCTCATAGGTTAGGGCATTATGCCTTTTAGTTTTATGAAGGTCCTGCTAGGATCCAAACCTCAGGCCCTCTATACCTTTCCCGGATGTGCAGTAGGGTCATTCAAGTCTGTAGTTTTGCAACAGTTTTGTAAATCACAATTTTATATTTCCCTACTTTGGAAAGAGATACATCAACGGCAATGACTGTATGTTGACAGGACGATCCACAATTTCAATTCGAAATGACAATCTAGAGTCTATGGTTGCTAACTTGCTAGTCATGGAAAAGGTACACAGAGAGTCGGGGACTTACTTCGAGTTCAACAACAGATTCATATTATTTCCATAAAGTCAGAGATCGTTTACGGTTGCACCACATGCAAATATAATTCTCTGTTTTAAGTCTCAAAGGTCCTGCTAGGATCGAACGTTGAGGCCTCCTCAATTTTGAGATGTGCATTTTGGTAATTTTAGTCAGTATGCATTTTTAGTCAGTATGCATTAGTCCAGAAACAACTGAGGGGCTCAATGAATAGGAAACAGTACACCCTCTCTAATGTCAAGAGTAAGCACACTGTCAGATCCCTCAGGGTTTTTTTTCTTCTCAGAACCCCAGAACTGATAGTCAGAGATTAAATTTCATGCAGTTCGACAGCAAAAGAAGAAATAAAAGTAAAAACCACTGATGCATCTTATTGAGGTCAATAGGATAACGGTGAAAGACCTGCAAAGACACTGCACAGATTTGCTGGTCTGCTTCATACTTGGACAAGCCCGAGGAAAGTCAGAGAAAAACGTTCATTACATGACACATGTATTCGTAAAGTTTTTGCACTTTTCAATAGTTCTCTCTAAAAATGTACATCTACACTGTAAATCTCAGGAATAGACCTCATTTTGGCACTGAAAGAATGACTTGTACGCTGTCGCTTATACGGAGGTGGCAGGATGTTGTGCGCTTAAATTTCAATCGCTCGAGGTGGACTGGTTTCCGTTTTCACTGGCCTCTCCCGCGAGGAGGGCCTCTTTCCTGGTGGCGTTACAGAGGAGTGCGGCGGCGGACGAGGGGTAGCTCAGCTCAGGGTTGACCGATAGCCTGTCGATGGCCTTCACGCAGTAGGACCAGAGGTGCTTGCGCTCGGTCAGCGGCGAGGGGCATATCTTGAAGGTGCCCTCGCGCAGGGCCTCCACGCGGACAGGGTCCAGTTGCCGCTTGCCGTGCCGGCCCAGGCAGGAGGCGCCCAGGCGCTCGCCGGGCGTGAAGAGGATGTCGGCCAGCTGGCAGGCCACGTTCAGCCGGCTGTTGGTCAGGAAGGTGAACCGCCGCAGGACCGAGGCCTTGATCTCCACCTTGGCGATCTTGCCGGCCGCGTCCCGCTCCGTCACGTCCAGGACCAGAGACAGCCGCAGCGGGAGGCTCTCCGCGTCCGGCTCCGGCTCCCGGGCCTCGGCGACCAGATCGGCCAGGGACCTCTCCCTCTCCCCCGGGTCCTGGAAGCTGGTGGGCAGCCACTTGCCGTGCCGCGGCATCTTGCCCTTGTTCTTGCGGATGCGGACGATGTGCCGGGAGGCGGCGTCGATGGACTTGACGCACTCGTGCCACTGGTGCTTCTTCTGGTCCTCGGGGCACGGGCAGAGCTTGAAGACAGCGTCCGTCAGCGCCTGCATGCGGATGGGGTCCAGGGCGGCCGGCTTGCGCCAGCCGCTGCAGTTGCAGATGCAGCGCTCGTCGTCCGTGAAGAGAACGTCGGCAAGGCGGCGGGAGATGGAGCTGCGGTCCTTGATGTACGGCATCAGCGAGTGCAGGATCTCCCCCTTGACCTCCAGCCGGGTCACGCCGCCGTGGGCGTCCCTCTCCACCACGTTCAGGATGCTCTGGATCTTGGGCGGGAGGCTCTCGAAGACGGCCGCCGAGTAGATGACCGGCGGCATCTGGAAGTAGTCCGCCTCGTAGTCGTCCGGGGAGAGCTGGGCGTTGCTCCCCGGGCTGCTCCCCGGAGCGCTCTGCCTCTTGGCGGCGTGCGCCGCCTCGTAGTCCAGCTTGAACAGCTTGGAGGTGCCCTTGTAGCGCATGAGCGTCTGGTACGCGTAGCGGTCGCTCTCCGGCGCCGCGGCCGGGCTCAGCTTAATCAGCACGGGCTGATCGGCCGACGCATTTGGAAACACAATCTTGGGGTCGGAAGAGGCCGCCGGGTGGCCCGGGGCGTCGGGAAGCAAGAGGCTCTCCCTGATCGAAGGGCGCGACCCCAGACCGTCGGGCACTGTCGACGGAGCCGTGAGGGTCAAGCTGCAAGGCGACGAGCTCTCACTGCCGGAAGAGGTTTCGGGTGGGAGGGTCGGCAAGGGAGAGTCGTTAAGAGCCGTCGTGAGTTGGACAGGGAAAGGACTGGACGTCAGAGTGGATGCGGCATCAACCCGGTCATTGCTGGCGGAGAGCTCCAGGAGTTTCTTGACCTTCTCCTCTAGGATCTCAATGCGCCGGAGGCACGCCTTGCAGCAGCTGCTGTGCACGTCGGGAGGCGCCCGGGCGGAGGAGAGCGATGGGTGAGCGTTGGCGGCCATCGCCGGGTAGAGCAAAGGCTGGGCCAGTCCCAGGCCGGGGGCGCCCAGGGGGAACCGGGCTAGCCCGGCCTGGGGGTTGATAGCCGACGGGCCCACGGCGCCAAACGCCAGCGGGTTCAGCAGGTGCTTCATGGCTAGGCTGTTTGAGTGACTCCCGGCCGCCGCGCTGATAGGGGCGCCGTACGGCAGCGAGCCCGGGACGGCGGCGGCGGTGCCGTCCAACCCCGGCGGCGCCTGCAGGAAAGAGCCCAGGGCCGGGTGCAGCGGGCCCAGGAGGGGGTTGACCTGAAACTGCAGGGCCGGCGGCAGGTTCTGGAGGAGGCCGGGCAGGGGAGCGGCGCTGGTCACAGCGGCACCTGCAGAGGCCACCGGGGACCCGCTGCTGCCACCGCCGCCAGCGGCCAGCAGAGCAAGCTGCTGCTGCTGTACCTCCAGTTTTTTCTGCAGCTGCTCCATGGCATTGCGGCTGAAGTCCAGCAGCTCCTCCATGCTGCGCCCCTCCTCCTCCTCGGAGGCCCTCTGCTTGCCGGCAACAGGCTTCCTCCTGACAAGTCTGGGCTCCAGACCAGCGGCTAGTCTGGCACTGGCCTCCTGTGAGAAAAAACAAAAAAGACGGAATAAAACCTACTGTGCTGATATTGAAACTTAGGACACAATTACTCCCTTCAATATCTACTGTAAATGAATAGTGTTGCAGCATATTATCTATTTATTAATCTTGCAGAATTTCTAAGACTAGGTATGCCATGGACATATAAGAATCATTGTCAAATCCTGTGCAAAACAAACAAACAAACCAATGTGCTGTGAATCTTGACACAGAATTACTTCCTTCAAAATTTACCCCTTAATTTAATGAATACGCAGTCTTATTTCTACATTTCTTTTCCTGAATCACTTTCTTCTAGAATATCGTTTTAAAAGACAATGCCAAGGAGATGTAAGAATCTATTTTCGGAGGAATATTCATTTCTTTTTAATCTGTCCAAGTTTGTATTTCTTAAAACTAAATCTGTAATTATCTTTTATAGTTTCAAATCTTAAGGCTCAATCCGCTCAAGTTTGTGGATTATTAGGATGGAAATTGGTGAAAGGGTAAAGCACAGCGTGAATGGGGACTCACCGTTAGGCTTCCACAGCCGAGGTGGTTCAGACTCCCAGTCACGGCGCAGGCACTAGCGAGGCTATTGGCCGGCGAGCCCAGCAAATGGTGACCGCGGTTGCGACTGGTCTACAAGTGTGTGGGGGGGAGAAAATGGCCCGGCTGTTAGCGGCTTGGTGGCTGATAGCCGGGCCATTAGTAGCCCTGGGGTGCACCTAAGAGGCACATAAGGGGCCGGGGGAGAGGGGGGGAGGGAAGGCTACATGTACTGTACGTGTACATGTAGCTGGTGGTATTGCTGTAGACCAACAAACCTTGAAATAGCTCATAGAATGGCATTCCTGGCAGGGAATTCCTAGCAGGGCCTTTTCTCAAAGGCAGAATGAATCTGCCTTTGGGAAAGCTTCTGCAAGGATCAGAACGTCAGGCTCTCTGTTTTTATGAGACTTGCATGTAAGTCGTTCAGGTCAGTAGGCCTAAACAGTTTGCAAACTTTTGGTTTGTGATTCTACTCCAAGTTGCATCCCTAACAACTCAAAAATCAAAACCTGGTTCAGGCAAATCTAGGGTTACAAATGACCAAAATCTCAAAAATTAGGAAGGGCATGACGTTTTGATCCTAGCAAGACCTCGTTTTGCCTTTGAGAAAGTTATTGCTCGGATCGCAACATCAGCCATTTTTCTTTTTTCTGAGAGAGATATTACCGTCGATTAAAAGAGGTTCAGCCACACAGTCTTCAGGAAAACCCTTAGAGTACATCTATAAACCTCAACCTTATTACACAGCATCGACAAGTCCAGCAATGCTCCCTAATAGCGCCCTCGCTTGAGTTTGCTTGACCCTCTCTTCACACTCAACTGTACACGCATGCATACATGTATGTGCACCGGCAACTCTAATTCTTGTGTCAAGTGCGACAAACCCTCATTGAATTAAATCGACCACACTGTTACACATTTGGCTCGATGACTCAGAGCACTTTCTGGTCGATCTAGAGACTGACTTACATCGCTTCAATTTCAAGCTCATTGCTTCCCACTCAACACCACTGCGGAGTTGAAAGGCGGGACGGTATCCTCAGGTCCCAGTGGGATATTGCATGCAAGTCTTAATACCTACAAAGAATACCAACAATCTCATCAATATCCTTAAACCTGGTGCGTAATTTCTATTCATTCTTCTGGCGAAACAAAGGCGCGTTATTCAGAAGATGTGCACTTGGAAAGTGTACAAAAAACAAATATTTGAATGCAAAGGAAAAGGTCACTATTGATGAAACACAGCTCATTCCATAAGCGATTACAGAGCCTCACAGAAGTACAAAAGATGAAGTGATTGACAATAAGGGGAACAAAGGGAGTTGATTCCTTACCTTTGCTGGTTTGACTTTCTTCGTAGACGGCTCATCGTCTTCGTCATCAGAGTTTGGCTGGAAGGAATGGAGAGGAGAAAGAGAGAAGAATTCAGTAAAGGAGCTTCCTGGCAGATTGGCTTAAATCAAAACAGCACAGACAACATCCAACACTGTCTGACTTTTTGGATTATCTTTTTGAACTTAGACTGGACCGAGACTTGAACCCGAGACCTCTGGACTAACGTACCAGTACTCTTTCACCTGAGCTATCCAGCCCTTAGATGGTGGCCTCCCAAATAGTCAGCTTAGTCTTTGCCGGGGTGGGGGCACCAGTCAGAAGCAGTTCAACAATGTAAACAAATTCAGTAAAAGAAAATAATGGGGAGCGAGGGAGTAGTCTGACATTTTGATCCAAGCAGGAACTTTCCCACAAGATAAAATGTAAAAATGGCCAACATTCTCTCAGAAATGGGCAAAGACTGGATGCTGTTGTGCTGAATCCAATGTCAGTCCATGACTGGCTTGCCAAACTTCATTCTGGGATGGGACTAGGAATAGGGAATTAGGAACTGGAACGGGGAAAGTGGGGAGGGAAATTGCGAGAATCAACAAAATTTGTGGTGGTTTGTTTTCGGTAGGATGGAAATATCCACCTCCCAAAACTTTTTGAGAGTTGTATATTTCAGACCATCGTAACTAATCAGTGAATATTTTGCAACAATCGTTTAAACATCATTGGTTCTATTCTTCATCCTGCTTGGATCAAACCATACGACCTCGTACCTTTCCACGATTTCTATACATTATGTTATGTATCTCCATCACAAGTTTGCAAACAATAACTGTCCTATATCTCCAGGGATCACACCCCTGCTTTCATTCAACCAATAGTTGTAAACCTGGCTACTGCAGCTTGGGGATCACACAAAGTGGATGCAGTGAATCCACTTTGTGTGATCCCAGAGTCACCTTTTTGTTGATGGTTGAATTGCTTCTGACTGGCATCCCAACCCCGGCAAAGACTACTTGACTATTTAGGATGGCCACCATCTAAGGGATAAATACTGGATAGCTCAGATGGAAGAGCACTGGTACGTTAATCCAGAGGTCTGAGGTTCAAGTCCCGGTCCAGTCAACATTTTCTTTGACAATTTTTCAATTTGTATTCTTTAGTATTCTTAAATGTTAGAACAAAACAATGTATTTATACATTAATTTATAAATTACATGATGGAAGTCTACAAATTCATCCATAGATATTCAGGTGGTTTTTTTTTCATTTTGGGAAGGGAGGGGGCGGAGCAGGAGGAAAAGGGAGGGAAGGGGGAAGGTGCAGTGATTAGTAGCATTGGTGGATAGTTGCATGGTTGCAAGTTGTATGATGCACGGGTGCATGCCTGCATGGGTGTTGAATGGTTGAATAGTTGCATGGTTGCATGGGGGTATGTAGGCCATGGGAGTATAGTTGCACTGTTGCATGGACGTATACATGTACGTGTAGTTGTATGGTTGCCTGGGTGTATAGTTGCATGGTATGGTTGATTGGGTAGAGTGACGAGTCGCATGGTTGGACGGGTGTACAGTTTCATGGCTACATGACAGTTGCATGAATGCATGAATGCATGACTGTATGGTTGCATCGGTGTCCTGTGACATGGTTGCACACTCGCACGGTTCCATAGGTTTATACGGTAGCATCCACAGACCTCTGGCAGTGCCGGTGCAGTGATCTTGATGGGCTGGTTGGAGCGCCTCTTCGGGGCGGGGAGGTTGAGCAATCCTCGGGATAATGTTGATGATGAGACAGTTGCCGTGGCAATCGGATACTTGATGTCTTCTTCTTCTTCTGCAATGAGACACCAAGGGGCTTTACAATGACAGTTTAACTTAAGCCAAGTGGCTACAATTATTAAACAATTGCAGGGGTCTGTAGTTATGCTTGGTTCCAAACCACACATTTATAGTCTCATGGGCAACTCACCCACGAGCTGCTGACCATTCCCATTCCCTGGCTATGAGGATTTCAGAGGATTGAGGCAGTGGGCACCACAGTTTTTGTGTACGGTGGCAAATTTCAGAGGATTTCAGAGGATTGAGGCTAGTAGCCCAAATTTCATACTCAAAATCAGAGGATTTCAAAGGATTCAGGTAGGTTCCTAGCAAAAAGGGTCTAGGGCTGAAGCAATGACATGGAATAAGTGACAATTACATGTAATACTATTTACTAGTACTACTAGTTACCAATGATTATAAATATTTGTAACAGGAAACCTGCCAAATTAAACAGAAATACAATTGAATTGAACATTTGAACTTGTTGGCATGGTTGACCTGGTTGGCCATTAGTTTAAAAAAAAATATTTGGGATACAAAAGCTTGGTCTATATTTTTCCAAAGGTAATTTTTTACAAGGTAAACTGCACTTATTTCAAACATCTATCCCACTACTACTACCATTAATAGTAGTTACTTGTGAATTCAGTAGCACTAGCACTAGCAGTAGCAGTAGCACTAGCACTTTGCAGGCTAATCAGTACTGACTACTGTCTGTACTGACTGTCTTGTCTATGTACCTGGTTCGTTTATTTGTGAGGTTGGAGCAGGAAGACTAGCAAACATGGCCATGGAACTGGAAGCGTCTGGCTTCGAATCCTTCTCATGAACATCAGCTTTCGACTCGACATCGTCCGCTTCTTCCCGATCCTCCGCCTCTTCTTCGTTACCCGAGTTCTCCTCGTCGCTGCTGGCGTAATAATTCACCAGCGACATTGCTGGCGTCCCCTTTCCGAATCAATGTCCGCACAAAAATTAAGGTAATACTAGAACGGGGGATCCGTATTAAATACGATAAATTAGAGCTGCAGCAGGTGCGGATGCGCGGTGTATGACAGAACACACCTATGAGAGACAACCACCCAAAGACATCCAATACAGTGTAATCCAATACAGGATCCCGGGTTCCCTGGAAAAAACAATACTGATTAAAGGGTATGTTTTTTGGAGCCAGCGAACCAGTTACCCGAATGACTCTGCCTTTGAGAAAGGTCCTGCTAGGATTGAAACGTCAGGCCCACTAAATTGTAACAGTTATCAGAATGTGTACTCGCTACAAACTTTTAATGGACGTGCGTATATACACTGTGGGTCCAATTGTGTTCTTATAATTATATCTATGCGTCCAATGCTATGCTTCCAACTAAACACCAGCCATATCAGTCAACATGAACTGCCCAATTTAGCAAAAAATGAAGAAAAAACGGTACGGATGGGAGGCTAAAGTCTCCTCACTGGTTGCGAAATCGTTTACTTTAACAAAGCGTGAGGAGTAACAGGGAACCAGTATTTTTCCCATGTCCCCTATTGAACGTGCACGGTTTTGATTTGTGGTTGTCTATCTGTGTGTGTGTTGTCTGTCTTCCCACGTACGACTCGATGTCCAACTGCGTGCAGAACTACCGACCCTTCGCGAATCCCTGCAATAACCATGAGCTCAGGCTTCGTCCCCGTCATGCATCACGGTCGTAAACACGTCCGTGATATGCATACACAAAATAAATGAAAATGAATAACACGTAATGGTTTATGACTATTAAACCGCACAGACAAGTGTCATTACTTCGGCATGTCCATAATTGGGTGCAAATTGAATAGTCTTTGAAATGAGATGTAAGTCAGTGTTTGGGGCTAAATGGGAGACAGATTGATACTTCTTGGGATTCGAACTTCAAACATACAAATAAGTTCCCTTTCCCCCTTTTTTTGATCCTGTTCAAAACACAACTCATCAGCGAAAAGGCTCCATATTTTAAGATTTTCCCAATCGAAACATCTGGCTAATTTCCCCAATCGAAACGTTCTTTGTCATAAATACGAGGTCCCGCAAACGCCATTAATTTGAAAGAGCGATACCGCACAAGATTTGCTATGACTAGCTAAGAACACTGAATTTAGCTCCGTGTCTGTAATGAAAATTTAAAAAAAAAAATCCTGGAAACAAATAAACAATTTTGCTTGAACATTATTTATTTGCTTTAAACAGCTTCAGCTTTGTTGTACATATTTTCCCCGAGAATGCTCTTGTAATTAAAAGAGCTCCGTAGCAGACAATTTCCGGTCCCATGACTACTCGTACTCGCTCGCAGCTACCTGAGGCCGCTACGGCTAGGGCTACTGTCTTCGCATCTCCGTGCATTTCGTGTAGGGGGGAGACCTAGCTCTAGACGCCCGTTTCGGACACGGCCTCACCAGACGTTCCACTAACGTCATATGAATATTTATAGCAAGGGAAAAAACACAACGTCAGAGAAACAGCAACTGTGCGGCCACGACGAATCAATTATTATTGTTCGGACAGTATTTATTATTATTTTGTGTATTTCGAACGGAAAAAAGGGGCAACACGATCCATCGGCAAAGATGGGTTTCTGCAACGTGTCGGCGAGACTTTTGATGATCATTTTATCCATCGTGTTCTGGGTGAGTGTTTTGCCAAAATTCTTGTCGCAGGAGCAAAGATTGAAAGACAACACGACCACTGAATCAGTCAATTGACATGTATCCTCCAGTTACCGGTTTTCGACGATATAAGGCCTTTTCTTCAAGCTGACCAATGTGGACGACAGTATCACACTAAAAGAGGTCACTTTTTCCAGACCACAGACTAATCATGGAGAATGTTGATCAAACCTGTCACTTCCGTAACGTAAGATTACCCGGTTTTGTTGATGTCCACTGCGCACCGCGCAGTAAGCATCGTGACCTATTTTCGACGGTGGTGTTTAGTAAGGTGTCCCAGTACAGCCAAACGCAAAATAAATTCTTAAAATAACTCAAATCCTGTGTGGCACTGTAAAATTCTTCCCTGTATTTTTTTTTTTTTTTTCATCTTTGGTTTTTTTTTCGACACTGCTTCTAACACTTTCCTCAAATTCAAAACATTCATAATTTGTGCTTAAAAACTTAGTCCGAGTAACTTGGACCCTTACAATCGCCCTTTTTAAAAAATTTGAGATTTCGGGCGATTGCTAGGATAAAAATGTCAGGTCCTCTAACTTTGGAGATTAACGTTTTCTTTGTCAATTTTTCAATTAAGCGCAAGCATTTTCTAAAGTGGTTCATGATCATCTATGTGTCTTCTACCCTCTCCCTTGCAGGCCTGTGCGGCAGGATGTATCTTCCTGGCCATCGAGCTGTTCCACTTCATGGGACCGCTGGAGGGCGAGATAGTGGACAAGGTGGTGCTGCTAGCCCCAGGCAGCATCATGGTGGTGCTGGCCATCCTGCTCTTCATCATCGGCATGATCGGCATCTGCGGCGCCTGCAATGAGAGCAAGTGTCTCAAGGCAACGGTGAGCCTACAAAACCTGTTTGAGTTTTAGCAGCGGTGTCCCTGTAAGCCCTGTATGGTCAGGGGGGGGGGGGGCTCGGTTGAAAGCTTCAAAGCAGGAGAGAGCGAAGGAATTGAGTACCCGAAACCTAACCAAGGTAAACGGGTACCCGATTCCATTTTGTGGCAGTTCTATTTACACCCAAAAAAGCACCTTTCAAAGTAAATCAAGGATGCATTTGTATTGATTTCTCGCCGTTTAAATGTCAAAGTATTCCGCCAAATCAACCGTCCTTCAACCTCACGACCCCCCTTTCTCAACTCATTAACCACCCTACCTTCACCCTAAAGATAAGATGTGGCAGTTTGGGGTTGAATACTGACTGATGCCCCCACCCTGGCAAAGATAGTGGACTATTTTGGGAAAGGACCGCCAGTTCAGAAGGTTGAGCGCAGTTATGTGTCCAGCAAGATATCTGAGCCCATTTACATAGAGCTGCTTAAAGCCCCTACACAACATTGGTCGAGGTCAAAGAATAGCATCCATACATTGTCTGATCCAACATATGCATAAAATAGCACACCTGTGATAATTTTAGCTCAATCCGCCAACCAAGTCTCGAGAAAATTGTGAAAACCGCTTCATTTGTTTCGTGAAAATGCAGCGTTCAACGCCGTACTGTTCCGAAAAATAGTTAAGATCTCGGTGAGACATGAGCAATTTCTTTTACTCTTTTCTCCCAAAATACAACATTTTAGGCAGAAATATTCCAGTCCGAGGTTTCTACTATAACCATCTTCACTTAACTGATGTAAATCTGTGAACATTTCGGTTTTTCGATCTTACCAATGTTGTGTAGGGGCTTTAAGCGTGAAAATCTGCTCAGCAAGAAAATTCTTCCCTGGTTAAAACGAGATTGCCAGCCCAATTTCACTTGATGCTAGTTCTGCTTGGCGTGTATTCCAATATTGGTCGCTTTGCCTGAAATACAAATGGAACTTTGGCTGCCAACTTGATTCCATTGAGGAAGAGTTTTCATGCTTAAGCAAATTTTGGTGCATCAGCGGCTCTATGAAATTGGCGCCTGGTTTCAAATACTTGGACCAGAGCATTTTCTGTGTGGAGACCTGTACCATTGTACTCTTTCTCTATTTTCATGTAAAGCGTGGGGTGTTTTTTTTATATTCTTGTAAATCTTGTTCATTCGTTCACAGTTTTGCATCGTGCTGTTCTTGGTCATTTCCATCGAAGTCGGCAGTATTGTCTGCTCCATCGTCTTCAAGGATGAGGTCTGTGTAGAATGCTTGCTGTCCAATATCATTTGTGACCTAAGATGGCGTAATGAGGCATCTACTCAAAAGTCCTTCTCTAGTAAACGGCGTCAAGAGTCGAAGTATCAAAATGCATGCCAAAATCAAATTTCAAAATTTCAAATTTATTTTTGCATTTTTGGAAAGCTTGTGTGTAAGAGAACCATCTGTTTGAAGGGAATGTTCAACAATTGACCAAATATTGAAAGATCAGAGAATTCATAACTATGTCTGTGAATACGCTGCAATCACTGTCGGTGCGCCGTGTGCATGACCTCAAACTTTAAGGCCGTTTTTCTCGAAAAGTGGTTACTGTGACTCCCCATTGCCTCGTCATATTTCTTGCATCGTATCTTTTGATTTTGGGAACGTATGGAAATATTGTTGTTATCATTAGAAAGCTTTTGAGATATTTTTCGCAGTGGTGGGAAAAACCTTGAAAATTGGGATGAGAATCCTCATTACGCCGTACCGGGTCACATCTGCCAAAGCAAATATCAAACAACGTTCCGTACCACGACGTAAAGGCCAAATGCACTCAGGCTCAATGTCTTTGCTGGCTTGCTTGTCCACTGTGAACCGCAGGTCAAGGACGGACTGCACAAGAGCTTGGAGAGCGCCCTGAAGAAGTACGAAGAAGGCACGCCGGTGGGTGAAGCTGTGGACACCATGCAGCAAACGGTAAGGCCCGGCCCTGAAACCTCACGGGAAATAATTCACCCAACTTATTTTGTTATTGATTTCTCTGGTCCAGGGACCGATTTCACTAACGCTTTACGTTTATCGAAAAAATGCCAAAAATCGATCGCTAACTCAGAAATCCATCGCAACTTAGCGATCGGTGTACGGAGTACCGCTAAGCCATGGGTATTAGACTTAGCGATCGATTTTGGTGTTTGCGATGATCGCAAAGCATTAGTGAAATCAAGTCCCGGTTTTCCTGAATTATTGACTAAGAGGGATAGGCACAGACGAAGGGGGAGTAGTGAGTGGAGAGAAAGGGAAAGAGAGAAAGAGAGAGACAAAGTTTGAGTGAAGAGAGAGAGAGAATGGGAGAGACAAAGAAAGTTGGAGAAAGAGGGATAGTTAGAGAGAATATATATGAGATAAACAGCAAGGGGTAAGGAGGGATAAAGTACAATCAGATACAGAAGTCTCAGAGAATCAACTGTAGTTAAGTTAAAATCTTCTCAAAAACGGACTTGGAACTTTTGAACAAATTTAAAAATTGGCAAAGAAAATGTTGACTGGACCAGGACTTGAGTCCCCAGAGGTTAATCCAGAGGTTTAACAGTGAGCTGGCTGCACCAGCTGACAGGCATCGCATAGCTGCTTCGCCTCATACGAAAGAAGAATCCAGAGGTCTCGATCTCGCGTTCAAATCCCTGTCCAGTGAAAGTTTTTCTTTGCCAATTTTTCAATTTCTTTTTTTAAACAAATCTTCTCATTGAATGATTCAGATTTTGTCAATATCGGCCAGACCGCTGATAACCTTTCCTTCTTTCCCTCCTGTCCCCCTCCCTTCCCCCTCTCCTCCCCCACTCCCGACTCGGCGGCGGCATGCAGCTGATGTGCTGCGGCGTGGAGAAGTACACCGACTGGGCCACCACCCCGTGGGGCGGGGCGCACATTGGTTATGTCCCCAGGAGCTGCTGCAAGGACGAGAAGTCGGGCACGTGCACCGGGTCCCTGGTCAGCATGCTCACGGACAAGATCAACACCGAGGTAGGGGAAAGAGCACCACAGTGAGCAGTGATGTGGTCTGTTACAGGAAGACAAATCATGCTGGGTTAAGCGACAGATAATGGGCACCAGTGAAGGTGTCTGTGGGGGCGAGGGAAATTGGTGCGCTTGCGTTCGGTAGCCAAAATGCTTCATCGTGTAAATGGGGTACCTTCACACATTAGCTGCTAACTTCACGGCTTACTTCAAACTCCAAAGTCAGTAGCAAAGTGAACAGCACAAATTTGTGCTGTTCACTGACTTAGCAGGGAAATATGATACTTTATAGCAACAATGTCTTGCTGTGGCAGCAATGTCTGGCTGTGGAATGGGTTGTGAACGCAGCTGACCTGTGTTTGTACACATGACTTCCGTTCCCCTCACACTCGCTGCTTATTGCTGACCTCTAAAGATACATCGTGATATACATACTGTGCGTGTAACGGGGTTAACGTGTACACGGTTAATCTCAAGCTTTCATGTCGTTTCTTGGATTGAGCTGTAATTTTCACAGGTGTGCTATTTCATGCATATGGTGGATCAGACAACGTATGGATGCTATTCTTTGACCTCGACCAATGTTGTGTAGGGGCTTTAAGGGCTTCCAACTCGGTCCTTTGGAAATTGATTTTGGTCTGCGGTTCTCTGTACTTGACAGGGGTGTCACCAGAAGCTGTACAACGACATCCAACAGTACCTGGGCATCATCATCGCTGTAGCCGTTGTCTTTGGCCTCGTCCAGGTATGTAGTTTCCCTGTGTAGTTCAACACTCGGTCTCCCCGGGTCAAACGGGCCAGACAGAAGGTGCAGCAGTCTGTGGAAGAACACCAAAGGACATCTATGTCATATTTTGTATCCAAAAAAAACAAAAAAACGACTGGGAACATTGAACAAATTGAAAAAAAATGCCAAGGACAACTTGAACCTGAGACCTCTGGTTTTGCGTACCGGCACTCTTATATTCTTTTTCTTTTTTTTCAATGTTATATTTTATATCAATCGCAAAAGATACGTGGGCCCGACGTTTCAATCGTAGCAGGACCTTTCTCAAAGGCAAAGTCTTTTCCTTTGAGAAAGATCCTGCTATGATCGAAATGTCAGGCCCTCTTAACTTGTGACATTTATGCATTGCAGGTAATTTTAGTCAGTGAGCAGTTTGCAACAGGTTTTTTTTTATATTTACTTCATATTTCATATCAAACGTTGACCTACGTACGTGACGACCTCTGTGTAATTTGTGGAAATGTTATTGACCTCGACAGATCATCGGGATTGGCTGCACCTGTGCCCTGCTATGCCAGAAGAAGCGCGAGGTGCCCTACCAGTCGCTCAACACTGAGGCCACGGGCTACAGGGCCTAGGCGCCCCAAGGAGGGGGAAAGTGGGGCGACACGGGGCTTGCCGTCAACCGCAGCCTCGATCCCTGGAACATTTCTGTTTTCATTTTTTTTTTTCATCTTCTTTTTCTTCTTGGGGGCCGGCCTCCAAGTTGCAGACCCTAACCCTGAACCTGTCTGGGGGTACGGTCGGGCTGAATTTGGACTCAAAAGGGGATCTTGTGTTATATTGATGCAAAGGGATCTGATGAAATGGCATTGACACTCAGCTGAGAGATTGGCTCAACAAGGCATCTGCCGGGGGGGGGGGGGGGGCTTTTGGGCTGGTATTGAGTCAGACTCACATTGGATGGAGCATGGGGAGATCAAGCTCAACTGGGCGAGAGATTAGGTAACTCAGGGGGGGTCACCTCCACAAAACTGGATTGACCAACATAATTAGCGAAGGGGATTAACTCGACTGGGGCAAAAGGGGGGGATTTCCGTCGGATTTGGCTTCACAGGGGACAACTAGCTGAGGGGATGAGCTTACACAGTTTGTACTGACCCAGTCCAGAAGGTTCAGGCAGGGTTTGTAAACAGAGGCCATTTATGACATAGAATTCTTTCTGGGGTTTTTATAATCATATCAAGAACGTAACCCCTCAGTAACCATACTAACATAGCCATCGAAATAGAACCCACACTTTTGAATCATTCTTTGATCTGTTTAACGGGAAAAACATCAGGTTCACTACTATCTTCTCCTTTTTTATTTAAGTTTGTAGGATGTACATGTTCATCTACCTGCCAGTATTCAAAACTCTCCACTTAAGAGAAAATGTCTACTACCTATATGAAGGTCTGTATTCTTTTCCAGATGGGGATGCTACATGACTGTCTTGGCACAGGAATTTTCAAATCATTCTCCGCCCGGTAATTTAAGCAATATATAATACGCAGTGTGACTTTCCTTCTTTTTTTAACGATTCAAATTGGTCGGCGATACCTGTTCCTTGAGTATTTTGTAAGTTTTAAACATGTTTGGGGCACACTCTTAGATCATGTGGAAGATGCTTGCTTTGGGTAGTTATGTACATGAAACTGTGGTCTGCTTTCTGTGATTTGAACTAGAGATTATGAAGATCTGAGCACTCGTTACATTTGTATGATAGATTTAGAGTTGTTTGTGCACGCACACAAAATTCAGAGAAGCCGTCTACCAAAGTTAATGATAAGTTAAATTCTTACTGGCCATGATTTTGCAGTCCTAATGGGTTTTGCCCCAACCATCATAAGCTTTCACATCAAAAAGAAAATTATGCCCAATTTTGTTCTGAATTTAAGAAAAAATTAACACTTGAATTGTTATTACAACTTACAAGGAGGTTGTACTATTTTTAGGGCTTTTCGTGAACACAACCCTTTTCTCGGAAGAATGCAGGCAAAGAATTGTGTTTGCAATAATTTGTGTCTTTGACTTGGGGGTAATATATTTCCACAGTATAACTGGGTGGCAGCACGAGGTAGTTAGTTCAGTTTTATAAGTGGCTCACTGCATTTACACCTGTGTAGAGTGTTGTATGAAAATGAGACGCAGTAATTTATCAAATTGTCATTGAAGTACAAGTAAAAGTACATGCGCACATGGTGGCGTACAGTCTTGTATTGTGCAGTGATCCTCAAGTAATTGTCTTATTTATATGGCAAAGCAATATTTAATCAGTCAGACTCTTGTATAAAGTGAATGACGGGTCAGGCGGAGTTGTGCAATCACGGGACCCATCTGCACAGTGCCCAAGTCACGGGCTCCCTTTTGCCGCCAACTCCAAAATACTGTTCATCTGCAGCCGATTTCAAGAAAAGTTGCGCGATTTACGCAGCGTACAAATGTTGCGCAAGTCTTGCGCCCCAATGACTCTTTTCAGCACTATTCAGAAAAGGCAGCAAAATGTTGTGTAAGTTACGCAACAAAATGTTGCGTATGCAACATTTGAAGTTTCGTGAAATTGGCAGCTGTCCTCTGCAGTTGCCCAAATCTTCGGCTAAGTTTTCAAGCCTAAAAAAAAAAACTGATTCTGCACTGCCCTGAAAATTTTTCATATTTTCTGGTCCCATATTGAACAGTTTATAGTAAATTTATATGCAGATATGACTGACACTTGCACCAACCTAAACACGTTCATATTTTTTAGTCCCATATTGAATAGAAATAGTAAATTTATAAAATACAGACTAACATTTGATATTCAGCAATGGCTGTAATCAGAGTTGAATGCCTTGCCAGATAAGATTCAAATCTTCTTTTTTTTAGTGCTTTTCCTCAACCAATTTTATCTCTCTCTCTTTTTTATAACAACGAGTAAGACATTCAATGGGAGGATAAACCAATCCAGCCCTCATAACTATGGCAGTGATGAAGTTTGCAGCATTCTGTCTGGATGACCAAGAGGTGTTGTGTGCTTAATTTCTCCGGTTTGCAGTATTGCTACTTGAGTTGAAATAAATTGTTGTCAGTTGATGTTAATAGAAACCCTCCCTGTACTGCCTTAGTCACGGTATTAATGGTCTGTAACAAAGAAATACTTGGATGCGGTCATTGGCTTTTCAAAGCCCCCAAAATTGCCACAAAGGACTGAGGATGCTTCCTTCAAAACTTACAGTGAAATAGGGGGGGGGGGTGATTTAATGACCTTTCTGTGCCTGAAGCCTGTGTCATAGAGCCTGAGCCTGAGTTAGTGCCTGAGCCCATAGAGCATTCCTTGCCCTAATGCTGAGCCTGAGCCAGAGTCCTACTCCAACCCAGAGACTTGTTACTACAAGCCTATCAGCCAGGGACTGTGACTGAGGCTTAGTCTGAGCCACAGCCTGGCCTTGGGTCTTGGCCTGATTCAAAGCCCCTGAAAATTGCCTGCTATGGGGCAAATCCCCAAAGACTTTCTTAATGTGATAATAAGAGATTTGGGTCAACCTTTACATAGTCCCCATGAGCTAGGACTAGTATCTGACCTTCCCATCATGATGGGGTCAAAGCAGAGTCATATGACTCGTCTCATTTTTTGGGGACTCGCCCTCGAGTCACGATAACAAATGACCGACTCAGACGCACTGACATGGACTCGACTTGAGTACCTTGTGACTGAAAACACCATGCTGAAATATAATTGGCCTTTTCGACGCTAATGTACCATCAGATTGACTGCAATGGCCAGCTAGCTGCTCCTACAGACAGGCATCGGGTGCATAGTAATAATAGTATAGCTTTGCGCTGACACCATGCAAAGGTTCTCTTGTGAGTATGTGTGGTTCTGAAAAGAACCGGAGGAACTCCCTCGACATTTCGTTTGAAGACGAACAGAGTACAGTTCGTAACAGTGAGCTCATCCGGTTCTCTTCAGAAACACACATACTCACAAAAGAGAACCTTTGCATGGTTTCAGCGCAAAACTATTACTCCTGCTATTCTCACCATGAAAACCTTCAAATCATGCACATGTATCTGTCCAAGTACCCCCAAGGCACCATGGAAACTTATGAAAAAGCTTTGTTAAAAAATGTCTTCAGGTTTGTCTTGAAGCAGTGCAGTGATGGGGATGATTGGATGGCTCTAGGGAGATTGTTAGAAACTCGTGAAGCAGCCACTACCACGACTCCCCATGGGTTAATCAAATAGTTTACAGCTTATAGAGAAATATCAACGGAACTGTAAACAACTTATTTTGTTTCAAAATAACAGATTCTTGTCCACGTATGATTACCTTGGATAAGGATTTTGCCTGTCCGTGTTTGCGCTGAAGTATTTCTACTCGTAGTCCTAAAACGTTGACTGTACGGTGCTGATTTCAAGTTGGCTATAGAACAGCATCCTCAGGGCACAAGTCAGGAAGAGCTGGATATGGTAGGAATCTGAAGAAGAAAAAACATCTGGGTGTGTCTTATCCCAGTGCAGTGAAATTGTTACGCTTCTCGGCAACACATCATACAACTCAATACTGCTCAGTGCACATTGACTTTGAAGAAAACTCCCATATGCCCAGTGCATTATGAAAGTATAGGTTACAGTACACATACACTGATAGCAAAAACCACTGCAATATGTACCACGATAGTTTAAAATTCAATCTCAACATCACAATCGTCATCAATTATCACTCTGAGATGGTTTACTGCCAAGCCAATGTACAATTCGTCATACAAATGTATCATTCCCCACACAATAAAATAAAATTCTGAATAACACTGTTAAGAGCTGCATTCACCCTCCAACTGCTGTAGCCGAGTTTACAGCTAATACCGGTATCTGTTTGTATTTGGATGGACATGGGGTGTGATCACAGCACTTACTAGAACAGATTCTAACTGGTGCCCCCATCCCGGCAAATATAGCTGCCGCAAATTTGTGAGAAGGCCTCTCACCAAAGGGCTGAATGGCTCAGGTGGTAGAGTACCGGTACTGGTATCAACTTAAACCAGGGACACTAGTTCAAATTCCAGTCCTGTCAATGTTTTTTTGGTGTACTATACTGTACTTATCAATAACAAAATATAAGGATTGTAAGTTTCACACATTTCAAACATTTCACACACTTCAATGGCTTTAGACTCAAATAGTAGTGCTGCGAGTCTTCAAGTTTCAATATTTTCATAGATTTCTTTGGAGTATTTACATATTGACAGAACCAGTGCAATAAACCAAACAATTCAGGAACCAAACAAAAGTTGTGTTACTTTGAAGGCTGGCCCAGCACTCGCCCATTCTCACACAAAATGTGCTGGGAATACAGGTAAGTGTTTTCTTCATAGATTCAAAAATATAAACTGACCCTCACTGGACAATTATTGATGCTAGTTCTTAGTTTTTAAAACAAGGCACTTTCATTTAGCAAATCCAACATGAATGTAGGTATACACACCCCCGCAGCAATACAAAAAAAGTCATGTACATGTACATGTATACACTATTATGTACTTATTTGGTGATAATTGACCCCTTCTTGATTTGCAGAATAGCGCCCTCTTGTGTTTCACCTCTGAAATTCAAAGCAGCCCATTTCCGTGCTGTTTGAAGCAAGTGATCAAATCTTCCACTTTATTCATAAGAAGGTACATGTAGCCTAGGTTGGAGTTTACATTGACAGAAGGGCCGTTCACACTGCTACCAAAAAACTAGCTATTCAAATCACGATTCAACCTCCGCTTTTCAGGTGTGTGTGAACGCAATAATCATGATTATCAGTAGGATATGAATTGCGATTCACACTCCACTATTAATGCGACTTTTTCTAAATTATCATGACTACATGTACAGTATTTGCCAAGCGGAGTGTGTGAACGGTAAATCATGGTTATTTTAACCCCACACTGTTTAAGTCTCCCTGTATAAGCCACCACGGAGGACACATGCACCGTTTGACCACAATGCTAGCAACAATCGGGTCAGCATTTTTTACGTCACAAACTTTGAGAGTTCGTGAACGTGATCCCAAAAAATGGTTTTCGCATCACGATTCACAAAGCAATCATTTGCACAATAGGAACGGCTTTAGAATCAAATTAACCTACCGGGTACATGTATCTCAAACCCAATGAGAAGCATGCCCCAATACATCAATACCAATAGCTGTGCAAGAATACCTACAAATATGCAGTGACTTGTTTTTGAATGAAATTATTGATCAATTTACTAATTCTATCGAGTGAACCTTTAGCAACAAGGCAGTATCAATTTACAATTAAAAAAAATATATCTGAATGTGGTCCAACATGAGATAAGGGAGTTGAAATGGATGAGTTTGAAATAGAACACAGAAACGCAATGTACAAGTAGTATCATTGGCAAACGTCATTTGGTTTCATCTGGACTGGACTGAGTTAACTGATTGAGTTGAATTGCAAGGTGAGAGAAGTTACAGCTTTTCAAAAGAGATTTCAATTTGCGAATCGGTGACTTGGACATGAGATGGGTGATTACTAAATTATTTAAATCACATGAACAAATGCCAGGATTTGTTTTTCTTTTGTGGTATGAGTTCCCTTGAACCCAAAAAATCTAAACAGTAGATTTAAGTGACAAGATAAAAGTAATATTTTTAGTAGAAAAAATGCATTTCATTTTTGGTATGAGTTCTGCGGAAATGAGTTGAATGCTCGAAATTTGAGCTAAACTTCAAGGTAAAAATTTCATATCTTCAGTAAAAAAAAAGTTCTTGGACACACACATAAGTTATTCATTAATTTTCTTCAAACTAAAGTAACCGTTTATACAAAATAATGCAACATGTCTATAAATTCTCAAGGTTTTCTTTTCATGAATCTTCTTTTCTTTTAAGTGCAATGATCCCACTTTGTATATTTTCCCTTATTTGCTTTGTATCCCTACTGAATTTGGAATAAAGTTTTCTTTGCAAAAGTAAGTAACAAAAAGGGGGAAAATTCATTGATTCTTTGACTGAATTGAGTTAACTAGCTAAATATCATTTGGTCTGCATCCAAATTCGGCAACTTCTGCCGAACTTTGCCCGACAGAGCACGGTGGAGTTAACACTGCGCTCAATGCTCAAAGCAAGAGGAAAAGCATTATTTGCCAAATCTGTGCTTTGTGCACTTTGTGCACAGATGTCACAAGAATGGTCTGCATTGGAGCGTACGGGGAAGGTTCTGCATCGGTTTGCCGAACTTCGCCAGACAGGACATGGTGCAGTTAGCACTGTACACTTACTACTCCTTGCTGTGCGGCTCTCATTTGCTAATCTGTGGCTTCTATCTGTGCCCAGAGCAATCGGTACCCATGCTCGTGTACTAAAGTCAGTTCACTGTAAGAAGAACTCTTTGCATATTCCTGAAAACCGGTCTGGACTGTGCAGTACTGTCGTTCAAGCGGCAGAGTGGAATTTGGTGCCACTCTTGACAGTAAGGCAAAACTGACTCCTGAGACAGCTGCAGGATGGACTGGAGGTGGAGGGGGGCATGCTGAGGCCAGAGTCAAGCTCAAACTTGGGAGTAAACGGGGTCTCGCCTTGGGCGGGAACACTCTTTGTACATCAGCACGAAGAGCTTCGTGGATGCGAGGATCGGAGGGGGGGCATGCCGAGGCCAGAGTCGAGCTCAAACTTGGGAGTAAACGGGGTCTTGCCTTGGCGGGAGCGCTCTTTTACATCAGCACGAAGAGCTTCGTGGAATGGAGGAGGGGGGGCATGCCGAGGACAGGGTCAAGCTTGGGAGTGAACACGGGGTCTCGCCTCAGGCGGGAGCATTGGTTTACGTCAGCACAGAGAGCTTTGCGGACTCGAGGAGGGGTGGGGTATGCCAAGGCCACGCTCAAACTTGGGAGTGGGTCTTGCCTCAACCAGAGCGCTCTTGAAGTCAGCACGAAGAGCTTTTTGGACTAGAGGTAAGGGGCATGACAATGCCAAGGTCTAACTCAAACTTGGGAGTGAACGCGGGGTCTGGCCTCGGGCGGGAGGGTTCCTTTACGTCAGCACGAAGAGCTTCTTGGCGTTGGCCACCTGCTTCTGGAGGTTGTCGGCCAGGAGCTGGTGCTTGCCCTCCAGGATGGTGCGCAGGGTGGCCATGCTCTCGCCGACCCGCTTGAAGCCGCCCTCGCTCTGCTCCGACAGCTCCTTGAGCTCCCTACGGCTCTCCGCCTCAAAGACCTGCTGGTCCCGGCGCAGACTCCTCTCAAGCTGCTTGAGGCGCTCCCCCAGCGTGGCCTGGACGTCGTCCGACATATTGCGGAGGGCGCCCTCCTGCTGGCTCAGCTTCTTCTCCAGGTCGTCGATGCGGTTCATCAGCTTCTTTTCAAAGCGTTCCTGGAGAGATTCCAAAACAGGATATTTGATATTTTGTTTTCACTTTGGAATCCAATCTGATTACCGGGGGTAATCTTACGCCATAAAGGACTGAGGATGCTTCCTTTAAAACTTGTAGTGAAATGGGGGGAGGGTAATTTAATCACCTTTCTGTGCCTGAAGCCTGTGTCATAGAGCCTGAGCCTGAGTTAGTGTCCGAGTCTGAGCCAGAGTCCGACCCCAACCCAGAGACTTGTTACTATAAGACTGTCAAAGTCTATAAGACTGAGACTGAGACTGAGGCTTAGCCTGAACCACAGCTTGGGCTTGGGTCTGGGCCTGATTCAAAGCTTGACCTTGAGCATAAGCCTGAGCCTGACCCCAACCACGAACTTGAGTATGGGCCAGACCCCGAGCTCACTCTGAACCTGAGTCTGGGGCTGAGGCTGAGTCTGGGCCGGTGCAAAGCCTGAACCAGAACGAAAGCCAGAGCCAGAGCCAAAGCAAGAGCCAGAGCCAGAGCCAGAGCAAAAGCAAGAGCCAGAGCCAGAACCAGAGGCAAACCCAGACCCAGACCATGAACCGGAGCCTGATTCAGAGACTAGTACCTACAAGGCCTACAAGACTACGACTGAGGCTCAGCCTGACCCCGAGCCCAAGCCTGAGCCCAAGCCTGAGGCATGAGCCAGAATCATGAACCTCATCAATCAGCTTGGAACTACATGAATATCACACACACACACAAAAACTTCTCAAAAAATGTCAAAGAAAGTTTGACTGAACCGGGACGTGAACCAGAGACGGACCAGTGCTCTTCCATCTGAGCTATTCAGCCCTTAGACGGTGGCCTAATAGTCGACTAGTCTTTGACAGGGTTTTGGCGCCAGTAAGAAGCAATTCAACCATTAGCTGCCGTATATCTCTAGGGATCACACCCTCGCTCTCATTCAGATGCAGACCTATTCCCGGCTTCTCAGATGACGACCTTTCCCCAACTAGCCCACTTTCTCTACATGTTTCAGAGCCCTCCTTTTCACCTGCTGACTGTCCCGCTTGGCCATGGCCGTCTCGGTCATGGTGGTCAGCTCCCTCTCCAGCATCTGCCGGTCGCCGTCCCCCCGGGTCTGCAGCGACTCCAGCCCCCGCTGCAGCTCGTCCAAGTCATTGCGGGTCTTGGCCTCCAGCAGGGCGGCCGCGTGCCGGGCCTCGCTCTCCACGGCGCTCACCCGCGACTGCTGCTGTGACAGGACCTGGTTCAGCTGGGTCTCCAGCCGAGAGATCTGGAGTGGGAAAAATAAAAAGTTGGGTCAGGAAGAGTGGGGCGGAGGAAGAGGCAAGGATCAATGAAGTGGAAGATTTTTTTTTTTGCGGTGACATCATGTAGACACATCTCTTTTGAGTCAAATAAAAAACAAAGGAAACAAAACTGACTGGGAACTTTTGAACAATTTGAAAAAAATGTCAAAGAAAACTTTGACTCGTAGATATACATGTAACATGATGTTTGCATAGAGGAGAATGGAAGAATGGAATTCAACAAGAATTTGCCCTGCTCAACGTAATGCCCAGTGCTCAGGCATCACAGTCAGGCAAAGCACTTCGGTGCTTATAACGTCGAGCAAGGCAAACCTTCATTGAAAGACTTTGACTGGACCGGGACATGAACCCGAGACCTCTGGATTAATGTACTGTACCACTGCTCTTCTACCTGAGCTATCCAGCCCTTAGACAGTGGCCTAATAGTCAACTAGTCTTTGCCAGGGTTGGGGCGCCAGTCAGAAGCAATTCAACCATTAGCTGCCGTATATCTCCAGGGATCACACCCCAACTTTCATTGACATTCAAACAACTAATTGTATGTAAACTTGGCTACGTAACTCGGGGATCACACAAAGTGGATGCAGTTTTTTCAATTCAATGGGCAGAGTACCTAATTTGAAGATGAGAGTGAGTAAAGATTTGCGGGCACCTCACCTTGGCCTCCTGGTCAGCTATGATCCGGGCCTGGTGGGCGCTGCTGTCCTGCATCTGCTTGCTGAAGGCTGTCAGCGTCTCCGCCATCCGGCGCGAGTCTCCGGAGAGCTTGGCAATGGACACGTCACATCTGTTTGGTGAAACAAAATGGCATACCCCCGTGTCACAATCGCTTTTGCCAATCAGCTCGGATGAATGGCAATCAGCTAGAATGCTTAGGCCTATTGGAGAGTCTTTTTGAATTGAATTGAATTGAATGGAATTGAATTGAATTGAATGGCCCAAGCCCATCAGGCGCCAATTTCAAAGAGCCGCTTAAGCACCAAAAATTGCTTCAGCACGAAAACTCCTCCTTAGTAAAAATTGTGCAGCCAGCCGAAGTTCCTCTGCATGTGGATAAGTAGTGTACAAGACCAGGGGTTGATTTTACCAAACTCGTTGTAACTTACAATCAATCGCAAGCCGATAAGCGATGTACAGAAACCATACGGCGTAACTCATCTTACGATGGGTTGTCCATCGAAACTTGAGTTACAGTGTACGATGCATCTAAAGGCTTTGTGAAATCCACTTGATGGTTTGCATGGTGGTAATACCAAGTAGGAGGTTTGCGGTGACACCATGTACATGATCTCATAAGAGAAGGAGTATAGCTCTGAAAAGAGCCGGTAACTCCAACATTTCAGGTAGTGTGTACACTGCCCGTTTTCAGGACACAGCAGGTTTTGACAATCCACTTGGAATGATTGTATTGATTGTTCAAAGGCATCCACCATTTCCGGCACCCACCTGCCCACTCTCTGCCTGAGATCGGCGACCGAGCCAACGTGCTGCACTTCCAGGGTCTTGACCGAGTTGTTGGTGTGCTCCGAGGCCCGATCCCTCTTCTGCAGCTGCTCCTCGATGGACTGCAATCAGAAAGGCAGTCAATATTCCGTATGTAACAGCAAACCACACCACAAAACATATTCAAACAGTTGGTGAGGTAATTCAGGATGATCAAGTTTAGAAAGTTGACGGGCCAGACCTGTACCATTACACTTGCTGATGATATGACCATGAGTCTGGATTTCACCACCACGCGGACAGAGATCTGAGCCTGTGATGGCCCAACATTTTTGTAGCTCACTGCAAATCGACCGGCACCAGACCATAGGCTGGTCTCTAGGTTCTCTAGAAGACCTGACCTTTTGATCCTCGCAGGACCTTTCGAACCTCGCAGGACCTTTCGCTCCTCGCAGAACCTTGTGATCCTAGCAGGACCTTGTGATCCTAGCAGTACCTTTCAATCCTAGCAGGGCTAGCTTTCAATCCTTGCAGGACCTTTCAATCCTAGCAGGGCTAGCTTTCAATCCTTGCAGGACCTTTCAATCCTAGCAGGGCTAGCTTTCAATCCTTGCTGGACCTTTCGATCCTAACAGGAACTTTCAATCCTAGCAGGTCCTTTCAAACCTAGCAGGTCCTTCCAATCCTTGCTGGACCTTTCAATCCTTGCTGGACCGTTCGATCCTAGCAGGATCTTTTAGTCCTCTGATCCAAGCAGGACCAATCGATCCTTGCAGGATCTTCCAATCCTCCGATCCAGCAGGGCTTTCTGATCCTTGCAGGAAATCATGAACTTGGGACCTTCTCATTTCTATCAGGACCTTTCAATCCTAGCAGACCTTTGTGCCCCTAAGAAGGACCTTTGGATCTTAGCAGGACCTGTCTCAATCCTAGATGAACCCTCCATGCCTATGTAGGACCTTTCCAGCTAAACAGGACCTTCCAATACTACCAAGACCTTCTGATCCTAGCAGCACCCTTTGAGCCTGTGTAGGGCATCTCCAGCAAAACAGAACCTTTCAATCCTAGCAGTCCTTTTTGCCCCTAAGAAAGACCTTTGGAACGTAGCAGGACCTGTCTCAATCCTAGCTGGACCCTTCATGCCTATGTAGGACCTTTCCAGCTAAGCAGGACCTTTCAATACTACCAAGACCTTCTGATCCCAGCAGGACCCTTGCCTGCGTAGGACATCTCCAGCAACACAGATCCTTTTAATCCTAGCAGGACCCTTTATCATGCCCATGTAGGATCATTCCAGCCAAACAGGACCTTTCTATCCTAGCAGGACCCTTCACCATGCCCGTGTAGGATCATTCCAGCCAAACAGGACCTTTCTATCCTAGCAGGACCCTTCATCATGCCCGTGTAGGATCATTCCAGCCAAACAGGACCTTTCTATCCTAGCAGGACCTTTCACCATGCCCTTGTAGGATCATTCAAGCCAAACAGGACCTTTCTATCCTAGCAGGACCCTTCACCATGCCCGTGTAGGATCGTTCCAGCCAAACATGACCTTTCTATCCTAGCAGGACCCTTCACCATGCCCATGAAGGATCATTCCAGCCAAACAGGACCTTTCTATCCTAGCAGGACCCTTCACCATGCCTGTGTAGGATCATTCCAGCCAAACAGGACCTTTCAATCCAAGCAGGACCCTTCACCATGCCCGTGTAGGATCATTCCAGCCAAACATGACCTTTTTATCCTAGCAGGACCCTTCACCATGCCCGTGTAGGATCATTTAAGCCAAACAGGACCTTTCTATCCTAGCAGGACCCTTCATCATGCCCGTGCAGGATCATTCCAGCCAAACAGGACCTTTCAATCCTAGCAGGACCCTTCATCATGCCCGTGTAGGATCATTCCAGCCAAACAGGACCTTTCTATCCTAGCAGGACCCTTCACCATGCCCGTGTAGGATCATTCAAGCCAAACAGGACCTTTCAATCCAAGCAGGACCCTTCACCATGCCCGTGTAGGATCATTCCAACCAAACAGGACCTTTCTATCCTAGCAGGACCCTTCACCATGCCCGTGTAGGATCATTCTAGCCAAACAGGACATTTCTATCCTAGCAGGACCCTTCATCATGCCAGTGTAGGATCATTCCAGCCAAACAGGACCTTTCTATCCTAGCAGGACCCTTCACCATGCCCGTGTAGGATCATTCCAGCCAAACAGGACCTTTCTGTCCTAGCAGGACCCTTCACCATGCCCGTGTAGGATCATTCCAGCCAAACAGGACCTTTCTATCCTAGCAGGACCCTTCATCATGCCCGTGTAGGATCATTCCAGCCAAACAGGACCTTTCAATCCAAGCAGGACCCTTCACCATGCCCGTGTAGGATCATTCCAGCCAAACAGGACCTTTCTATCCTAGCAAGACCCTTCACCATGCCCGTGTAGGATCATTCCAGCCAAACAGGACCTTTCAATCCTAGCAGGACCCTTCACCATGCCCGTGTAGGATCATTCCAGCCAAACAGGACCTTTCAATCCAAGCAGGACCCTTCACCATGCCCGTGTAGGATCATTCCAGCCAAACAGGACATTTCTATCCTAGCAGGACCCTTCACCATGCCCGTGTAGGATCATTCCAGCCAAACAGGACCTTTCAATCCAAGCAGGACCCTTCACCATGCCCGTGTAGGATCATTCCAGCCAAACAAGACCTTTCTATCCTAGCAGGACCCTTCATCATGCCCGTGTAGGATCATTCCAGCCAAACAGGACCTTTCAATCCAAGCAGGACCCTTCACCATGCCCGTGTAGGATCATTCAAGCCAAACAGGACCTTTCAATCCAAGCAAGACCTTCTTAGGAGATCCTTCTGGTCCTATTGACTCATCAGTCGACTCGTGCATGTTCTTGTACATACCTCGATCTCCTTGCTGAGCTTCTGGATGGTTCTGGTCACCGTCTGGATCTGCTCCTGATAGGCCGCCCGCTGACTTTTCTCTTGCCAGGATGGGGCGCCCCCATGGCCAGCCGCGTGGGCCTGATTCGGACTGTCCCTATCGTCCCAGTTTATCGGGGGTAGCTGGCCTCCTGACGGATATCTGGCCATGAGTAGGGGCGAGCAATGACTGGGAGTGCAGATAGTCGTTGGTAATTTCCTTCCTCTTCTTCTCGTCAATGGCCAACAAAATCAGGCATCTGCACGAAATGAAAAGAAAATATGCACGCAATGAGTTACTGAAAGTTAAGAAATGACGACAGTGATATGGAAAAATGATACAAACTGCTTACTGATAGAATAACCAAAATACGAATATCAAAAATCAGGAGGGCCTGACATTTTGATCCTAAGCAATCTCCACTTTAGGGTTTGTACATAAGATGCATGGTGCTGTCAGTTTATGGAACGATCATGACTTTAATTTAGAGGGGTTTGCATGGTGTTTCAATTTTGGTAGAGAAGTAGAATAGTACCAGTATACTGTACTACTATACTAGTACTAGTACTAGTAGTAGTAGTACAGTACTACTACATTACTGGTACTAGTACTACTACTATACCTCTGTGTGCTAGTAGTAGTACTACTACTACTAGTAGTAGTAGTACACCTGTGTGCTGTACTACTACTGTATACCCCCAGAACTGTGGGGTTCTACGTCGTCCGCTGCTCTCCCGACCGGAACCCCACAGACAACTAGGCTTTTTTCCCATAGGCTTCTGTGTAACGTTCACAAGTGCTGTGGCATAGGGATCAGCAGGTTCAGCATAACTCAAAAAATACTGCTTCATTTGGCCCAAGATTTCTAGCAAATGTGGTTTACATACCACGCACCTGTGTGCAACTGTCCATTTGGCGAAAATGTGTCGATTTCCAAACAAAAATGGGCGAAAACCTCCCGGTTTGGTCGCAAGATCCAAACGGCAGTGCCGCAACTGGCAGTCTGGTCCCCTGTACGTCTTCGCAGCAAGGCGCTATACCGTACTACAGGGACCAGACTGCCAGTTACGGAGCTGCCGTTTGAATGTTGCAACCGAATTGGGAGGTTTTCGCCCATTTTTTTTTGGAAATCGACACATTTTCGCCAAATGGACAGTTGCACACAGGTGCGTGGTATGTAAACCACATTTGCTAGAAATCTTGGGCCAAATGAAGCAGTATTTTATGAGTTATGCTGAACCTGCTGATCCCTATGCCACAGCACTTGTGAACGTTACACAGAAGCCTATGGGAAAAAAGCCTAGTTGTCTGTGGGGTTCCGGTCGGGAGAGCAGCGGACGACGTAGAACCCCACAGTTCTGGGGGTAACTACTGTAGTAGTCTATAGCTCCATGGTAGTACTAGTACTACTACAAGGTACTAGTTACTAGTAGTAGTACTGTACATAGTAGTAGTACTTATATATAGTACTACTAGTACTAGTACTACGTAGTAGTACTACTACTAATTCTAATACTAGTAATACTATTAATAGTACTAAAGTATTCAGTAAATTATATTTACAACCGCAGATTAAAAACAAAAACATCAACTCACCATCAACGCATTTATTTACTAGGCCTGGTTTACCTTCTGAGAATCTGAGTACTCTAAGTGTAACTGTAAATGTAACCATGGAAGAAGGAACTTCCTCCATGGTGTTTATAGTCCCAGTAACTTGGACCCGACAAGTCACCCTTTTTTTATCAAAATTTGAAATTTTGATAAAAAAAAGGTTGACTTGTCGGGTCCAAGTTAATCGGACTACCAATATGGTGTAACCATGGAGGAACTACTTATTCCTCCATGGTGTAACCATCTCCTACTACCTCCATGATATTGATAAAACTAAAACAGATCTAAGCGTAGTTGCGATAACCGTAACCCTCATCCTCCCGAAGGTCGGAGACCTGAGGTCTCAGGTCTCCGACCTTCGGGAGGATGAGGGTTACGGTTACCGCAACTAATCTAAGCGTAAATTCGAAACAGAACAGAATAATCGCATTATTTATCGATACAGCCCACCTTCAGAACGGCTCTGACAAGTACTAAGTAGTAAGTACATGTACCTTTGTACGTGACTGAGTGATACTCTCACGACGTTAAAATGAAAATGTATATCATTTCATGCCATCATGGGTAAATTATAATTTATATTGCCGTGGAAAATTCGCCTGACTTTTCAAACTAAAGAGCGAAATGACATTTCCAGTTTCCAGACGATGATAAAAACACGACTGAGTACATGTCGTCCTATTCATTATTTGACTCCCATAATGTTCATTGCATCGATTCGTTGTCGAGTGATACCATGGCAACGACAGAGCCAGAATCAACACAACCAATAGCAATATATCAGTCTCTTGGACACGAAATAAAAAGCGCAACCAACCCTCAATGCTGCAGCAAAATACTTGAATTAAAACCCCATTTTGACAGCCTTCAACAAAAAGATACGAAAATGTACATACGTCTCGGCACACCTTGACTTCCCATCCTACAATGGCGTATCTTTTTCTCAAGGAATACTTGATTTGGGGCTAATTAATTGACGGCACACAACACGCTACCGATCAGACTACCAACGTACAAACTACAATGTACATGTACATGTACATTGTACATGTACATTATACACTGTGTACTGTACACGACGGCTCCATAACATTCCCTTCGTGTATACATACACAACGTTACTGCGTAGACGTGTTTCGAGTCCCACTGCGCTGTTTATTTCTCGCGCCACAACCAGGATCTGAAAACCACAGCAACGCACGCACAATGCATTCTGATTCAATACTTGGAGAGAAAACAAAAATAAGACGAAGAATGTCTTCCCTCTACTTTTGACAGATTTTGCAAGACTCGATACCTCAGGCCTATTCACTTTTAACAATTTAGAAGTGATTATTAGTATTACTTGGAAGTGAGTTAGTCCCTGGCGGTGGTATAGTGGTCCAATCATGGAGGTAGAGGAGGGTGGTCCAATCCTGCCAGCGTTATAACATATATTATTGGAAGCCACTTTCACTGCTTCTGAAAATGGGGGGGTTGTCACGTCGTGAATTTATTTCCCGAGATAGCGTATTGCAGAGGTCGACTCAACGTGCAACAGCTTCCTGCTTTGAATAAGAGCTCCATGATATAGAGCAAATCACGGATGGATCGATAAAACCGGTATCGGGTTGGGCTAGGCATTGTGCAGTCTCCATGATCCTCGCAGTGTGCATGCAGAAATAATTTTTCTGCACGCTCCGCGTCCGATCCACTAAGCACAAGGCTACAGCGCGTGGACTCAGCTAGCCTTCCCTCTGAAAGCTTACTGCCCCTAAGTTGCGAGACGCTTTGTCACAATGCATGTTCACAAAAGGAGAACCGAAAACCAAAATACCCAAGTGAAGGATGACTTCGACTTGTTTTCGTTCCATGTTGTGGTCGTTCGATCATGTGTGCGGAAAGCCGCACTCGGTATGCTGCGCCTATACCCACAGAATCCGCCACTAGTACTTATTTGACGGGATAATTTTGCCCAACATGACAATGAGTCGGAAGCACGGCGTCTCTACTCTGTTCAGCCTCCGTCGACGTCCCGTGTGCCAAACAAAACACGGACAAAGAGAAATTGAATTTCATGACGGAAGTTCACGAAGGAGGACATCACTCCAGATCCATGATGAAATGCGCTAGATAAAAAAAAATTCCCAATCCTGTCTCGATTGAATTACTGCCTTTGGGCCAGTGTCTGAGGTACTATCTTAGCTTGTACATTCGGCATGCCCGCCTGTAATACATCCTGATCTCACCCTCTGAGAGTCTGGGGTAGACCAGTATAAATGTAATGTATGCATCCAAACATGAAAGCTGGGTTACACTATTGGGGAAAAAACACTAAAAAAGGAAACGTCATCAACCAATATGCTCAGTGTAAATCATCCCCAACCAATGCTCAGTGTAAATCAACCCTTTGTATATCGCTAAATCAGAACTGTCCGGAAAATTAATACAGTGTAAGCCATTGTATTGTTGTCTAAAAGGGCATACAGTCAAACACCCAGAAAAAATGACCGCAGAGATAATGGATGTGTGACTCGGTTTGTAGTGTCACCCGAAGGCCATCTGGCCGTGTGAGCAATTCACATCAGAATACAGAGAATGAACGAAACTAAATTCGGGGCAGATTTGACTGTTTTTGGTTTTGGTGAAACGATTACTATTCACCACCACCTCATACACCCTGATCTCTCAGCCCAAGCGTCGTCGCCGCCAGCCATGCAGGTATCGGCTGTGCTTGGATGAGTGCGCCTGAGCTACATCTAATTATGGGAGGCTGATCTGCCTGCCTCCTCGAAATATGCAAAAGGTATCTGCAGCCAGCAGCCAGGCACTGACTGCCCGACGCCACGACACCACAGCTACGCGGAAATGTAAAGCGAGGGAGTGCCACATGCACACAGCGAGCAAGGGTCGCTCAGCGCTGCAGCCATGGTGCAAGCATAGAGTGCAAGCTAGCGGTGCATAAGTACCGCCAGCGTGTTACCACGATCCAAGAGCCCCTCTGATTCAGCAGAAGGCATGCGTATTGTGCGCGTTCCCCCAGAGCGTGGCATTATGGGAAAGATCTGGAGTGCGCGGTCTGAGGCTGGGTGCCAGTGTGCCCTTCCCTTCGCTAAGCTCCGCCTTCACACCGCGGCCGTGCCATGATGTCGTGCATTCGCCCCGTGGTAGATGTGGAATGAAGGACGGGCCAGGTCATCCCAGCTCTAGCGCAGCTCGGATATCGCGTGTTCACGAGGCAGCCGCGCTGGTCGTCGATCGAGTGTCGGGGTCCGACGTACGGACGATCGAGCCAAGGGCCCTGCAGCACAGGCGCAGCCGAGCCGAGCCAAGGCAGCAGATCTTTCTTTGTCTGCGGAGCGCGGCACTGTCTGCTTACCGTCCGCGCCGCAGCCTGTGCGCGGAAGACCAGTCTGGAGGAGAGAAGGGGGGCCACTCGCCTGATTCCGTCCGTCCAGGCATCTCGCTTTGACGCCGATTTTTCGACCCCGCCAAGGGGAATCCGCCGAGCTCGGTGGGTACCATCGTGGAGGAAGAGAACCCATCCCCGCTCTGGTGGCATTTTCGGTGACGGTAAGTGGACGGTGGCCGGGGTTTGCTCGTGTGGTTTGTGTCCCCCCGAACGAACGAATCGGGAAATGCGTCGACGAAGCTCATGTGTGTGTCTTGGCTAAAGCACGGAGGCTCGTCCATTCTGCGTTGTCTCATTTTTTTGTGCGCTGCATGTACTGTGGCTGCTGTGCGTGTGCTCCATGTTCTTCGGGAAGGTTCGGATATATTTTTTTTAGGCTGAGGCTTGTTGTTGTGGCATTACGTGTACGTTCGGCTGTCTTGCGTTTCGGTGGATGTTGCTATCCTGGAAATATTGGATTAGGACGCAAAGAACGTAGATCCGTTGACGCTGGATGCCGGCTGCCACATACTCGACATTCACGCGGCAGCGATTCTCAGACATTGTTTCGCCCTCCCCGATCTCTCGAATTTCAAGGCAGTTTCGCTCTTTCTGTCTGGCGAAATCCGTGGCAGAAATTTGCATTCTGGCCAGCTGCCACTGCCAGTCATGGCCTTTTTTTGTATGTGGGTGCTGCCTGTCTCTGTTCCGAGTGTGAAGGTTGATGGGGGAATGTGCGTTTAGGAAGCCAGGTTCATTGAAACCAGTGTGAGCTTTTCAGCTCGGAGTGGATTTGCAGCCCCGAAGCTTTCAGGTAGAAAATCACAATAGAAAGAACTTACACAGTGTAGGAGGAAGTGACTCATAAGAATGACATTTTTATTGATGAAATAACTGTGAAAGAAAATGTGATTCTTTGAGACTGTTCTTCAGAAGCAGTTTTCAGGGTGGAAGGTATAATCTGGTTATTTCTTTCAAATGCACATGTACATGATATAATGAATGTATTCAAGAAACAAAATAATGTTATTCTGTATCAGATTTTTTTTGGAGAGAGAGAGAGGGGTTACATGTAGAATTTATAGGTGCATTAGAAATCATGCAGCTACATAATTATGTCTGGATCAATGAAGGCAACGGGATGTTTGACCACCAACCATTACTCATTAGCTCTTGCTAAGTCTTGGACCTTTTTTCCCCTGGCAATTGAAAAGGACTGATTTTTTTTTTAGCACTTGTTTGTCTGAAATGTTTTTGTGAGATATCAACTACATGCACCTCAAATATATTTTCTCAATATCCTCAACTTGGCTTGTTTTTAGTGTGAAAATTGTACAGATGTTTACACTTTCTGTGTGGATGACATGTTATGGGTGTACACATGTGCATACATGTGTGTTCATGTACATGTACTCATGGTTTGACATATGTGCACATGTACAGTACATGATTTGACTACATGTACATTGTACATGTACAGGCACATGTACATGTTTTAACTCACATGTAGAAATACATGTGTTGTGCACATGTGCATAATCCAAACTTGTACATGTAGACACATGTACAGTGTACGCCTGTACATGTATGTACAGTACATGTACATGTACATGTATACACGCATGCACACCCGTACATGTACACACATGTACATGTACACAATGTACACCTGTACATGTACATGTACACAATTACACATGACATGCTCAATTACTTAAACATGTACATAACATGTACACATGTACATGTACAACTGTACATGTACATGTAGTTGTACATGTACATATACATGTATGCTTGTATGTGCATGTTCATGTACAGTACTAGTGTGCATGCATATACACCCATGTTTTGTATGTGCATACTACTTGTACTTACAGAACAAGTATACATGTACAATATACAGGTACAATAGCACATGAATGCATTTAGTCTCAGTCACAGCACATGCACTGCACATGTACGTGTCTATCAAAATACAGGGATATATTTCGAGTTCTGACTTATTTCCAGGTCTGGTTGTTGTGTCTGGCTAATTTCATTATAGTAAATTGAATCCCACTGAGCCTGCTGCCTCATTCTGACCACTCACTTTTGCTTCATGATTTCTTATAGAACACTGTAGACCTACATGTAATTCGAGCCACTCAAGCCACATGTACAGTATTTGCAACGTGCCTAAATGTAAGTTGCAAAAATGTGATCTCTCATGGGAACCTCTCATGGGAACCTCTTATAGAACCTCTTATAGAACTTCTTATAGATCAATATTGTTGTGTCAAAATCAGACTGTAACGAGGAGATGTGTGTGCACCTACCAAACCCCATCTGCTTTGAGACTTATTGACCTTGAACTTTGACCTATACCAAGTCTAGCTGCCCGCATTGGCACTGAGGTCACCTTTTCTGCCTTTCATAAAAGATCCTGTCGGGCCCTCAAGATGTTTAAAATTCTCAATTCTGAATTTTCCATATTGGTATTAGTTATTGTACTGTACTTCCAATTTTCAATCAAACAATGAAAAGGGAAAACAGAAATACTGGGATTTGGTTTTAAAAACAAACAATTTGGAAAATGGCAACAAATATTTGACTGGACCAGGACTTGAAAGAACCAGTGCTTTGACCACCTGAGCTATGCAATGGAATCACCTACAATGTACTGTACAATAACATGTACAGTAGGTGAAAGCCTTCCCACATAGTCCACTATCCTTGCCATGGTAGGGGCACCTGTCCCCAAACTACTGTAGCCAGGTTGACAACACAACAAATGAACAATGAAAATGGGGTCATGAATGATCCTTGGAGTCGGAGACATACAGCAGGTAATGCTTTTGAGTTTTGACTGGCACCCCCTACCGTGTCAAATATGGTTGCACATACGGTGCCTCTGCAAAAACAAAGATCTTCCACAATGTGAACGCACCATGCAAACCACAGACTTACAATTATATACTGTACATGTACAATTGTATATGTACGTACAGTATGTACTGTACATTGTACAGACAGTACAATTTCAGCTGACTAAGACGTTGAATGTGTGCAGTGTGCACATAATGTAGTGGGACTAGAAGCTGGAACATCATACATTACAATTGTACTAGGATGGGTGTTGAATTGGTTGAAGCAGTCTGGATCTGAAGCTTCTGATCACACTCGTGTCAGATTTCTGTGGTCATATCACATCTTAATGGAAACAGTTCCCTTATCCTCCATTCATGCAACTCAATTTGCAGTTGTGTACACAACATATGCTCGCGAACAGTTTGATTCATGCGAAGCTAGAAGCAATGTACAATGTACATGGACAACCTACGGGTTATCGTACTTCTGTATGTACAGGTACCTGTACATGATCAGGACGGTCTGGAACCGGTGTGACCGACCAAACCGACCCACCCTTACCCTTAGTACAGTACATGCACATGAGACTTGAAGGTTGCATGGTGGAATCATAATGTGGAAAGGTTGCAGTGACACCATGTACATGCTGTATCACACTGTATAATCTCAACCACGAAGGAGCATTGCTGTGACAAGAGCCAGTAACTCAACCTTACATCATTCCTCCATGCTTACATACTGTATTACAGTGCCACCACAAACTTTCCACAACATGCACATTGTACATGTATGTGAGGTTGTACACACATCAATACAACTTACATACTTGTTCAAGTGCAGGTGTGAGGTGTACGAATGTATACATGTTCTGTACAACAGTACATGTACATGTACATGTACATGTACATGTACACCAATACCAGTTTACCATGCAATGCATTGCCAACTGCATGCACCCATGCCCTTGATCAGTCACACATATACTTACAGGTGTATAACAGAAGGTCCTGATAGTGATGTTTGACAGATCAGTCAAGGCGAATGTACGTTGCCCACAGAGGTCACTGTTTTGGACATGCAATCTTGTTTTGTGCATAATTTTGCAATATTTCATCACCGTGAAGTGAAAACATTGACTTGTCACTGGCCTAGGAGAAGGACACGACCTTCTCAATTTATTTAGGTCACAAAAATCTTGAGAACTGCTCGCTGACTTGGATGACCCTTGTTTGATGTCAAAATTTAAAGGAAAACAGGAGGACCTGATGTTTCAATCCTAGCAGGACCTTTCTCGGAGGAGAAAGGTCCTGCTAGGATGCCTTTGGGAAAGGTCACAATGGATTGAAGTGCATCCGCTTTGTGTGATCCCCAAGCTGCCATAGTTGTTTGCATCTGAATGAAAGCGAGGGTGTGATCCCTGGAGATATACGGCAGTCAAATGGTTGAATTGCTTCTGACTGGCACCCCCACCCTGGCAATGACTACTGTAGTTGACTATTTGGGAGGCCACCATCTAAAGGCTGGATAGCTCAGATGGGAGTGCAGTTGTCCGTTAATCCAGAGGTCTCGGGTTCAAGTACCCGTCCAGTTAAAGTTTTCTCTCCCATTTTTTCAATTTGGATTGCAGTACATGTAATGTCACAATGCTCAATGTCTTTGAAATGATCTTTTAGAGATTTTTGTATACATGATGTGTCCTTGTACATGTACATGTACCTGTATACCAACTCACTTGAAGGCAGTCTGCCTCTGAGTCGGAGAAAGGTCCTTCCAGGATTGAAAGCTCTGGCCCTCTGGCTATCACAGCTATAGTTAGAGAGCCATGATAACAACAGACACACTGTAAGCCCATACCTCTTGCCTTTGAAACCCTGGTCTATGCATGCATGTAACCTCATGTCCGCATATTGTTGTTGCTGTACAGGCTAAAGACATTCCCTGCTGCTGCTCAGCCCCGACTGAATAGAATCCCTAGTCTTGTCACCTTGAGAAAGGAGCATTACAGCACATAGACTAATGCTGGTGAGTATTGTAGACGATTCATATGCAGTTTTGATGTCCACCTGTGGTCCAGTTTTTTAATTTTTTTCTCAGATTTTTGTTTAAAAATTTACATAAATTAGTGTCTCTGTTTTAGATATTTTATGATGTTTGCATCAAGGAAAATTAAATTCAAAGAGGGTTTGCCCACTGTACATTACGTTGAGTAGGGCAAACCATCATTGAATTAGCATTTTCTTTAACTCACAAATTGGTATGCTTTACACAAAGTGTGGTATATATTCAAAATTGATGCACATGGACATTTTTAATTGTATTCTTAATATTGTCTATAGTTTTTTTTATGGTATTCTAATAATCTATTCCCAGTCGTGTATGACACTATAATAGAAAAAAAGAGTGGTTCCAAAGACAATACATACATGTGCACAAATACCAGTATTGGAGTAGCACTTAGCACATTATTGTTAGTCACTGCAATCATGGAGGTACATGTGTGTACAGTGTACACAACACAAGTGTACACTGTAATGCAATTATGTAATGTATACCATACTGTATCATAACTCAGTAGAATAGGCTGGTGTACAGCACAATGTACATGTACCTGTGGTAGCAGTGATGTAAATGACAATGATGTCATAGTAGGGCCTAATGATATACGTATGAACATGTATATGTACATGTACCGTATACAGTACATGTGTCAATGTACAATACATATGATTGAAGCATAATTGCACATCCCTACTCAGCTAATGTGCATGATTGTCAAATTTGCACAAAAGTACTTACTGAGTAATGACTTTTAAATTAAGATGGCCTTACGTTTCGATCCCAGCAGGACCTTTCTCAAACCTGTGTACATGTCATGTACATGTACATGTAGTCATGTACATGTACGTGTGTACAAACCGTGTACATGTAGTACACCACAGTGACCACACACTCTGTATTATGAGTGCATTGCCAAACAGAGCATGGAACTTATAAACTACCGTATGCACATTACACAATGTACTGGTGCTCTTTTTGCACATATGTATTTGTACATTAACATGTTTTCATAGAAAATGATATACCCAAGGGCAGCATAACTGAAAACTGTTAGTGTTACACACCGTTATTGAAACCGATCTACCGTATTTGTTGTTATTTCCCCTTCACCATTAGCAGTAATCATGTAAGGGAGGTCCAGCCGTACGCGGTACAGTCCAACTTGTACATGTTCAGTGGGGACCATATTTACACAGTGCTATTTGCCTGGCCGGACAATACATTGGATACACACATTGCACAGGCTTTGTTCAACTTGTTTGGGATCATGTACTTTGTACATGTACAGTCCCTGTGGTATAGGCTGCTTGTACCGCATGTCTGAAGTGAATACAATGACCCTTGTCTACAGGGCAGGGCTAGTCACTTTGGCCAGTAGGCCTACTTGTAAATCCCTCTTCTTAATCCCTTTCCTGTAATAATCCCCTGTTCTTAATCCCCCATCAATGAGCCACAGTCTTCAGCTTGGATATGGCTTCTTGCATGTGTTCAAAAGCCATGATCAGGGAGAAATTGTACGGCACTTGTCTGTAATGCAGAATGAACATGTTTAGTACCATGGGTGTCGATTTGGGCAAATAAATATCCATTCTCAATAGACCGATTGCACGACCAATGTTTACATGCCATCACGTGACTTACAGTGGGTATTTTTGCATCTCATTTGGTGCAGAACAGGAGTGGAAACGAGCAAAGAAGACTATCGTATTGTCCACATTCTTCTTTGTACATGTACATTTCCAACGCTGTTCTGAGCCAAATGAGATGAAAAAATACCCAAGTCACCTGATGGCATGTACATGTAAACAGTGGACATGCATGCGTGCAATCGGTCTATTTTGTCTCTTAATCTCAAGAATCTCCTTCTTAATCAGTCAGTCTTTAGTTTTGAGTATTTCAATACATGTACAAGTACTTGTTTTAGTTAGTAGTCATATCGTATCACTATCAGTATCAGTGCTTCATTGCATATATGCAGAAATCACACTAGCAGATGGGTTCGGAGCCATAAAAAACTCTTGTGTTATGCATGTGCATACATGTACATGATGTACATGCAAACATGCAAGGTCTCTTGCGTAACTATTTAATTGTACTGTACAAAAATTTAATGTACAGTGCTGAAATCCTAATTCAGTGTCCACACTACATGTACATGTACATCTATCTGTAATGTGTCAGCCTTCTTTTAAATGTGATCTCAAACATTTGTTTTGCATAATACTGTGTTTGGATGATTAGGAGCCCTTATTGTCAACTGCACATTTCATGTTTCGGCCAAATCAGTATTGTGATTTTAAAATGAGTCCTAACAAATTGTTGTGCACCAACCTGTCCAGAGTAGTGATCATGGACTTGTACTGAGCACAAGTGCACTGATATGTACATGTACTAAGTTCTTGTGTTTCAAAAATGTAGTGGGTCTGACGTTTCAATCCCAGCAAACCTTTCTCAAAGGCAAAGGGAAAAGTCCTGTGGGGACCTTTGACAAAGGTTCTGGTAGAATCAAAATGTCAGACCCTGTAAATTCAGATTTGCTTTTGAAGTCAGTAATTAGTTTGGAATTTTTTTTGTATTACCCGGTAGTTTTTCCTAGATGCTCATAAAAAAAGGAAGTGAATAGAACTGATGAGAAAATATCCAATCAAAACTGAGCCCCAAGTTCTTTGAAACGACACAAAACAAATTGAAAATCAAAAATTAGGAGGGCCTGACGTTTCTATCCCAGCTGGACCTTTCTCAATGCCTTTGAGAAACGTCCTGCTAGGAGTAGGATCAAAACATCAGGCCTTCCTAGTTGTTGATAATCGCATTTTGGTAGTTTTACTCTGTAAGCAGTTTGCAACATCATTGAATTTTACAATTGACTTCTTTACTTTTCTATTATTTCTTTTGTCTTCTCCTTGCAGGTATCCATGACGGGTCGGCGGCAAGCCAGCACCCGGTGCCTGTAGCCTCACTTGCACCCCCAAGCTCACTATGAGCAGGGGCGATGCCATGCTGAGCTGTCACCTGTGCGGATATCTGGCATCCTCCCCGGTCCACCTGGCCCAGCACCAGCGCCGTCACGGCCTAGAGTACGAGGGTCCCTGGCGCACCTGCGACCACTGCAGCTTCGCCACCCGCTCGGCCCAGGAGTTTCGGGCCCACCGCAAGCAGCACGCCCGCGAGCTGCCCCAGGACTTTCGCTGCGGCGACTGCGGCAAGATCTACCAGACTTTCAAGAACCTAGAGCGCCACTGCCTGCAGGTGCACCAGAAGAGCCCGCCGGCCGAGCCTGAGATGGACGAGGGCCGGCCCAGCGACACCGAGGGCGAGGGCGCCTCCTCCAACACCTTCCAGTGCGGCCAGTGCGAGTTCACCTGCAAGAGCCACGGCAGCATGTGGTACCACCAGAAGAAGGTGCACCCGACCGAGGAGGACAAGCAGAAGGAGTGGCACTGCTGCCAGATCTGTGGCCTGACCTTTGTCTACAAGCAGCGCTACTACGCCCACATGGAGCAGTACCACGCCCTGTCCATGGGCGAGGAGGACGAGGAGGGGGAGCATGAGGACGGCGAGGACATGCCCATGGAGGGCGGCTCCCCCGCCGGCGAGGGCAGCCCCTCGCCTCCGCCGACGACCATGGACGAGAAGCACGACCTGAGACCGGGCCAACTGATCATTAAATCAGAGACGCTATCCGACGCCGAGCAAGACGGCGACATGGAGCAGGACGAAGGGGCCTGGGTGGATCATGACTCTGGCGACGAGCTCATGATGGCCCACGACCAGATGGGAGTCAACAGAGCCGGCGGGGAGGTTGACGTCGGAAACTCGGCCGACGGCAATCTGAACGATCGGGATGAGGATGTGCCTCCGCCCAGCCTGAGGCAAATGCTCGAGAGGGGCCCCAGCCCAGCTTTGGGCAACGAAGCCCATTACGAGCGCCGGAGTGGCTCGGGCTTCCCCTGCGACGACTGCGACTTTGTCGGGGCCTCGTCCAGCGGGCTGTGGTACCACCGGCGCAAGGTGCACCAGCCCAGCAAGATGGCCACCTGCCCCCACTGCGACTACACAGCCGTCAGCAGCCGGGACGTCCAGAAGCACCTGCGCAAGCACACCCATGAGCGCCCCTTTGACTGCCACTACTGCGAGCGCAACTTCACGCAGAAGAACCACCTCTTCAACCACATCATCACCATCCACAAGGGGGAGAAGCTGCCCACGGAGGTGGACGACGTGGCGGCAGCAGGCGGCCCCAAGGGCTCATCCGCCGGCAGCCAGGGCCAAGACAGTAGCAGGCCCTTCACCTGCAACCAGTGCGGCCGGGCCTTTGCCCGCAAGAACCTGCTGCAGCTGCACAAGATGACGCACGGCATGGTGCAGGATCAGAAAGACGGCGACGAGCAGGCTGGCGAGCAGGAGGGCCACGAGGGGATGGACAATGGCGGCGCGGACGTCCCCGGCCCAAGCAGCCTGAAGGTGGCCGATTCCTGCCAGTGCACCATCTGCCAGAAGTCGGGGCCCAATATGGTGGGCTTCAGCTACCTGAAGGAGGGCCAGGCAGCCAGCGGGAGGAGACGCTTTGAGTGCACCCTCTGCAAGAAGGTCTTCCCGGCCCTCTGCAAAGGGCTGAGTCACATTAAGCTCCTGCACGCCAATGCCAGCGGCAACCCGTACAAGTGCCGCAACTGCGGCAAGTGCTTCCTGGCCGTCACCTCGCTCTGCGGCCACATGCGGGCCCACCGGGAGCGCAAGAAGTTCAGCTTCCAGTGCGGCGTCTGCGAGAAGGTCTTCCAGATCGGCGAGGCCCTCAAGCGGCACGTGGTGGCCTTCCACGGCAAGGCCCTCTCCAAGGAGGCCCTGGCCGCTGCCGCCAAGCAGAGCTCCCGCCTCAAGCTCAAGATCAGGCTGCCCAAGCTGGCCGATAAGGCCCAGGCCAACGCCTCCGCGCTGGACGAGAGGCAAGCTGCGAGAGATGCCGTCGGGGCCGCCTCGGCCCAGACCAGGAACAGGAAGAAGGGGCGGGCCCTGCCCAAGACCATGACCTGCAGCAAGTGCGGCCAGAGCTTCAGCCAGGGCAACTCGTACGTGCGGCACATGTGCCGGCACCTGGGCATCGTGCCCTACGCCTGCCAGAAGTGCGGCAAGCTCTTCTCCTCGCCGGCCGTGCTGAAGGCCCACCAGCAGCAGCACCACGCCGGCGGCGGCCAGCTCTACCAGTGCATCCGTTGCACCTTCCGGGCCAAGTACCTGACCCAGCTCTACTCGCACATGGAGAAGCACTTTGGCAAGGGCGTGCACGGCTGCGTCTACTGCACCACCCGCTTCACCAAGAAGTCCAACATCAAGAAGCACATCCTGACCAAGCACCGGGGCAAGCGGCTGGCCTTTGAGGATTACACGGCCACCGTGCAGAACGACGACGAGGATGAGGAGGAGGAGGCGGCCAATGGAGAGGAGGACCAAAGCGAGGAGATCGTCCCCAACGATACCCAGGTCGCCGCCGACGACAACAGCCAACCCCCGCACCCAGTCAACGTGTACCCGGCGGCCACCACCAGCCCCAGCCCCAGCCCTAGCCCCAGCCGGTCGGCCGCCGCCTCCAAGCAGCAGCCACCGGCGGCCAGCAACATCCGCGTGGAGATTTCTCAGCCGGACAGCAGCCAGATCGCCGAGGACCGGCCGCCGAGCACCCTGAGCTCGGAGGGCTCGGTCCACACCAGCGTCTCGGCCACCGGCCATCAGCCCCAGGGCAAGCTGTCCCTGGCCCACCAGGCCAAGGAGCTCCGGCCCCACCCCGCCATCTTGCAGCCCTCCGTCAAGAAGGACCCCGTCGGAGGCGGGGGCGCCGAGCAGCGCTGCGCAGACTGCCTCACCAAGACGGCCACCAACCTCAAGTGCAGCCACTGCGGGATTGTATTCTTGGACATGGTCATGCACACCATCCACATGGGCTGGCACGGACGGAGCGATCCCTTTGAGTGCCATGCCTGCGGCCGCAACTGCGGAGACAAATACGGCTTCATCACCCACATCTTTAGAGAGCCGCACAATTAGCTTCCTTTCAACTAATCAGTGTCTGCACACTTTTTTTTCGATTATGATCCGTACTATTGATATTGTTTTAGCAAACATAACTCTCCTGGCTTTCTTTGGGAAGTGAAGCTACCAGTTCTTCAGGGTGTGTTTCTTTGTTGTTGATAGTACTGTCTCAGTTTAGACAGTTACAAATCCTGCGAAAAACTTGGCTTCTTATTGTGAAAGCATGACAAATTATTACAGAAGCCCTATGTTCGTGCGCAAGTACAGTGTAGTTCCAGGTGGAATCATGGTTTCTTCAGGGACAGCAATGCAAAGGGTCATCGTGTGGTGCATAGGCATTCATTTACATGTACTGCATGTTTAATGTCATCTCACAACTGCATGTACATGTAGTCTGATATCACGCCTGTAGTTACATATAATGTGTTTCTTCTTGGCCAAATGGTTCAATGCCATTTTCTAACTTTTTCAGGTGCCCTCTGGTGTCTCAGCTAATCCAACTCATACCATTATTGTAGTATTCAAAGCAAATTACAAATCAACTCAACCCTTAGATGGGTGGAAAGTTGACCTCAACTGTACATCTTTTTACTTTAAAAGAGTTGAAACCTCACCTGCATTGTAGGTTTGGATGTCAGCGTTTTGGGGAATTAACTCTTTATGTAGAATTGCATTGGACAGGCAAGTGAATGCACAAACGTGTACAAATGCATGTGTACAGTATTATGGTATTTTGGCAGTAGGGATGTCTTATGTCACGGTATCTCAGTTCTTTACAGCAAACCTTGTCAAGTATTTGTGCCATTTTGATACTCGCAGCTGCTTGTTGTCAGAATAGATCATGCATGATTGTTTCTACTGTACTACTGTAGTCTGGTATCAAATGTACATGGCATTTTTTTATATCGCATCACAATTTTTTTTACATTCACAAGTCAGAAGCAGCGACTTTTTGATATGGGAATGAATATTTGTTTTCTGTTCCGGGCAAACAAAGGTGTACAATGACATTTGAGTTTGTTTTTCTGAAGGGCACTTCAGTGGTTGAAATAGTGGTACAGCTTGGTGCACATTTTGTCAGCCACGCATGGGCACAATCGGTAGCCTTTGCAAAGTGGGACCAGTTCCACCGTCCGACAGCTTTTTGAGGCAGACTTTGTGGCTGTCCTAATAGTAGTCGGCCTGGGCTGCACTGCTGCGCCTACCTGTAAATGCATGGTATAGTCAGTGGCATCTGTCTGCTATTATGCTTGTACGTGAACTCTCGCACTAGTCCAGTCGCAGCCGAATTGTGCACGCACCATCGCATGTCAAACTTGTCTACTTTTTGGTAAGTGTACTACTACTGCTGGGCCCCATGCCTTCACTCACATTGTCTGGTGTTATGCGTTTGTACAGCTTTGGCAGAGCTGTTTAAATAAAAACAAACAACAACAAAAACACAAACCTATGGGATTTGGCTGCAGCCACATCCTTCTGGCTTCCATTTGCACAGGAGTGATTCTGAGCCGTAGCCAATGAGTTGAGGTAGCTCCTGGCTGGGTGTGTTGTGTGCCCCCAAAGGCAATGTTTTGGGGTTTGGCTGGCTGCAGCTGCTTGCTTCTGGCTTCTGTGATTCCTGCAGCTGATAAGTTTGGGGTATGGCTCTCAGCTAACTCGGCTGGAGTGGTGTGTGCCTCAAAAGGGAAGTTGGGGAAGGAGGCTGGGATGGTTACAGTACTTCCCCAGTCCTGTCATGAAGACGTGAACTCGCACTCACAAGCTTCTCTGCACAAGAGGCATACATGTGCAACTCGTCGCACAAGAAGAAACTTGAACTTCCCACTTGCTGCTGGACAAAACAAGCAGATGCCTACAGTCGATTTCATGAAACTCATCCTAACTTATGCTTAATTGCAAGGCAGTGGGAGATGCACAGAAACCATATGACCATGTGCCGTCGATCGTAAGGTGAAATCCATTGAGTTCAATGCAGCAGGAATGCATTGTGCACAGAAGCCGGTCAACTCTTTCAATTTTCAGTTGTCTTTGCTATGGTGTGCACTGTGCAGTAACAGTTGGGAAACAACTTTTGTCTGAAATACTGACAAAATGGTGCCGTCAGTGGACCATGCAAGAGTCTGTGTCAACTTTTTTTCTCCTTTTTTTAGAAATATATTTTGGAACTTTGTAATAAACTAATTGTATGCAGGTACTTTTGTCAACTGTGACAAACTTTTACAGACTTTAATTTGGAGCTTTCTGATTGTGTTTTTTTTTTATTTACTGTAGAATATTTCACGTTTTGTATTGAGATTGATAATTTGATGTCAGGGTGATGATTAAGTTATTTGTAGAGGAGAGTTTAATTACATCACTGGAACAGGAGTATAATCCTCAATTTTTGTCTGAGTACTGATCCTGAAGATGATGCCAGCTCTGATCCTTCTTTTGAAATATAGTACCATCAGAAGCGTGACACGGTTCTCCACGAATGCTTCTGAGAAGATAGGTGAGGTTTCATAGCCATTCCGGTGCCTGGGTAGACAAAGTGCCGAACCCTAATAGGCTATTCATTTTAATGGTGTATTTGATGAATGTACAGTAGCTACCCCGAGTCAATCGACATCATATTCGTCCGGGTGAGTACCACTTGACCCAGCTAGTAAGCTGGGTCAGTGTGGAACGAAGCTTATTGAATGCACTTTTACAATATCTGGCACCTCTGGAAAGGTTCAAACGTGAAAGTATAGTTTTTAAACCACACTTTGTATGACTCAGTAGATGATTTTTACTTAAAATCACCACGGGGTCGTAATTTCATGCATATGCGTGAATTGTCACCACTGCTACCTGTAGATCAACATCTTCTCTGAAATAGTTTTGTATCACATTTTTAGAAGATACACCTGAAAATTTATTCTTAAATTAAGAAATTAAGATGCCCGCAACACCATTCTCTCAGGTTTGAGAGAATGGTGCCCTTCCGTGGTTTGGCAAATTTAAATTGGCCATATCTGTGCCATTTGAAGAACAGTATACATGTATATTCATAATTCCACAAAAAAGTATATCAGACTTTCATTGGAAGAATAAGTCCAAGGAAAGTGGATATGATTGCATTTTTAAAAACTCTTCATGTGTACCCACTACCCAAGTGTTGTCAGTAATTTGTGCCCCCATTTTATAATCTTGGATTGGCTGTTGGTCTACATATCAAGTTGTTAACACGCATGTATTCATGAAGTTAGTAGCTTTTACCAAAAAAACACAGCTCAACCCTACCCCCCCCCCCCCAGTGCGAATCCAACTCATGCCAGTTAGTCTCAGATCAGTTTCAATGAACCAATGATGTACAGGTTTACAATGCCCACTGTAGTTCCTTTTTTATACCCTAAAATGAATATTCACAATGCATAACTTACGGGACTGGTAAGTACATGTAGGGGGGAGTATGAGTTGAGTTCTCAAATCGTTTGACGAGTACCACGTTTACATATTTGTGTCAGGTTTTATGATTTTACAAGATTAGCCTCTCTGTATATATTTGTATAATAATTTATCCAAAATCAAATGTAATTAAGGTGAATCCAAAGGTTTAACACTTAAAATGAGCAGTGCTTGGACAGTTTTTGGCCAAGCCAAGTACTTGTATCAGTGTTTTGTGTGCATAGCTAGTGTGCATTAAGTGATCAAGATTTAGGACTTCATTCACCTGGGAGTAGAATCTTGTTTGACGTTAAATCAGTGTCTTCACATTTGACTGTAAATGCACGAAATCACTGTGCTTACCTTTTTAAAAGCTTTTTGTTGGCAATATGTGTACTTTTTTTTTTCGTTTGGGGCAAACTCGGGTTCTCAAACCAATCGCTTTTGTTGAGGTAGGTTGGTCAGTCTCGGGCGTGTTCTGTATGAAGTAATAGAATAAACGTGAACCGAATCACTACTCTCTTTGGAAAGTTTATTGGTTGCTGTGGGAAGACTTACTGTATACTGGACGCTGACTCTGCACACAATCCTGGTTGTGTTTCAAAATGATAGTTTTGGTTTGTTTTCCTCTGTGATGGTAAAAGTCTACAACACTGGTGTCACAGTCATGGCATGTAGGGAAGACATTGTTGGGGTGCAGGGAACCATTGATCGACAGTGAGCACCACAATGTGCAACGTGTTGCAGACTGCTTATACTGAGAAAATGACCAAATTGAAAATGAAAATCTCAAAAATTTTGAGAGCCTGATGTTTTGATCCAAGCCCGGGAGACAGGATGAAAAACAAGGAGGAAAGATGCACCAAAATCAAACATTTGTATTACTGACTGCTTGTTGACTTCAGTGACCAAAATGAAAATGCAAAGCAAAGAAGACATTTGGATCCTTGCAGGACCTTTGTCAGTGGCAGGAAGCAGACTGTATGTGTTGGTGTTTACAAGCAACATGAAGGAGAGACTTGCTTGATACTAATCTGGTCAAAATCTAATATAATCTATTAGAGCATGGAAATCATGCACAACAGGCAATAGTCCAACACAAGTCTTTGGCAGTGAAATATCATTTTTGATCTTGGAAAAATCATTTACTGAGTACTGAGTACTGACCAAGAAAGTCTTTTTCACAGTGGGCAGACATTAACACTTTAGCAGTTAGATAACATTGGGCAGATTTCTACAATATATTCACAATCGCATCAAAGGATGAGGTACACAGACAGAAGTACATGTACAAGGACATGAGGACATGGGATTCAATGAGGGTTTGCGCCAACTCGGCATATAATCAGCACTGTATGCTCAATGTTTTGCCAGACTGCCTGTTGAAAATATACAGGCAGCTGAGCTTAGGTGTGATTAGAACTTGTAAAGTTGTGACTCCTGCTGTCGAGTACAATCATCTGTGCTTTTGTGGAAATAGTTCCTGAAGACCCTACCCTCATCACACGGTACTACTGTATCATACCACAGGCAGCCATTGTGGTGCACTATCGAAAGAAGATTCAAACATTTAAATGTCTCCTTATGATTGGCAGAGGACATACTGCGTGAAACATTTGAGCAGGGCTCGACCTTAGCACTAGCCCGACGGTCATTGTCTAGTAAAATGGCCCACTTTGCTAGCCCGGCGAACTAGTAAAAAGTAGGCAGCCGTGTGGAGGCAAAAAACAATGCGGACGGGGATGAGAAAGTAGAAACTAATCATTTGTTTTACTTGACCTAATAACCTTGT
>OX465108.1:12795944-12903444 GCA_949987565.1 Luidia sarsii | reverse complement strand
CATTGTGCGCATATGATCTGCGCATTTCATTGCAACCCATTAGCTGATCTACCCCAGTCACCCCCATCCTATTCAGATCACAGACGTCGCTACAACCATGCCACAACTTACCACGGACCGGTTCATCCGAGCCCAGTTTAGGCCTAACATTAGGGGCAGGGGGTAATTAACCCAGGCGTAACCGGGAAAGCTAATTAAATCATCATACATCTGGTGAAAAGAGGGACAAAACACGGGAATGCTATCTAGTAAAGACGACTCAAGATCACAACATGTGATCCCTCCCTGAAACCAATAGGCCTACTAATTAATGCCTGCAGCCTTAAAAACAAGGAATGAAAGATATGTATTATGGGCAATGGGCAATTTAAGCGCTGGGGTTCACAATGCCAACACCAACAACGTCTAAATTCGTTCTCAGTGCATTGCAGTCCGACGAGGCAACAGAATGCTGAAGAACCTGGGGAGAAGGTTGTGCTGGTTAACGCATAGGCCGTGTTGAGTTTAATGGCTACGGCTGGATATAACACACAAGTCTCTGCAAAATGGCCGCAGCCGCTCGCTTGCGGCGTCCATGGACTCATGCACAATACACAGCCGCAGCCAATGAAATCAGACAGGGCAAAGCACATCGGCAAGTCACTTCAACAAAATTAATGTAGATTAACAAGGTAGCATACTAAGGGTCGGGAGGAGAATTGGTAACATGTGCATGTGTGCGTGCATCCTTCTTCCATGATGTAGGCTACCGGACACCCAAGTGTGCATTGATCTTTTCGGAAGCTTGCATAGTACATTGTACTCATGTATTCATTACTCATTCTCCTCTCGAACCTTTGTATGTAATTGTTGGATGCGAGTGAAACTTCGAGAGACACCGGGTTACCGGTAGTTAATGTCTTGTAATTCCAATTTTGAGGTGGTTTTTCCCTTCCGGAAAATTTGAATCGGTCCGGACTAACGCCACAATATCTACACCATTCACTCCAGTCTCAATCTATGGCCTTTTTCCCCACCAAACCCGGCTTAGACTCTGGCTCCTGCTTCGTCCCCGTTATCCGAGACCAGAACAAATAGATTTCAGGTAATTATTTGTTGAGGTCGAAACTCGGGGGTCTTTTGGGCTTCTTCACAACCGAAGCCAAAGGTCCCCCACCCCCATTATCATGCCTTGTACTGGAAGAAAGTAGGGGAGACAAAGGCTGAGCCCTTGCCCAAGTCGAGTTTTGGAGAAAAAACCCTATTGACAAGGATATAAAGATTGGATTATCAATGTCAACTCGGAGGTTCCGTTGCACATGGTTTGTGGTTGGGATACATCAAGTTCTAGGGCCCTTTTCCAAAACCCTGCTTAGGCTCAGGCTCCGGCTTTCTTGCGTCCATTCTTTAAGTACGGGGCATGAAAACGGGAGGCCTTTTGATTTTTTTTTCAAAAACTTAAACTTCAACAAAGAACCTGGTTTTTTTTATAGCTTTTGGATAACCCGAGACGAAGCCGGAGCCGAAGCATCAGTCAGGGTTTGGAAAAGGGCCTTTATGGTATGAATTACACCAATAGACATCCGCATAATAGCCTACTACCCATGCGTGTGGGAAACTCCCCAGTTATTACTGAAAACACTACAATGGACATCACTTTCATCTTGGAAAATGCGTTTCTTTCTGTCTTGTGCCAAAAAGAAGGGGGGGGAAACACCGCCAGTATCCGAATTTCGTCCAACCTAGATACCAATCTTAGTTCTAACTTCTATATGAAGCAACGTTGATGAAGTACATCAACAGTTTGAACAGTTAGCGGGACTAAGATTTTCATCCCAAACGGGACCTCAGGGAATGGTTCTCCTAGGACTAAAAGTCTGACCCTCTAACCTTTTGTTTTTTAAGTATTAAGGTTTGTTTTATAGCCACTTCGTGCCTACGACCGCCACACAAGGTTTTGCTTAATGCATTGTATTCTATGTGCCGTTTTCAAAACTCGCTAAACAATTGGGAATAATAAGTGACTGTGAAATAAATCAGAGTACACTATGTACACCAGCGAGTCCAACCTGTGGTGCCTGGATTCGGAGGGCCCTCGCAACACCAGCGGCGCTCCGTACTCAGAGTTCCTGGCACGAAGTGAATATAGGAAGGTTTGCGGTGACACCATGTATCAGGTCTCTTAAAGGAAGAGGTTTGGTTCTGAAAAGAACCTGAGTGGTAATTTGACGTTTCGACCAGTATGCTCTGGCCGTCATCAGGAGAGCATACTGGTCGAAACGTCGAGTTACCACTCAGGTTCTTTTCAGAATCAAACCATTTCCTTTAAAAGAGACCTGATACATGGTGTCACCGCAAACCTTCCTATATTGATTCACCCACCATGCAAAGCCTTAAGTCTTATTTGGCACGAAGTGGTTAAGGCCATTGACTAGTTAGCAAGCAGCCTGCGACATTTCTGACTCGGTTCGAATAGCGAATCAAGCGCAACTAATTTTAGACTGATGAAAAGTAAGCAAGTAAAAAAAAAGGGAGCAAAACCCTATAACGGTCCACATAACATAGTGTTTACTGGTATATATCTTTATCAATGAATCCATCCAAGCAACCATAGAAGCTGCCATGACTGGGGGCCACTGACTACGTTACCAAATCTTTTAGTCCACTAACTGTACCAAATCACCTGGGGTCAATATCATAGAGCCACTTAAGCACCAACATTTGCTTTAAAAGCACGAAAGGCCTTTCCCAATCAAATTGTTGCCAGCCAAAGTTCCACTCGTATCCTAAACTAAGCACCAAATATTTTGAACACAAGTTTGAATACAAGGAAATATAATCAGCAATCTTGTTACACTCAGGGAAGAAATGTCCATGCTTTGCTGGTGTTCATGCTTAAGCAGCTCCATGAAATTCGGATATGGGTTGGCTACGAGTTGGTGCAATGACCCTGTTTGACCACATGTATTCAGTTGCCTGATAATACGAGGTAGACAGAGGGTCAGGGTGTAATGGCCCCCGGGTATGCCGCCCTCTAGAGGCTGAGGTCTCCCCCAGAATTGTCGTTAACTTATCCAAAATACGGGCAAAAGTGTCTACGACACAGAACAAAAGTAGTCTCGGCCAAAAAAATCAATCCCCTTCTATGGCCAAACGGCCTCACTTCAACGCCCCTCAAAAAATACCATTTTGAGAAAATCAAGGATTCAGTTTGAAACCGTTCTGCCTTGGTAAGGTAGTGCTACCTTGTCTTCTTAAAAACCCAATTTGTTTTCAAGTACCGTAAAGCTGTTTTGCTAGAGGATGCTGAAAAGATATCAGTTTGATCCAAAAACTTGTGATTTCTTCCACGCTTTGCCTGAATGACATCCATTTGATTCCTAGTTTAAGATAAAAAAAAAACAACAGCAACACACACAACAAAAACTAAAAAGCAAATCTGAAGTTCCTTGAAGGAGGGACGGAGTTCTTGGACTTTAGGGAGGCATCCAGAAAGGTTGCTGGTGTGGGTAGGCGGGCTGGTCCCCGCGAATGGCCTGACCAGGGCCAGGGTCGCTCAGCGGTGGGGGGATATCCACCCCTGGCCCCACGGGCAGGGGGCCCTTCTGCTGCTGCTGCTGCTGGTGCTGCTGGAGGTGTTGTTGGTCGTTAGGGTGGCAGAGTCGTTTGTTGCCGGGCAGGAGGGGGCCGCCGGCTTGCGAGGCCATCATACGGGGAGGGGGCGGCTGGAGCTGCGGCTGACGCTGGGGCTGGGGGAGGGGAAGGGGGAGCGGGAGGGGGTGCGGGTGGGCGTGGGGATGGGGCTTGCCGCCCCCTGCCACCACGACCGGAGGGGGCGGGTAGGCGTAGTCCAACTTGCCCAGGGAGGCGGCGTTGTTGCGGGGGCGATTACCTTGCGGCTGGGGCTGGGCCAGAGGCTGGGACTGGGGCGAGGGTGGGCGGGGGTAGACCGCGGGCAGCTGGGGGGGGCCACTGGGCTGAAAGTGGGTGTGGGCCTGGGGGGAGCGGATGATGTCCTCATCGTCGTCCGAGTCGCCGCCTTCGTAGGAGACCAGGCCCTTGCTACGTTTGGGGGGCAGCTCATCGCCCAGGGGCAGCCTAAGACCCTTAGCTACAAGTGGGGCCAGCCATTTTGTTTGTTTGTTTATTTCAAATTATCATTCCAGTCAGGAAAAAACAACCCAAATCAAATTTGGATAAAATTTTGTACCATTTCAATCATCAATTTGGGATATTTCCGAAACAAGAGATTCAATCATATTTTTCCCAAGTTTTTATTCAGAATTTGAAGAAAAAAAAATTAAAAATTTAGATTTCATGAGACAAGTTGGACAAGGCAAATTTTGGTAGTACGATGCATAGGCCGATGTAAAGAGAAAAAAGTAAATGCATTAATTGTCCCAAAATGGGATTGGGAAAAAAAATCAAAAAAGAAGAAGGGAGAGAAAATGTGTTGTAGTTAATTTCCATACCACATGATTGATGGTAGGATGGTTGTCGGACATCAGGATTTTTTTGGTTTTTTTCAAAATGCAGGACGAGTCGGTAGCACCGGTGATGCCGTGCCGAGTTGAGGAGTTTACACCAGACATGAAAAGAAAAAGAGACACAAAAAAGAAGGGGGAGAAGAGAACACACTGCATTAGTTCATCTCACTTGATGATTTTTTGTTGGAATTTTTTTTCAGTGGTGAGAAAATCCGGGAAGGTCATGGTAGAAGATGGCTGGATCTCGACTGGCTTCCACCAGTTTTTTGCGCCAACATTTATCTTATTTTTTTTACTCTTTTCTTTTCGTTCTTATTAATGCGTCCATGTTGACAACCGTCCCCGCAGGCCTACTTGACTCAAAGACTTGTGAGAGAACAAAGAGAGGGGGTTAATAGAATCGAAACCATCATCGTCATCGTCATCATTACGGTCTTCATCTCAGCAAGTGAGAGAGAGAGAGAGAACGAGAGAGAGCGAGAGAGGGGATGCCTTCGGGCATGCTACAACTGGCAAAACTGAAACAACAGGAAAGGTTTATGCAGGAGAATGGACTCCCAACTGGGCTTTGCCCTACCCAACGTAGAAATGGCAACTTTCCTCAATGGCTTGCTCTACTGCCTGCTGGGAAAAAAACGCAGGCAACTCGGGCAGGATTCGAACCCGTCACTCCAGCAGTGGATTTCACCAAACCCATTGGTCAATCGCAAGGCGCGATGAGCGATGCACCAAAACCAAACCGACTATCACAGCTAAGAATGGGTTATCCATCCTAAAGTCGAGTTACAATGCATGTTTTGTAAGGTTTTGTGAAATCCACCCTGGCAAGTCCAAGACGTCTGCACTAAATGCAAGAGTTCGCTGGTTTGAATTACCACCCAAGCCGTTTGCCATTTTTTTCGGCAGGCAGTCGGGCAAATCACTGAGGAAATAGTGTCAATTTTATGTCCAGCAAAGCAAAGCAAAGCCTTGTTGAAAGAAGTGTTCAGTGGTTGCTTGGTTGGGGAGTCTACGGAACTTCTAGAGAAAAATGCGGATGCGGAGACAAATCTGAAGCAAAATGGTAAGATTGAATGCTGTCTCTTCCCTGCCCTACCTCTCTCCCTTATCTGATATTGTCAAAAAAAAAGGTCGAGTGACGAGAATCTTGCCAAGCCAGGCCGTTCTCAAGCCTACAGGAAGGGAAACCCAAAAAGTAAAACAAGAAAAAGTCCCAAAGTGACCCACTCCTTTCACCCTTTCGGCACTGAATTGCTGTGCAGAGGTCAAACCCTATGCTGAATCAATACTGACACTGCCTATTAAAAAGAACTCCAGTGTTCTGTAGGTCTGAGCCTTAAGAACTCATTCTGTAGAGCCAAAAGGGTTAAAATTGCCAAATGAGATTCGAAGGATTTCATGGTGAGAATAGCAGAAGGAGTAGGTTTGCGGTGACAGCATGCAAAAAACTCATTTGTGAGTATGTGTGGTCCTGAAAAGAACCGGAGGAACTCGACGTTTCGAACTGCATACTCTGTTCGTCTTCAGGAGACTGCTCATCCTGAAGACGAACAAGAGTATTGAGCATCACCAAGAGGGGACCTTTGTTTGTATCATGCAATTTTTCAAATCAACTGTCAGTTCCCTAAGGGCAGGGGAGCATGTGCTACTTCATAAGAATAGCACAGTGTGATCCTCTAAACTTTGTATACGGAACCCCATAGTTGTGTTAGTATGGAAACAAATGTCACAGCACATGCATTTAAATTAGATAGGATGGTATCTCAATAACTTCCCCCCTAAAATGAACATGAATGCCTTCGGGGGAAAGAGACTTTATTCAATGAAATGAAATCATCACATTGCATCATACAGTATCATGCGTGGTGAAAAAAAGTCAACGACTGACAACTGAGAGTGATACCCATGCACAGAACCATCCAAAATCCTCTGAATGCTTTGAGGAGGATTTGGAAGGTTTCCAGGGTTTGGGAAGGATTTGTTGGAGTTTCTTGGATTCTTTCGGCCTTTAAGGAATCAAAGAAAACTTTGTAGGATTTCAATGGAAATAGTAAACCTTTGATGATGTTGTCGACTTTGAAGGATTTAAGAGGTCTTGGTGGGCTTTTAAAGGGTTTTAATCAGATTTTGTTAGAGACTTTTAGAGGTTTTTCAAGATTTCATGGGATTTCTCAGATTTGGTAGGCTTTCAAAAGACTGTAGAGGATTTTGCAGGCTTTCGTAGGACAGAGATTATCCAAAGTCAATCTGAATACACGAGCCTACGCTCTTGGCATTGTCAGGCCCTAATGAATGATACACATCATTTAATTGATGATAAAAAAAACCCACAAAGTCCTGGTAAGTCAAGCAAACTCAAGCCTTCATTAAAATGTGGATTATATTGGTTTTGTTTTGTTTTTTCAAAAGTAATAGCATGTGATATACGCATTGCATGATTGCATGAATGTGGATGTATGTTACCCCAATGCTAAAAGTTATCACCCCTTGAAATGAGATTTGGAAAAGACAACTTGGAAATTATGTAACTTTTCCCTCCCTTTTCGCATTTTCTCCACCTCTCTATATCTGTCTAGTCCATCTCTGTCTGTCTTTGTCTGTGTATCTCTTAATCCTTGTGTCTTTCTTTGTTTCTCGCTGACTCTTTGTCTTTGTATGAGTGTCTCTGTCCCTCTATGTCTCTGTCAGTCTTTGTGTGTCTGTCCATTCTCTTTCCCCTCTGTCTGTCCCAGTGTCTCTATGTCTCTCAGTCGCTATCTATCTCTGACTGTTTCTTTCATATTCATCTCTCTATCTCTGCCCCTCTCTGTTTGTCTTTCTTTCCCTGTCTGTCTCTCTCTACTCTCTCTTTTTCTCTGGTCACTCTCACTCTCTCACTCTGACAACAGACGCCAGCAAGAGCAACTGCAAAAGTGGATGAGAAATGAAAAGTTGTGAATGAGTTTGAAGGTGGAGTGGCAGGATGGCAGGGGGGGGGGGGCAGGGGGGGGGGGGGGGCAGGGGGGGGCAGGGGGGGGCAGGGGGGCAGGGGGGCAGGGGGGCAGGGGGGCAGGGGGGCAGAGGGGCAGGGGGGCAGGGGGGCAGGGGGGCCAGGGGCAGGGGGCAGAGGGGCAGGGGGGGGGGGCAAGTGGCAGGGGGCAGGGGAGGCAGGTGACAGGGCAAGGGGCAAGGGAGCAAGGGCAGGGGAGCAAGGGGCAAGGGGAAGGGGGCAGGGAGCAGGGGGGCAGGGAGCAGGGGGGCAAGGGGCAGGGGGCTGGGAGCAGGGGGAGTGGGCTGAGGAAGGAGGGCAGGGGTAAGGGGCTGGGGGTGTCAGAGTTGGAGCCAAGTGGTGGGTACGAACCAGGCGGTATGGAGGGTGGCGGTGGCATCAGATGCTTGTCCATGTCCCCTACGCCTGCGGGATGGTGTCCCATGGGCGGCATGGAAGGAGGAGGCATCAGACTGCAAGGAGACCAGGATGACAAATTACCACCCAACAAATACAAGGCTTTTCAGCTGCTTTTTATTTGGTTTCATTATTGTAGGTAATGAATTGCCTAGAATAGTGCATTGGTGTGCGAGGGCTCGATCCTGGCTGAACGTTTTTCTCAAAGGCAGAATGCCACATTGGACCTTGTATGACCCCTCCCCCCACCCCAAAAAAGTATAAATAGAGAAAGAGTACACAGATTACGAGTTTCTGTGCTTATCACTATCACTGCTGCATTTGTTACACTGTTATCCTTGCACAGCAACAGCGGAAACTCACCTAAAAAATTATTTCGCTGTGTTACCCGACGCATATAGTTTCATCGTGCACAACAGTATAAATAATACACTTGCTTGAATCACCGAGAAATCTAGGAAATAGCATTTTGAATCTCTTAATTGTATTTTTGGGTTTTCATATTTATGAAAATTTCATAATTTCAGAAAAATGCTGAGAAGGTTTTGACTTCATGCTTGCATTCTACAGGGCTGAGTTTAAAGCAGGAATGTAAGTGACCAAGAAAGTAATTTCCTGAAAATCACTGAAGGCCAATAAATTGTGCAACTGCGAGTGAGCGCTTACGCGACCGAGAGATTCACGGCAGGGGTGCAGGTGCCCTTCAGTTTTAAGAATTTAACAGATAAACATGAGCAGTTTGAGATACCTTTTAAAAAAATAAAATAATAATTTTAATAAAAAACAATTTTAAAAAATTAATAATTTAAAAAAAAAAGGAAATTTCCGGAAGTCTCACATCCCTGTTAAAGTGTTAAGAAGCCCTTGTGACAGTGGTTCCTGCTTACATTCGGTCGTCCGAAGGTGGTCCACCTGCTCCCATCCCCGGAGGAGGTCTCATGGGGTTGGGGGGTCCCTCCGGTCGCCCTGGCTGGGGGTCGCTGTGCTCCGTCACACCCTGTGGTATAGAGACAACTGGCCTGCCTGCACCTAGATTAGTCAAGTGGGGAGGGCCGTGCTACACAGAAAGGTCGGAAAGATAAGTCCCGGTTAATCATGGAGGTGACTATGGCGATTCAACGCAGAACGGTTAATCATGGAGGTGACTATGGCGATTCAACGCAGAAACTTGGGCGTTTCAACATGTACTCCCGGCCGCGCAATCCATTCAAATACGGTAGAGGCACCATTCTCATGTATGACAAATCCAATTAAAAGCTCTTGGACATTCAAGTATTCGAAACAACTTTACAATGGAGGCAGATCTGCAAAGCCACACCACGGATGTGAATTTTTTTAAGTCCAAGAACGTGGGTTTTTTTTCTCCAGCTGATGACGAAACTTGGGGGTGCGCATTATATATGGGTAAGCATTATTCACAGGGATTTACGGTACAAGCTTAATCACAACGTGGAAAGTTTGCGGTGAGATTCATCTCAATCGAGATGGAGTGTGGCACTGAAACACTTTGAGTAGTGTGTGTACTCAGACCATTGTCAGGAGAGCACACCGTGCAAACCATCTCAGCTTCGTCATATCGCTTAGCCTGGCCTGGAGCAGGGAGGAGGAGGAGGAGGAGGGTGAGGCAGAGGAGGGTGAGGAGGGTGAGGAGTGAGAGGGAGGAGGGAGGAGTATGGGGAGGAGTATGGGGAGGAGGATAAGGAGGAGGATGAGGAGGGTGAGGAAAAGGGTGAGGGTGAGGAGGAGTTGAGGAGTTGAGGAGTTGAGGAGTTGAGGAGTTGAGGAGGGTGAGGGGGAGGGGGAGGGGATGGTGAGGAGGGTGAGGGGGGTGAGAAGGAGGGTGAGGAGGGTAAGGAAGAGGGTGAGGAGGAGGTTAAGGAGGAGGTTGGGGAGGGTGAGGAGGGTGAGGAAGAGGGTGAGGAGGAGGTTAAGGAGGAGGTTGAGGAAGGTGAGGAGGAGGGTGAGGAAGAGGGTGAGGAAGAGGGTGAGGAGGAGGTTAAGGAGGAGGTTGAGGAAGGTGAGGAGGAGGGTGAGGAAGAGGGTGAGCAGATTGAGGAGGTTGAGGAGGAGGTTGAGGAGGGTGAGGAGGATGAGGGTGAGGATGAGGAGGGTGAGGAGGGTGGATGAGGGAGAGGAGGGTGAGGAGGAGGGTGAGGAGGGGGGAGGAGGGGATTCTTACTTGGTAACCCAGCAGTGCCTCCTTGGGATCCTCATCTCCGACCTCCTCCTTGAACCGTCGTTTGCTGCGAGGCTCCGGTAGGCCGGCCGCCGCCACAGCCACTGCTGCAGGCGGCGGCCCGCCGGCCAGATGCCCACCCTGCAGCACGGCAGGCTGCCGGTGTGCCTGCTGCTGCTGCTGCTGCTGCAGTTGCTGCATCTGTTCCTGTTCCTGCTGCTGCTGCTCCTGCTGTTTCTTCTGCTGCTGAATCTGTTGGTGTATCTGCTGCTGAATGTGCTGCTGCTGCTGTTGCTGCTGCAACTGCTGCTGCTGGTTGGCTGGTGGTTGGTGGTGCACCAGGACTGCTGCAGGTGCCCCTTGCAGTACGGCAGAGTGCTGGCAAGTGGGTGTCGGGGCACGTATAAGACCCACTGTCTGAGCAGCCGACAACTGCAGAATTTTGTTTAAAAAGGGCAGCAAAGAAAACCAAAGGCAAAATTAAAATCCTATAAAAATAAAATGATACAAACAAGTACTTAAGCCTACACACATTAGAGAGATGGCAAAAAAATGGACAAAAATCTGTTCAAAGCCTAACATTATACATACAAATATGAAATTCGGTAAATCAAATAAAATAAGGAAAAACTGACTGGGAACTTTCAAACAATTTTGAAAAATTGTGACAGAACCGGGACTAAAAAAAAATAGAAAAAGTAAATCTCTACCTGTGCGTTCAGTATCTGCTGCTGCTGCTGCTGCTGCTGTTGCTGCTGCTGATGCTGCTGCTGCATCTGCTGTTGCACCTGCTGCTGAATGACGCCCTGCGAGGTGGCCTGGGGCACAGGTGCAGCCGGGGCGGGTACGGGCCTAGGAATGGCCACCTGCTGGACTAACACGGCCTGGACGGAAAATTTAAAAAAATAAAAAAAGGTAGATCAAAGACGCCTTATAAGCTCCCCCTTTTAAAAACTCGCTGATCATGATCGTCCTCAACCCGTGACTTGCTTGGGCAACTGCCAGTTCTGAACGGGGCCTTGCAGTTGGTACGAGCGATGACAATAGGAAGTGACAGAACAATGTGGCAGACTGTCTTGACTAAGTTAAATGACTGATACTGAAAATAGTTCATGCTTATTAGGTTGCTTTTTGAGAAAGAGAGAGGGACAGAGAGACAGAGCAACAGAGAGACAGAGAGAGAGGGAGAGAGAGAGGGGGGAGAGAGAGAGGGGAGAGAGAGAGTGGGGAGAGAGAGAGAGAGGGGGGAGAGAGAGAGAGAGAGAGAGAGAGAGAGAGAGAGAGGGGAGAGAGAGAGAGAGAGAGAGAGGGGGGGAAGAGGGCGAGGGAGAGAGAAAGGGGAAAGAAGGAGGGGAAGAGGAGAGAGAGACTAGAGAGAGAGGGGGAGAGAGGGGGAGAGAGAGGGAGAGAGAGAGAGGGGAGAGAGAGGGGAGAGAGAGGGGAGAGAGAGGGGAGAGAGAGGGGAGAGAGAGGGGAGAGAGAGGGGAGAGAGAGTGGGAGAGAGGGGGGGGAGAGGGGAGAGAGAGGGGGAGAGGGGGGAGAGAGAGGGGAAAGAGAGAGGGGGAAAGAGAGAGGGGGAAAGAGAGAAGGGAGGGAGAGGGAGAGACCAGAGGTCCTGAGAACTGCCTTGCCGTGTGAAGTGGCTTTGACCGTACCTGCTGCGGCTGCGGCTGCGGGTTGACCTGCTGCGCTGCCACCTGCGGCAGGTGCGGGTACATCACGCCTGTGGAGGAGGGAACCGTGTAGACTATAGTAGCGGACTGGGTGGCACTGGCGTACTGCATACCTACCCCACCAAGACCCAAAGAGGAAACAATCCCCACAAAATGTCCGGTCTCATTCAACTTGAATTCTCTGTACTTAACACTGTGGACCCGTTGATGATTATTTTTGCGTTGACGAAAATAAATTCACCCAAGCCACTATGCCAACTACAAGATAAAGGCCTGCAAATTGTGATCCATTTCTTCTTCTTTTTGTAGCACTTCTCCCTCCAAAAAACAAAACAAAACAATAATACAAATTTTGGGTTTTTTTAAATCAAGAAAATTTACTGGCCCAAATGGGTCAATAGATGACAGCAATGGCAGGGAAAAAAATGAAGGCAATAATTTCTTGTAGTCAGGTATGTAAGTGACCGTCAAAGTCATTTCCTGAAAATCACCGAAGGCCAATAAATTGTGCGACTGCGAGTGAGCGCTTACGTGACCAAGAGATTCATGGCAGGGGTGTAGGCGCCCTTCAGTTTTTACAGTTTTAAAGGGGAATGAAACCCAGAGAAAAATGTTGGCTTATCTGATTGGGTGTTAAAAACAACCTACAATTACCTATGTGCTACTCACCTACAAGTTTCATTAAGAGGGACAAATAATGGAATTCGGTGGTCGAATTCGCGTTCCCGCAAACCGCCATCTTTTTGAGTGACCCGCCAGTCACTGCGGGGGGTATGACATCGCAACGGAAAACTCCCGCATGGGCCCGAACGGATGTACCCCTACTACATGTATATACTGCGTGCAGTTATACACTCGTGAGCTGAACGAAGGTGTACTGCCAGGCTTTTGGATGTCAAAATGCCAGCGGGAAAAAGCTGGGGAAATCTTTCCATGCAATTCCCAACAAGGACAAGAGACCAGTTTGCCATCCAAAAGCCTGGCAGTACACCATCGTTCCAGGTTTATTGTAGTTTAATTGTAGGTTCTTTTTAACTCCCAATCACATAAGCCAACATTTTTTATCTGGGTTTCATTCCCCTTTAACAGATAAAAATGAGCAGTTTGAGATACCTGTTTGACATAAAATATTTGTAAAAACAATAAATTAATAATCAAAAAAAGTAATCCAAAAAATCACGCCATTTCCAGGCATTTTGCCTTTCAGAAAGCTCATGCTGGGATTGGAACAGCAGGCCCTCAACAAGGTGAAATTGACTATAATTGAAATAATTGCGGGAAGAAATTTACTCCCTTAGGCGATGCTGGCAAACATCACCGATCTCGGATCTTTCTCTCTATACGTTCCTTTTTTTTTCTTTTTTTTTTTAGTAGACACAAAAATTGATGGAAAAAGGATTACGGGGAAAAACATAACTCACTGCCTTGGCTGATGCTGGGACCCACCGAGGAGCTGACCACTCCCACCACGGTGTTGCCCACCTGCGCCAGTCCCACCTGCTGCTGCGGACCGGGTACCGCCACTGCGGCAGCGGCGGCTTGCTGGGGCGCCCCGTGATGGTTGAGGGCCAGGGCGTGGGCCGGGGGCGAGGGCTGGAGGACGGCGGGCACCTGGATCCGGTGGATGGTGCCCGGGGCGCCCTGGGGCGGCTGGAGGACGGCCGCGGTGGAACTGTGCGCCACCACCGGCTGACCTGAGCATCGAGCACCAGTAAGCAAAGCACCGTGTTACTTACAGGGAAACACATGGCGAGCAAACCTCTCGTATCTGGGGTGGATTTCACTAAGCCTTACAATCCTGTGTGCTACCATCGAGCACCAGTAAGCAAAGCACGGTGTTACTGACAGGGAAACACATGGCAAGCAAACCTCTCGTATCTGGGGTGGATTTCACTAAGTCTTACAATCCTGTGTGCTACCATCGAGCACCAGTAAGCAAAGCACCGTGTTACTTACAGGGAAACACATGGCGAGCAAACCTCTTGTATCTGGGGTGGATTTCACTAAGTCTTACAATCCTGTGTGCTACCATCGAGCACCAGTAAGCAAAGCACCGTGTTACTGACAGGGAAACACATGACGAGCAAACCTCTCGTATCTGGGGTGGATTTCACTAAGTCTTACAATCCTGTGTGCTACCATCGAGCACCAGTAAGCAAAGCACTGTGTTACTGACAGGGAAACACATGGCGAGCAAACCTCTTGTATCTGGGGTGGATTTCACTAAGCCTTACAATCCTGTGTGCTACCATCGAGCACCAGTAAGCAAAGCACCGTGTTACTGACAGGGAAACACATGGCGAGCAAACCTCTCGTATCTGGGGTGGATTTCACTAAGTCTTACAATCCTGTGTGCTACCATCGAGCACCAGTAAGCAAAGCACCGCGTTACTGACAGGGAAACACATGGCGAGCAAACCTCTCGTATCTGGGGTGGATTTCACTAAGCCTTACAATCCTGTGTGCTACCATTGAGCACCAGTAAGCAAAGCACCGTGTTACTGACAGGGAAACACATGACGAGCAAACCTCTCGTATCTGGGGTGGATTTCACTAAGTCTTACAATCCTGTGTGCTACCATCGAGCACCGGTAAGCAAAGCACCGTGTTACTGACAGGGAAACACATGGCGAGCAAACCTCTTGTATCTGGGGTGGATTTCACTAAGCCTTACAATCCTGTGTGCTACCATCGAGCACCAGTAAGCAAAGCACCGTGTTACTGACAGGGAAACACATGGCGAGCAAACCTCTCGTATCTGGGGTGGATTTCACTAAGTCTTACAATCCTGTGTGCTACCATCGAGCACCAGTAAGCAAAGCACCGTGTTACTGACAGGGAAACACATGGCGAGCAAACCTCTCGTATCTGGGGTGGATTTCACTAAGTCTTACAATCCTGTGTGCTACCATCGAGCACCAGTAAGCAAAGCACCGCGTTACTGACAGGGAAACACATGGCGAGCAAACCTCTCGTATCTGGGGTGGATTTCACTAAGTCTTACAATCCTGTGTGCTACCATCGAGCACCAGTAAGCAAAGCACCGTGTTACTGACAGGGAAACACATGACGAGCAAACCTCTTGTATCTGGGGTGGATTTCACTAAGCCTTACAATTCTGTGTGCTATCATCGAGCACCAGTAAGCAAAGCACCGTGTTACTGACATGGAAACACATGGCGAGCAAACCTCTCGTATCTGGGGTGGATTTCACTAAGTCTTACAATCCTGTGTGCTACCATCGAGCACCAGTAAGCAAAGCACCGCGTTACTGACAGGGAAACACATGACGAGCAAACCTCTTGTATCTGGGGTGGATTTCACTAAGCCTTACAATCCTGTGTGCTACCATCGAGCACCAGTAAGCAAAGCACCGTGTTACTGACAGGGAAACACATGGCGAGCAAACCTCTTGTATCTGGGGTGGATTTCACTAACCCTTACAATCCTGTGTGCTACCATCGAGCACCAGTAAGCAAAGCACCGTGTTACTGACAGGGAAACACATGGCGAGCAAACCTCTCGTATCTGGGGTGGATTTCACTAAGCCTTACAATCCTGTGTGCTACCATTGAGCACCAGTAAGCAAAGCACCGTGTTACTGACAGGGAAACACATGGCGAGCAAACCTCTCGTATCTGGGGTGGATTTCACTAAGTCTTACAATCCTGTGTGCTACCATCGAGCACCAGTAAGCAAAGCACCGCGTTACTGACAGGGAAACACATGGTGAGCAAACCTCTCGTATCTGGGGTGGATTTCACTAAGTCTTACAATCCTGTGTGCTACCATCGAGCACCAGTAAGCAAAGCACCGTGTTACTGACAGGGAAACACATGGCGAGCAAACCTCTCGTATCTGGGGTGGATTTCACTAAGTCTTACAATCCTGTGTGCTACCATCGAGCACCAGTAAGCAAAGCACCGCGTTACTGACAGGGAAACACATGACGAGCAAACCTCTTGTATCTGGGGTGGATTTCACTAAGCCTTACAATCCTGTGTGCTACCATCGAGCACCAGTAAGCAAAGCACCGTGTTACTGACAGGGAAACACATGGCGAGCAAACCTCTCGTATCTGGGGTGGATTTCACTAAGCCTTACAATCCTGTGTGCTACCATCGAGCACCAGTAAGCAAAGCACCGTGTTACTTACAGGGAAACACATGGCGAGCAAACCTCTCGTATCTGGGGTGGATTACACTAAGTCTTACAATCCTGTGTGCTACCATCGAGCACCAGTAAGCAAAGCACCGTGTTACTGACAGGGAAACACATGGCGAGCAAACCTCTCGTATCTGGGGTGGATTACACTAAGTCTTACAATCCTGTGTGCTACCATCGAGCACCAGTAAGCAAAGCACCGTGTTACTGACAGGGAAACACATGGCGAGCAAACCTCTCGTATCTGGGGTGGATTTCACTAAGCCTTACAATCCTGTGTGCTACCATCGAGCACCAGTAAGCAAAGCACCATGTTACTTACAGGGAAACACATGGCGAGCAAACCTCTCGTATCTGGGATGGATTTCACTAAGTCTTACAATCCTGTGTGCTACCATCGAGCACCAGTAAGCAAAGCACCGTCTTACTGACAGGGAAACACATGGCGAGCAAACCTCTCGTATCTGGGGTGGATTTCACTAAGTCTTACAATCCTGTGTGCTACCATCGAGCACCAGTAAGCAAAGCACCGTGTTACTGACAGGGAAACACATGACGAGCAAACCTCTCGTATCTGGGGTGGATTTCACTAAGTCTTACAATCCTGTGTGCTACCATCGAGCACCAGTAAGCAAAGCACCGTGTTACTGACAGGGAAACACATGGTGAGCAAACCTCTTGTATCTGGGGTGGATTTCACTAAGTCTTACAATCCTGTGTGCTACCATCGAGCACCAGTAAGCAAAGCACCGTGTTACTGACAGGGAAACACATGGTGAGCAAACCTCTTGTATCTGGGGTGGATTTCACTAAGTCTTACAATCCTGTGTGCTACCATCGAGCACCAGTAAGCAAAGCACCGTGTTACTGACAGGGAAACACATGACGAGCAAACCTCTCGTATCTGGGGTGGATTTCACTAAGTCTTACAATCCTGTGTGCTACCATCGAGCACCGGTAAGCAAAGCACCGCGTTACTGACAGGGAAACACATGACGAGCAAACCTCTCGTATCTGGGGTGGATTTCACTAAGTCTTACAATCCTGTGTGCTACCATCGAGCACCAGTAAGCAAAGCACCGTGTTACTGACAGGGAAACACATGACGAGCAAACCTCTCGTATCTGGGGTGGATTTCACTAAGTCTTACAATCCTGTGTGCTACCATCGGGCACCAGTAAGCAAAGCACCGTGTTACTGACAGGGAAACACATGACGAGCAAACCTCTCGTATCTGGGGTGGATTTCACTAAGTCTTACAATCCTGTGTGCTACCATCGAGCACCAGTAAGCAAAGCACCGCGTTACCGACAGGGAAACACATGGTGAGCAAACCTCTTGTATCTGGGGTGGAAATCACAAAGCCTTACAATCCTATCCTTTCCTATCCCATCCTATCCTAAATCCGTTGGGGCACCAGACCGCTGTGCAACCAGCTCTCAACATCCTTTACGATTCTGCGGATGCTGCCTTTTAGTTTTAGGGAAGGTCCTGTGCAGATCACAATGCCAGGTGCTCATTGATCACTTCTTCATGAGCATTGCTATCGTCTAAACAACGCTTGTGCAGTGGCGGCTTTCATTCTGGAAGGGACACGTGAAGGGTCTGGGATTTTACCGACGCATGACAATCATTCAGGCTGTTACCTTGCTGCGTCACGCTGGCGGGCACGACCATACGCACGACGGGAGTGGCTGCCGTCAGCGACTGAGTCTGATGCTTGCTGTACTCCACGTGAATCTGCCAAGACGACAAGAACGGATGTCAACACGATTTGGACGACTTTTGGAGATTGCAGCGCGAAGCGATCAAGCCTAAGCCGGGTTTTGGAGAAAACGGCCCTGGACATTTGAAAAGTCAGGCCCTCGTAGTTGTGGACATCTGTACCTTTTTGGCTTTCTGACTTTGCCTTGTGACAGATGCTAGTGGGAGAGGAGGAGGAGGTGGAGGAGGTGGGGGAGGAGGATGAGGAGCAGGAGGAGGAGCAAGAGGAGGAGGAAGAGCAGGAGGAGCAAGAGGAGCAGGAGCAGGAGAAGGAGGAGCAAGAGGAGCAGAAGGAGGAGCAGGAGGAGGAGCAGGAGGAGCAGGAGAAGCAAGAGGAGGAGGAGGAGCAGGAGGAGCAGGAGGAGCAGGAGGATCAGGAGGAGCAGGAGGAGGAGCAGGAGGAGGAGCAGGAGGAGCAGGAGGAGCAGGAGGAGCAGGAGGAGCAGGAGGAGCAAGAGGAGGAGGAGGAGCAGGAGGAGCAGGAGGAGCAGGAGGAGGAGGAGCAGGAGGAGCAAGAGGAGGAGGAGGAGCAGGAGGAGCAGGAGAAGCAAGAGGAGGAGGAGGAGGAGGAGGAGCAGGAGGAGCAGGAGCAGGAGGAGCAGGAGGAGCGGGAGAAGCAAGAGGAGGAGGAGGAGGAGGAGCAGGAGGAGCAGGAGGAGCAGGAGGAGCAGGAGGAGCAGGAGGAGGAGCAGGAGGAGCAGGAGGAGCAAGAGGAGGAGGAGGAGCAAGAGGAGGAGGAGCAGGAGGAGCAGGAGGAGCAGGAGGAGCAAGAGGAGCAGGAGGAGCAAGAGGAGCAGGAGGAGCAAGAGGAGCAGGAGGAGAAAGAGGAGCAGGAGGAGAAAGAGGAGCAGGAGGAGCAGAAGGAGAAAGAGCAGTGGGAGCAGGAGCAGGAGGAGCAGGAGGAGCGGGAGAAGCAAGAGGAGGAGGAGGAGGAGGAGCAGGAGGAGCAGGAGGAGCAGGAGGAGCAGGAGGAGCAGGAGGAGGAGCAGGAGGAGCAGGAGGAGCAAGAGGAGGAGGAGGAGCACGAGGAGGAGGAGCAGGAGGAGCAGGAGGAGCAGGAGGAGCAAGAGGAGCAGGAGGAGCAAGAGGAGCAGGAGGAGCAAGAGGAGCAGGAGGAGAAAGAGGAGCAGGAGGAGAAAGAGGAGCAGGAGGAGCAGAAGGAGAAAGAGCAGTGGGAGGAGGAGCAGGAGGGCGAGGAGCAGGGGGAGCAGGAGGAAGAGCAATGGGAGGAGGGACAGGAGGAGCAGGAGGAGCAGGAGGAGCAGCAGGAGGAGCAGGAGGAGCAGGAGGAGCAAGAGGAGCAGGAGGAGCAGGAGGAGCAGGAGGAGCAGGAGGAGCAAGAGGAGCAGCAAGAGCAGGAGGAGCAGGAGGAACAGCAGTGGGAGGAGGAGGAGTAGGAGGAGCAGGAGGGGCAGGAGGAGCACGAGGAGGAGCAGGAGGAGGAGCAGGAGGAGCAGGAGGAGCAAGAGGAGCAAGAGGAGCAGGAGGAGCAGGAGGAGCAGAAGGAAGAACAGCAGTGGGAGGAGCAGGAGGGCGAGGAGCAGGAGGAGCAGGAGGAGCAGGAGGGCGATGAGCAGGAGGAGCAGGAGGAGGAGCAGGAGAAAGCAGGAGCAGAAGGAGGAAGAGCATTGGGAGGAGGAGCAGGAGGGTGAGGAGGATGAGAAGCAGGAGGAGCAGGAGAGCTGGAAGAGGAGTAGGAGGAGCAGGAGGAGGAGGAGCAGGAGGAGCAAGAGGGGGAGGAGCAGGAGGAGGAGTAGGAGCAGGAGCAGGAGGAGGAGCAGGAGGAGCAAGAGGGGGAGGAGGAGCAGGAGGAGCAGGGGTGACTTCCTACTTACAGTTTGTATCAGGTTTTCGCACAGCTTCTTGGCAGCCAGCACCCCATCCAGCTTGGAATGGGTGATGTAGATGTACAGGTTCTCAAAGGCCTCCCGACCGGATGTTGGCTCCAGGAAGCCCGACCCCCGACCTCGTAGATACACGCTGGCCCCAGTCTCCGAGCGGATGTGCTGGATAAAGGAGCCCTGCGAGGGGGGAAGAAATCCAGTAGAGGTGCTTTAAAAACTTATGGACAGCACTCATTCATTTTAGTCTAAGCACTTGCGAAGAGTGCATGAGTTTTCCGTAAGTTGTTAAAGATGCATCTGATGAAGTAGTTGTTGCTACTAAAGTTCATGCAATCTTTCCAACTGGTTAGTCTTTAAAGGGGAATGAAACCCAGAGACAAATCATGGAATTCGATGGACGATTTCGCGTTCCCGCAAACCGCCATCTTTTTGAATGGCCCGCCAGTCACTGCGGGGGGTATGACATCGCAACGGAAAACTCCCGCATGGGCCCGGACGGATGACCCCTACTTCATGTATATACTGCGTGCAGTTATCCACTCTCGAGCTGAACGATGGTGTAATCCCAGGCTTTATGATGTCAAACAGGTCTCTTGTCCTTGTTGGGCACTGCATGGAAAGATTTCCCCAGCTATTTCCCACTGGCATTTTGGCATCCAAAAGCCTGGCAGTGCACCATCGTTCAGCTCGCGAGTGTATAACTGCACGCAGTATATACAAGTAGTAGGGGTACATCCGTCCGGGCCCATGCGGGAGTTTTCCGTTGCGATGTCATACCCCCCGCAGTGACTGGTGGGCCATTAGAAAAGAAGGCGGTTTGCGGTAACGCAAATTCGACCACCGAATTCCACGATTTTTCCCTCTATATGAAACTCGTGGGTGAGTAGCACATAGGTAATTGTAGGTTGTTTTTAACACCCAATCAGATAAGCCAACATTTTTCTCTGGGTTTCATTTCCCTTTAAGTCCTGTCCATAGGTCAGTCCTATCCTTCAGTTGAACTAAGACGGCTATCTTTACACATCTTCAGTACACTAGGAGCATCACAAATTCTTTTCTAGAACCTTCTATAATAAAGCTACACACATGTACGAAAAATGCTGGGGTCGGCTTTCTGAGTTTCTCCCTGAGATATAACAAATCATGGAAATGAGCATTAATGACTGTTTGGAAAGGCCGCCTTCATAGGATGGGTGGCTCAGGTAGTATGGGCACTGGTACGTTAAGCCAGAGGTCTCGGGTTCAAGTCCTGGTCTGGTTCATTTTTTTCCTTTGCCATTTTTCTTTCCATGTTTTGACATTCCCCAGTCAGTTTTCCTTGAATTTGTACACTAAAAAATAACACTAAAAAATAAAAAAGGAGAATATACCAGGCATTAAGACTGGCTGAAGCTAATAGGTTAGGTCGTGTGATTGAATAGTTAATGGAAACTTCATCCACAGCTTCTCACAGCTAATCCAACCAGCATCGTTCTCTCTCGTCCTTTGGCTTTGGATAAAACAGTTTGAACAGAAAACAGAACTTCAAGCCATCTTTTCAAGTCCCTTTTGAACACAGCGAGACCAACGAGCAAAGACCAAGGACCAACGGCTGATCTTGGAACCTCCAAAGGATGGAGGACTCACCCCAGGGCCCAGAATCCTCTCCCTCACGGTGAAGTTGGGCGGGGCATGCTCCAGACCAACAAACACTTTCTCTTGAATGTACGGCTGAAAAGAAGAAGACAAAATCAAAGGAGAAGATAATTCATGGCTCGATGCACTGGCAATGTCAAAAGGGCTTTGGCTGCCAATAGCACACAACCCTATGGGAAATGGCTACACCCAGCTGCTAATGGTTGCCAATTTTTTTTTCAGGGGCCACAGATGCACATGTTACTTGTAGCCACAACCGGAGACTTGGGGCAGCCATAGCCTTTTAGTTTAACAGGCCGCTCCCAAAGTCGTTGAATGCGGCTGCCGATAGCACACCAAATCTATGGAAAACTGCTAAATTCAGTGGCCAATCGTTGCCATAGATGCCGGTGTTAGTTGTAGCCACAACAGAGAGATTTTATTCAACCATAGCCTTTTAGTTCAACAAGCCCCTTTGAAAACTTAGTGGGTTTTCATGTGAAGAGTAAGCTTGGATTTTGAGTTGACCACAAAAGGCTTTTGTCAGTAGATATCTCAAAATCAGAGCGTTGACCTTATGATGAACTGCCTTCTTTTTCGAAGCCTGCATATCTTGTGAAGGCTTCGAGGAGGTTGTGAAGGCTTCAACGAGGAGGTTCGTGCATCAGTGCACCAACAGTCGGTGAGACTATGCAGATGAGTGAGCAAGCCCGTCATATTTCGTTCCCACCTATTCTTAGTTCCTCACGTTCGAACGTAGACTTGTGGGAACCCTGGCACCCGCTAATTCCAAACAGTTGGGGTGCCAGGCTCCAGAACGGCCCGGTCTTGCCCCGGGGTACAGATGGTGAGCCCACTTACCCCCGACGACTGGCCAGGAGGGGGTCCAGTGGGGGGCCCCGACATCATCAGCGGGGCATTGGGGGAGACGAAAGCGCCGCCGCCGCCTCCACCGCCGCCACCGCCACCCGGCTGGGAGGGAGGGTAGACGGCCGAGGGCGCTGCCTCCATCTGGCCAAAGAGCCGGCTCTTCCCTTTGCCCTTGCCCTTGGACTTGCTCAGGCTCTCGTCAATGATGCCGCGTATCTTCTGCACGGCCCCTGCTCGAGATCACGGGAGGATCATGGGGGTTGGAGGGGAGGGGCAGGAGGTGGGCGGGAAAGGGAGGGGAGGAGAAAGGGGTGTGGGAAAGGGAGGGGTGTGGGAAAGGGAGGGGTGTGGGAAAGGGAGGGGTGTGGGAAAGGGAGGGGTGTGGGAAAGGGAGGGGAGAGGCAGGTGGGGCAAAGGGAGGGGAAGGGAAAGAGGTGGAGGAAAGGGAGGGGAGGGGAAAGAGGTGGAGGAAAGGGAGGGGAGGGGAAAGAGGCGGAAGAAAGGGAGGGGAGGGGAAAGAGGTGGGGGAAAGGGAGGGGAGGGGAAAGAGGTGGAGGAAAGGGAGGGGAGTGGAAAGAGGCGGAAGAAAGGGAGGGGAGGGGAAAGAGGTTGGGGGAAAGGGAGGGGAGGGGAAAAGAGGCGGGGGAAAGGGAGGGGAGGGGAAAGAGGTGGGGGAAAGGGAGGGGAGAGGGTTGGTGGAAAGGGAGGAGAGTGGTGAAAAGGAGGGGCGGGGGAAAGGAGGGGAGGGGTGGGGGAAGGGAATGAAAGGGAGGGGAGGGGAAAGGGAGGGAGAACAGGGGGAGGGGGTGGGGAAAGGGATGGAAGTTTCAGAGATTTGATCGGGGGCCATAATTGTTAACTACACTGTGAGGTACTACTCAGTGCACCTGCTGCAATGGCACCCATTACTCATACGCTGTGCTTCTTAATGGGCCCCTCTGCAGTATCACCTTACTATTTATCCATCCATTACTTAATGCATCAGTCCATGTCCTGTACAGTGTCTTCATTCATTGCTTTTTGTGTAAACCTTAGTAATACCTTACTTCTAAAGAAATGCTGTGGCTTTTATGTTGGTCTCTGGTTATCTGATGTCTGTCTGAAAAAAAAGTAGAGGGCCTGACGTTGCGATGCTCCTGAAAAGGCAGACTGCATGATTCTGCCTTTGAGATCATCCTACCTCGATGGAAAGGTCAGGCCCTCTACTAGGAGAACTTGAGCCCCATTTCATAGAGCCGCTTAAGCGTGAAAATCTGCTAAGCATGAAAACACTCCCTTGTGTAAACATGATTCATACCACACGGAGGTGTGATGGCAATTGCTTTTATTCCACTATTCTTTACTTAGCACAAAACAAAAGTGAATCTCGGATTAACAAACTGATACTCTGAAACGTGACTTTTTCTGCTCAAGCAACTTTTGGTGCTGAAGCAGCTCTCCGAAAATGGCCCCCGATTGGCAGCATAATACTCACTATCCACACAGTCCTTGTTCAGTCCCTGAACACACAGATACAGGGGACGCTCCCTGGCAGACGGGGGAAAAGACAGAATGCAAATATTCAAGACAACCTGAAACTGTGCAATCAGTGACTGTCACATGCACACAAAGAATGGCAGCAGGACCAATGGCAGCATTCACAGACTAGACGTCATCTTGGAAATCGTTTTTTCTGGGCCACAAAAGGTCCATTTGGCCGACTGAAAATCCACTTCAGCAGCCTGGACGGGCATCCCCAAAAAATTGAAACCAAACCCGTAACTTTTCAAGATTTAATACAGTGGAACGTCGCTACAACGAACATCGATATACCAAACATTCGGCTATGACAAACATGCCCTTTGGCTACCTAATCCCGGGATATTTGTTAAAGCGACGTTCCACTGTACGGCCCTATGGATGGCTGAAAAAAATAAGGTGCCCGGAATCAAATTGGGGGTTGGCCTACAAGCACCCATCTCCAACAAGGGGTAAAACCATGGTAACTGCAACCACGGCTACCGCATCCATTGGCAACGGTTACCGCAGTGGCGAATGCTCACCCCATGTTGTTCTTGGCTCGGTCGGCGTAGGACATGAACCTCCCCCGGGTGGAGATGGCCGCACCGCTATTCTTGCTGATCTGCTTGTGCAGAGAGAGAGACAGACAGAGAGGAAATGGAGAATCGGTTCATTAACGCTGCACTAGGATTGGGGGGAGGGGACGTGGGTAGGGGTTTGAACCCCAGACCTTCAACTTGCTGATCTGTTTATGCACCGAGAGAGATGGAACGGAGAATCAGTTCATTAACACTACACAAGGAGGTTCAGGGGTGGGGGGGGGGGTTTAAAACCCCAGACCACTAACTTTGAAATATTAAATCAGGAGTCAAATTCATGAGGCCTTACGATCAAGTGTAACTGAACTCGCGACAGAATCCATCGTGGTTTTAATTTGAGACAAAATCCGAGCCAAAGCCCGAGCCAAAGCCCGAGCCAAAGCCCGAGCCAAAGCCCGAGCCAAAGCCCGAGCCAAAGCCCGAGCCAAAGCCCGAGCCAAAGCCCGAGCCAAAGCCCGAGCCAAAGCCCGAGCCAAAGCCCGAGCCAAAGCCCGAGCCAAAGCCAAAGCCAAAGCCAAAGCCAGAGCCAAAGCCAAAGCCAAAGCCAAAGCCAGAGCCAAAGCCAAAGCCAAAGCCAAAGCCAAAGCCAAAGCCAGAGCCAAAGCCAAAGCCAAAGCCAAAGCCAAAGCCCGAGCCAAAGCCAAAGCCAGAGCCAAAGCCAGAGCCAAATCCCGAGCCAAAGCCTGAGCCAAAGCCTGAGCCATATCCTGAGCCAAAGCCAGAGCCAAAGCCTGAGCCAAAGCCTGAGCCCCACGCCTGGGTCAAAGCCTGGGCCAAAGCCTGGGCCAAAGCCTGGGCCAAAGCCTGGGCCAAAGCCTGGGCCAAAGCCTGGGCCAAAGCCTGGGCCAAAGCCTGGGCCAAAGCCTGGGCCCCAAGCCTGATCCTAAGCCATGGTAGTGCGGACCATGACAAGACTGAAGATGCACTTGCCTCCTCCTGGGTCGATCCCCTGGTCAGCATGTTCCTGCATTGGAGGGGTACATCGTTGATCTCCACTTCAGCTATGATGGGTTCCTCCTTGGGTTTTGTCACCTGCTGTGGTGGAGAATGGATTTAAACATCAAGCATCATTCACTATTACACCGAAGCAGAAAGGGGGAGGATGCAGGGAGGAAGGAGAGGAGCAACGAGGAATATGGGGAAGATGGACATTGGGAAGATGGGGGAATGAAGGTGGGGATAAGGATTGGGAGGATGGGAAGGATGGGAGGTAGGATGAGGAGGTAGGATGAGGAGGATGAGGATGAGGATGAGGGGGAGGATGAGGATGAGGAGGATGAGGAGGATGAGGAGGATGAAGAGGATGCAGAGGATGAAGATAAGAAGGCTGGAGAAGAGGGGGGAGGAAGGGAGGAGGAAGAGGAGGAAGAGGAGGAAGAGGAAGAAGAGGACACAATAACAGTGACAACGATGAAGATGCTGAATATCTGTTAAAACACACACACAAACCTGTCAACAACTTAAGCAGCTCACTGGACCATCCCAGAGCAAATAACCCGAAACAGGACGAGCCATTTTCAGTTGTCCCTAGGGCAATAGATTACAGCATTTATCAACCCTCCTCCTCCTTTCTCAAGACCCCCCTCGGCCAAAAAAAGACGATGCAACACAGCGCCTGCCACTATATGGAAAGCAGAAGTCATGAGTTCACATCTCGTCCGAGTTGCCTGTGTTTTTGTAATTTTTTTTTGGGGGGGGGCTGGCAAATCATGCCAAGCACCGAGCGTGTAGAGCTGCTTACAAGTAGGGCAAACCCTAACCCCCTAGGCTCTTTCACTAGGAAGCATACCTAACCCAGCAAAATCCAACATGTGGGCAGAAATTAGGAACCCATTGGTACCCAACCTTACAGAATCCAACAGTCTACACGTGTTGGATGTTGTTAGGTTGGGTACAGATGTGTATTATACATTGCTGCATGACTACAGGGGGTTTGTCCCCAACCCAACAAAATGCCACAATGTGTCTGCTATGGCATGTTCTGGTCAGGTGTTGGAGTGTGTAGCAGTGCACTACACTGCTTTCGTGGGTGAGATTAGTTTGAAAAGACTTGAAGGTTTGCATGGTGGAAACAATTATTGAGATTAGTTTACCCAGGAGCTGTTGGTCATTTTCTGGTCAGGTGTTGGAGTGTGTGGCTGTGGTACCTAATCCAACAAACCCAAACAGTGTCTCCCTGGTCCATTGGTACCTAACAAACTCCAACAAAATTCAGCAGCAGTATGCTATTCGTGGGGTACCTAATCCAACAAATTCCAACAAAACTTGGTGTTGGATTTTGTGAGGATGGGGAACGTTAGGGTTTTTTAAGTCAGAAAAAAAAACCACCGTGAGGCCAGTAGGCCTACCTTCTGCTTGGGGGTCTGCTGGGCGGCCGGGGCCACTGGGGCCGGCAGCTTCAGCTTGCCCTTGGCTATCAGCATGGCGTTGATCTTGGCGGCGGCCGCCGAGGCCGCTTCTAGGCTGGAGGCGTGGTCGTCCATGGCGGCCGCCGACATACCGTCCGGCGAGTCCCACTTGGATTTGCGCTTCATTCTGGCCAGCGCAGACATAGAAAAAAAAACTTAGTCAGACTCTTCGATTTGTGGGCCTAACAGGGGAGGACTTGACTGGGCCTTACCGTCCATCTCCACTCAAGTCCCCCACAAAACACAAAAGCCAAACACACAAGAGTGTTCATGTAAAACAAATTGCATAACATCAGCAGGAACGACCTCCAGGAAGAATGCTGTTGCCAGGTGAATATAAACTTAGCCCCCCCCCCAAAAAAAAAAAAAAAAATTGCTTCCGATTACATGGCATTTCAAAATAGGGTAGGTAGGTCGGGATTTTTTGGGGGGGGGCCAATTTATTTTTAGTGTACAATCATATGGAGGCATCAAATCACACATTGAATTTTTATCATCAGTTTCCCGATAACAATTTTAGGGTCGCAGGCTAGAAATAGGGTCGGTCGGGTAACCGGAAGCAGAACTATTATTTTGGGGGGCCTTATAATAATACAAGGGTTGTCGGTTGTTTCTGTTTGGCTTGATGAGCTGTGAACATTTGTGTGCTTCATCGTCCAGTGTAACTCTAATTTTTAGAACTAACATTGCAAGGGAAAAACTTGGTGGGATAATATAAAGTCGAACCAATTCTTGATGGTGACTTCTGTTAGACTGTAATGTCCCCTAGGTGTCTGACAATGGTCCTTATAGTAAAAGTACTCACTCAAAGGACATTGTCGCTCCTCAGTAGTCCCGGCCCTTCTGCCTGCTGATGCTGCAGTCAATAAGGGAGAGGGGGATGGGTCAGACACATGAAAAGATGGCATTTGAGACAATAAGCAGGCGTGAACATATGCAGCCCGAACATGGCTACAGTGTGTGCACAAGACAGACCTACAACTTCTCTGAGAGTACATTGTGATGGACTCTGCGACTTTGAGTTCCATCAAGAAAGATGTCCGGATGTTGCATTGCACTGTTCAGGAAACAGTCGCGGGGGTCAATGCGTGCGTGCGTGCGTGCGCCAACATACGGGAGTGTATGTTGGCAGACCCACTGCACACACGGACCTGTCAGAATGTCATCGATTTGCGTGTATCGGTTGAATTTGAAATCAAAGATGGCCGCCTTTTGGGTCGTCGGACGGGGTGAATCTTCTTGATTAACAGGGGGTAAATTTCTCCTTTTTCCCCAAATGTGAATTGTGAATAAAACAAAATGACCAGTATTGAAATCTGTGATTCTCACGGTTTCACAGGTGTATCCAAATATCTGGGTAAAATCTGGGGATATCGTAACTAGAGTGATATACAAAAATGTTGCAAACTGCTTACTGACTAAAATTACCAAAATGCAAATCTCAAAATTTAGTGGGCCTGACGTTTCGATCCTAGCAGGACCTTTCTCAAAGGCAGAGTGTATCGTAACTAATTAAATTATAATCTATGCTACGCTAAAGCCAAGATCTTTTTAAATTATATACAGCATTTGGGCCTTTAGGCTTTACATTCAATTCTTGAAGTTGAAACTTGCACGTTGAATGGTGCGGCACTAGTTACGATATCCCCAGATTTTACCCCACAAATTCGGAAACACCTGTGAAACTGTGAGAATCTTAATATACTAATAATATTAATACTATTATAACACTTGAATGTTAATAATGAATTACGATGACTATGCAATTTGTTCACGCCGAGTAATACAGCCCAAGTTATGCTGGTACTTAGTCCGAGTAACTTGGACCCTTACAATTGCCCTTTTTTAAATTTTGAGGGAGGTGGGCAATGGTAGGGTCCAAGGAATCCTGCTGGGAAACCCAACTATATCTGTTCGAATGTATCGTTGCATGCTTTGCGCCGTTCATGAAACAGTCGTGGGCTCAACGGTTGCAGACCCACTGCGCACACGGAACTGTCAGAATGCTATTTTTAGAAGAAAAAAAAGATGGCCGCCTTGTTTTGGCTGTCGCACGGGCGAAACACCTTCTTGATCAACTGAGGGTATTTTTTGCCTTTTTTCCAAAACGTGAGTAAAGCAAATGACCAGTATTAGAATCCTTGATTCTCACTGAATCCAGAAATGGGCACGAAGGACGGTGATACGGGTGTTTTCGGCAGTAAATCTGGGGGTTTGTGTCAGGTAGTTTTTCGGTCGAAATGTTTTTTGGCGGTTTGTATCGTGGGAACCCCCGTTTTCGACGCTACACGTTTTCGACGCTTAGCCTTCTAACTCACATCGCACTATGAAAACAACTCCGTATAACGATCTCAGACTTCATATCTTACAGTTGGTTTCCTGCTCTTGTCCGTCACCGAAAATGTGGAAATTTAAGGCTTTTCCAGTAGGCCAAACTCGTGTTATTCAAAAAGTTGCTCTTTAGGGGTCTATTTTCCTAGGTACAAAATTGGCAGTTGCTTCGAAGCTCCAGTTTTCTTTATTGTTGGTCCTAAAAAAAATCTGAGTTTACCATAACAAACCCCAACATCCGTAGAAAAAAATATATCACGCAACTTGAGGCAGTCCGTTCTGGGTAAAAACTATGGAGGCTACTATAGGGCGTCTCGCTTATATAATTTTTTAAATATTTTTTTTATTATTATTTAAAGACAAAAAGTAACATGACCCAATAGGCTTTTAAAAAAAATAAAAAAAATAAAAGAGCAGCTAGAGAAAGTACTAAGAAGGAGGAAATGTGTCTCTTGAGTGAAATTTGGAAAGGTTATAACTGAAGAAGCAGTGAGAAAGAGGATTGTGGAGTTTTTTTAAAACGTCACAAAAGAAGACATCAACAAGACCAATACGTTTTAAGCATAAATTATGAATGATTTGAGGAAAGTGTTAGAAGCAGTGTGGAAAAACAAAAACAAAGATGAACACAAAAAAACATACAGGGAAGAATTTAATAGTGCCACACAGCATTTTGAGTTAATTTAAGAATTTATTTTGCGTTTGGCTACACTGGGACACCTTACTAAACACCACTGACGAAAATAGGTGACGATGCTTACTGCGCGGTGCGCCGCGGACGTCAACAAAACCGGGTAATCTTACGGAAGTGACAGGCTTGATCAACCTTCTCTATGATTATTCTAATAGTCTGTGGTGTGGACAAAGTGACTGAGACCTCTTTTAGTGTGATACTTTCGTCCACATTGTTCAGTTTGAAGAAAAGTCCTTATATCGTCGAAAACCGGTTATTGGAGGATACAGATAATCAGCTTTAGGACACTGATCGACTTGGACCCTTCAGTCACCCGAAACTCAAAATTTCAAAATTCGATAAAAAAAAGGGTGACTTGTCGGGTCCAAGTTACTCGGACTAATGCCACAGCACTTGTGAACGTTACACAGAAGCCTATGGGAAAAAAGCCTAGTTATCTGTGGGGTTCCGGTCGAGAGAGCAGCGGACGACGTAGAACCCCACAGTTCTGGGGGTAGCAGTCGAATACCCCCAGAACTGTGGGGTTCTACGTAGTCCGCTGCTCTCCCGACCGGAACCCCACAGATAACTAGGTTTTTTTCCCATAGGCTTCTGTGTAACGTTCACAAGTGCTGTGGCATAGGGATCAGCAGGTTCAGCATAACTCATAAAATACTGCTTCATGGACAGTTGCACACAGGTGCGTGGTATGTAAACCACATTTGCTAGAAATCTTGGGCCAAATGAAGCAGTATTTTATGAGTTATGCTGAACCTGCTGATCCCTATGCCACAGCACTTGTGAACGTTACACAGAAGCCTATGGGAAAAAAGCCTAGTTATCTGTGGGGTTCCGGTCGGGAGAGCAGCGGACTACGTAGAACCCCACACTGGCACAGTTCTGGGGGTAGGAGTCGAACACATTTAACATAGTTTATTTTTAGTTAGTTTGACGGGATTCCGAGCAGTTTTCCTTGGACCCTACATCACCCGAAATCTCAAAATTTTTAAAAAGGGCGATTGTAAGGGTCCAAGTTACTCGGACTAAGACCCTACTAGTACTAAGTACTATTGCCCAAATCCCTAAAAAAAATTGTGAATGTGACTGTGACTTTTTTGAGTGTGAGTAAAGAAACTGACTTAAAACGGGGGTCGCCACCGCCACGGTTTAAATACAGCGATAGTTAAGCCTTTTGAAAAGAGCGCAACGTTATCCAAGTGTGGTTATAATGCTGACCGATTGTCTCGTATTGCATGTATTTCCTGGGGAGGGCTTACCCGATGCTACTTCTTGTAAAAGTCGGACATAATTTCTCGGTCATCTTTCCACCATGGTAAACACGTTCCGAGCACAATTAACTGCAACAGCCGCGCAGCGGTGTTGCATTAAAGTTGTACTCAAATATAATCTGTACCTTGCACCGCAATGCGCAAGCGCTAAAATCAAAACAACTGGTTAGATGGTGAAAAACAAAAATTGAAATAATAAAGTTTGTGTAAATTGTGCTCTAATGTTCTTGAAAACAATTTTACTCAAAATCACATGAAAAAATGGTATCCAGAAGTACCTAGTGTGACCAGTGCACTCGTACTAATTTATGGGGGTACATGCAGCTTAGCTACACCGCTCTTGAGAGGGAGGGGAGGGGGGTCTGCGTTGATAGTCTCGATTCAAGATGTTTTTGCTACGTAATTTTGTGATCCACCGAGTGGTCGCCTCTGATTCAGTGAAAACCTAATCCGAGAATGCAATCGCTGAGAACACCAAACAAATCTACGAAATTCGCTTGCATCATAGACAAGGGTCATGCTGCATGAGCTTGTTGCATTACATAGGGCTATCCAATGGCAATATCCAGAGGGGTTACCTTGGATTGGCGCACATGTTTGGAATCGTGCCCACAAAAAGTCAACTCCGATACTGTGCTCTAGCGCCCTCTGTGTACAACAACAAAACCCGGTTGAACTTGGTCACCTGTACTGTATGTATACATGTACAATCATGGTACAATGTACAAGTCCCAGTAAACACTGATGCCGTAGAGCTGATCAGACAGGACGGTATATACTCATGGTGTACTGTAGTCATCCTTATATTCACCGGATTGAGACCAAAAAAAATCACAAATGGAAAATCTGTCGGCTATTTTGAGGGGGAAAGATGATCTCGTCATGGTAATTATAAGAACACATTTCATCCTTTGCAGGACAACACAAATTGCAGAAGTATAATATGTTGTTAATCTTTGGGCAATTAATTTATGAGCGAATGATAATTATCGTCAATACCAATAGTTAATTTCCAGTTCGATTGATCGAAGCAAGATGAGCGCCAATGAGGCGCAGCATTGATCATGTGCACGGTCGGCGGTCGTGATTGGTCCAATCACGCTAGGCCTACGCATGTAGTCTCCTGTACTTGCTCAACTACTTAACCAGTACTTGATTAGGCCCACTTACACTGGGGCATGTAGTACCAAAGATACTAATTATAAGAGTCTAGAGAGGGTCTAGTAGTAAAGTAGTTGCGGTAACCGTAACCCTCATCCTCTCGAAGGTCTCCGACCTTCGGGAGGATGAGGGATGAGGATGTAAAGTAGTAATCTTTACCCATGTACATGAATGTACGTACTAGTATTACTTGGACCCGACAAGTCACCCTTTTTCGAAATTTATTACAGTGTATACACCTGCCAGTGCAAAGAACTTTGCGTGCCCTGTTGGAGCAGATTTTGTCTGGCCAAGGCAGCCTGGCGTTTCGATCCGAGCACAGCCACAGCAGCTTTTAGTTTTACCAGCAATACTGGCAGTATTATATTTATATTACTTAATATTAGTACTCGTAAAGGCAGAATTTCGAAACGCCATGCCATTTCAGATTTTCATTTTGCATGGTGTTTTTTTCATTACATGTAGGTCCTATATATTAATCATTTTATTTAATATTTATAATTATTTTTGCAGATATTTGCATAATTTCTTAATTTTGGCAACATTTTCGTCAAGAATACTTGTTAAACAAATAAAAGAAAAATGTCAAAAAAATGAAAGATATTTTGTTCAAACAAACCAAGGAAAAACTGACTGGGAACTTTTGAACAATTTGAAAATATATATTTTTCAATATTTTCGAAAAAGATTCTGGTTAGAAACAAAGTTTTTAAACCCAAAAAATATTTTCATCTTGTTCTTTTAGGAGAATACATCAATCCCTCTACCAGGAAAAGGCGGTAAGTGTATTTAGAAACATTTCAGCATATTTAGGCATACTTCACTGCCATCAGGCAACATCTTATACCTACTCAAATTTTCAGTGGCAATAATTAGCAAGATTTTTTCTTCAGAAAAAAACAAAAACAAAATGACTGGGAGTGTGAACTTTTAAAGATTTTGAAAAACCTGCTTAGAAGCTGCATCCATTTTGTGTGATCAGTCGATCCATGAACTGCCAGGTTTACAATTTATTGGTTGCTTGCATCTGAATAAAAGCGATGGTGTGACCCCTGCAGATAATAAAGAGCAGTGAATGGGTAATTTTTTTTTTTCAGTGAAAAGCACCCAAAAATATCAAATTTAGAAATGCAACATTAAAAAAAAATTCAAGATGAAAAAATTCATGGACAAAATTAACCATTGTGATAACAAAAATTACATCACAATGCAATACAGTGAATACACGAACATTAAAATTCTCAAAATTTAGTGGGCCTGACTTTTGATCCTATCAGGACCTTTCTCAAAGGCATTAAAATTGAGTTAATGTATTAATACTAAGAGAAACCATGTAAAAATCAACAACAACACCACAAATTGCATAAAAAGCAACAACATTTATTTATTTCAATCTATCATTGCAGTTACAAACTGAATTGCAATGGATTTTACACTGAATATAGAGTAAAAAATAATTGTTAACACCAAACCCCCCAAAACAAACAATAACAATTGATTACAGTTAACACACAAATAAACCGTTAAAACGTGTCTATTGAATTTTACACATCAAGAAATGAAATTATTCTAGCATTGAAAAAGGAAGTGATCCCATTTGATCTAAAAAAAAAATCAATTGCTTATAAATCTTTTAGAATATACAATATACAAATTGTTTCATTAAAAAGTACAATTCAAATATTCATGGTTGCAATTAAGACTCACTTAGAAGGGCATTCCCTCCCATACTGGTTATGCAACCGAATTAAAGAGGGAAGCGCAATGGTATAAAAAGATTTTGTTCGGCAACGGATTTCGGGAATGGATGTTTTTTTTTCCCCAATGTTCTAGTATGTTGAGATTTATGTTTGATCTGTTCATTTCCCTGTTGTTGTTTTTTTTTGGGGGGGGACGACAAATAAAAAGAGGTCCAAATCCGGCTGTCGGCGGTGGGCATCTGCGGCTCTGACATCCACTTCTTGCGGCACGGCTATGTGGGCCTGCGATTCCTGACGGCGCCCTCGTTTCTCGGCCACGAGGCGGCCGGCGTGGTGTCCTGTCTTGGCGAGGGCGTCACCCACCTGAAGATAGGTAAGGCCGCTTCACTATCCGTCTAACTGACAAGCCACCCACTTGTTTTTCCTTTTTTTTGTAATCGCCCAAATCAAGGCTGAAAAGCCATACAGGGTTAAGGCCCTCAAGGGCTAGATCTGGGATACCGTACTTTTCGAGAAATCTTCATTTTCCTGAAAATTCATAATTGATGCGTAATGTGTCAACCAGATGACTGTCAGTCTGTTGCTCCGTACAAAACATGCAAGTCAATTTTGTTTGTGGGGCAAGTGGTTGTGCCAGACCATGGATATTGTCTACATTACAATTGGTGGTCTAATTTGGGTGGAGCCTTTTTTTCCCCCACCCTTTTACGGTGAAGGTATTAAATTAAACTCTTTCTGATTTTGGTTTGCAGGAGACCGAGTGGCCCTTGAGCTGGGAGTGCCTTGTTGGACCTGTTCCCTCTGTCAAGCTGGCCGCTACAATGTCTGCCCGGATATGTTCTTTCATGCCAACACGCCTGTCTACGGCAGCTTGCGGCATTATACGTGTCATGATGCCATCCTGTGCCACAAGTAAGCCTAGAGTAATAAATGTTAACCCTTCATTTCTTTTTCTTTTTATCGGGAGGGGGGGTCTAGATTTGGAGAGGAATAAAAACGAATTTGTAACAATTGGAGAAGTGGGATTTTTTTTCAAAGTTTCAGCTTGGATTGAAATGTCATTTTAAGTCTTTAAACAGTTAGCAACATTTTTATTTGTCAAGAAAGCAGTCTCCTTTTCTGGATACTCCTCTGAGTCTAAATCTCATTTCTTGCAGGGTCTGTAACATTCAAAATGTCTGTGAGACCATGCAGAAACGGCCTCTCAAGAAATGACTTTCTATATGGTCATAGATCTACCATCAACACCAAGCAAGTAGATACCCCTGTGGGCCATCACTTCAATCTCCCTAATCATTCCATTCTTGATATGTCAGCATAGAGTCTCTCGGCCATCAGAAAGATGGTGTCCGCCTCAGCATGGAGAAACTCTAAGTGCCTCCGCACTACCCAACCTCATGGCATCAGCAACCAGGAAGGGAATGACAATCCTCACTTCAATGAGAGATATCTTTCTGCTTTGCTTTCACAGACTCCCCAAAAATGTGTCCATGGAGGAGGGTGCCTTGGCAGAACCAATGGCTGTCACCCTGCAGGCTTGTCGAAGAGCCGGCGTAACCTTCGGAAATCACGTTGCCATCTTAGGAGCAGGTGAACCTCTTCTGTCACTGAAGAGAAAGAAGGAACAATCTTAAAAGTTAGAGGGCCTGATGTTTCCATCCTAGCAGGACCTTTCTCAAAGGCTTTGTTATGTATTGCAGGTCATTTTAGTCGGTGAGCAGTTAGCAACAATTTCTTTTGTATTAACTTCAAGGACAAATTTAAATAACTCCCCCATTACCCTAAAATATAGAAGCTAACTCATTGGAGTATTCAATCTGAAGCCTTTGAACCTAAGAGAACCTTTGTCAGAGGCACTCTGCCTTTGAGGAAGGTACTGTCTTTTGAGAAACTTCAGAAGAAATGTTCTGCCAGGATCAAAACTTTGGGCCCTCTCAGTTTGTGAGAGACCTGATCGTTTTGGGTTACCGGTATTTAAGTCAAAGTTTGCCACAGGTTGGTATTACTGAAGAAGAGATCCAAACAAATGGCACTACTTTAAGGCCTGTGAGAAAGGTCCCACCCAGAGAAAGTTCAGGTTTCCTTTGTAAAAAAATCAAAAAAAAGGAGGAAAAACTGATGGGGGAACTTATCCAGAGGTCTCGGGTTCAAGTCCCCATCCAGTCAAAGTTTTATTTGCCAATTTTTTTTATTTTTTGTTGGGGGGGGGTTCATAGATACACTGACATGCGTGACTGGTGACGGGGATTAAGACTCAGACTCAAATCTTGCTCAGGTCTTTTTTCCCCGGCCAGCACTCAGACTTGAGTCACAATGACAGTTAAGACTCGGACTTAGACTCAGACTCAAACTGGGGATCTCAGGAGCTCTGACTTGGACTTCAACTCATGAGACTAACCCTTTTCTCATAGGCAGATTTCTTTGAAATTGTTTGGGAAACTTTGGGATCCACTGACAGTGGAAACTGTGTTGTAGTGGGTCACTTGAACTGGATGAGGTTTCTTTTTGGCATCTTCACTGGGAGACATTGCTTAATGACCTTCCTGTGTGCTCTGGAATGGTTCCTCAGGTCCTATTGGATTGCTGACGATGCTGACTGCAAAGGCCATGGGGGCCACACAGATTGTTATCACAGGTAAGGCACACACTGTAGTAGTGAAATGCAGTCTTCCATTAAAGCCCCTACACAACATTGGTAAGATCGAAAAATAAATGTTCACAGGTTTACATGAAACTTATACAGTTTGAAGATGGTTATAGTAGAAACCTCGCTCTGAAATATTTCTGCCTTAAATTCTGTATTTTGGGAGAAAAGAGTAAAAGAAATCGCTTACGTCTCACCGAGATCTAAACTATTTTTTGGAACAGTACGGCGTTGAATGCTGCATTTTCGCAAAACAAATAAAGCGGTTTTCACGATTTTCTCGAGACGTGGTTGGTGGAATGAGCTGAAATTTTCACAGGTGTTCTATTTCATGCATATGTTGGATCAGTCAAAGTATGGATGCTATTCTTTGACCTCGACCAATGCTGTGTATGGGCCTTCAAGGAGTTCATACTTGGATGCAGTGCTGATGAGAATCTCAGAAGTACACACGCATACCCATGTAGACTAAAGCCGCATTTCCACTGGACTTTGATTCAACCGAGACAATGGTGATATACAAAAATGTTGCAAACTAAAATTACCAAAAAGTAAATCTAAAAATTTAGTGGGCCTGACGTTTCGATCCTAGCAGGACCTTTCTCAAAGGCAGAGTGACAAGGACAACACAGATACATGTACACGAAGGCAGGGGGGGAGAGTGAATAGGACACGGATGAGAAACAAAGGACAAAGAGTGAAGCTGGTAGGGAGAGATCAAAGGGAAGGGCAAGGGGTAGGGTAGGGATTAGTGAGAGGAGGGGGAAAGATCAAAGAGAAGGGCAAGGAGTGGGGTAGGGATTAGTGACAATAGGGGGAAAGATCAAAGAGAGAAGTGTGAAAGACTGAACACAAAAGAAGGATTATCAGAAAGCTGCATGGTGTAACCGAGACAATGGTTAAAATTCAAAATGGGCAAATCTTACCACCGTTCCCACTTTGACTTTCTGAGTCAGGAAATTTGGCTGGTCAACCCATTGGTTGGCTACTGCGGTCTGCCATTTGATAACCAGCATCAGGACCATGGCTTCTTCCCTGGTCCCTGTAACCTTATTGATTTCAACTGTCCATAACCGAGACAGGTTAAATTTAAAATCTTACTACCTTTTACCTTTTTTGAGTCAGGAAATCTAAACGAGATGGTGGTTAAAGTAACTGAGCCAGCAGTATGCCAGGACTTTTGAGTTTACACTTTGATCTCAATAGCCCGTGAAATGTACCACTTCCGGCTGCCATCATGATAGGAGTTCGATCGTAGCACGTACCATGTACGCAGAAACCATGCACAGTGTGTTATCATGAAGCACATGTACAGTGCCTGATTACTGACCATTTTTTTACTGAGTTATGTGTTACCGAATGGCGTGTTTCCACTCGACTAATCAGCTTGATTAACGTTACCTCTGCTGGTCACTTTTACTGGGTAGAGATTGGCAGGTAAAAGTATCCGAGAGGAAATTTGACCACCATTTCCACTGGACCTAAAATGGGAAAAAGTAACCTATCATTTTGGTGAGTTTAACCAAAACAAGTCCAGTGGAAATGGGGCTAAATCCTAAATTCGGCAGGAAGTGAATACCATTTTGCCACTTATAAACCTTGCCAACAATATTGATTATTCATAGCTGGAACTGCACTGGAATTCAATTTTTGATTTGGATTTTTTAGAATGACTACACCATTGTTGTAGAGTGTTACTTTTTTGTCAGACATTTGGGGTAAGTTTCTTTGTCTCTTTCTCCCTGGCTAGATCTTCTTCAGGACCGGCTGGACTTGGCCAAGAAGCTGGGAGCCGACCACGCCTTGCGGGTAGACACTCAGGATGCCGGTGAGATGGCCAGGAGAGTGGAGGAGGTGCTGGGATGCAAGCCGGACATCTGCATGGAGTGCAGCGGGGCCGAGCCTAGCATGCACACTGCCATCTATGTAAGAGGCTCACTCTTTTCTCATCCTCCTCTCCCTCCTCCTCCCCCTCCTCCTCTCCCTCCTCCTCCTCCTCCTCCTCCTACTCCTCCCCTCCCCCTCCTCCCCCTCCTCCCCCTCCTCCTCCTCCTCCCCTCCTCCCCCTCCTCCTCCTCTTCCTCCTCCTCCTTCTTTCTTCTCCATCTCATCCTCCTCCTCCCCCTCCTCCTAGTCCTCCTAGTCCTCCTCCTCCTCCTCCTTCTCTCCCTCCTCCTCCCCCTCCTCCTCTCCTTCCTCCTCCTCCTCCCCCTCCTCCTCGTCCTCCTTCTCCTCCACCTCATCCTCCTCCTCCCCTCCTCCTTGTCCTCCTCCTAGTCCTCATCCTCCTCCTCCTCCTCCTCCTCTCCCTCCTCCTCCCCTTCTCCTCTCCTTCCTCCTCCCCCTCTCCCCTCCTCCCCCTCCTCTTCCTCCTCCTCCACCTCATCCTCCTCCTCTCCCTCCTCCTCCCCTTCTCCTCCTCCTCCTCCTCCTCCTCCTCCTCCCCCTCCTCCTCTCCCTCCTCCTCCTCCTCCTCCTCCTACTCCTCCCCTCCCCCTCCTCCCCCTCCCCCCTCCTCCTCCTCCTCCCCTCCTCCCCCTCCTCCTCCTCTTCCTCCTCCTCCTTCTTTCTTCTCCACCTCATCCTCCTCCTCCCCCTCCTCCTTGTCCTCCTCCTCCTCCTCCTCCTCCTCCTCCTCCTCCTCCTCCTCCTCCTCCCCCTCCCCCTACCCCTGAGTTGGCACTTTTTTTTAGTAGATTGGAAGGGATGCATGGTGGAAATACACAGTGGAAAGTTAGCGGTGACACAGTGTAATAAGTCATCCCTTTTGAGATGAAGCGTGGCTCTGAAGAGAGCCAGTAACTCAACGGTCCAGGCAGGGTGTACTCTGTCAGGAGACTACTGGCTGTCTCCACAATCAGGGCAGAGTCACATTCACATGGTGTCACCGCAAACATTCCACTGTGACGTGCTTGAAACTAATACCTGGCACTATATGTGAACATCCAAACCCTGAAAATAGGGTGGAAAATGTCATGGGTTGTGAAAAGAAAATCATCTTCCCTGTCCCTTTCCCCTTTGGTCTCCCACCTCCCTCCCGTCCCTTTGATCCTCCCCACCCTTTTGTTTGTTTTCCCTTCAATCTCCCCTCCCTTGGTGTACATCTGCATCCCACTCCCTTCCCTTTTGTCCTTCCTCTGTCAATGTGTGTCTGGGCTTTCCTTCCCCTGACTGTCTGTGTATGCCCTTGTCACTTTGCCTTTGAGAAAGGTCCCGCTAGGATCAAAACGTCAGGCCCTCTAACTTTTGAGATTTATGTATCGCAGGTCATTTTTGTAGACAGTGAGCAGTGAACAGTTTTTGGATTAACTCAAATTTTCTAAATTTAGTGGGCCTGACATTTCGATCCTAGCAGGACCTTTCTCAAAGGCAGAGTGAGCACTCTGGCTTTGAGAAAGGTCCTGCTAGGATCGAAACATCAGGCCCACTAAATTTTGAGATTTCCATTTTGGTAATTTTAGTCAGTAAGCAGTTTGCAACGTTTTTGTATATGACTTTAACTCTAATTTTCACGGATTAGATATTCACAGTGTGGTCGCCATCGGTGATGAGACGGGCCACCCCACAGTGCAGTATGCAGGGGAAGCCCTGGTTTTACTAATTTGTACATCAACAATGGAGTTCTGTCAATAAGTGAGATCAATCTCTTGATAGTTTAATCTGCAAACATGGCCCTGGTCTTGTATCAGTGGTTCACAATAAACCTGAGAGAGGCTTAAAGCAATAAACCGGAGAGAGGCTTGAGCAGGGCAATGATTGGCATCAACGCTTTACTGAATGCAACAAGAGCCGATTGGATATTAATCACCACTGTATATTCTTATAGATTAGGCCCTATGTGAGGGCGGCTTGGGTTACGTAATTACAGCATTGCACTCAAGCCTACAGGTGAAATGACCGATGCAAACTGCTTACTGACTAAAATTACCAAAACGCACATCTCACAATGTAGAGAACCTGACATTTTGATTCTAGCAGGAGCCTTTTTCAAAGGTGAAAATCATGCTTTTTGAGAAAAGCTTACACGTGTCATGTACATTTCATGCATATGTAAATGAGTCAATGACTAGGACACTGATGAAGGAACAAAAAAAGGGATTTTAAAAAGGATTGAAAATTTAAAAAAAATATTTTTCAAACTCCACTCACCGATCATGATGACTGTGTCCACTGTCCACACATGGCTTGGAAATACACATGTATTCCTATGTAGTTTGCTCTGTGATTCCTCTTTTTAGCAGAGGTATTCCTAATTTCCTATTTTCCTGGACAGGGCTCTAGTTATTATTTTATTATTATTATTATTTATTCGGCCAAGGAAAACAAACATTCAAGGTGAGAGAGGTCATACAGTCTATATCATGGAAATTCAAGATGGGAGATAAATTGTTGAATAAATACCAAACAAGGAGAATATTATGCACATGTATCAGAGATGTGACAGGTCAGGATGAGAAGGGGAAGAGATGGGGCAAGGACTGGGGATGAAGGGGAAGAGATTGGGCAGGAGGGTAAGAGGGAAGGAGTAAACAAGCAGAGTAAGGACAATCCAATCTAAGATGGCCAGGAGGAACAAAAGTGAAAAACACTGTGACTCAAAAGACTGTTCCTCCAGTCCGAGGTTAGTGAATAAATAGCAAACTATAGTTAACTTCATAACTTAGTAAAAACAATCAAATACAAGTAAATGGCATTGTCCAGGCCCTATCGTGTGTTCTTCCTTTGCAGGCCACCAGGCCAGGAGGGGTGGCTATGCTGGTGGGGCTTGGCTCCACTAAGGCCAGCCTGCCTCTGGTCAGTGCAGCCACCAGGGAGGTGGACGTCCGCTTCAGCTTCCGATATGCCAACTGGTGAGCCGGGGGCAGGGTTTGGGACAAATTCGGACATTGGCTCAGTTGTCTGTGGTTCCATTTTACCCACACACACACTTATGTGACCAGCCATTTCCGTGCTCTATGGACCAGCCTTGTAATTCTGCTTTGATTCATGTGGTGATGATTAATCTTTACTTATTTGACCTTCAAGTAATTTTTTAGCATTTTTTCCCGTTAATTATTTGAGGCTCACTGACCAGTCACAGGTCATACAAGTCCGTTAGTACGTCATCACCATAATATTCCAAACCCTTTAGCATAGACCAGTAGGCGTTTTCATCAAACCCATAGTATCTTACGATCGAGCATCACAAGGCAATGGGAGATGCACAGAAACCATAATTATGACCTACCGGTATGAAAGCTTACGATGGGTTATCAATCATAAGTTGACCAGTTACAATCCTTCCAGAGCAGCCTGAATTTTTTTTCAGCAGGAATTTGGGCAAAGCACTCAGCACTCAGCACTCAGTGCTTATTACGTTGAGTAGGGCAAACCATCATTGAATGAGTTACTATGCATCATATGGCTTTGTGAAATCCACCTCTGATCAGATACTTTGTATTGCTTTTTCTTGGTGTTTTTTTTTTCCTCTCAGCTTCCCTCTGGCCCTTGAGATGATGTCCTCAGGTAAAGTGAACGCCAAGCCTCTCATCACTCACCGCTTTCCCCTGGAGGACACCCTGAAGGGCTTTGAGACCTTTGGGTCCGGGAGAGAAGGGGCCATCAAGGTCATGATACAGTGCAGTCAGTAGAGGTGGAAGCTAGGAGCATGGTGGGGCGGGCCATCATCACCATGACAACAGTATCCAGGGCGATGGTGTCCAGGACAACGCATTTGCGGAGTGACCAGGGCCCCAATTTCACAGAGCCGCGTAAAGGCCCAATACAACATTGGTAAAGGTCAAAAGATTGCCACAGTTAGTGTGTTAAACCATTAAACATTCCTGCGAAGGTTTTAGCTCAAATGGTGATCTTAGAAAGTAGAAAAAGGTAAAAAACCGTCACGGTTTTTGCACCATTCTGTAGTGTAAGAAATGGTTCATGATTTGGAGTAATAAACTATTTGTCAATGTTTGAGTGAAGATTTCTAGGGAAGTACAGCATCCCAGACTTCAACATAAGATTTCAACATGAGGATTCTATCATGACCGTCTACAAACTGTGTAAATTAGAAGGAAATCTAGCTGTGGACATCAATGTTTTCCGATCTTCCCAATGTTGTATTGAGCCTTTAAGCAAGAAAACCTGCTTAGCATGGAAAGTCATCCTTGTTTAATTGAAGATTGCAAGCCATTGTTTAAATTTATGTTTGCTGCCCTCAACTTGTATTCCAGAAAAAAAATCTCTCAGCATTTAATAGCATGCTGTAAATGCCAACCAAGCCAAAGCGACAGTATTGGAGGGAAAATGGAATTTGAAGGAATTTGTTCAATTTCAGGTTTTTTCTTGTCTTATTTTGTATTTTTTTAATAAGAGCAGGGTGTAGATTTTAGCTGTCCGAAGGATGGAGTTGGCACTTTGTAAGATTCTATTGTCATTATCATGAGATGCAGGCCAATTTCTTAAGGAATATCCAAATTTGTACAGGCTTAGAGGTTGACTGGCTGAATGCGCACGTTATCCCATTAATAACAACATCCACTTCAACTACAAAAACTAGTTCAACCTGACCGGGATTCAGTATAAGATAATGTAATGCATAGTGGTGAATGATACATTAATATTTCAGTTAACATGTAGGTTCAGGTTAGGGGAGAGTGGAGGAGGTTCATGCATCAGTGCACCAACGGTCGGTGAGACAGGATTAGACTATGGAGATGAGTGAGTGAGTGAGTTCAGTATGCATTACTGTCAGTGTCTATGGAAAAAGATTTTCTTAAATTCCAGAAATTGTTATTATCTCTTTGAACACAATGTGTTTTTCTGTACCTAGATTATTGCAAAATCCAATCATGTCTGCACTTTCTGGTGTACAAATGCCTTCTTATGCAATAATGAAAATGAGAGATAAAGGTACAGCAGTGCTTTGCTCTTGAGTTACCTTGATATGCCTTTTCTGGATACAAACAGTACTGAATTATGCCTAAATCCAAATTGCCTTTGAGGAAGATCCTGCTAGGAACAAAGCTTAAAAGCCCCTACACAAAATTGGTCGAGGTCAAAGAATAGCATGCATACGTTGTCTGATCCAACATATGCATGAAATAGCACACCTGTGAAAATTTCAGCTCAATCCGCCAACCGAGTCTCGAGAAAATCTGAAAACCGCTTTATTTGTTTCGCGAAAATGCAGCATTCAACGCTGTACTGTTCCAAAAAATAGTTTAATTAGATCTCGGTAAACTACCCCGGTATTTCTTTTACTCATTTCTCCCAAAATACAACATTTTAGGCAGAAATATTTCAGTGAGAGGTTTCTACTATAATCATCTTCAAACTGTATAAGTTTCATGTAAATCTGTGAACATTTCTGTTTTTCAATCTTACCAATGTGTAGGGGCTTTAAAGCTCTCCTATTTTTTGATAAATCAAAAGTCTTTCAAAATTGAGGAGAACTGATGTTTCTGTCCTACTAAGGCCTTTTCTACACATTTACATGGAATGCGTCAATGTTAGATTTCTACGTTTTAATTTGTTTTTTAATCAATTTTTTTAAATGGCAAAGAAAACTTTGACTGGACCGGGATTTGAACCAAAGACGATCTGGTTTTGCATATACCAGTGAGAGCTTTTGCCATCTAATCTATCCAGCCCTTAGATGGTGGCCTTCCCTAATAGTCAACTTGTCTTTGCCGGGGTGGGGGCACCAGTCAGAAGCATTCAACCATTAGCTGCCATATAACTCCAGGGATCACGCCCCCACTTTCATTCAGATGCAAACCTAAGAGTGTTTGTACGCAAAACCAGATGTCTTACGTTCAAGTCCCGGTCCAGTCAGGATTTTCTTTGCCACACTTTTTTTTTCAAAATTGTTTCAACTCAGTTTTTGTTTTAGAGTCAGTTTTACACACAAAAATCATATGATAATCTCATACAAAATTTCTTGTCATTAAAGTTGCTAATTGGGCTAATTCATTTGTTTGTGATATCATTGTTACATAACTGAATATTAGTTCAATTTAATATTTTCTACCACAAAGTTTCAAAAACTGAATTTTAAATTAATTCTCTCAGGCTGTTTAATAATTCTACAAATGGTTTCATGTAATAAGGCCTATATATTTTGAATATGGAATATTGTATTGTACAATGTACATGTACTTTGAATTTTGGTAATTCTGATTAAAATAAGATGATTTTGCCATTTGACTCCAAAATTGCATTGAGTCTGATGAGCAGTATCTCTCCGTCAAAAGAAAATCTCGTACTTTCAAATGAATAAAAAAGTACCATTGAAAATGAGGAAGAAATTCCCACTGGACCAGGACTTGAATCCTGGCCTCTGGAAAAGTGAGAATGCTCAACCCAGCTGAGCTCTCCAGCCCTTAGAGGGTGGTCTTCCCAAATAGTCAACTATCTTTTGCTGTGGTTTTAGAGGAGGGTTCCAGTCGGAAGCATTCAACCATTACCTATCATATACCTCCATGGATCATCACCTTTTTCATAGGCACAAAGAAAAGTGGAAAGAGCTTTATCGACTATTTTCCCAACAAACGTTTGAAACATTATTTCTGAACAACTGACGATCAAGATATTTATTTTGTTTTCACAAATTTAGACGGCCTGTTGATTCTATCCCAACAGGATCTTTCTCATTTTGTGAATTTTGAAAATGAGGAAGAACATTTGGACTGGACCTGAACCCAGGCATCTAAGTGCCAGCGCTCGACCCACCTGGGCCCAATTTTATAGAGCCGCTTAAGCGTGAAAATCTGCTAAGTAGGAAAGGTCTTCCTCGTGTAAGCAGGATTACAAACTGCACTGCGATGTGATACCAATTGCTTTAGACATGTATTCCACTCTTCTTTACATAGCACGAAACACTAGTGAAGTTTGGGTACGGGCAAGGGGATCCTGAGCTTTTGCGCTTAAGCACATTTTGGCGCTTAAGCGGCGCTATGAATTTGGCCCCTGAGCCCAGACTCAGGTCCCAGTCTTGTCGAAGTGTCTTAGCTACAATCTGTTTAAAAGTTCCGGAGACGTGTTTTTTTTTCTTTCCATTGTTTGTAAAATTAAAAAACAAAAACCCCAAAATGAAATGAAATTGGCCCCTGAGCTTATCAAGCCCTTAGGGGGCGGCCTTCCCAAATAGGCAGCTGTCTTTTGCTGTGGTGGGCGAGGGGAGTGCTGATCGCTGATTGGTCCAATACGTATGACATTCAACCACCGTGGTTGGGGTATGGTTGCGCACTACACACGCATTGTGTATGGTTGCTTGCCTAACACACGCAACGTTGGGCACTTTGGTACCGTTGGACCCTAACTGTAACCGTAACGCTAACCCTAACCCAAACAACCCTAATCCTAACCCTAATCCTAATCCCAATCCTGATTCTAATCCAAACCCTAACCCTAACGACCCTAATCCTACTCCTAACGCTAACCAATCAGCGATCAGTATGCTAATGAGCGGACGGTATTTGGCAGGGACACTTTTTGGCAGGACACCGGTCAGAAGTGTATGGGCCTAACCAAGTTACCTGTCAAATACCTCCATGGATCATCTCCATTTCATAGGCACAGAAACCTAGTGGAAGGAGCTTTATCAACTCTTTTCCAACAGACTTTTGAAGCTTCATTTCCAACCAAAGGACTATCGAGGTATTTATTTTGGTCAAAACTTTAGAGTGCCTGCATGATGTTTCGATCCCAGCAGGACCTTTCTCAATGCTCAAACCATGGAGGAATACGTCCATGCTCATACTCATACTCATAGTCATAGGCAGAATGAATTGTTTTGATTCTACACAAAAATTAATCCATCCCCAAATGCACTTTTAACCTTAACCCTTGCTCTCGATCAGCGCAAACCGGTCACAATCAGTGTTTACACAAAGCAGAGATTGAGCTATGACAGTTACATAATAATTATCCATATCGCACAGAGGTAAATAATGATGTGATTTACATGTTGATTATTGTAACGGCCTTCACAGCGGTGGCCCTGGGGCTACTGCCTTCTCGCCGCGGCAGGTGGGTACAGAGTGCGCGCAACCACTCAGGCCAGGCAGGTGTCGCGGCATGCGCAGCGTATACGGCCTTCGATATCACGCCGAGCCCAGACACCATCATCACCATGGCCGTGCCAGAGGGAAATTTGACGGCTGTACTGAAGAGGAAAGGGGAACTGGTGTTGGTGAGAAAGATCTGTTTCCTTCCTCCATGGCAAGATAGATCCAGTCATCGGTTAATAAATTATAAGAGGGCTTGCGGTGACACCACGTATAAGGTTTCTTCATAGGACGAGGTATGGTTATAGAAAGAACCTGAGTGATAACTCGACGTTCCGGCCAGTGAGTATTTGCCCTGACCGTGATTAGAAGTCATTGGTTGTTGATCAGCTCCGAAGTCAGACCATTGTTCTATGGTCAGACCATTGTTCTATGGTCAGACCATAAATCGCCGTTACTGTCAGTGTTCAGTCAGACATCGTTTATTTTAAATCCATGGAGCTAGCTATGCATCATGAGGAAGGAGCAGCTCATGCCTGCTGGGCCCTGTATTAACCAAGGAATACCTCCTTGCCCCAAGCGGCTGGTACGAAGTTGTCAACAACGAAATTACCCAACAACGAAATTACCCAGCAGCAATACAACTTACAAGGCCAGACTGTTATGCAATTTTATTTTTCAATATCATTGGTCCCACGCTTTCTGGGCACTACACTCGCTGGATTGTCCAATTACCGATCAAGGTGATGAAAGCAAGGCAGATAGATTGATTTGCAATTGAAAAGTGTGATGATGGGAAGGACAGCGCCCACAGTCACAGTACGTGTGCCCTTTGCACATTCACAAGGTGACATCGTTGTTGTTTTTTCAGTTGGTGGGGGAAGGGGGATATATTTTTTGTGCACAAACATTCAACCTTGTGCAATCAAAACCATTATGATCAAACTTATAAAACTCCAAACAATGGAGGAATTCCTCCATGTTCAAACTAAGGGAATAGTCACTCTAATATTTGACTCTAGGCTCAAAGTTAACTTTTTGGCTTGACAGCATGATCATGGGACATGAAGCAAACTTTAAAGATAGATTTGGGTTTAGACTGACCTACCCTTGGCTAACCACGACCCTTCCTTGTGAAAACTTCAAGGTCACGCAAGGCTTCAAATTTGCACCCAATTTACATACAAGTGCAAAAATAGTTGAGTTCACTGTCTAGAAATTGATCTGAAATAGAACATCGTAAAAGTAAAACATAAGAGGATCTTACATCTGTTATGAACTGAATATCAAAAATTAGGAAGGCCTGACATTTCGATCATAGCAGAACCTCTCAAACTTTCTGCCTTTGAGGAATTAGGTCCTAGCGCTTCTCAAAATGTTGTTTTGGTCATTTTAGTAAGTAAGAAGTTTGCAACATTTTTGCAGGTTACTAAGAAAAACCTAAAAATTTCTGTTACTGGTTTCTTAAAAAAATAATAGTGACAGGATTTTCATTGTGATATCTTTTTTTATTTCTGTCATTAGGAGGACACCCCTATTCCTGTACCAGGGCCAAATGGTAAGACTACCTAACATGAGGAAAATTACTGAAAAAAAATAATGCTGAATTTATTTCATTCTCCTAGATGATGTCATAACTAACCTAGGGCCTTGGCTTGGTGTGAAGCTAAGGCTAAGGCTCAGGCTCAGGCTCAGGCTCAGGCTCAGGCTCAGGCCCAGGCTCAGGCCCAGGCTCAGGCTCTGGGTCAGGCTCAGGCTCTGGCTCAGGCTCAGACTAATGCTAAGACAAGGCTAAGACTAAGCCTAAGCCTCATACTATTAAGGCTAAGGCTAGGTCTCAGGCAAAGCGAAAGCTAAGTCTCAAAGTCTTAAGGTTAAGGCTAAGGTTCAGACTATTAAGATTAAGGTTTTGTCATTAAGATTAAAATTAAGGCTCTGTCATGGAATCATTGAGAATTTGAAGGTGCCATGCTCCAAACAGTTTGACAGCAGTCCGTGAGCACAGCAAAAAGCAAAGACAAACTGATCAGTGACATAGACCTTGTTGATTGATCTCAGCCTTACCCTCCCCCATGTTTCCTCCCAGAGGTCCAGCTGAAGGTACAGTCAGTGGGCATCTGTGGGTCAGATGTCCACTACCTGGTGGATGGAAAGATTGGCCGCTTTGTGGTCAACTCCCCCATGATCCTTGGCCATGAGTCATCTGGCATTGTGTCGGGTGTCGGGGAGGGTGTCACAAATTTGAAAGTCGGTGAGTTTTTTGTGTTTGCCCATGTTCCTGCCCTGCCCTACCCTGCTCTGGTCTGCTCTGGTCTGGTCTGCCCTGCCCCACCCTTTCCCGCCCTGCCCCGCCCCGCCCTACCCTGCTCCACCCTGCTCTGCCTGCTCTGCCCCATGCACCTAGCTGCCCTGTCCTGCCCTGCCCTGCCCTGCCCTGCCCTGCCCTGCCCTGCCCTGCCCTGCCCTTCCCTGCCCTGCCCTGCCCTGCCCTGCCCTGCCCTGCTCTTCCCTGCCCTGCCCTGCCCTGCCCTGCCCTGCCCTGTCCTGTCCTGCCCCGCCCTGCTCTGCCTGCTCCGCCCCATGCACCTAGCTTCCCTGTCCTGCCATGCCTGCCCTGCCCTGCTCTTCCCTGCCCTGCCCTACCCTGCCTTGCCCTGCCCTGTCCTGCTCTGCCCTGCTCTGCCTGTTCTGCCCCATGCACCTAGCTGCCCTGTCCTGCCCTGCCCTGCCCTGCTCTGCTCTTCCCTGCCCTGCCCTGCCCTGCCCTGCCCTGCTCTTCCCTGCACTGCCCTGCCATGCTGTGCCCTGCCTGCCCTGACCACCCCGCTCTGCCCCACCCCACCTGCCTCGCCTCGCCCTGCCCTGACCCACCCTGCCCTGCCCTGCCCTGACCCGCCCTGTCCCACCCCGCGCTGTCCCTCCCTGCCCTGCCCCACCCTGCCCCACCCTGCCCCGCCCCACCCTGCCCTGCCCTGCCCTGCCCCTATCCTGCCCCACCCTACCCCGCCCTGACCTGCTGATTTCAAAAATATGGGCTCTGGGAAGATTGTCCAATGATTCTTCTTTCTCTCATTATTGCCTTGTCCAAATTTCTACAGGTGACCGTGTTGCCATCGAGCCTGGCGTACCGTGTCGGATGTGCTCCTACTGCAAGGGAGGGTGCTACAACCTCTGTCCGGACATTGTCTTCTGTGCCACTCCCCCTGTTGATGGCTCCCTGCGTCGCTACTACTGCCATGCCGCAGACTTCTGCTACAAGTAATAATGAGGCCGAGTGGGTGGTTTCTTTGTCTGAGCCTTAGCCTGAGCTCAAACCTAGTCCCGAGCATGAGCCTGAGCCTTAGCCCTAATCCTCATCCTGAGCCTCAGCAAAAGACCAAGCTTATGCCCGGGTCAAAGCCTGGGCCAATGCCTACACCCGAGCCAAACCCTTTGCTTAATCCTCAGACTAAGCTTAATCATGAGCCTGAGCCGAAACCTGAGTTAAACCCTGAGATTAGGTCAGCCTAGGTCTTAGGGCTGCACGTAGGTCTTAGCTAAGCCCTGAGCCAAGTTCTCATGCCAAAGCCAGAGCCAAAGAGTCAGAAGGCACATATGACCATAGTATCCTAGCTTTCAGCCTCATTTCATAGTCGAAATGCATTTTAAAAGAGCAAGCTTATTCCCGAGTCAAAGCCTGGGCCAATGCCTACACCTGCATTTTAAAAGCTTAAAAGGTTTTCTGGGGCCACTGTATTTAGATTTCGAACAGTCGAATTTATCAAACAAGTACACATTTTATCAAACAAACACACATTTTATCAAACAAACAGATTAATTTTTATCAGTCAAACTGATGCAGCAATGACAGTACTTTTAGTTTTACAATGAGAAACTCATTCAGACACTCATGGGTCGATCTGCTCTGGTTCTCTGCAACTTCCAGGCTGCCGGATCACATGAGCCTGGACGAGGGGGCCCTGTTGGAGCCGCTTGCCGTGGGGGTGTATTCCTGCCAGCGAGGAGGGGTACGGCTGGGTAGCAATGTCCTTGTATTAGGAGCAGGTCAGTGTGATACGACCAAAGATATTTTCAAATATCTATTTTCAAGCTTTTTCAAAAATTTATATTTTCAATAGTTTTCAAGATCGTGCAATCTTTCGAGGTTGTTTTCCAGGATTTTAAAAGGTTTTTCAGGATTATTTGTCAAGATTTTTTTCAAGATTGTTTCAAAAAATATTGTTTCAAGATTTTAAAAGATCTTTCAAGAAACCTTTTTCAAGATTTTAAATGATCTTTCAAGAAACCTTTTTCAAGATTTTAAACGATCTTTCAGGAAACCTTTTTCAAGATTTTAAACGATCTTTCAGGAAACTTTTTTCAAGATTTTAAACGATCTTTCAAGAAACCTTTTTCAAGATTTTAAACGATCTTTCAAGAAACCTTTTCATGATTCGTCAAGGTTTTTCTGACACTTTTCCCAGATTATTTTATCGCAGGAGGCACACCTATATTGCCCTGAGATGTTATGCCTGGTTTTCAGGGAGCGGTGTTAATTTGTGTCCCTTTCAAAATGTTTCTTTTGCCCATTTTTGAATGGATAGGTCCCATTGGACTGATGTGTCTTCTGAGTGCTAGAGCCATGGGTGCAGCCAACATCATTATCACAGGTACTATCATTATATCATTATTTTTATAGCGCAAACTCCTGTTCAAAATGCGCTTTACACATAATTTGACTTGAGCTAAAACAATAATAATAATTAAGCTAAATTACACAGAGCTAAATTACAAGAGTAAAATATTAGTAGAAATTGCTTACACCAAATTAAATTAAATTAGGGGCATTTGGACCCAGGTTCAAATTTAGATGTTTAGAATAGATGATAACAAAAGAAAGTATCTGAAGTTAATGCCAAAAACCGGTTGCAAACTGTCGACTGACTAAAATGACCTGCAATACATAAATCTCAAAAGTTAGAGGGCCTGACGTTTCGATCTGCCTTTGAGAAAAGGTCCTGCCAGGATCGAAACGTCAGGCCCTCTAACTTTTGAAGAAAAAAAAGTATCTGTGATGAGCAAATGGATTTCTGATCGGAGTGGTGACTCTCCTCGTCCTGCCGTCAGACTTGGACCAAGGCCGCCTGGACTTGGCCAAGAATCTGGGAGCCGACCATGCCTTGCGGGTAGACACACGGGATGCCGGCGAGATGGCCAGGAGAGTGGCGGAGGCGCTGGGATGCAAGCCGGACGTCAGCATCGAGTGCAGCGGGGCCGAGCCTAGCGTCCAGACTGGCCTTTACGTGAGTGACCCCTACTCCCCTCCCAAACTCAGCGTCGACGTGATGCTTACACGTCTGATGCTGATGCTGAACCCATTATTTTTAATGTTTGTATTTGCCTCTGTCCCTTTGACTTTAATTTTTTGCCCCAAAAAAATGAAACAAAAATTTGATTTCCCCCCCCCTTCCTCAAAATAATAACAATAAAAATAATGATAATAATAATACTGTCATGATCCCTCAGGCGATCCCTGAACTTTCTTCAGGGGCCAGATCAGATCTCCGTTAAAGGGGATGGGGACACGCCACGCGAACACTTCAGATAGGGATGCACAGAACTGAGTCGCTCCAGTACCATCTCTTTATTACTTGCTCTTGCACGTGTAGTACATGGGGAATTTATATAATATATTAAAAGAAAACCCCAGATGGAAATGGGACCACTCTTGGGTTGATGGACAGCAGGGGTTAGGGACAAAGTATCTGCCCACAAAGCAGTGCAAAAGGCCAGAGAATTTAGAATTCAATCAGTCTGCATCGCTGCCGCAAGCACTCTCTCCTTCCACGAACAGAACGATGGAAGAGTGCATCCTCCCCGGCAGACTCCCAAGAGCAAACTGACCAGTGACCACTCAAGACCAAAAGTCACAGGACTGCCAAAACCTCAAAAATGTCAATAATAAATAATGATAATAAATAAAATACCTTTATGATATAAAGAAGCAATTTTCAAGACTGGAAGCAAGCCTATTCACTCCCTCATCTAAGACCCCCCCCCCCCTTTCTCATTCAAACCCTCTCTTGTGCCCCCTCAACAGGCCACCAGGTCTGGCGGTGCAGTGATTCTTGTCGGTAGAGGGCGCTATTCATTGGAGCTGCCACTGGTGGATGCGGCCGTGCGGGAAGTGGACATCCGCGGCGTTTTCCGATACGCAAATTGGTGAGAAAGTGACGTGGCGATGGGTGTGGCAATCAGTATGGTCATTTGTGTGCATGAATGGGTGTGGCAGTGTGTGTGGTAATGGATGTGATCATGTCATGGCTGATCAATTAATGTTGTAGTTACAATGGGGTTATTTATCTCTCCTTTATCCCTCCCTCTCCCTCTCTCCTTCTCCCTCCCTTTCCCCCTCCCTCTCCCTCTCCCTCTCCCACTCCCACTCCCACTCTCACTCCCCTCTTCTCTCTCCCCTCTCCCCTCTTCCTCCCTCGATCCCCTCTCCCCTTTCCAACTGCCTCTCCTCTCTCCTCTCCCCTCTTCCCTCTCTCCTCCTCCCCTACTCCCCTCTTCCCTCCTCCCCTACTCCCCTCTTCCCTCTCCCCATTGTCCTCTCCCCTCTCCCCACTTCCCTCTTCCTCCCTCGATCCCCTCTCCCCTTTCCAACTGCCTCTCCCCTCTCCCCTCTCCCCTCTCCCCTCTTCCCCTACTCCCCTCTTCCCTCTCCCCTCTCCCCATTTCCCTCTTCCTCCCTCGATCCCCTCTCCCCTTTCCAACTGCCTATCCCCTCTACCCTCTCTCCTCCTCCCCTACCCCTCTCTTCCCTCTCCCCTCTCTCCTCTCCCCTCTCCCCATTTCCCTCTTCCTCCCTCGATCCCCTCTCCCCTTTCCAACTGCCTATCCCCTCTACCCTCTCTCCTCCTCCCCTACCCCTCTCTTCCCTCTCCCCTCTCTCCTCTCCCCTCTCCCCACTTCCCTCTTCCTCCCTCGATCCCCTCTCCCCTTTCCAACTGCTTCTCCTCTCTCCCCTCTCTCCTCTTCCCCTACTCCCCTCTTCCCTCTCCCCTCTCTCCTCCCCTACCCCCTCTTCCCTCTCCCCTCTGTCCTTTCCCCTCTCCCCTCTTCCCTCTCTCCTCCTCCCCTACTTCCCTCTTCCCTCCTCCCCTACTCCCCTCTTCCCTCTCCCCACATGTCCTCTCCCCGCTCCCCACTTCCCTCTTCCTCCATCGATCCCCTCTCCCCTTTCCAACTGCCTCTCCTCTCTCCCCGTCTCTCCTCTCCCCTCTCCCCTCTCTCCTCCCCTACCCCCCTCTTCCCTCTCCCCTCTCTCCTCTCCCCTCTCCCCTCCTCCCCTTCTCTCCTCTTCCCTCTTCCCTCTCCCCTCTCCCCTCTCTCCTCTCCCCCTCTCCCCTCTCCCCTCTCTCCTCCTTCCCTATCCTTCTCCCTGTCTCTCCTCTCCCCTCTCCCCTCTCTCCTCCCCTACCCCCCTCTTCCCTCTCCCCCCCTCTCCTATCCCCTCTCCCCTCTCTCCTCCTCCCCTTCTCCCCTCTTCCCTCTCCCCTCTCCCCTCTCTCCCCTCCCCTTTCTCCTCCTCCCCTTTCTCCTCCTCCCCTTCTCTCTCCTCTCCCCTCTCTCCTATCCCCTCTCCCCTCTCTCCTCCTCCCCTTTCTCCTCCTCCCCTTTCTCCTCCTCCCCTTTCTCCTCCTCCTCTCTCCTCTCCCCTCTCTCCTATCCCTTCTCCCCTCTCTCCTCTTCCCCTACTCCCGTCTCTTCCCTCTCCCCTCTCTCCTCTCCCCTTTCCCCTCTCTCCTCCCCTACTCCCCTCTTCCATCGCCTTTCTCTCCTCTCCCCACTTCCCTCGATCCCCTCTCCCCTTTCCAACTGCCTCTCCCCTACTCCCCTCTCCCCTCTCTCCTCCTCCCCTACTCCCCTCTCCCCTCTCCCCATCAGCTACCCCCTGGCCCTGGAGATGATTGCCTCAGGCAAGGTGGATGCCAGGTCTCTCATCACCCACCACTTTCCCCTAGAGGAGACGGCCCAGGCCTTTGAGACGTCCCGGACAGGGGCGGGAGGTGCCATCAAGGTCATTATACACTGCGGCCAGACAGAGGTCTGATCACCATGGCAACAGGTATCCGGGGACAGCCAATCAGCTAGACAGACCCGCGAAGAGCCCACAACCTCATGGAGCCACTTAAGCACGCAAGGGCTTGCCTGGGAACAGGATTGTCACACCCGATCAAAAACGGATTGCCAGCCAAAACTTAACTCTGCATTCCTCACGCACTGAACTACCAGGAGTCAAATGCATGGCTAAGGTGACAAAACTTCCTGATTAAACCAAAACGGGCTTTTTCCTGCTTTTTCCTGTAGATGTTTTGTGCTTACCCAGTTCTGTGAAAATTGTGGGCAGTCCACATTAAAAAATTGAACCTGAGACCTCTTGTTGTGTGTACCAGCGCTCTTACCATCTGAGCTATCTAGCCTTCCCAAATAGTCAACTAGTCTTTGCTGGGGTGGGGACACCAGTCAGAAGCAATTCAATCATTTAACTGCCGTATATTTCCAGGGATCACATCCCCAAGCTTTCATTCAGATGCAAGCAACCATTATTGTTGTAAACCTGGCTACGGCAGCTCAGCGATCACACCCCCGGCCGGAGCTGCTGTAACCAGTTTTAAAACAATCGGTTGAATTCAATCAAACCCTCAAATTTTATTGGAGAGCAGTTAACAACATTTCCGTATTGTTTCAAAAGAAATATCCAAGCTCTCGCTTGTGCCGAGTAAATGGAACCCATGGGCAGATTTTTCCAGAGAGGGTCCAAAATATTTCAAGCCACTCAAAACAATGAAATCACTGCCCATCTTAAAGGCCTAATACAACATTGGTAAAGGTAAAAAGATTGCCACAGTTTGTGTGTTAAACCATAAAACAATCCAAAAAAGCAATACTGCGAAGGTCTTAGCTCAAATGGTAATCTGAGAAACTAGAAAAATGCAAAAAACTGTCACGGTTTACGCACCATTCTGTAGTGTAAGAAATAGTTTATTACTCTCAAGTAATAAACTATTTGTCAATGTTTGGGTGAAGATTTCTCAAAAAGTACAGCATTCCAGACCGTAAGATTTCAACACAGGGATTCTATCACGGACCATCTACAAACTGTAAATTAGGAGGAAATCTGTGGACATCGATGTTTGCCGATCTTCCCAATGTTGTATTAGGCCTTTAATGATGGGCAATTATTTCTAGGGCAGCACCGAAGCATCTTCACCTGGCCCAGGGTGTGCCCCTTGACAGACCTCATGGCTGCTGCCTCCAACTCTACTGTTGTTCTCGGGTTGCCGCATCAGGTAGCTAGATTGTTAATTATGAGACAGCTCATTTGCATGTAATCTCCTGCGCAGCGCCCTCACTTGACCCCCCACTGTGAGCAGAGTCATTCCATCCCGAGTACTTGTGACTGCTCACAACACACGTGATTGCTCTAAACTTCCCACACACAAAGTCGCCTTGAGATTACCTGAATGACTCGACTGGGGGTATAACTGTTAGTGCTTCTCCACCATTAAAAGAACCAGAGTCAGTGAATGTACACCATCCTTGTCGTGTCACATCTTTAAGGTGTCACAATTACGTAGGCAGGGTTAGACCAGGTGTCTGTCTCCGGGAAAAGGACGAGACATTTACCGATGCCTTGCTGGCGGGACAGACGTATCCCCACACTGCAGCTTGGGCACTGACCAGGCAATCTTTCCTTATCTTGATCTTAAAATGTCTCTCACACCTGCCCCTTGTATTATCTTTTCTCTCTTTTAAAAATGGAGTTCTTTGTTTTAGCCATTCTTATTGTAATACATGTACCAAGGACATGCAAATGATTACATGTACACAAACCATTGAACCAAAGGTGCCTAGTTACATACACTTTCAATCGTTTGTTTAGATCAAGAGCGTAGTATAAAATAATGTTAAAATCATCATTATTATTATTACCTTCCAGGTGTTCTTGTGTTGCCCTTGCTTCCTTATTCCTGCTTCCACTGCATTCCTATAAAGCCACTCAAGCATGAGCACAATTGCAGCGTTTTCCACAAAGCCACATTTTCTTACGTGTTTATGCATTCTCAGGGGTGGATTTCACAAAGCCTTGCATCGTAACCCAACTAAGGATCCATCAGTTGATAACCCATCATCTGGGTCCATTTGCCATTGAGCCACTTAAAGGGATAATACAACATTGGTCGAGGTCGAATGAATAGCATCCATACTTTATCTGATCCAACAATGCATGAAATAGCACACCTCTGAATATTTCAGCTCATTCCGCCAACAGAGTCTCGAGAAAATAGTGAAAAACCACTTCATTTGTTTCGCGAAAATGCAGCATTCAACGAACTGATCCCAAAAAATCGTTTAGAGAGGTAAACTATTTCTTTTACTCATTTCTCCAAAAATACAGCATTTTAGGCAGAAATATTTCAGGGCGAGGTTTCTACTATAACCATCTGCAAACTATATAAGTTTCATGGAAATCTGTTAACATGTATGTGTTTTTATCTTACCAATGTTGTCCAGGGGCTTTAAGTGTGAAAATTTGCTAAGCAGGAAAAGTCTTCCTAGCATAAACATTACATTTATTTCAATGCTGCCACTGGTTTACGAAATGCACTGTAATTGAATACAATACGATATTTGTGATAAAATAAGATTTTAATGCAGAAATATAATCGACACTTAAGTATAAACAAATTTAGGCATAGGGTAAAGCAAAAGCTTTTATACCCTGACCTGGGGGACAGACAAATAACAAATCAAGGATTGGGACAAGATTACAAACACATTTACAGGTGTAAGAATTAAAGCATGACAGTTACATGTTATCCCTAATTTTGTTCAATTGTATGCATTTAAAAGATAGGTTTTTCAAAGATCGATTTTTTACTCTTCAGAGGAACGAAAGGGATCTTTGTTCTTCTCACCTCCAAACAAAGGACTCTATAAGTCGTGTAGAGCACTCTTTAATTTTCACGTGATGGATTCCATTCGTTTACACTGTACTTTGACACCAAGAATAGTTGTGGCATGTCCGGAAACCAAAAATGTGTCAGTCCACCACTTCCTGCAGATTGCAACCCATATGACTGTTTCAGGCTGTTCACCGGCAGTACCACATAGTCCCAAGTGGCCTGCTTCCTGAAAGTTCACAGAATCTAGATTTCCCAACTTTCGAAATAAGGTCAAGATCCCAATATAGTTTGGGATTCTTTTTAAAATTCTTTAAACATTCATGTTTTTTTATAAAAATTGAAATTAAAGGAGTGCAGGACTGATACAATTTTAACATTTCCTCAAAGAACTCTTGTGTCTGAACAAAATGTTCCTAAGAATTGTGCTCGCACCATGAATTGAAAATTTCATGTATAATGTAGTTTCTCCAAAATTACTCCAACCTCTTCGCCGATCATCATTATCGGATGCAGGATATAAAGTGAAGCCAATCTAATTTCAAGATTTAGTGGGCCTGACGTTTCGATCCTAGCAGGACCTTTCTCAAAGGCAGAGTGACAAGGACAAAACAGATACATGTACACGAAGGAAGGGGGAAGAGAATGAATATGACGCGGATGAGAAACAAAGGACAAAGAGGAAAGCTGGCACTTTATCAATGTAATTTCATGAGAAACAAAAAACACCCCAAGACTCAAAACAGAAGACAATGAGCCATTTACCAGGGGGATCAGCGCGCGTGATAATCAGTGGGGAAAAAATCAGCACACCCCTAAAACCATCAGTCATTTAAAGCCCCTATTCACAACATTGGCCGAGGTCAAAGAATAGCATCCATACGTTGTCTGATCCAACATATGTATGAAGTAGCACACCTGTGAAAATTTCAGCTCAATCCGCCAACCGAGTCTCGAGAAAATTGTGAAAAACGCTTCATTTGTTTCGCAAAAATGCAGCATTCAACGCCGTACTGTTCCGAAAAATAGTTTAATTAGATTTTGGTGAGACATAAACTATTTCTTTTACTCATTTCTCCCAAAATGCAACATTTTAGGTAGAAATATTTCAGTGAGAGGTTTCTACTATAACCATCTTCAAACCGTATAAGTTGTATGTAAATCTGTGAAAATTTCGGTTTTTCGATCTTACCAATGGCGCCATGGCTTAATTGCAGCAAGTATCCCGGGCATTATTAATCCTCAATTTCTTTGATTCTTGATCAATTTGAACGTATGTATATTGGTTGTAATTTTAGGCCTACTTTTTATTCATCTGTAAAAAGGGAGGGTCCGGATCCGCCGACGAAATCGTCCATAGAAATTTCACAACATCCGGGGGTCAATGACGAAAAGCAGCCAAAGTCTTCCTAGTGAAAACAGGATTACACACTGCACTGAAATGTGATGCCAAGCGCTTTTAATTGACTTGTATCCCACTCAGCATGGAGTAATGGTGAAATTTGGGTTGGCAAGGTGATCCTATGAATTTTTGTGCTTAAAGGCTCAATACAACATTGTGAAGATAAAAAAAACATCGATGTCCACAGATTTCCTTCGAAATTTTACAGTTTGTAGTAGTTGCGGTAACCATAACCCCCATCCTCCCGACCTTTGGGAGGATGAGGTTACGGTTACCGCAACTAAGTTTGTAGATGGTCATGATAGAATCCTCATGTTGAAATCTTAAGGTCTGGGATGCTGTAGACCTACTTCTCGAGAAATCTTCACTCAAACACTGACAAATAGTTTATTAATTACTCGCGAGTAATAAACTATTTCTCTTACATTAGACCGGTGCAAAAACCGTGATTTTTTTTTTCCTTTTTCTACTTTATCAGATTACCATTAATTTTGAGCTAAAACCTTCGCAGGATTTCTTTTTTGGAATCTTTAATGGTTTAACACAAACTGTGGCAATCTTTTGACTTTTACCAATGTTGTATAGGGTAGTATTACAGGTAGCTCAACGGTTTAAATACCAGCGCGTTTTTGGTGAGACACGCCCACTTCATTATCATGAACTACATGCTCGAAAATGCTACGACGCAACATACACCCCCCCCCCCCACAACCTGCTCCGATCTCAATGCCAAACAACAGGTGGCGCGCTACTATCTAACTTCGAACTTTTTCCCTGCCGTGGACATGGTGCAGACTGCAGAGACACAGTGACGTGACGTGAGCGTGAAAGTATTTGACAATGCCGACGGGACCAGGAAGAGGAAAAGAAAGCAGGAAGACCGTGGAGCAATTTACCGGTCGGGAATCAGAACCCGGACCAGATCAGATCGCCTCGGCAGGAATTCCATCGGCATTGCAGAGCATCGCGCGTCTGATGATACCGAGGAAATCGCCATAGTTATTGTTCGTGTCCACCAGTCAGGACGTTAGATCGCGAGGCCTGCTGCAGCGCTACTCTGTGTTGATGTTTGGGTGTGTTGATGAGTGCAGGACGCAGCTCGGATCGTGCACCGTGCAGCGACGGCGACCAAACGCCCGTGGGGGGAATACGGCGCCGGCACCCGGCGTCTGAATCGGTCAAGGCCGCCCGCTGCATGCCCGGAGTGTCGATCGTCGACTGGGCAGTTTGATCCGACTGGCCCCGTTCGGACGGCGGTCTCCGCCCCGTAGCGGAGTGGAGAAACCTCGCCACCTCCTCCTCCTCTTCATCTTATTCGGCGATCCAGCAGCCCTCATCAGCCTTGTTGAATGTTTCCCAGGTGATACCGTGAGCAGTTGGTCCCCTTTTTTTTCTTCCGGGGGTGTTGGCCCTGCTCGGCCTCTGTTGGTATACAGACGAAAGGAGGGCCAGCTGACATCGGACAAGGCAGCTTGACAAAAGTAAGTGAAGAACAACCTCCTCCCCCCTTTAGTTTTCCCCTCCCTAACTTTACCCCCAGAACTGTGGGGTTCTACGTCGTCCGCTGCTCTAGCAGCGGATGACGTAGAACCCCACAGTTCTGGGGGTACCCTAACTTCGCTTTCTACTCGTTTTGTAATCAACAGTAGTCATGGTAATGTAATCGCTTCACCTTCCGGGCTAGTACTACTACTAGGTACTAGTAGTAGTACTTAGTAGTAGTAGTACTAGTACTACTACTAGTAATATACTACTACTAGGCCTATAGTACTTTAGTAGTAGTACTAGTAGTAGTACTACTAGTAGTACTAGTCAGTACAGACAGTACTAAATTGTACTATTTGTAATTACTACAGTAATACTATAGTAATTTTAGTAGTAATAGTACTGTAGTACTACTACTAGTACAGTACTAATAGTAATACTTTACTACTATAGTACTACTACTACTAGTACTGTAGTAGTACTAGTACTAGTAGTACTACTAACTAGTACTAGTACTGTACTAGTACTAGTACTAAGTACTAGTACTAGTACTAAGTACTAGTAGTAGTAGTAGTACTACTAGTACTACTACTACTGTAGTCAGTGAGTGTCAAGTGATTATGGACTAGGATTACCATGGCAAAGGAATTATGCTTTTTGTTTTCGTACATACTATTTATTTACCCTAGCATGCTATTGATATAGCCTTGTAAAAAAAAACCTCTGCCTTACCATCACAGTGTAACTGTACATTATACAAAGTCAAGTAATACCAGTGTAATATCTATACTGTAATATATGTAGTACTTCTTAAGTGATTTAGTTTTAAGATTTTTTTTAATTTCAGATTTATTTCTGAAGGGGTACCTAGGGAAATTTAATCTGTTAAAAATAGCACAAATAATGTTAATATATTTGTTTGAAGATTGCACAGATGGTGAATGTAGCCCAACTGCACAATTTCAATTCTGCACTTGAAAAAGGGAAAGATGTTGGTTGAATACCCCCACCGTGGGTGAAAAAAAAAAAAAAAACGCAATAGACCAACTTTATTATGCTGAAAAACAACACTGTTTGGCACAACCACTTGCCCCAAGAAATTGGACTTATAGTACAGGTGTATTCATAAAAATGATGATTTTCTGACATGTATTTACTTTAACCAAAATAAGTCCAGTGGAAACTCGGCTTATAACACCGGGGCCCAGTTTCCTAGAGCTAGCGTGAAAATCTGCTAAGCAAGACATTTCTTCCCTGGTTAACATGAGATTACCAACCATGTTTCACTTGATGCTTCTTGCGCTTGACTTGTACTCTACTAAACTATTGGTTGCTTCACATGAAATGCAAGTGCAACTTTAGGGTTTTTGTGGGATTATTTATTCCCATATTTTTTTGTTTTGGCTAATGATTTTAATTTAAATACACTACTACTCACAAGAGTTTGTCCTTCCACGGAGACAGTCCCTGTATATAGGACTAGGAGCAAATGCTACCAATTCAGGGCCTGCTTCGTGTCAGGGCAAACCAGGTAAGGAGTTGTCTGGACAGTAAGGAGTGCCAGGTGCTGTTCTTGTTCCATCTTGGTCCAGAGTGAGCAAGGATGTGCATGAGTGCTCCTTGGGCTTTTTGTGGTTAAGACTCTTTGTTAAAAAAGGTGTTTGGTTTTTGGGGGGAGGGGGGGGGACAATAGCTTTGCTACTGCAGGGTTTTGGCTTTTGTTAATCAAACCTCCCAGGGTAGGTGGAGCTTTGACTGGCAGCCTGATTCTTTTGAGGAAGATTTGTCTAGCCTATAAAGCAAAACGATGGTGCTTTTAGCTGATCAGGCTAAGAGCAGCTTAAGCATGAAAACCTGCTAAGCATGCTTGCTAAGCATGCTTGCCTGCACCTGGGTATTTGAATTCCCTACAGTACTTTGGCTGGCAACCTGATTCTTTTGAGGAAGATTTTTTCCAGCCTAAGCAAAGCGGTTGGTGCTCAAGCTAAGAGCAGCTCAAGCATGAAAGTCTGCTAAGCATGATACATTTTTCCTGTGTAAACAGGATTACAAACCACATTGTCAATGGCTGTTGACATGTATTCCCCTATTCTTTATTTAAGAACAGGAGACAGAAAAGTGAATTTTTGATTGGCAAACTAATCCTATGAATCGTGACTTTTTCTGCTTTAAAGCAAATTTGGGTGTTTAAGCGGCTCTATGAAAACTGGGCCCTGCTAAGATAGGAAACGTCAGGCCTCTGTGTCAGCTGTTTTGATTTCTTAACTGTGTGCCGCGCTAATCTTGCCCTAATTAACTGGTCCAGCCTAAAGATCAAACCAATTATCTCACTTGATTAGAAACGTGAATCGTCCCAGCCGGCCAGCGTGTGACCCATTATAGCGTGTGATAACAGCGAAAATCAGGCTCACAGCTTATATCTTGAAAAATGCCGCAGCTGTCTTGTGGATACCCGCACCCCGCTTCCAATTAGTGTGCGTAAAGCCCAATAAAATCCGCAGCATGTTTGTGTGGTCACTGGCCAGCCAAGGATGTTGTCAGGCAAGGGATATGGAGCTTTGCATTCCTGCATGCACAAGGTCACACGTATGTTGTGTTCATGAAGTTAATTCAAAAAGCTGTTCTCAAAATTTAGTGGGCCTGACGTTTCAATCCTAGCAGGACCTTTCTCTGCCTTTGAGAAAGGTCCTGCTAGGATCGAAACGTTTTGGTAATTTTAGTCAGTAAGCAGTTTGCAACATTTTTGTATAATATCGACTGATTGCAAACTGCTCACTGACTACAATGACCTGCAATGCATAAATCTCAACAGTTAGAGGGTCTGACGTTTCGATCCTAGCAGGACCTTTCTCAAAGGCAAATAGATCTCAAAAGTTAGAGGGCCTGACGTTTTGATCATAGCAGGATCTTTATCAAAGGCCTTTGAGAAAGGTCGTGCTAGGATCGAAACGTCAAGCCCTGTAACTTTTGAGATGAATGTATTGCAGGTCATTTTAGTCATACATACAGTGTGTATCTGAAAAGTTAGAGGGCCTGACGTTTTGATCCTAGCAGGACCTTTCTCAAAGGCAAAGTGACAAGGACATACGTACTCAGACAGACAGGGGAAGGAAAGCCCTGACACCCATGACAGTGGAAGGACAAAAGGGAAGGGAGTGGGATGCAGATGCCCAACCAGGGAGGGGAGATCAAAAGGAAAACAAACAAAAGGGTAGGGAGGATCAAAGGCACGGGAGGGAGGTGAGAGATGATTTATTCATAGTGTATTATAGTGTATTATATCGAGGCGGCGACCAACAATTTGATAAGAGGTAGGAGGTTCGCGGTGACAGCAATGTAACACATCTTCTTTGAGAAGGAGTGCGTGGCTCTGAAGAGAGCCGGTAACCCAGTGTTTCGGGCAGTGTGTACTCTGCCCGTCGTCAGGAGTTTCCTGATGACGGTCAGAGTACCGGTACACGCTGCCTGAAACGTTGCATTACCGGCTCCTTTCCGAGCCGTACACTTCTCAAAAGAGATGTGTTATGTATGGTGTCACCTCAAACCTTCCTCTTTTCTAACGATTTGATGCATAAGGCCATCCATATTTGAGTGAAAGCTTTCCCCGTGTAAAACTGTGGATGCCCCATGAATAAGATTGGTAGATTGATGGTCCTCGGGTCCCAGATTGGACTGGGAGTGTGTCTGCAGCACTGTTACAATGTATACATGTGCAGGTCGAAACATACTTTGGGCAAGGACAAATCCTGTATGTGTCACTTTGCACAGGATGCTTATTTTCCAACAGTTGTTTTGGTCCCTGAGGCTGCAAATGTTAAAGTACCCCTGAGGTGTCCTATCAACATGACGCGGTGGGCTGCCCCACAGATTAATATGCAGGTGAAACCATGGACGTGACATTTCGATCGCAAAGCAAGGACATTTCCTAAGGAACAGAGACTGAAATGGATCAGAGTGGAGAAGCGCAATAACACACGGACGACAAGAGGGCGGACAAATGACAGAAAGCTGGCAAAATAAATCAAAGGCAAAGTCTGGCGGGAGGGGAAGATTAAAGGCAGGATTCTAAGCGATATGGTTGAGACTAGGGCCGTTCCCACTACGAAAATAATCGCGATTTGAATCGCGATTCAAAAACCAGTTTTTTTGTGGTCTTGTCCACACAGGCCAAATAGGCCTGATCGCGTCGCAAATAAACACGAGCCGATTGCGGTTAGCATGTGGTCATGCTGCGCAAGCGGGAATGCCGGGACTCGCTGACGAAAGTAAACAAACCCTGTACCACACTGCACTTCCTGGCAGAAAGTTGCTGGCAGGAAATGCCATGCTTGCGCAATGCATTGTGGGCTTTTTAAAAAACCGGTGCAATTCGAGCGGAGCATTCCCACACACATTGCGTCGCAATTGAACGCGATTATTTGAATCGCGATTTAAATCACACTAATAATCGCATTTATTGTGTCCCCACACGCAAAAAAAGTGGTGTTTGAATCGCGATTTGAATAATTGCATTTATTTGGTGAAGTGGGAATGGCCCTACTGTCGTGGGCAAGTTCAATCTCATCCCCAACTGTCCGGGCTGACTGGTTTGAAGTAAGACCTACGTGTATACCCCTTTCCTACTTATGAAATCTCTGGATTATCTCTAGGGTAACGGCAAGCCTTATCCCTGAGATAGCCGGGATTTGAAATGGTTGCCAAGAGGTTTCCCAATACAGTCTTTTCCCACCCTGGGTTAAGACCAACAAAAATTGGCCGTTATCCTCGGGGCTAATTGGTAACCCTGCTTGTGACCAGGGTTAAGGAGTGAACTGAGAGTTAACGACTGAAATGCTAGGCATCTTCCTTGCCCTGGGTTTAGCGAAACTCTGAGTTGATGCGACAGATGGGAACAGAACTCAGGGTTAACGAAACCCCGGGGTAAGAAATGCTTAACCCGGGACGGCAAATCCCAGGGTTACCGGTAAGCAGTTTGTAGTGGGAAAAGGGTAATTCATTCATGCACACTCAGTGCCACTTCCTGTGATTTACATTGCACATACGTAATGTAGCAGTCTTCTTCAAAAATCAGACACGTCTGCAATGGGTTTTTTTTTAGCGTTCCTAGAAATGCTCTATAACCGGAAGAGCAACACTGAATGAGAAGAATGACAGCATAACAGCAGATACAACTCTTTCTTTGGCTGAATCTAGCCTCTGTCCAATTAGGTGTGGCCAGTTTATGTCCTGACCAAAATGGGAATGACAAACAGCCCTCCAGAAGATAAGATGGGGGGGGGGGCACTCTAAAAATTGGTGTGCTATAAATTGAAATCTACCGGTAAGTCAAGGAGACCCGGCTGGCCAGTCGAAAGAAAGCAAATGCATGTACATGTAGGTTGAGGGTACACCCTGCAAGAGGTTAGATCTAATGAAGAAAAGCTGTATGTTATTTTGTGCTAGCACCCTACCGTAGCGGAGTGTCTGCTTGTCAGTGCTTCCTGGTAGAAACGTTTTCCATATGTGTTTGGACAATCACATTCATTATATTTATTGTATTCATGTATTCATTGTGTGTTCATGTATGTATCACTACATTATACTCAAGATACATATTATACACGAGTCGATATCTCTGTTATCTGAACATTTGACTTCCCATTTATATTTGTTTGATATTTTGTTTGGCGATGTTGAAAAAACAAGAAGGATTTACTCCGCAGAATGGATTTCCTGCAAAGGCAAATATGATAAGAAATTGGGAGGCCAGCACTATGTTCACTGGAAAAACATGCGATTAGTCTTGAGCCTTTCACTGATGAGCACAAACAGAAATGTACACATCTCGTAAAGCCATAGGGCTGGATGCTTTGATCACAGGTAGACTTTTCTGAATCGGCAGAAAGACAAGGACTGAAACATATATGGCAAGAGGAGGAGAAGAAATAGATTCGGATGACAGAGGGCACTCAGAGGAGGATGGCTGGCAGAGAGACAGGCTAGAGATCAAGGAAGGTCAAGAAAAGGGAATTGAAGAGGGGGCAAGCACAAATCTAAATGAAAATAAAAATATAGGGGTCTAACGTTTCGATCCTAGCAGGACCTTTCTCAATCTCAAAATTTCTGCTTTTTAGAAACATTTCAGAACCATTCTGCCTTTGAGAAAGGTCTGGCAACACCAGCAGCCGATTTCAAGAACAGTTGCGTAAGTTACGCAAGGTACAGACGTTGCGTAAGTCATGCGCCACAATGGCTCTTTTGTGCACTATTTAGAAAAGGCATTTTTGTTTTTCAGATTTGCATTTAGGTCATTTGAAGTTGGTCTGCAATATTTGTTTATATTATTTCATACATGTACTCTATAGCATGAGTAGAATCAACCCGTAGTGTTATTGGAACACATCTCTTCTCATAATAGTTTAATAGCATGACAGTGAAAAGGCTATTGATGAACTCAGTACGGTATACTATGAGGGCCAGGCGCTTCTAATCACACTGCCACACTGTAAGCATTGGTACGTGCACAATTGGAACATGGCATACTTGAACTGTGTACAAGGGCACAGTAACACACACCTTGACTGAAGTACACAGAACGAGCTCGTAAGCTTCTGCACACACCCACTATACACGGCATTGATGTAGCGAGCCTCTCAGCCTGTCTGCAATGCACCTGTCCCCCAGCTATCCAATTTTGCCATTTAGAATGCCTCGGTGAATCTTTAGAGGTTGCCTGGTCGTGCGTGGCATCTCGCCCCAAACTAAATCCAACCACATCACAAGCCAAAAAAAATTCCCCTTCCCCCCCCCTACCACCTCCCCCTTCCCCCTCCCCCTTCCCCCTCCCTCTTCCCTCTCCCCTTTCCCCCTTCCCCCTCCCTCTTCCCCCTTCCCCCTCCCTCTTCCCCCTCCCCTTTCCCCCTTCCCCCTCCCCCTTTCCCCTTCCCCCTCCACCTTCCCCTTCCCCCTCCCCTTCCTCCTTGTCCTTGTTGGGAACTGCATGGAAAGATTTCTCCAGCTTTTTCCCGCTGGCATTTTGACATCCACAAGCCTGGCAGTACACCATCGTTCAGCTCGCGAGTGTATAACTGCACGCACTATATACATGTAGTAGGGGTACATCCGTCCGGGCCCATGCGGAAGGGTTTCATTCCCCTAATAGGACCAGTTCCAGGGTTGTCTCATTTGCATGAACACGTATGATAACCGAATAACAAAAGTGCTGTTTGTGTTTCTGTCTGATTGCAAAGCTAGTGCTAGTACTAGGGCAGCATTTGGCACAATCATGACCAACTTATTTTTGTTAAATTTTCATTCATAAAAATCAAAATGAAATTTTATGCCGAAAGGTAAAATATTGTAGTATTATTTCCTGTATTATGTAAGGAACCACGACAACCTTCACCCGAATAACAGCTAATCAGCCATTTTTTTAATCGTCTAATGTGCACGCCTAAAATCATGCCTGCGGCTGTAATACATAGTAGTCAAATTAAATGAATTGAGCATGGTACAGCAGTTGCATTAAACAGATAATCCTTGTCCAATAACGTACAGTGAAAACGTGTAAATGACGAGTCTTGCATAAGATGAGTTTGGTGAAATCAGTCTTAGGATGCGTCATAGTTAAGAGCGATCATACAGTCTGGACACGTCCTAAGTCCTAAGATCGATCTTAAAATGAGACGAGTTTTGTGAAATCGGCCCTTGGCTATATTTGGGATTCTTGGGAAGCCCCTCTCCCCTTACCTATGTACATGTGCAAAGGCTGGATATCTAAGATGGCTAGAACCCCGTTGCTGCATTAGACCATAGACCCAAGCTCACATCCCGCTCCAGTCACACATTTTCATTGCCATTTCAGTTGAAGATCTCTTCTCCGTTCCACGTGGACGCGTCAAAGTGGATCGGGTCTCCTGTCACAACAACCACCTGTTTTCCATCAGCCCCCTTTTGCGCCCGACTGACCCGTGCCCTTCTTATCCCAACCCACTCCCTCGCCTCGCCCCGGCTCATCATTCTGTAAATTTCAGCGATCCGCTTCCTGGTACAGATTATTGGCAGAAACTTAATCAAACGGACGGCTTCGCTCCGAGTTTCCGTCGGCCTCGAACGATACTCCTGATGAGTTTTGTGCCTGCGTCCTCTGTGTGTGGGTGTGGGGATGTGTGTGTGGGGGTGCGTGACTCTATGAGGCTAGCGCTTTTGCCAGCATGCCGGCCATTGTGCATAATTGAGAGAGATTGCCACTGTATTGCCACTGTGTATTTTATTGCTTTGTGTTTAATTTCTTAACTATATATATTTTTATTGTTGTGCCATGCGTTGCATACGTGTACGTTTACACATTATACAATGCCAACACGCATAAACTATGGAGTTTAACTACATGTACAGTTGTACACTGTACATGTATCTGCTCTGTTTTGCATGCCTTGTGATGAACGCATACATGTAGGGTCCTAGATGTACAGTACCATATGTAACCGCTACATGTTTCTCAGCGAATTTTAATTGGAGGAAAGGAGACTATTTGAAAATTTCAAATCAGCAATGAAGCTGTTGTAGTAGAGCCTATCTGAGTGGACTGAGATTCAAGTCTGGGCTCCGGTTTGAGGGAACTAGAGCTGAAAGAGCAGTGGACATTAGACTGTATAGATCTGATTTGAACCAGGAAGTAGAACCTGTAGTCGATTTCCATCGTAACTTAAGATCTATCACAAGACGATGAGTGATGGAAGAGACAGATAATTTTTCCCGATTGAAATTGAAATATTAGGATGTCGGAGAGCCACCTGACATCCCATGTCTTTGGCTGCTATCATCTAAGATAACATGCAAATTGTTGGGGTCAGTGACCCTGACTGGCTGCCTGTATCCATGCTGTAGGTGAGGGGTTGTAGATGCGAGTTAGTGACCTTGACTGGCCACCCGTATGTGAGAGGATAGTGTGGGGTTAGTGGCCTGACAGGCCAACTGCAAGTGATCGTGTAGGGGTAAGCGTGGGTTAAGTGGCCTGACTGGCCACCTGTTAGTAGCCTGGCAGGCTATCATTGAGTGAGGGGTTAGGCCACCTGTGTGGCTACCTGCAAATGTTAATTTAGTGGCCTGACCAGCCAGCAGAACGTATGGGGTCAGTGGCCTGACCAGCCAGCAGTAAGTTTGGGGTCAGTGGCCTGACCAGTCACCAGTAAGTGTGCATGGTGTCAGTGGACTGACCGGCCACCAATCAATGTGGGATCAGTGGCCTGTGACTACCCACCAGTAAGTGTGGGGTCAGTGGCTGGCTTGACTGACCACCAAGGAGTGTGGGTTTAGTGTCGTGTTAGTGGCCTGGCTAGGACTGATGTACATGTAACTGTACCTGGCCACCAATATGATTTTCAATTATCTGCTGTGTAATCCCCGGCAAACCCAGACAGTGTGTTTTATTGGAGGTCCCCTGCCATCAATGTAATTGAATAGTCTCTCGCATCACCGACACAAAGACTTCTCACTAATGGGTTTTCCCTCTGATGAACTGGACACTTAATTTGTGTTCAGCAAAATGTGTACACTGCGCAGTTAATTATGTCCCAGCCCAGGCCCCACAGTACACACCCATGGATTTAACTAGTAAAAAAGGCCGTAAGATCACTGCAATTGACCCTATCCATCTCTAGAATGAGCAGTATGCCTGTGGGGAAATGAAACACTACCGGAAACAAAATGTTGAATAACCAGCTCTTCTCAGAGCCACACTCCTTCTCGAAAGAGAAGTGTTACATAGTGTCACTGCAAACCTTCCGCTTAATACTGTAGTACATGTACTTCCACCATGGATGCAAACCTGTGTATTGCCTTGTGTATTTTAAAAGCACTGTGTATTATACAAGGTGGTAAACTTTCACAATCCACCGCCTGTAATTTTGTCCAGGTTTTTTTTGTTTTAACGCGAAGGAAGCCTGAGCCTGAGCTTGCTCCGGAGATTCCTTAAAAAAAAAAGGGACCATGGACGCGGTGTCATTAGACTCCAATTATTCAGTGTGTGAGACTGCCAACATATCCCCATATTACTGAGCGTTAATTGATTTTGCCTCGCGTGCAAAAGTGGAATGCAATGACTGCCTGGTTGTCGTATTGCGGGATGTTGGCGGCGGAGCTGGGTTTGGGATCCTGCAATTTAACTGTGGATGGACGAGCCGAATGGACGGATAATCCTCAGCAAACACAGTCGGCGCTGTACAAACTAATATCTGCCTCGGTCAGTCCGCCGGTTGATTGGTAGCGTCGTGACTCCATCCTATACGCTCCAGCCTTATGCTGAGCCGTGACTTACCGTATGCTGAGCCGGATCCAGTGTTGTAGGGCTGCTTAATTTATCCCCCTAACTCCCCACACCTTTTTGGTTGCTCGTGACCCAAATCCTGCGAGATCCTACAATCCTTCATATGACCCGAGTCCTACACAATCCTGCAATACTGTTGGCGGTGCGCCACTGCCTGAATCCTGCAAAATCCTGCACTGAATTTTTGAAAGGAAATTTTTTTGAAATTTTTGAAAGGACAAAAAAATTATTTTGTTTTTCTGTGGCTAATAAACTTTACAATTACAGTGTATAATTTTATAACCACATGACCCGAGTCCTTCAAAATCCTATTTTGGTGTTTGTCCCATGGAGCCCCAATCCTACAAGATCACATTGGGCCAAAACCCGTATCCTGCATTTTCCTATAGTGACAAAACCGTCTCATGCCCCAAATTCTGCAAATTCCTACAATGCATCAACTCTCAAGTACCCCAAATCTTACAATTTCCTGCAGTAGGAAACTAGGATTCTGTAGGATTAGGGGAGGTTATTAATAAGCATCTGACCCTGTCAAAGCACACAAAAGCCTTGCTCGATTATGAGAAGAGTTGCTAGCAATACTGTAGCTCCATTTGTATGCTATGCCAAGCAAAGAGAAGCTGAATAACACATTGATTCCATCCAACATCAACTAGCAATTTTTCTGGATTAATGTGACAACGGGCAGAGTGCACGTAAAAAAGTCGTACACTGCTCAAAATGTTACCTGCTCAAAAAGTGCACGTACACTGCTCAAAATGTTCTTTTCAGAGCCACACACTCCTCAGAAGAGATGTGTTATACATGATGTCACCGCAAAAATTCCACTTGGTACTTTCCACCTTGCAAACCTTCAGGTCTTCTCTAATTTTCCTGGACAACCCAGGAAAATGTCCTGCTATGATCAAAATGTCAGTTCCTCTATGTTGATTCAATCATTCTTCATAAGTCATCATTTTGGTATCATTTCATTCAACAACGTCTCCGTCTGATAAAACCTGAAAATACCGGTTGTGGTTTGCCGCCAAATTTGTAGGTTTGCTGGCTTGTACCGTACCGTACAGACTGCAGAGTATTCAGCAAGAAACTGAGGCCAAACACTTGTTTGTAGATGCCTGTGACATTATAACGGGTGAGAGAAATGTGACCGAAGTATGAGCCCCAAGCCTAAGCCTTCATTCTGTAAACGGCCACAGGCTCTAAGTGATACTAAGACATGGTACAAATCACTAGAACCTCCCCCTCTTTCCATTTCCTATTACTGTTGGGCAGCAGATAGGCCTGAAACCAGAACCTATGCCCACTCCAAGGAACCTATGGACATGCACTGTGAGCATAACACACAAATTAGTGCGCTTTGCCAGCCCAGCCCAGGAAAGATAGGCCGGATATCCAATTGACCCTGGTGGTCAGATCTGAAGGATGCTGTGCTGTCAAATAACACTGAACTGGCAGCCAAAACCGCAGACACCCATTATTTCACACACACACACACTCACATAAAAACCTGTGGGATCCAGGAAGTACTGTACTGTAGCTACATGTATGTATCTGTGGCGGGATGCCTCTTCCCGGCACTGATCGGAAAAGGGGGCTGATAAACCCGGTGGAAATGAGGAAATGGGTACACCATCTGTGAAACTGAACTCCCAGGACTCGGATGATGAAGAGGCTTGTTTGTAGTGGTGTTATAGACAGGTTTAGATGCACACAGGTTTGTGCACACCTACCCGGTATATTTCTGTGTGGTGCTTGATCCTGTACATAAGTAAATGCACATACCGTTAAAAGTACGTGTAATACTGCATGCGTACATACATGTATATGTACATATCGTCTACATGTACATGTACATATCATGTACATGTACATGTACATGTAGATGAAAATGTACATGTAACCTACATGTTAGTATGTAACTGCACAGTGTACGTGTCATACAGTGCAGGTACATTTACTTTTACAGTAATTTTTAAAGTAATTTACCCGGTAGGCCAACTGTAGATTAGCACTGCCTGCTACAAAATGCACATGTACAGTACATTGTAATTTGTATGTTCCCTAATGAAAAGGACTTTTCACACTACAGCATCGTTTACACGAGTCGAAACTGACACGGGTCCGACCCGTGTAAATTTCAACACGGGTAAATCGCGTTGCACATTCACACACTACACGCAAATGTTGCTGTCCCCCTACACGTGTAAGTTTCAACCCGCGTAACGTGTTGATCTGTTCACACTTAACACTGCTCGAGCATACACGGGTCACAAGCAGAAAATTCCCATAGTGCAGTGCAACTGTAGCATCCACGTCGAATGCATGCACGTACATGTACATGTATGTGTTTTTACCATAACTATGCATAGTTAACACAAATGCACATTTATTTACCGTATTAACGACGTACATGTACACTTAAAGGGTACCTGAAATAGAAAATTCTAATATCGAGAAAACTATTGTAAGACTTAATAAAGGCTAAACTAGTTCACAAACTCAACACTTTTAATGTCTACCTCGTGAATAGCAAAATCTTAAGCGCGCCCCGCCCACAAAAAAACCTCTTTTGCGCGCGGGCCAAAGAGAAGTTGATGACGTCATCGGCAGTGCAATGTTGCATGATCGACTGCACACACACACGTATACGCGCGCGCGTGAGCGCATCTACAAGAAAAACATGGCACACACGTAGCAATTTTTCGGGTTGAAAAGTGGGGGGCAGTTTTCTTACGAGAATCTTGCTGTTTTCTCAAAAATATGATTACTAAAAACAAACTGACACATGGAAGTTCATACCCTCTCTGATTGATTACACATCATATTCCTTTTTATTTCAGGTACCCTTTAAAAATAGCTTTATGCACACAATAAGCCAAGTTCCTATTGCTGTTTACCATAAGCATCTACACATGTGTAATCCCCTATAGTATAATAATTAATGTGCCAATCCATATTGTACACACACTTGCACAAAGTAAGGAGTGAAGGCCACACTTTCAGAGGAGATGGAGATGCAGATTTGGCACATGGACTTTGGTCGCAGTGCGGCCCCGTCGAGAGTCAGCCTAGTATTACAGAAATACATATACAATGTACATGTACATTGTATAGGTCCCACTTGAGTATCCAGTACATGTACAAGTACACTCTTGCACCATACAACATGCACAGGATGTCTGCACGGAAATGTGGGATGGCACTTTGAGAGATGATGCCTTGACGGAAATGCGAAATGTTTGATGCACTGGACGTATACACAGATGGCTCCAGCGCAGTAGACCAGAGGCCAATATCATAGAGTGGCTTAAAGCCCCTACACAACATTGGTCGAGGCCAAAGAATAGCATCCAAACGTTGTCTGATCCAACATATGCATGAAATAGCACACCTGTGAAAATTTCAGCTCAATCGGCCAACCGAGTCTCGAGAAAATCGTGAAAAAATGCTTCATTTGTTTTGCGAAAATGCAGCATTCAACGCCGTACTGTTTCTACTAGTATAACCATCTTCAAACTGTATAAGTTTCATGTAAATCTGTGAACATTTCTGTTTTTCGATCTTACCAATGTTGTGTAGGGGCTTTAAACACTGGCCTAGGCGTGAAAAAACCTTCCTCAAAAGAATAAAGTTGCTAAGCCAATGTACCAATTGTGTTTCATGCTGAGCATCCTGTCAAGCACAACAGGTATCAAGTGAAATTAAGTTGGCAGTCTCGTTTATACCATTGAAGAATTTCTTGCTTAAGTAGCAGATTTAAGCAACTCACAGGCTCACATCTCGTCGGAGTTACTTTTACATTCATGTACTATAGGTTTTCAGTAGGCAAGCTGGTAAAGCTCTGAGCACCCAACTCACACCTATGGTTTTGTGAAGCTCGGAGCATGCAGTGCTGGTTATGCATGTCCATTTGAAGCAAGCCCATCATGGATTTGATGCATACTGTACATCGTACGCAGCACACTAGCTCCTTCAGGGCTAGTATAGTGTGTTTTTCTTATGGTCCCTTGCATTGCTTTGGCCTCCGTATGAGTGAACTCAAGCCAGGTTTAGCTGGTTTATCTAGCTCGGGATTCCTATCCACTGTCTCTCTCCTGACACAAAAAGTTGGAAAACCACAGTCTGTGTACCAGCTTTCTTCCTTCCTGTTCCTGCATCGCTGGTTGTGTATGTCCGTTCAAAGCAAACCCCTCATGGAATAACTGTGTATGATCATGTACATTGGACATGTGCACATGTGCATCCTGCAGTTTTGTGCCTCGGTCAAGCCTACGAGTGCAGATGAATTCAAAAGTGTGTTAACAAAACAAGGACTCCAAAGCCTCATCTTGGTCGTAGTATTGATGCACATCAGTGCTGACCCTGGGAACTTACATGTAGATTACATAAAAGCCTTTTAGTCTAATTCATTTACGTAAGGCTTGCTCGGCTAGGAAATGACCTCACTTTCAGAGGGGACATCACTCCTGACTAGTGGCACACTCAATGAAAAATCGAAGCAGCCATAGGATTTGGACTTAATCCTCCATGTTTGAAATTGCAATCAAGACTATGCATACATGATTTATGATATGCTAGCACTTTTTTTTTTTTGCACATGACTTTTCGCCGTCTTCCTCATTTTCATTATTTTTTTTATCTCTCTCCATAGTTTCAGTTTAGCTAGCAGGTGTCGATTTCCCCCGTCCATTTCCTGTTTTGCAGGAGCCTTCAGCAGTCTGGTGCCATGAGATTGTACCTGAACCACCTGGATTTGTTTCTGTCTGTGTGCATTTTCAGACATCGGCATTGGCAGAATATGATTTCTTTTCTTGTCAGCGTTTAGACGCTCAGCGTATGATCGCTCAAGACAGTTTTGGTTTCCATCTGTCCTCTCCTCTCGTGACAGTGGTTTTTTCTTTGCTTTTGTGGTCCAACGGACCGGCGAAGTTGGCGCAGTTTTATGCAGCAGAGACTGGGCTCTCAGATGCTAGCTGTCAGATGCACGCCCGAAGTCCAGCTTGGAAAAGATGGTGGGGGGGGGGGGGGAAGGGTATCGCAGACGCTGATCTCTGTCCTTGTTTAAAGCCCCTACACAACATTGGTCAAGGTCAAAGAATAACATCCATACATTGTCTTATTCCACATATGCATGAAATAGCACACCTGTGAAAATTTCCACTTCAATCCGCCAACCGAGTCTCGAGAAAATTGTGAAAACCGCTTGATTTGTTTCGCGAAAATGCAGCATTCAACGCCGTACTGTTCCAAAAAATAGTTTAGATCTCGGTGAGACGTAAACTATTTCTTTTACTTACCCGGTATTTCTCCCAAAATACAACATTTTAGGCAGAAATATTTCAATGAGAGGTTTCTACTATATATAACCATCTTCAAACTATAAGTTTCATGTAAATCTGTGAACATTTCTGTTTTTCGATCTCACCAATGTTGTGTAGGGGCTTTAACCGACTTGAAAGGCAGGGTCTCTCGGAGGATAACCCGGTCTACCCAGAGAAGCTTATCGAACGCACCTACGGTGATTCTATTTCGTACAATGTACATGTACCCAGGTTGGCAGTTGTAAGGTGTGGCCTCCCTCCCCCTTCTTCCCAGTATCTTGGATCAGTCTTCGTTGCATTTTCCCACCACACAAGTGCATTCTTGTCATGATCGGTTGCAATCCCAGAGGCTACCCGCTAATCGAATTATGCGCATCAGGGCCCAAACCCCCCTGTCACCCACAGAGCAGAGCTCAGGCAGATTTCCAGAACAAGTGAGGGCCCAGCTCACCTCATCTCAGTGCACGTGTCTTGTGTATGGGTGCAGAACACTAAATAGAGCTCCCATTGAACACTGTACAAAAACACTCACTTTCAAAGCCAATTATCCCATGCCCAAAAGTCTCTCAGTTCTTGTAGCTATACTTAAAATTGTAGTTTGGACCTTCATCTCTCAGATTCTTTTCAATTTTAGTGCCCTTAGCCGATTAGATTTTTTGCTAATTACCCCCAGAAAAAAACACCCCCAAAATGTCCAGTCGTCCAAGCCGAATTTCTGCAAGGATTTTGAGATGGACCCCTCCACTTCCGCAGCCAAATAGGCCACATTTAAAGCCACATATGGTCCAAATTTCATACCAAATTGAAGAGTGAACCCCCGGGTTGTCTTAAGCTTCACTTGTTCTACAATGTATCAGTTAATTAGCCTCCAAAGACCCCTTATTAAAAAAAAGTTGTGGGTACACACTTTATGATAATCAGCTCGGCGGAGCCATCTTGGATGGATTTTGTGTGCTGCACCCGTATGGTGCTCCCTTGGGGGCCAGTGTGGTGCATTTTCGTATGGTCCCTTGCATTGCCTTTGCCCCCCCCCCCCCCCTGGGAGTGAACTCAAGCCAGGTTAGCAGGTGTCTAGTGCGGGATTCCTATCGGCTGTCTCTCTCTTTCGCGTGACACGAAAAGTTGGAAAACCGCAGTCAGTGGCCGTTTACGAAATGAAGGCTTAGGCTCGGGCTTGACCGCTTTATGTCACAGGCATCTACAAACAAGTGTTTAGCCCCAGTTTCTTGCTGAATAGTCTGTACAAGCCAACAAACCTTCAAATTTGATGAATGACGATAAACCACAACCTGGATTTTCAGGTTTTGTCAGACTGAGACAAAACCTGAGCCCGAGCCCAATCCATCAAATTGTAATTGGCCAGCTTTCTTCCTTGATCGTTTTCAACTGTCATCCATATATCCTATTTCCTCTTCCCTTGTCCTAATGTACAGTAGCTGTTTGTGGCCTTGTCATTTTACCTTTGAAAAGGGGGTGTGCTAAGATTGAAATGTCAGGCCCTCGTATTTGTGGGTAAATTGGAATCAGCGTGGTCCATGAAGTCCTCACGGGTCACATACATGTACATATAGATGTAGATCTACTGCCCAACTGACACTTAGAGGACCATTGGGAATGTGTACGTACATCTGTGAGACATACGGTACTGTACAGTATGAATGGAATGGGTGGTGGCCTAACCTGTGAGCTTTATGCTTCCTTTGAGGTGACTGATACAACACTGTAGCAAACTGCTAACCGACTATAACTCTTTCACTGTATAGTTTATCTGTGACTTTAGACGGAATTGATTTGCACAAGGTTTTACGAGCCGCTGCAAGTGGCTTGCCAGCCGGAAGCGCACTTTGCTCGAGTAGGGAAAGAATTAAATGATCCCAAATTGTAACCCCCCTCCTCCCCCCTCCCAATTGAATGGGCCCAACATTTTGATCCCAGAAATGATTTCTGGCATTTGGGGATTTGTGGCCCAGGACTAGGAGATTTTCAAGTTCGAAAATGTTACGTTTTGGCAGGGCATAGTTTCACGATTACCCCTTGAGAGATTCCCTGGTACCGGTATGTGGTGCCAGTCCACAGTGTGCTCATGTTGCCTGGCTTCTCCGTTCACTCAATTGAATTAGCGGCAAGTGATTGAATGGATTTTGCCCTTCAGCTCGGCTGTTAGGGATGATTAATGGGAGAATATGCCTCAAAAAGAATTGAATGTGTATTCTGTATCATCTGTCATTTGTATCAAATACATTGAGGCTCATCATGGCTTTGCGAGCATTTAAACATAAATCCACAACAATCAATTAACAGTAACCAAAGCGACTAGCCACATGATGTTCATAAAAGGACCACTCCATACAAAACTATGGCTCCATGACAAAACAAGATATATTTATACAGAAAGCTGAGGAAATACTAAAAACATTAAAAAAATGTGAAGTTAGTCTGGGTAACATTTGCGGTTCAACTGGCATTCAACTTTCTCGTTACCATCTCTTTTGTGGCTAGTGTCACGTTTCTGTAACATTTATGTCACAAATTTAAGTTTGTTTGTTTCTTTACGAAATGTACATGTACATGTCTGCTGTAATTTTATCAGAGAAACATAGAAATTGTAAAGGAATGTCATGAGTTTTGAGTTCTTGCCATCCAACAGTGAAACCAATGCTTCTTTTTTCCGTACTGGTCTGCATACTGGTACCGGTACATGTATTCCTGAGTTTCAAGAACCCTGATGAAGTTATTTGGCTGCTTTCAGTTCTCAGGCATTGGATGATATGAACTTGTCTTTTCCGAACCAAAACTGAGAGGTTTTTTTTTTTTATTTTTTTTTATTTTTTAACTCTTGTGTTTCTATACTCTTTATGACAAAAAGGCGGTGTGTTGAATTATTGAATACATGATATGATATAAATTATGTACAATCTATTGTAAGTGGTACATACTGGTTGCTGTTTTTTGTATTCAAACCAGGAATGAGGTAATGGGTCACCTTCCTATGGTATATGTACTTACCCAGTGGTCTAAACCCGTGTTCGCACTGGATTTTCTTTTTACTGAGACCATGGGTAACATATTCCAATGGGTAAATCTTACCAGTGTCCACACTTGGATTATCAACGTGGATAGATAACCACAGCGATAGGTAAAACTTAACCGACTGACTGAATACAAACGCATGAGACGTCGTGTCCGCACTGGACTTTTTGACTCGGTTAAACTGACCTGGTTAATTTAACCAGGCAGAAGTCGGTCAGTTAACTTACCCATTCGAGCCAGAAGTTGCGTAAGTCGTTTACCGCAATTGCTCTTTTGTGCACTATTTAGAAAAGGCAGCAAAATGCTGCGTAAGTTACGCAACATTTAAAGTTTCGCGAAATCGGCTGCAGGTAAGTTACCTCGGAGGAAAACTTCCTGGGCTGTCCACACCGGACTTGAAATGGTCAAGTTACCTATTTGCTAGGTTAGTTTACCCAAATTAAGTCCAGTGCGGACATGGCATTAGTGTTGTCCATGTGAATACCGGTACATGTACCACTGGCTGCCTCTGTATGGTTCATTTTCATCAACAGGCCAGAAAGTCCGATAGGGAATGGCCGTCATGGCTACAAGGAGCTCCAGACAATTCCCACTGCCATTTGGCCACAGGGCCATTGCTAAATTTGAACCCTGCTCCAGCATTGAATGCACATTGCAAGCTGCTCACAGTGCAGTAGGGACGTTTTGACCACAGACACAGACAGTGCTGGTTCCCCCAGATGCCCAATTTGACATTTGGCTGTCATCCGTCTACGCGTGGCCTACCAAGCAGTAATGCTAGCTGCCACCATATGCTGCTCCGTTGACAGTGTTAAAGCATGGAGGATCTCTCCTTATTCCTCCATGGTTAAAGGGAGTAGGAAAACCTCCCAGTATAGTACTTCAAGTCGTTTATACTATCAACTTACCCATCCATTATATCCCATCTCATTCCATACTATTCAATGATTTATGATTGAAAAAAAAAAAAATGAAAAAATTGGCAAAGAAATCTTTCACTGCACCAGGACTTGAACCCGAGACTACTAGTGCTCTTCCTTCTGAGCAATGCAGTCCTTAGATGGTGGCCTTCCCAAATAGTCTTTGCCGGGGTGGGGGCGCCAGTCAGAAGCAATCAACTGCTGTACATCTCCAGGGATCACACCCCAATTCCATTCAGATGTGCATTAACAACTAATTGTATGTAAACCTGGCTACAGCAGCTCGGGGATCACACAAAGTGGGATGCAGCTTTTTCAAAATGCAGGTCGGACCAGTTGGGGAAGGCCATTAATTAACGGGGAATTTCAGCTGCCACTGCTAAACCAAAACCTTGATGCTTCCTTGGTTTTTGTAATAAAGTTACATGCCTTGATTTTAAAGATGGCTGGAATAGATTGCATTGGAATGTACTTACCGGTATATGTAAACCTGCATACATATGCATATCAATTCCTTCCATACCAAAAACGCTCCTTCAAAAACTGCTGTGCCTGTACCCTTATCTCTTAATTTTTTAGATTAACTATTGTGTAAACACAAGTCACACATGCTACATGTGTGTACGTGTACAGTACATGTACATGTACAGTACATGTACAGTACATGTACAGTACATGTGCAGTACATGTACAGTACATGTACATGTACATGTACACATCAACGCGGTAGTACAGCGTGTGTTGGGTACTGGTTGACCATGGATATTAGAATTTTTTCCATTGGCTAGAAAATCTTTGTCTACATTTGGACGGTGGTTAACATTGGCCAATAACAATGAAACTTATATTGATAGTAAGCTTAGGAATCACAGCGTCTCCTGTGCGATTAACAAAGTCAAAGGAGGGCGCTAGCGAAAATTATGGTGAGTTGAAAATGGGCAGTACAGCAGAAACTAGCGGAAGTACCGATTCTACACACACATTTTAACAAAAACTGGAGAGAGTCGTGACATTTATCCCAAAAATGACGGTCCTTAATTGTTTTTCCAAATAAAATTCACATGAATCGAAAGTATATTATATATTCTTCATGATACTTGATTAACAACGAAGACTTTTACCACGTTCGTTAGTTATGACATTAATATGAAAATACCCAGCTGATTCCAGTGTACCATTCCTATGGGGGATGTTCTAGTGGTTGTGTGGTGCATTGAAAAGGAGCGAAAAGGAATTCATATGCACTGGTAGAATGGCCACAAAATTAATGGCAAAGTATACTGCACTGTGCTGCGCATAATTGCATACAGCTGACACTTTAGAAATAAAGTTTGAACATCATTTAAAGCACTAGACATACTCTCTTTAGTACACATGCGGGTATATTACCTGTAGTTGCAAAGCCAGCCCACAAAGCTCAGGTAATTGGTACGTGTTCATTTTAATCAGCATGCGTGTGTGGAAGACTGCTCAGTACTGCTATACCCTTTTCCCACTACAAACTGCTTAACCCCGAGATTTGCCGCCCCGGGTTTAGCATTCTGTACCCCGGGGTTCGTTAACCCTGAGTTCTGTTCCCATTTGTCGCGTTAACCCGGAGTTTCGCGAAACCCGGGGCGAGCTTGCCCCGGGTTAACGATGTGCGATTTCCCACTACACCCAACCCCGGTGTCCGTCACTGCCCGGACCGGAAATCCCACAGCGCGCTAGCTGGTCCCACAATGCCTCGTACCGCCTTGTCGCCCAGCAACCACCCGTCGGCGCGCGCTGCCTGACTGGATACATGTGGGCTGCACTCGATTAACGGCATAATCCGCACTCTCGTGTACATGTACACTGCATTGAAAATGGCGTCAGATATAAATATAATATAGATATAAAATTTCGGCAAATCCGGGGCATCAAGGCAATTTACCGACTTTTTTTTATTAGTACCGATGCAAACACGCTGTAAGCACTTTAAACAAAACTTTCAAAATAGGCGCTGAAGGCACCGAATCGTTGTTTTAGGTCTCCTACTAATATATCATCGTTTCTGTGGGACCACAATGCCTGAAAAGGATTATTTTCCAACATAAAAATGACGTCTAAAATAGGTTTCAGTCAGCCACCAATACGTATTCTCACGGAACATGAACAGTACCATTCAGGTATGGCCGGGGTGCTACTGCTATAGTAAGCGGGACGACAAAAATATCTGACAATAGATCCTCACAAAAAAATCAAAATAAAAGGGATTCTAAAGAGCCTACATGTTTTGTAAAGATGGATTTTTAAGCAGCTAGGTCCAACCTAAACGAGCATATTATCGGAGCTTATTATTGTATAAACTCGCACCCCTCTCATTCCTAATAGAATAGTCCATGCTGTCAAGGTATCGCGATGTGGGTTCGGTGTTCCAAAACCTTCTCATCAGTTCTCGTCCAAAAAATTGAGAATAACTACGTTCGTAGGCCTACCTGAAAAAAAGAATAAAGTTTGCGACATTTTTGTGCTGTATCGTGAAGTAGTAGCTCGTTTTGCTGTTTAGCTTTCTCCTTTCGGGGCATGGTTACGACTTTGAAAAGGCACCCGCGAACACGCAAACCTTTGACAGCTCTTCGATTCTACTTTCGCACGCAACCCGACCACGTGCTGCATGCTGCGCAATCTATCTATCGTGCAACGCAAATCGCTCCCAACTACCGTTGGTACCCGTTGTTTGGTACAGCCAGCGATGTCCAAGATTCACTGGTACCCGCAGATTAAAAGTTTGTTGACATGAAACTGTCAGGATCGAACGCACTGTCCATGTACGTATCTGACATGGCCATGTAAGTACTGTACATGTACATGTACAGTACATTGATCGTGTATGTGTACGTGTATACATGTACATGTACAGTAGATGCACATGTACTGTACATCTACATGTACACCCATCCACAGTCCATACAGTTGTGCACAGAATGCGCAATGTTTAGCTGACAGTGCGCACGGTACAGTGAAGCTTCCATGTGTGCTGCACACACACTGCACCGCAGTCGGAATATTATTTCATGCGCGCTGCAGTGTGCTAAAAGGGCACGGCAATTTGTTGCCGTGAAAATCCTCCAAATTTAAGGGCACCGCGGCAATTGGTGAGGGCACGACGGCAACTGCCGTCGTTGCCGTCGTGAATTTACTGCCCTCTTGTAAATGCCAGATGTGCGTCGCATGCGGATTTTCCCGCCACGTATCCCACCTCTGACCGTCCCATTACGTAACGCATCCGGTGTCTTAACCCTGAGAATGTCCACCGGACTCGTACCCCGGCGCGGTTTCCCACTACAACGCCAACCCCGGGGTTCGGCCGTTACCCCCGAGATTTCCATCCTTAACCCTGGTCGCGAGCAGGGTTAACGAACCCCGGGGTAACGGCCGATTTTTCGGTCTCAACCCGGGGCGGGAAAAGTGTAGTGGGAAACGTCCTGGCAACCATTTCCAACCCGGGGTATCTCGGGGGTAAGGCTTGCCGTTACCCCCGAGATAACCCGGAGATTGCGTAGTGGGAAAGGGGTACTAGACAGAGGGCTTGGCAGTCCCTGAACAAATGTAACTGTGCTTCACAGACGGCTGTACTAAAGTGCCTCCAGGATGTGCATTATGTATGCACATTTCACTTGTTTGTTGTGCAGTTCCATCTGATGTGCAATTCGTGCACAGTTAACCCTAACTCCCTGCACCTTTGTTGTTGTTCATGACCCAAATCCTGCAAGATCCTACAATCCCTCAGTGTTAAAAGCCCCATATGACCCAAATCCTACACAATCCTGCAATAGTGTTGCCGTTGATGTGCCACTGCCCGAATCCTGCAAAATCCTGCACTGAAATTTTGAAAGGAAAGGACAAAAAAAATCTTTTGTTTTTCTGTGACTAATAAACTTTATATTTAAAATGTATAATTTTTTAACCACATGACCTGGATCCTTCAAAATCCTATGTTGTGTTTGTACCATGGAGCCCCAATCCTACAAAAGTGCAAGATCATTCTCCATCACATTAGGCCTAGTAACCCGTATCCTGCATTTTCCTACAGTGACAATTAACCGCCTTATGCCCCCAATCCTGCAAATTCCTACAATGCATCAACTCTCAAGTATCCCAAATCCTGCAAATTTCTACAATGCATCAACTCTCAAGTACCCCAATTAAATCCTACAATTTCCTGTTGTAGATTTGGGGAACCATTTAAATTAGTGATTACTTCCATTTCTATTGACCAAAGGTAATCATGAACTCGTACTGTATCATACTCTCACTGTTTCTCTCTCTATTCTCTCTATGTCTGTACTGTATACATGTGCAGGTACATGCATATGCATTTGAATATTTGGAAAGGTGACCAGCAGAGGCGGAATTCGGAAACAGGCTTTAGAACAAGTCTTTAGTAAATGCTAAATTTCTCAGATTTCTCTTCCAAAAGCACATGTTCAGTAAAATGAAACTTTCCTTTATTTGCCTGCTGAAAAAAATGCAGGCATCTTGGACAGGATTCAAATTTCAAACCCATGACACTTAATCACTTGACCATCAAGCTTGGTGGTCAAATGGTTTATGAAGGGTAGACGTTATGCATGGTTGACTTGAAAGCAGGAGTTAGGGGTCCGCATTCCACTCAAGCTGCCTGTAAAGGGTGTATAAACTACTCAGCATACAGTGAGTGAATGTACATGTACAATGTACAAGGTATGTACAGTACATTACATACATGATGTACATCCTGTGCACATACATGTACATGTACTGTGCCTGTGCTCACACGTTGAGTTTCAAAACATATTCCAGTGCTAATAAATTCAATTTCCCTGACACTGACTCTCGGTCCAACTGCTAGTGCTATACATGCACAGAGTCCCTGCATTAAATGGTAGAATGCCTATTACCAGCAAGCACTGTAATGATTTCAAAGCCTTACGCATAGCGGCACAAGTTGCATGTACAGTATCATACTCTCACTGCTTCTCTCTCTATTCTCTCTATGTCTCTGTCTCTGTCTCTATCTCTCTCTGTCCCTGTCTTTGACTCTCTGTTGGTCTGTCTCTCGATCTGTTTGTCTCTCGATCAATCAGTCTTTCTCTGTCTGTCACAGTGTCACTGTCAGGCTACCTTGCTCTGTCTCTCTCTTTCTGTCTGTCTCTTTGTCTCTCCTTCCCTCTCTGTCTCTCTGTCCCTCTCTGTCCCCCTCTCTCTGTCTCTCAGTCCCTCTCTAGCTATTTTCCCCTCTCTCTGCCTCTCCTTTCCCCTCTCTCTCTCTCACTCCTCTCTCTCACTCCCTCTCCCTCCCTCCCTCTCTCTCCCTCCCTCTCTGTCTCTCCCTCTCTGTCTCTCCCTCTCTGTCTCTCCCTCTCTGTCTCTCCCTCCATCTTTGTCTGTTCTTCCCTTTCTGTCTGTCCTTCCCCTTCAATCTCTCTCTGTCTCTATTTCTCTCTGCATTTAACTCCCTCTCTCTTTCCCTCTCTGCCTTTAGTTCTCTCGTTCTCCCGTTCTCTCTATGTGCCTCCCTGTCTGTCTCTCTTTGTGTCTCTCTCCCTCTCTCTGCATCGTCGCATACATGTTTAATTTAAGACCGATGATTGCAGCGACGACAACGTTGATGCTAAGCCACTGGTACCTCGTCTGTCGTCTCACACACACACACACACACACACACACACACCAAATTACTGAAACATTGGGATTCCTTGTTGAGCCAGTGGCCTTGGCCTCCGGAAATCAAACGTGGCGGCATCAGTCCAATCAAGTTGAATTAATAACCGCCGTGGATTAGATATTAACAATGCGTCGGCTGTACGCAAAGGATCAGACGAAGACCATGAGGTTAGAGTTGGAGCAGATCTAAGGAGGTTGTGATAATTACCGGTATAGAGTTCAGTACACAAATGAGCATACCGGCTCCATCTTTGGATTCATGACGGTAGATCAGATGATTTGTTTCAGTGGTCAAGATGCAGGCTTCTCTCTCTCTCTCTCTCATTATTGAAAGAAGGTACAGTAGCAGGAAGTTAATCGATTAATGTCGGCGGGCCGGCGCTGCTAGGCAGAGCTGGACATGATGGTGCCATAATCCGGCCAGCATATATACACAAAGAACAGGGATTCCTGTTGTCAAGCAAAGAACAACAGAAACAAAAAAAGCCTTACTCTAGAGCCTTCTTGCTGCTAATGTGGGGCGGGATACCGGTAGTTGCAGGGCTTGTATGAGTCCACCCAGCCTTCTCGGGACGTCTGCAACATTTTGGCATCTGCTCTAGAAATGCTGGACAAAAAAGATCTATGCCATTTCTCCATTTTCTGTGACAGTCTGATCTTATTTCCATGTGAAACATGCAAATGGTAAATGGAAAAACAAAATGAGGGGGTCTGACTCTGATATTTCAATTCTTGCAGGACTTTTCTCTTAGGCAGAATGTACTTTTTCCTATTTCCTTGTCCCTATTTTTATTCCCTTTTCCCTATTTTGTTTTCTTTTTCCTTTTTCCTTTTTCCTTTTTCCTTTTTCCTTTTTCCTTTTTGTTTTTTGTTTTTTCATTTTCCTTTTTCCTTTTTCCTTTTTCCTTTTTCCTTTTTCCTTTTTCCTTTTTCCTTTTTCCTTTTTCCTTTTTCCTTTCCCTTTCCTTTTTCCCTTTTCCATTTCCCTTTTCACTTTTCCCTTTTCCCTTTTCCCTTTTCCCTTTTCCCTTTTCCCTTTTCCCTTTTCCCTTTTCCCTATTCCCTTTTTCCTTTTTTCCTTTTTTCCTTTTTTCCTATCCCTTTCCCTTTTCAGGGCGAGCAAAAAAGACATAATACAAACATGAAACTTACAAAGCCAAACAGTACATGGACATGGCAACGCCCTCGAAGGATTGCTACATGTCAATGTGAACTAGATCACCAATCAACAAGTGGCTCACCCCTTCCTCCATGGGCTCACCAAATGCTGCCATGTCACTCTAACACTTTGTAAATCAAACACGGTTGTGGTATTTTGGGATTTCAGGTAGGGTTAGGGTTAACATAATGTACATACAGTGTACAAGAAATAATAGTTTTGGATCATCTTCTAGATAAACATCAATTATTGGTGAAGGCATATAGGTCAGTATTTCCTTATTATTTTAAACCTACTACCAGTTCATATTTTGGCTCATAAAACATACATCCCTCAATTTCCTCCCCTTCCCCTAAAGCGTGTTTGTACACCATACAGGTTGACTGTTTGCATTCGTTTCTCACAGACTTGTCGAACTATCTACACACAGCCCAAAAAAAAACCCAGCTAGGACCTCCCCCTCCCCCAGTCACACACAAGAACACCTTCAGACAGTGTAGCAGTGGTCTCACAATAGGTAGAGAAAGCTCTCATGGAAGGCTAAGTCAATGGGACTGTGGCTCTATGATGGGACTAGGATGACCCTGCATTTTGACTGAAAGGTGTAAGTACTCATGGTGTACTGCACTATACGTGTACGTGTGTACATGTACAATCCATGCACTGTGCACAAAGGGCTTACCGTTCAGAACTAATACCAGCCCTCCGAAGCCCATTTGTGATCTTACAGTTGATGACAACCTGGCTCTTCTCTTTTGGGGAAAGGGTGGGGGTGGCAATAGACCTGCTCAGGCACCAATAATGTCATGACTCATAGGATCCCCTTGCCAACCCAAACTTCACTTTTGTGTTTTGCAATGCATAGAAAAGAATGTTCGTCTCCTGAAGACGAACAGAGTATAGGCTAATGTTCGAAACGTCAAGTCCCTCCGGGTTCTTTTCAGAACCACACGTACTCACAAAAGAGAATTTTGTATGGTGTCACCTGTCACCATTCATCTGTCCTTCAAATCTCACATTTCGGCCCCTGGTCAGCCAACACTTCAGCCAACCAGTGTTGCACACAGACCCATGACTTGAAGTTTTCAAGGTCACTAAAGTGTGCTTGTATCTTCAAAAGTAAATTGATCCAATTAATCCCCCCCCCCCACCATCCTAGAACCATGCCTGAGTTTGGCCTGAAGCCAGCTTCCGGATTTCTGTCCCAGGACAGCTTTGTCAGAGTTCCTTGACCCCAATATAGCCCTCATTTTCAGGCAATATACAGTGCATTTATACCGGTATATACTACATATACTGTACACTCACTCCAGATATCTTTTAATCGCGACACCCTGTGCAAGCATTATGCATTTGGGGTATTGAATAGGGCTGCTATTGATGATTGAATACCCCCACTCACATACATGTACACACAACGACATGGGCCCAGTCGTGACAGTATGGATACAATTTCCTTCATTGCATTTCGTCCCACAACCTTCACCGCACGCCCACCCCCAACCTCCATCCCAACAGCACATTCAGGGAAGCACGCACTTGCAAAATCAAACTGGTGAACCGGTAGTCTGGTACCATTTTTTTTTTTTGTGCCATCCCTGCCTTTCATTGAAATTACTTTTTTTTTTACAGTACAGGTGGGAGGAGGGGATTTCCCCTAAAAATAACACTGCCTTGTGAATTGCCACGAATTGTTGGTTTAATAGCTCTCGACAGATGGGCGCGAATCAATTTTAATCAGATTTGAGATTTTTCAGAAGAAAGGACATTTTTTTTTAATGAATGTTGTTAATTTACATGTTGTGCTCTGGTACACATGTGTGTCTACGTTACGCCCAGGGTCATGGGTTTGAGCCCTGGGGTGGATTTCACAAAGCCCTGCGATGCATCATAACTCAACTTACGACGTAAGTGTAGTAGGCCGTACCGTTTCTGTGCATAGCTCATTCTCTTGCACTTGATCGTAAGTTACGATGGATTTGGTAAAATCGACGGCTGGTCCTGCCATGTTTTCTTGGCTTGTTTCACAGATTGTTCTCTACCGGGTACTCACTTTAGCAAAGGAAAACAAATTGTAATTGTTGAAAATACTGGAAATGCCAAAACTAATTTACCAGCACTAAAATAGCAAAGAAAATTGATTGGACCTTAACTTGAACCTTGGACCTTTTGGCTTAATGAGTAAATGTACCAGCAGTTTTTACAAAATCAATTGTTGGAGAATAGAATTACAATACAGAAATGTTGCAAATTGCTTTACTGACTAGGATGACCAAAATTCATATTTAGATCCCAGCAGGACCTTTCTCAAATGGCAGAATCAGTAATAATAAATTATTCACAATTTCCAAGGTTGTTCCTTGGTTGTTTGAAGTTAATCTACAGGGGAGTTGATTGGTCAAGGACTTGAACTCAGGCCTCTGGTCCTACGCATCAGCGTTCTTACCACCTGAGCTATCCAGCCATTAGGTGGTGGCATTCCCAAATATGTATATATAGGAGGAGTCACTAGGGCCATTCCCACTACGAAAATAATCGAAAATAACCTCTTTTTTTTATTGGTCGTGTCAACACAGGCCAAGAAATCGCATTGCAAATAATTGCGACCCAATTGTGGTTAGCAGTTGTGGTCAAATGATGGGTGTGTCCTTGAGGGTGTCCCAAGCAGGGAGACGTAAACAAGCACGGCACTTCCTGTTATTGTGAGATTAAAAAAAACTGCGATTCAGCGAAGCGTTCCCACGCACACCACATCACAAATAAACGCAAATATTTGAAAAAGTCTCAAATATTTGAAAAAGTCTCAATCTTAGTGGAGTCCGAATTGCGATTCAAATCCCACTAATAATCGTGTCTATTGTGTCCACACAAGCAACAAAATTGGAGTTTGAATCGCGATTCAAATCGCGATCCAAATAATCGCATTTATTTGGTGTAATGGAAACGGCCCTCATTATCTTTGCTGGGATGCAGGCTCCAGTCAGATGCATTTATTGGCATTAGCTATATTTTCAGGGATCACGGCCCAGTTAAATCCGATTCAGAGGCACACAATTAGAAAGAGTAGTTGTCAACCTTGCTACAGCCAGTCAGTTTCTGTTTCACTTGTTTTCACTGTAAATATTCTCAGAAAACAAAATCATGAGATGAAATCTCTCTATGCATGAACAGCTGTGGGTAAAGTACAGTGACCACTGTCACCACACAGTTGTATGTACAGTGTACATTGTACATTTACCACATTGTCGTGCTCAGACATAATAGCTTTGCAGTTTCTCATTCATTGCATGAATTGGCCACACCAGTGGCTCTTGTGCCAAAATTGAAACCAAAACTCTGTGGAACTGGAGAAATGCTCCCACTCCAACTCAATCGAGCTTTTTTTTATTTTTTATTTGACGATAGGTAAATTTAGTGATTGGCTGACTGCAATGTTGACTGGTCGGTTGGTCGGTTGGACAGTCAGTCGGTCGGTTGATTGATCAATCACATGAACAATCAAAGCTTTGATTGGATGGTAAATTGATTGGCTGATTGATTGATCAACTGATCAATTGGCAGCCCACCAGTTTATTGAAGTATCCCCGCATCCTTCTGCTGGTTGCTTCATCGTGCACAAGGGAGGATAAGAAATCCCTCCCGAGCAGCGACTAGACTTGGTTGGACCATGGAGCTATTAGGAAGGGATTTCAGATGTGTGACCGCAATAAAGGCCTCTGTGCACAGTCTGCCACGCCGCGCTTCGCCTTACTGGAGTAATGAAATCACATCATCTCTTCCCGTCAAGGGAAGTGCTGGTCAAAAAAACAAAGGAAGTATACATTAATTTGAAAGCTTTCAGAAAGTTCCTAAGAGCAAACGTTTGTCAGGTGTTTGACGGACAAATTGTTCGTGCAAGAAATAGTATCGCCCGGTGACGTTCATTTTTTTTTAGGGCGGAGAAAAGATAGTGTTTTGAGCATTTTTTCCCTATTTTAACTGCACATACATGTAAATGCCCAGCATTCCATACAGGGGTAGTTTGTTCGGTGACCTTGCGTAACCAAATAATGCCATTGAGGCCTGTCTGCGGTTTGTTCTCATCAGCTACCAGTCAATTATTGTTTGACTGCAGCGGCTTGGGAGTTTTTTTCCTTGATCCACTGGTCGTTCGATCTCCTTCCTTATTATAGCTCCATAGTTGGACCACTATTCCGCTGGGATTTTTTGTTTTTCCCTCTGGCATTTTTGGTTTGGGTAAGAGAGACAGACATGGAGGATGATGAGGTGCACACATGTTCACGGCACCACAGCCAAGAAAAGAAAACATACTGAGAGAGAGAAAACACACATATCAAAAAACGCAGTGGCTGTTGTTACGGCAGTCGTCCGTGTGGTTCCCTGACTTCACAGTATTTCAGGATGTTTAGCTCTTGGAACCAGACTATCAGCTAATAGACTGGTTCAACCAGCCTGCAATGCTGACGAAATACAATCAAGTCAGGGAACCACACGGATGACTGCCGTAATAACAGCCACTGCGATAAAAAAACAAACAGCCGAACCGATTCCCGGTTTGGACTGCAGAAAAAACGCACCCAAGCACAAATTGCAGTCTGGGAAAAGCCGATTCCACGGAATCTATTTGCTATTCGGGACAAAGAAAACAATGACCACTGACCATTAAAGGTGGCTGCGCATACTGTGCTAATGGGACATGTACCGGTACATGTAGGCCTGTGGTATTTCCGCTGGGTAGTCGGCCAGTTTGTCATTTTTTTTTGTCCAGGAAACTCTGCAGCTCTTGGCAACCGAGAAATCTTTGCCTAAGAGGCACCAGTGTTGCTGTGGCTGAAACATGACAAACCCTTCTGCCGTAGATAGCTGATTGGTCTGGTGGCAGTTATCAGCCGATGGTATTTTTTAGGATGAGCAATTGATGGACTGTTTTGTGGTTGTTGTTTTCTTTTTGGGGGGGGAGGGTCCTCTGCTTGAGGTATGAATGCAGAGTTTTTGTAAACCAAGAAGTCCCCGCATCTGCCGATAGTATTTTTGAGGACGGCTCAATGGACTATTTGGAGGGTGTTTTTTTTTTCGGTGTTCCTCTGCCCGAGCTATGAATGCAGAGTTTTTGTAAACCAAGAAGTCGCCGCATATGTGCTCAAAGCGTAGAATTTCTTGTCACGCACTCAGCAGGCTGGTGTAATGGTGCCGCGATCCCTTTAGAAGGCCCCCCCCCCCACGTTCTATGCAGATTGGCATGCATTCTGGGAAAAACGAGACGCCGCAAATCGAAGGATGAGCATTTATTTGCAGGCACACGGCCACATCCCTGACCTGTGTGTAATCCACCCGTGGAGTGTGTACTGCACGCACCATAAACTTTGAAGAGTCTCACGGATTACGTGTCCGTGCAGTGCACATATGCTGCACCGTGCAAGCCCACGCTTTGACCCATGTGTGGTGGAGGTTGTGGCGCTGAGAGTGGCACAGACAACATTATTTTTACGTGCTTGTGAGTGCACGTCCTCTACTAGGACTCTTTGCGGTTACAAGAAATGATTGCTTGTGGGGTATGCAGGGTGATGAGAACACCAGATGGCACAACCATGTGTCTGTGACTGATAAGCCTATTGAGTGTTTCTGGCTGACAAGTTTCACCTTTCTCTTCAGTTTTCCCTCTCCATTTTATGAGGAAGGGAACGACCTCCTTCCAGGCACATTCAAAGGTGCTTCATGTGCACTTGACCATACAGGCAATTTACTGTATTTCCATCACATGGTTTTCATGTTGTATACATGTGTGTGTAGTCATATAGTTATCAGTGTAATACTGACGCCTGAAGAAAATTTGAACAATATCGATTCGTGAAAACTGGCTTCGAAACTAATCCGCAAAATTGATCAAGCTTCCTACTTGGCAGAATAACCGGAAATATAGAAATCTGAGGGGCGGGGGTGGAGAGAGAGGAAAAACCGACTGAGGAATTTTAAATGGGTCATTCAAATAGCAAAGACAATTCGACTGGATCAGGCTTTGAACCCAGGCCTAGGGTTTAATGTACGGGCGCTCTACCAGCTGTTTTCTGTGATGTTTTAATTGCTACCAGAAAAGACAAAGGAATGGAGAAACTGCATGGGAAATTGTTAACGATTCATTCAAATAGCAAATTTTACCGGATCAAGATTTGAACCCAGGGCTCAAGTTTAACGTACCAGTACCAGCACTCTGGTTTTTTTTTTTTCAATTTTGATCTCAAATAGGTCAGGGGTGGATTTCACGAAGCCTTACGATGCATCGTAACTCAACTTACAATGGATAACCCATCGTAAGTGTTTACAGGCCGTATGGTTCCTGTGCATTGCTCATCGTGTTGCGATTGATCGTAAGTTACGACGGGTTTTGTGAAATCGACCAGACGACCACTGATATACTGACTTCCAAATCCAAGCAGGACCTTTTTCAAAGGTAGAGATAGAAATACATGTATCAGACCCTCCCGGCTTTTTGTCTTTCAAAGAAATTGGTACGGATCTGTATTTGATTGAAAGATGGCAGTCAGAACTTCAGAAGCGACCAGACTCCGGTACTTGTACCAGACAAAGTTGTATTCCCCAATGCAGAAAGAAGGATTCTACATGATACACATGTATGTTACAAAGTCACCAACCACAGGGCATGTAAGGGGGTGAGATGTGTGGTGTTGTTGGGGGTGAGTGCTGCTACGCCGGGCCTAGTTCTTTAGATTGTTGGCGGACTGGAGAGGAGAAGGATAAAGGACACAGTGGTCAGGGTCTAACTTGTAACAGCATATAGCTCTATGGGTTGATACAGACAGTGATAACTGATATGGCAGGTTGTCTGCAAATTGGTACATGGCCTTCCCTAGTAGTCCCTGGATTAGGGCTGTAATTGGTCGGCCACCTGTTCTAGTGTAACCCCTCCCCGCCCCCACCCCCTTGACACATTTTGAAATGCAATGGGAATGCTGCAAAATGTCTTTTCAATGGGATTTCATGGTCATAAAGACATGCAAACTGGTAGAATGGCATATAATATACTGGTACATGTACAACTACTTCACTTGTTTTTCAGTCAGCCCTGCAAATTTACAGCATTTAATGGTCCATTGCTTCTGGCTGAGACACTGTCATTGACACCCAAGGGCTGGATATAGGTCAGTCGTTAAGAATGCTGGTACATTAACATCTTTGGCTGATGTCCAGGTCAAGTTCAATTTGCTTGGCTTTTTTCACTATGTTTAGCATTTCCCAGTAAGATTGCCTGTCCATTGTTTGAATACACCCTCCCCCCCAAAAAAAAAAAATTAAAAAATTAAATAAAATTAAAAATCTGAAAGTCATATCAAAAAAGTTACCAAAGGCAAACTAAAAAGTATGACCTTGAAATTTGCAAATTAATTATTTTTTTAAAATTACACGTGCCTGAACCTTGTAGGAGCTTTCTCAAAGGTGGACTGATTCCGAAAATAATTGAAACCTTTGTGGACCAAATGGACAAATCACTCACACTCATTCAAACATCGTCTTTTTTAGCAGCCAAATGTTTTGCGGTTATACAAAATCAGCCCACCTCCTCACCTACCTCTCCCTTCCCTCTTTCAGAGGAGGCTCCGAGTACATTTAGCAAACCAATATCAATTCCTCTTGTATTAAAAAAAGCCAAACAGTCATCAAGGGTTGGATTTGTCCTGGACATATGTGATCTGGAGAGAATTTGATCCACTTTGACGGACCTCGCAGTCCTTGCCAGCAATGTGCTCACGGGCAGAATGCTTTGATCACACACCCACTTTGGGCCACACTAAGTGCCGTCCTTATCCCTTTAACCACTTCGCGCCGGGACCTCCGAATCCGGAGGTCAATTGGATTGCCTATGCAACGGGGCCCTCCGAATCCGGGCACCACTATTGTCAACATTCTAAACAAAGACTCTTTTCAGCTTAGAACAAAGCAATATGAATCAGTACAAAGACCCTTTTTGACGCAAGTTGCCACATGAATTGCAAGATTAGCAGCAGTAATTGTGCAATTGTGGGGCTTTTACTGTGGAGGATTGAGGGATACCGCACTGATGCACAATGATGCATTGTTAAAAAAAAACCCGTATGGCGGTCATCGGCGTTGAAAACCCCCCCCCCCCCCCCCCCCCCCCCGGCGCGAAGTGGTTAAGCCAAGGCAATATCCCAGCCCAGCAGTAATCTATACAGTAGTTTACACATGCCCTGGGGAGAGTGTGGCATGAAACAACATAATACATTTTGCCCCAATCTAATTACACAAGCCTAATGCCTTTTCGTGCCCATTGACTTCAGCATAACATATTCACAAACCACTATAATGTGCCTGTGTTATGTGTGTGATATTCCCCAAAAATAAAAAATAAAGTACAAATTTCAAAAAATGTAGAGGGCCTGACATTTCGATCCTGGTTAGTCAATGGAGCTCTAAGTACCTGAATTTCCCTGAATTTTATTAGCCAGCAGTGGCTCTCAGGATGCTCATTTGACAATACCACGAAGGCATCCGAGTGTTTGCATTTGTGACCCGGCACAGCGACATGAGGAATATCCCACCAAAACACTATTCGAGTAAACAACGCCTGAAGTCAAAGTATCTTCTCAATTCGATAAAAAAAAAACATTTTTCTTTTGTATTTTCGGAAAGTTAATGAATTGGAGGATATTATGTCCAAAGGATTTTTCCGAAATCCGTCTCTAAAATAATGTTGAAAAAACGAGGTCACATTTACTCTACCCCCTCTCTATCCCCTCTCCCCTCTCCACCTCCCTCCCTCACTCCCTCCCAGGTCTCTCTCTCTTTACGCATTAACTAATGAAGGTTGACATTTATGTTAACTTACAACTCTGTGGTAGACTTCTCAAGGCCAAAAATAAAACCGTCATGTTAGTTTGGGGTTTTAGTCAGCTATCCTGTTTGTTTTTTATTCTTTTTTTTTGTTGGGGTGGTTTCCTTTGGCTGCCCCTTGTTCGGGTTGCCGTTGGCAACGTAGACCTCCTCTTGGCGCATTAAAAAAATAGATAATAGCTGAAATAGAAAAATAGATAATAGCTGAAATGACACGGTAGTCAGGTGTTTATCTGCAGTTACATCGTTATGAGATAGAGTGAACATGGAGTGAGATGAGATGCTGCCTTGGAAATGAACAACATTGCTCCTCATGTGCACCTGAGTCATAGACCTACAATCTGTTTAAAATTTAACTCTAACTCTATCTCTGTCATCAAACTACCATGTAGAATTCTTCAAAAGGATCCTTGAGACAATCTCATTAGCACTTTTTTTAATGGAAAATTATTGAAAAAGTAATTTTTCAATTTGTTCCTAGTTATTTTTTCCTTTGTTTTATTTTAAGATTTGATATTTTTTCTCGTTTGATTTCATTGTCTTCTTGGTTTTTTTTCTGCAATTGACTGAATTTTATAGATGATATTTAGCTGTGTGCAGAAAAAAGCAACGATCGAACTCCTTTCCAAAAGTTGGTTTTTTTTGCAGGCCATTGAGTATTGAGGTGAATGAGGTCAGTATGTAACCTCAAAATATCATGCCATATTGCCGGCTCGGTTACTTTAACCACCATTTCAGTTAAATTAAAAAGTGGAAACGGCAGCCAGATTCAAGCATTTGAAATTCAACCATCGTCTCGGTTAAATTTCCCATTTTCTAAAGTCCAGTGGAAATGTGGTTCGGGCCTCGGTTTCATTTCTCCCGTCCGTTACGATGTCACATTCACAGGTATCAAAAGCTCAAGCTTTTGAGCATAGTTTCAAAGTCTGTCCCCATAGGATATTACCAACCGTCACATTCAGCGACAAGCCACAATCTGTATTTTGGTTGTTTTTTGTGTGTGTGTGTGTGATACTGATAGGACAAAGCCTGATTCCTGAACCCGATGCAGGGATTTGGTCAAGAAAAAGCCAAAGATTCACATTAGGTGCCTTCGCACTAGCATGAAAAATTGCAATCCTTTTCGATTTTGTGAACGGTGAAATCACACAAACTCTCAAGATTCAAAATGAAGTTCCTTGCTAGTGTTTGCCAGGCGCTGTATGTAAATGCAGTCGAAAAAGAGAACATCTATAAGTTACATCCAACAGTTCAATGCACGCAGATAAACATCCAGTGGCCCAACAACCAGCTGTTTATCACCAGCTGCGCACGAACCGTACATTGTACAAGCATGGTACGAGCAAACCAAGTGTGTGCAGTCCGGAAAGTGCCTCACATTCCAGGCATGCGCAGTCCGGTTAACGGTTAGGTCACGGTTAGGGCTCAGTTCGGCCCGCTTGACTTTTGAATCGCGATCCACTTTTTTTATAATTATTTTCCAAGTAGGAACTCGCCTAAACCTATGATGCCTGAAGAACATGTACAAGTGTCTGAACACCATACTATACACATGTACATTGTACATGCATGTTGTCAATGCCATACTCATGCACATAGATGTACATGTGCTTGTTTGCACCATATGCTGCTTTTCCATTGAACCATACCTTCATTGTGATCTGAAGTTACCACAGCCACTATGCCAGGCACCGGGCCCCACTGATAGATTTATACCGACCAGGGCAACCGAAACAATACACTTCTTTGTTCCTTTGGGTCATTTGACACCCAGCCAGGTTTCTCACAAGGATCAGTGAATATCCCGCGATAACAGCAATAGGCTTCAGTCAGTACGACAAAAAGATATGAGGATTATCTACCGGTACTCGGACAAATATCTAAAAAAATTAGAGTACCTTTCTCAAAGGCAGAATGACACAGACAAAAGCTACAACAGTTTGGCCTTTTAGAAAGGTTCTGCCAGAATTGAAACGATAGGTCCTTAAAGCCCCTACACAACATTGGTAACCAATGTTGTGTAGGGGCTTTAGTTTTGAATATTTTATCCAAAATGAGGAGGTCCTTGCACACAAAAATTAGGATGGCCTTGCACACTGGATGCAGATTGGTGTAGTGATTGAAAGCCCCTACACAACATTGGTCGAGGTCAAAGAATAACATCCATACGTTGTCTGATCCAACATATGCATGAAATACTGGTAGCACACCTGTGAAAATTTCAGCTCAATCCGCCAACCGAGTCTCGAGAAAATCGTGAAAACCGCTTCATTTGTTTCGCGAAATTGCAGCATTCAACACCGTACTGTTCTGAAAAATAGAGACGTAAACTATTTCTTCTACCCATTTCTCCCAAAATACAACATTTTAGGCATAAATATTTCAGTGAGAGGTTTCTACTATAACCATCTTCAAACTGTATAAGTTTCATGTAAATCTGTGAACATTTCTGTTTTTCGATCTTACCAATGTTGTGTAGGGGCTTTAAGTCTATGTCCATTTACAATAATAACAACCTTATGGTCCAATTTTACACTGTCCAAGTAATTGCAATTTGAATCGCAAGTGGAATCCAAGTCGTGATTGAAAATTTTGTTCATCATATTTTAAATCCCGCTAACAATCGTGTTTATTGTGTCCACACACAAAAAAGTGTACATGTACATGTAGTTTGAATGGCAATCCAAATAATTGCATGCGTGGACAGTGGAAACAGCCCAAGAAGATTGACCAGTTGGGAAGAGTGCATCAAGTTTCCGTAGCAACAGCTACTGTGTACATGTACGTGTACAATGTATCAGTGCACACGTACATGTACATGTACATGTACATGTACACATCTGCAGTATGTGCACTGTGCGTAAAAGTAGGCGTCCATTTCTAAGTGGCATAACATCTAAAGACTGATTTGTATACTATTCTCCCTCACTTACATCTGTCCTCAATGACCAGGGGCCAATTTGAAAGAGCCTGTTAAGCGTGAATATCTACTGAGCAGGAAAAGTCTTCCCCGTGTATAAAGCAGGATTACAAACCGCACTGCAATGTGAAGTCAATTGCTTTTGACATGTAGTCCACTCGTCTTTTCCTTTGCAGGAAACACGAGTGGAGTGTGGGTTGGCAAGCTGATCCTATGGCTCTTGACCCTTTGTGCTAAAGCAAATTTTGGCGCTTATTAAGCGGCTCTATGAAATCGGCCCCAATACTTTACACATACTGGGTTTTTTTCTTCATAATCTGGGCTACGGCCCAGCGGCAATTCAGTCCGATGCAAGCCTCCCCCCGATCAGCTCATCTCTGTGGGCCGCCGGCACATTGCGCTAATGGCGTGCGAGACCCGTGCACTGGCTCGCCCGTCATCAGAATGCGCAGCCACCATTGTGCTAATGATTTCTAATTTCCTCCCGTCGTTTGGGGAGGGAGAGAGACAGGGGGGGGGGGGGGAACGAAAGTGGGACGTGACCGGGAGGCTTAAAAAGGAAAATCCCCCAGTTGCGGGGCAACACGACGCGCAGACAGAATCATCTCCAACTGCACATTAAATTAATAACATTTGTTTTGTCGCATGAGTAGGAAAACAAAATTGATCATTAGGGGGGGGGGGTTTGGTTTCCCTTTTTCCTAGCCTTGGTAATATATCTTTTGTGAGTCTTTATATGGTTTTGAGGGGAAGGGGGCAGTTGATGATAATAATAATAATAACGGGCATTTATAAGGCGCCGGTATCTGTCTCAAGAGACGCTCATGGCGCAGTACAAGAAAAACAGTAAACAAAAACAAAAATTATTCCAAACAATTATAACTATTAACAAAGAGGTGGTGTTTAAGGGTTTTTTTGAGCTCAGAGATTGAATTAATGGAATGAATATTGAGCGGCAGTAAATTCCAGAGACGAGGAAAAACATCGATCACCCCATGAATTCTGAACATGAGTGACAGAGAGCAAAAGGGAATCAGAGGATCTTAAGCGCCTGGGTGGGTTGTACATGGTTAACAAGTTGGAGTTGTATCAAGGAGCGAAATCATGCAAACTGTGAAAAACCAGTAGCTACAGCTTATTACTTAAAGCCCCTACACAACATTGGTCAAGGTCAAATAATAACATCCATACGTTGTCTGATCCAACATATGCATGAAATAGCACACCTGTGAAAATTTCAGCTCAATCCACAGACTGAGTCTCGAGAAAATCGTTTGTTTCGCGTAAATGCAGCATTTAACGCCGTACTGTTCCGAAAAATAGTTTAGATCTTGGTGAGACGTAAACGATTTCTTTTACTCCTTTCTCCCAAAATACAACATTTTAGGAAGAAATATTTCAGTGCGAGGTTTCTACTAAGTACTATAACCATCTTCAAACTGTATAAGTTTCATGTAAATCTGTGAACATTTCTGTTTTTCGATCTTACAAATGTTGTGTAGGGGCTTTAACAGTCGCTGGGAGCGTACCGCTCAGAAATGTTTGAGTCCATTTATTCTCCTCAGAACCACGTAATAATACTCACAGGAGAGATATTCCCGGGTGGAGTTGTGACGCCACAGACCACTCTGGACTTTCCACTCTCCAGCCGAGAATTGGCCCAAAATCTTGGCCTCGGCTGTCGGAGGTCAGAGATGACATGTCTTGGTGCCTTGCAACTTTTTTTTTTTGGGGGGGGGGAGGGTTGGTGAAGGGTGCTCGACAGAGTTGGGAATGGGGGAAGGAAGAGGAAAGGAGGAGGAAGTTCTTGAACACATTCAATGAACTTGCAACATCTTTTTAAGAACAAAAAAAGAACTTTATAGAGCCTTTGAGAAAAGTCCTGCTAGGATTGAAACGTCAGGCCCACTAAATTTTGAGATTTGCATTTTGGTAATTTTAGTCAGTGAGCAGTTTGCAACATTTTTGTATATCACATCTTTTTAAAGGGATAACACAACATATGTCGAGGTTAAAGAATAGCATCCATACGTTGTCTGATCCAACATATGCATGAAATAGCACACCTGTGAAAACTGAGTCGCGAGAAATTTGTGAAAAACCGCTTCATTTGTCTTGCGAAAATGCAGCATTCATTTAGATCTAGCCTTCTAGGGCTGAGACTTGAATGATTTCTTTACTCTTTTCTCCATAATTACAGCATTTTAGGCAGAAATATTTTAGCGCGAGGTTTCTACCAAAACCATCTTCAAACTGTACAAGTTTCATGTAAATCTGTGAACATTTCTGTTTTTCGATCTTACCAATGTTGTGTATAATAGGGGCTTTAAAGGGTCTTCATCTTCATTGAGTTGACTGGAACAATGTGTTTTCAATAACACATCTATCCAGTGTGATACCCTTCCTGTCATCGCGGTTACTCGCAAGACCACTCGATAACTTCCATTCCTCAGATATGTTTGCCTATGTTATGTACATGTACGTACATGTAGCTCCTCTTTTCCATGTGCCTCGCTGTTGACACTTCTAGCCTAATGTCCAGCAAATCTCAGCTTCCTGTCTTGCCTGAATTTGCTCACAGCATGTAGACCACTTTATAAAAGTGGGGTTTGTTACTGTAATGCAGTCTTCCCATTTGATGAGTTTGACCACACGCAGCTTCTCGGACCATGGTATATGCACCGTGCATGAATCTTTCAAGGTATTATAATGCAGTCAGACGGCAGTCAGACTAGGAAGCTCAATTTGGGGAAACAAACCCATACATTTCAATGGGGACACCGAACTACGGCAAGGTGAGGATCTCAACTTTGCACTATCTTGAGCATGTACGGTACATGTAGCATACGGGCAGTGTACATGTACATGTACATTGGTTGTATGACCCAATTGAAACGTGTGTTAGTTTCCCCGCATTGATACTTCATTTTGTCTGAGTGCATTACATACAGTATCTCAATCTTTCAGCCTTTTTCTGTTAATGTGCAAGAATCACAACCGTAAAAGAATGTAAGACTTGAAGGTTTGCAAGTGGAAGGTTTGTGGTGACACCATGTAGCTCTTCTCTTTCAAGAAGTGTGGCTCTGAAAAGAGCCAGCAGTCTCCTTACGACGGGCAGAGTACACACTACCCGAAACGTTGAGTTACCGGCTCTTTTCAGAGCCACACTTCTTGAAAGAGAAGAGCTAAATGGTGTCTCCATAGTATAATGTGTTCTCCTCTGTTGCTGTTATGAGTTGTGTACAGTATCCTCTTTTCAAATAGCGATGATTTCCAAATATTTGTCATTTTGCGAAGACTTTCCAGGCTAAATCACTGCTTGATGCCTAGTCAGTCTTCCCTTTCCTTTGTCTGTTTCAAAGGAGGGAAAAAAAATGAACTTGTCAGTTGTCTCCTTTCATTCCCTCCCTCGTATCGTTTGGTAAAAGAGTTTGGCAGAATGGAATATTGGAGGAAGGTTGTTGGAAAGGGGAGATGGAACACCAGATAACAGCAGTGTAATTTGCAACCGAGACCTTCAGTCATCAGCACTCAGCAGTCCGAAGCCAGAGAATGCAATTAAGTGCACCGGCCATCCCTTGCCCCCAAAGCCATTTCATCTGAAATGAGATTTTGGGTGTATATTTAGCAATGGTCCACCACATCGCGACATGATTAAATCTCCAGGGTTGTCACTACCATCATTTCAGAAGAATATATTTTGATCATAGTTAATGATTCTAGATGGCTTACCGGCCAGCAATAGGTTTGGTGTTTTTTTTTAACTCGGCAGAGTGCTGTATTTCTTTTTCATTTAATTTAAAAAAAAAAAAAAATGGGAAAGAAACTTGGACTGAAGCGAGACTTGAAATCGTTGCTGACTTGCGCGTTTTATTCATGAGTTATCACGTGAAGGTGTTCACACGTGCTGTCAGTGGAGGTCAGGTCGTTGACCTGTATTGCAGTCAGGTCATTGACCTGTATAAAGGCCATTGATCTATATTATATCATGGTCAACGGCCCCCATCTGGTTCCAGTGACAACACATACTTTTTACATTTTTCGTATTTTTTTTTTGCTTTGCTTACAGCCCGTAAGTCAAGAAATTCTGTGCTTGCCCTCCGCCTTCCTCCCTTAGCCCAAAAAGTAATAATAAAATATACTGTAACCCCAGCTCTTTGAAATGGAGGCACCCCAGATGACTTGCTGATGAGCGAAAAACTCGGAATGCCTTAAGGACATAGTTTTGTGCTATTTTTAAGCAGGTGTTTCCTCGCTGTTAGCCGTACAGATTCTGCACACAAGGGAAGAGAACAGATCACATTAAGGTTTCAGTGAATTCACCAAAAGGTCAATAAGCCCAAATCAAGAATAGAAAAATAATCAAATTGTTAATGGTTATATATCAAGCCATACGATTATCAATTACATTCCAATTAGGAATGTTTAGAGACTCACATATGTTTTGGTATTGATTCTTCCTCCCAAGTGCACTTGTAAATTGTAATTTTTCAATCATTTTTGTTGTTGTGATCTTCACTTTTCATTTCCTGTCTGTTCTGACTTTGTTTTGTTTATCTTTAAGTAATTCTTGGACCAGTATAATTATAAGCTTCAGTGAAGTTTTTCTTAGGCAAAATCAACGTATAAGCCCTGGCTTACAATGTATATTCCAAAAATGTTGGTAGGCCTATGTCTAACCATGGACTGACAGTGCATCTGCATCAGTGGTTGGGTTCAATAAACATGTGTGCTGCAGAGCAGGGCAGGCCTGTACTCGTGGCCAGGATATCCGTAATGCAGTACTGGGCATCCGGCCGATGGCACAACGTGGGAAAGGAAGATTCCCATCCGCTTATACATGTAGCAGACCAAAGGAAAAACCTATATTGTACTCATGCAACAGAGCTGTGGAAAACTTATATTGTACTCATGCAACAGAGCTGTGGAAAACTTATATTGTACTCATGCAACAGAGCTATGGAAAACTTATATTGTACTCATGCAACAGAGCTGTGGAAAACTTATATTGTACTCATGCAACAGAGCTGTGGAAAACGTATATTGTACTCATGCAACAGAGCTGTGGAAAACTTATATTGTACTCATGCAACAGAGCTATGGAAAACTTATATTGTACTCATGCAACAGAGCTATGGAAAACTTATATTGTACTCATGCAACAGAGCTGTGGAAAACTGATATTGTACTCATGCAACAGAGCTGTGGAAAACTTATATTGTACTCATGCAACAGAGCTGTGGAAAACTTATATTGTACTCATGCAACAGAGCTATGGAAAACTTATATTGTACTCATGCAACAGAGCTGTTGAAAACTTATAATGTACTCATGCAACAGAGCTGTTGAAAACTTATAATGTACTCATGCAACAGAGCTGTTGAAAACTTATATTGTACTCATGCAACAGAGCTGTGGAAAACTTATATTGTACTCATGCAACAGAGCTATGGAAAACTTATATTGTACTCATGCAACAGAGCTATGGAAAACTTATATTGTACTCATGCAACAGAGCTGTGGAAAACTTATATTATACTCATGCAACAGAGCTGTGGAAAACTTATATTATACTCATGCAACAGAGCTGTGGAAAACTTATATTATACTCATGCAACAGAGCTGTGGAAAACTTATATTGTACTCATGCAACAGAGCTGTGGAAAACTTACATTGAACCAGAGATTAACATATCATGATGAACTTTTAGGCACATATGTGATTGCAACCAAACTAATGTGAATAATTTCTAATTTACTTTAGTAGATCCCTCTGCTGTTTTGTATTCATTCCTGTCCGGTTGAGTATTCCTTGGTTCATAGATATTAACACAATGTTTGCGTCGATGTGAATGATGCAACACTGTACCCGCTGCTATACAATATTCAAATCCACCATACTACCTCAACCAGCTCGGTGGTCAAGTGGTTAAGACATCTGCACTAGAAAGCGGGTGTTGCGGGTTCGAATCCCGCCCAACAAGCTGCCTGAAATTTTGTCATTAGGGAAAGCACTGCCATATTCAGTGCTTATCACGTCGAGCCGGGCAAACCCTCATTGAATTATTGCTTAAAGTGATATACAAAAATGTTGCAAACTGCTTACTGACTAAAATTTACCAAAATGCAAATCTCAAAATTTAGTGGGCCTGACGTTTCAATCCTAGAGGGACCCTCTGGCTTTGAGAAAGGTCCTGCTAGGATCGAAACGTCAGGCCCACTAAATTTTGAGATGTTAATTATTGCTTGTTTGTTTGTGTGAGTGAGCTGGCACAAGGGTCCGGCTTGCGACAGGGACCCGCTCAAATGATACTAGACCATGATGACATTTCTGACCACAAACGCCACGTGTGACACCGTTGTTCCTGCGTTCGGGTAAACTGATATTAACTTGGTTTTACATGTGCACATGTAACAATAGACCCGAAAAATATGAATCATCATGCAACTCATGACAGTAATACAGAATACTGCAGACCGCTAGCCTCCATGTTTCAAGCCAATAAAGGAAAGACAAATAATCCTCATCATAATGATAATGAGGATAATGATGGTCATTTATTTTGCACTGGGTCTGTGTTACTGTTTGTAAATCATTGCTAGCCTCTCTAGTCACTGGGCCAATGAACACTCTCAAGACTGTCTCAAGTAGATGCACCTACGGGGGTGTGCTAACACAGCAGCTAATCAAACACACACAAAAGCCAACTCTTGCACAGCAGGGTTATACCGTACTTCATTTGTTCCTTGGGTGGTGAGAGGCAATTAGCAATATCGCATCTTGCAGCCAAGGATTTGCAAATCACTGCAAACCCCACACGGCGGGATTTTAACTCAGCTCTAGCCACAAGAGTTTTTGAGTGCGGTGCACTAGACCACAGGGCCATGGTGCTCCACAGTGCTCCATGTTGATGAGAATGTACAATAGACCGTGCAACTCTCGTGGTGAAAAAGGTCACCATACACTTCCAGGCACCTCCGCGCCATCTGCTATAGGAGATTAATGCGTGCCCAATTTTTAATGCATTATTACATAATGAAGAAAGTCTCTTTCCAACTAAAAACCCGGGCTTATGGGTTAAGTATATTAAAAATATAAGAATGAGCAAAACAAAAATGATAATACGGCAGAGAAAACAACTGAATAGAACCCGACCTTCATCTTCCGGTTATAAGTACAGTATTGCAAATACGGCCCGACTGCGGTACGCGACGTGAGCATTACTATTTGTATCGCGCCAAAGTTGGTGTGGTTCGCATTCGGGCCAGAAAAGCGGCTTGTACTGTACTGTACATGTGGATACCGTACATGTAAACAAAATAATACAAAATCAAAACACAAACGTGAAAACGTGCAAAATTACGTACTTTACACATTGCATTTTAATATTTTATTCCTAAAAGACAATTCTAATAGTTTAAACTGCTTCAATCAGCACGATACAAAATATATTAACAAAAACGTTCGACGCTTTACGCTTTACCTCTTATTCGAGGAGCCCGGAAGTCAGGAATCTCGCGGTAACACGTACATTCTCGAGGCCAACATACACAGTCTATTGTAGCATGCATGCACTGGTAGGCGCGAACCTAGTGGGTCTCCACAAGGTTTTCACAAATTATTTGGAAATAACCCCAAAACGGGAAATTTGTAATGGGTAAAGTATAATACATGTGAGTGTAGTTGGCATACATGTACAATGTATGTGTGTACCCATACCGATTTTTGTATCCTTGTGCAGACATTGCTTTGTTCTCATGGACTATACAGCCTATTGAGAAACGATGTTTTAAAAATGCTTCCATTTCAACCACATTCACTTTCCTGGGTAGAAATTTGGACTGTATGTCCCTTACCGTTATGTATATTAAACATTTCAATTTGCGACAAATTCTTACCCATCACAAATTTCGCGTTTTTGAGTTTTTTCAAAATATCAGTTATGTGAAAACCTTGTGGAGACCTATACACCTTTACAATTTCCCTGTGGAGACCTATTCAACCTATCGGACTAGGTCTCCATGCACAAGGCACTAGGTTCGTGACCACACTGCAGACTTGTGTTCTAGGTCTTGAATTATACCATAGGGTAGCCACTTATAGGCTTTTCTATTCGCCAAGATGCCCTTTGAAGTTATTCTCCCCCCAAAGTCACTCCTCCCTCCTTAAAAAATGACTGACCTGTATGCATGTCATAACCCCCCAAAATATCGCGACTTTGTGGGACGGCAATTCTGTGTGAGATACAAGTTGGTGAAGATAGAGGACAAGAAGTTGGGTCGCCAACTTCTGTCCTCCCTATAGAGCCTTTTTCCTTTTTCGCTTCCTGTCGATTCTCTCTCGTGCTCGCCACTTCCCGACCCTTTTCCCCAGACTATTAAAGACTTTTCATTCAATCCAAATGCTCAAATGTCCTCTTGACGGGGAAAAAAATAAAATGAAACCTGCCCTGAATTTTAATGCCGCCCTTCCCTTGAAGCTCCCTGTCTGTTTCTCTCTCTGTCTGTGTCTCTGTCTCTCTTTCTTTTTGTGTGTCTCCGTCTCCCTTTCCGTCTTTCTCTCTCCCTCTGTCTGTCTCTCTCTCTCTCTCTCTCTCTCTGTCTCTGTCTTTCTGTCTCTCTGTCTCTCTTTGTGTGTGTCTCTGCATCCTCTCTGTTTCTCTGTCTCCCTTTGTCTCTGTCTCTCAATCTCTCTGTCTCTCGTTGTGTGTGTCTCTGTCTCCCTCTCTCCCTCTCTCTCCCTCTCTCTCTCTGTCTCTGTCTCTGTCTGTGTCCCTGTGTCTCTGTCGGTGTCCCTGTGTCTCAGTCTCTTTCGTTGCCTTCCACTCTATCTCCCTCTGTCTCTGTGTCTCTGTCTCTGTGTCTCTGTCTCTGTGTCTCTGTCTCTGTGTCTCTGTCTCTGTGTCTCTGTCTCTGTGTCTCTGTCTCTGTCTCTGTCTCTGTCTCTGTCTCTGTCTCTGTCTCTGTCTCTCTTTCTTTGTGTGTCTCTGCCTTCCACTCTGTATGTTTTCTCTTTCTCTCTCTCTCTCTCTCTCTCTCTCTCTCTTTCTCTCTTTCTCTTCTCTCTCTCTTTCTCTCTCTCTCTCTCTCTCTCTCTCTCTCTCTCTCTTTCTCTCTTTCTCTTCTCTCTCTCTTTCTCTCTCTCTCTCTCTCTCTCTCTCTCTCTCTCTCTCTCTCTTTCTCTCTTCTCTTCTCTCTCTCTTTCTCTCTCTCTCTCTCTC
>OX465108.1:12530719-12795744 GCA_949987565.1 Luidia sarsii | reverse complement strand
AATTGAAATGATTCAAAGTTTATTTAGGGCCGTTGTGTCACTCCTTGAAGAACATTTCTCTCAATAGAAAAATAAAGCAGCATATACATGTTCAAGTGTTGCAAATGACTAAGTGGTGCTTACTGAATGAATTTGGAAGGCTGACATTTCGATCCTAGCAGGACCTTTCTCAAAGGCAGAATCAGCGAGATCAGGCCATTACTACTAAAGCCCATCGCTCCCAGTGGAGCATAGGCCATCGACGACCCCTCGCCATCGCACTCTGTTCTGGGCTGCTCTTGTTATTCCTGTGGTACCCTGCTGCTTCAACTCTGCCTCAGTGTCTCACCTCCAGCTGTTGCGAGGCCGGCCCCTCTTTCTCTTTCCCTGCGGGTTCCAGGTCAGGGCTTGGCGTGTGGTGCTGGATGCCGGTTTCCTGAGGGTGTGTCCGATCCAGCCCCACTTCCTCCGCAGTATCTGCTTGGCCACTGGCTCCTGTCCCGCTCGCTCCCACAGGTCTTCATTTCGGATCTTCTCCGGCCATCGGATGTTGTCGATGCGCCTCAGACAGGTGTTGAAAAATGTCTGGATCTTCTGCTGCATCGTCTTTGTCGTCCGCCAGATCAGGCCATACTTTACCGAAAAAAGATAGAATTCTGCCTTTGGGAAAAAGTTGGGTAACAAAGCAAAATGCTAGGCCCTCTTAATAATAGCTTGTAGTTAATCATTAATCGTTAATCATTAATTATTAATCATTGCTCTATGCTGGGAAAGTGGAAATGGTTGAGGTACATTCAGAGTAGGTCCTGGAAAAATGGAGGGAGTAGGGCCGTTCCCACTGCACAAATTAATTGCAATTTGAATCACGATTAAAAAACGGGCGTTTGGTTTATTTTAGGCTTGCTTACACACACACACCAACAAATTGTGGTTAGCAATTTCGGTCAAATAGTACCTGTGTCCTTGAGGGTGACCCATGCAGGGAGACATAATCAAGCATGGCCCTTCCTGTCAGTCAGCGCGTGAGTGGTGCATTGTGGGATAAAAAAAACCAATGGTGCGATTTGTACAGAGTGTTTCCACACGCATCGAGTGGAAAATAGACACGATTATTCAGAAAAGTCGCGCTAATAATAGTGGAGACCGAATCATGAATCAAATGCCACTAACAATCACGTTAATTGTCCACACTCACCCAAAAAAGGTGTGAATTGCGATTCAAATCGCAGTCCAAATAATCACGTTTTGGAGGTCAGTCGGAAAAGCCCGAGTGATGTATTGTGACAGAGGCCTCACACTGTTTCTGATTTTTGTTTTTCTCACCCCAAATCCCTTTCCCCCTCATCATCCCCTCTTGAGCTCAAACCACGCAGAGAGCGCCATCGTCTGCCGGAACACAAAGCCAACAGGCATCGAGGGAACCTCTGTCAGTTGTTTGGCTTTGTACCTCCTCATTCCTCCTTTCTCTTTTGTATAATAGTTCCTCCTGCCAACTCTGACACCTTAAAGTGTCTGGCTGTCCCTCACAGTTGTCTGATCTCACAGATTTTTTTGGAGGTTTATTTGTGTGTCACCAGCAGGAGCCCCTGGTGAAGAGGCCGAGAATTTGGACTGGGCTGATAATAATAAATCAGAGCTTCTCTTCAGCGTCCTTGGTGTTCAGACACTCTTGTGTTTGTTTTGCCAGCAGAAGTGGAGAGTGAAAGACAAATTGTGTGATGCTGTCATCATTCTGAGCAATACATAAATGCAGACCTTGGAAGTGTCGCCTAGACTCCTGTCTGTCACACTCGAATGAAAACAAAAATGGGGGAAAGGAACATGAACGGTGGAATTTTCAAAAAAACAAAATCTTCAAAAATTAAACAAAGGATTTTTGAGGGGACTGGAAATTTAACCCAATGCCTCTCTGGCTAGTAATGGACCAGTGGTCAATTTTATGAAATGCTAATATAGGAAGGTTTGCGGTGAACACCATGTATCAGGTCTCTTAAAGGAAGAGGTATGGTTCTGAAAAGAACCTGAGGGTAACTCGACGTTTCGACCAGTATGCTCTGGCCGTCATCAGGAGAATGTCTTGGGATCGGTGGTGGAACTCCTTATGTACCGGTGGTCGCTGAGGCGGGAAGGCGGGAAAGATAATCCTCTGGGGAGGATTATCCTAAGGGGGGCTTAGGTCACTGAGGTGGGAAGGCGGGAAAACCCTAAGGGGAGACTGGTGGGGGGAAACCTATAGGTGCTCACTGGGGTGTGTCAGAAGGTGGTGGGGAGGCCGTGGATATAGGTGATCCATGAGTCGGCTAGGGAAGGGGGGCTTAGACTGGTGTGGGTATGGTTGGGATGACCTAGGATATAGAAGATCCATTGGTCGGGATGAGGGGGAGCCAAATGTCGCTGAGGTGGTAGCCGATGTCTTGGGTACTGTGTTGTGCTTGCGGATTTCGATGGCCTCTCGGATCCGTCGGGAGTGCCATTGTTGAATGGGGACGAGTAGTTCCGCTGCCTGCCAGTTGACTAGTATGAAATGCATCGTAATCTACATGTACGATCAATCGCAAGGCGATGAGAGATGCACAGAAACCATATGACCTATGAACAGTTACGATGGGTCATCCATTGCAAGTTGAGTTACGATGCACCGTAAGGCTTTGAAAAAATTACCCCTCCCCTCTTACCACCTGAGCTATCACCTGGGCCCATTTTTATAGAGCTGCTTAAAGCCCCTACACAACATTGGTCGAGGTCAAAGAATGGCATCCATACGTTGTCTGATCCAGCATATGCATGAAATAGCACACCTGTGGAAATTTCAGCTCAATCCGCCAACCGAGTCTCGAGAAAATTGTGAAAACCACTTCATTTGTTTTGCAAAAATGCAGCATTCAACACCGTACTGTTCCGAAAAAAGGTTTAGATCTCGGTGAGATGTAAACGATTTATTTACTCTTTGCTCCAAAAATACAGCATTTGGTTATTTGGAACACATCCAATTGGCAATTGGGGATTTTATTTTATTTATTTTTTTTTTTATTTTTTTTTGGGGGGGGGTCAGACTCCACGTCATCTGATCCGAATCCAATCCGGGTTGCCTGTATTTTTTTTCAGCACGCAATTGGGCAAGGCATACAGTGCTTATAACACATTCAGTTGGGCATTGGGCCTTTTTTTGGGGGGGAGGGGGTGGTTTGTCAGACTTGGCCTCAGTTCAGCCCTAATTTATCTTTTCCTCGGGAATGATTAATTGGAATCTGGGGCAGCGCGATGGGGCCGCGGTATGGGGGAGGTGGCATCCTGAATATGCACCTTATCTAGAACTCCGAAGCCAAGAATAATATTGTCCCTGCCAAATGCCTTTCCACTTCCAGTCACTTTCCAAGAGTGATAGCATCCCTCTGACCCTCTTACGGGGCATCAAATGGAGTCTTTCTCCCAACGATTTTCTAAGGGGCTGCAAAAGCTCATAAAGCACCCATGCAGGGCTTGGATTTTGTAAAGAAAAAGAAGAAGGAAAAAACAGACTGAAGTTACTGAAGAATCATACGTGACCTGAACTTTTTTCTGTATGCTGTCTAGAGCTTTTTACAGATAGGTTTGCGGTGACACTGCAAACCTACTCCTGCTATCCTCACAATGAAAACCGTCAAATTTCATTTCACAACGGGTTTTCCATCTTAAGTTGTGTCATGATGCATCGTAAGGCTTTGTGAAATCCACCCCTTTGTCCTATACGAGTTTCGCGCTTTGCAAGTTCTATTACCGGTATGCTATGCATGCCAATTTCATAGAGCCGCTTAAGCGTGAAAATTCTTCCCCATGTAAACAGGGGTACGAAGCACATTACGATGCGATGTCAATTGCTTTTGACTCGTATTCCACTGTTCTTTACTCGGCATGAAACACAAGTGAAGTTTGAGTTGGACAAAGTGATCTTGTGAATCATGACATTTTGTGCTTAAGCAGATTTTGGTGCTTAAGCGGCTCTATGAAATGGAGACCGAGTCTGTAGACTGTAGCGTTTTAAGGGCTTGTGGCTTTGCGTCAATCCAGCACAGTGCAGATAGGCAGTTGTTTTCAAGGAATGTCATTAACGAAGTGATGAAATTAAAGCTTGCACTTTTAATTTGGACATCGAATGTGCACAATTTGTCTCAGTTTGTGCAAGTAAAAAGCTCCAGATAGTTGGTCTAGTGCGGTCACACACAGCTTTAGACCAGTGCTGGTATTATTGAACTCGGTCCAGCATCCAGTGGATGGTTCGACGCCTGCAATGGAACTGCATTTCTGTCCAAAGACGCTCCTCTGAAATTCATCTTTGAGATCTAAAAGGGCCATTCCCACTGTGCAAATAATCGCGATTTGAATCCCGGTTCGAAAACCGTGCTTGTTTTTGCTCGCGTCCACACACGCCATAAAATCGTAACAGAAAGAATTTGCGATCTGATTGTGGCTAGCAATTGTGTCAAATGATGCTTGTGTCCTTGAGGGTGGCCATGCAGTGAGACATGCTGTATGAAGTTTACAAACAAGCACGGCACCTCCTGTCTGTCAGCACGAGCAGTGCATTGTGGAATTGAAAAAACCCGTGATTATTTAGAAAAGTCAGACTAATAGTTGAGTCCGAATCGCGATTCAAATCCCACTTATAATCGCATTTATTCTGTCCACACACACACAAAAAGAGGAGTTTGAAGCAATTTTCAGATCGCAATCCTAATTATCGCATTTTGGGGGAACAGTGAGAAATGCCCTAAAGTCTGCCTGTAGTCCATCGCACAACCGACTTAGTCAGTACCTAAACAATTTTGACGCGTCTGTGATACGCTTGTCCCATGAATTGCCTTTTGTGCCCGTGTTTATCTCTCTCTGAGAAGCTTGCAGCAATATCATTGTTTTCTGTCTAGACTCTACTGAAAACGTTCTTTTTAAAAAAGGAGCAGTTTTGATAGCATTGAAATGCAGGACTGACGTGTATGTAAGCTTTGATAATTTATGAATGCTGAAATGTGTTCACGAAACCGTATATATTTCATGACTGCATTATGACATGTACACATACCTACACGAACACTGTGTAGAATTATGCACATACAAATTAGACATGTACCGTATGTACCATATTTCTTGGATACATAAACTACATTCCAGAAAACTGAAACTGAAAAGTTAATCATACATTGTAAATCATTTTCAGAAATCAAGGAGGAAGAGATGCTGTCAATTTTACTGTGCCTTGTGGTACACGTGCTACTTTCAAAGTTAATCATCAAAATTTCAAAGTTAATCATTGCTCCAAATGTGCTCGTACTTGACATATTGAGTATGCCGGTACTTGTTGTGTACAGTATGTCCCTGTGCAGTGTTCAAGCAAGGAGGTATTAGTTCAAACGCATCCATCATTTTGGACGCGCACTACATACTTCTACAGCTGTGATATCCTAAACAAATTCCTCCCAGGCCCCTGCTATCTGTGTAGCACCGGTTATCTGCATCCCTGCAAATCTTACAACCCTCCTTCATGGGGGAAAAGCTGTCAAAACAAACACCATACCACATGTATCAAGTTGAACCTGTGATATCAGAAACCAGTACATGATAAGTTTGTTGGCGCATACTGGTTAGTAAATGGCTATTTCTTACAATGCAATATGTGACCCGGCACAGCGACATGAGGAATATCCCACCAAAACACTTTTCGAGTAAACAATGCCTAAAGTCAAAGTATCTTCACAATTCGATTACAAATAAATTTTCTTTTGGGGGGATTTTCGGAAAGTTAATGTATTGGAGGAAATTTTGATATCATTTGAAAGTTAATGGTACACTCTTTTACATCATTAGAAAATCTCAAAATCTCAAAAGTGGGGGTTATTCCTCATTATGATGTGCCGGGTCACATATGTGCTGCAAACCCTCAAAACTTCTCTCTATCCAAGGTGCATAGACATTCCCAGTAACTTGACATCTTGTATTTCAATACTTCAGTACCAATACCATGTTTGAAAGTGCAAGGTAGTTATCCCTAAAATTATTGGCTTATAGTTTACCTTGCTCAATAATTCACCAGCTTCAACTCATTTGAATTATCATACAAGAGTCTTGCAAACTGCTTACTGACTGAAATTACCCAAATGCAAATCTGACATTTCAATCCTAGCAGGATCTTTCTCAAAAGCAGCTTCAATTCATTTGTATATTTTTAAATCAAGTTGGCCCTTAAACATTATACTCATCTTGTGGGATTTTACTTATTTGTACGTTGCAGCGCTTAAAAACCTCATTCCCTCTCCTGTTTCTGTTTTGTGGAACATTGAGCCAGTATGTCCTACATGTAGATATATACAGAACTCAATTCTTGATTGAATTATCAATTGCCAGTCACCTCAGTTCCCCTCTAAATTCCATTTGAAAACCCCCGGTATGCAGTCCAGGGATCCCAATGACTGGAAGATTGTCCACGGAATCATTCACACACTGACATGTTGCAATGCACTGCAGTCATGTGGTGAGCATGTTGGCCAACCCATTACTTTTTGTTGTCTGAGCGGGTCTGGTCTCGTGATAGTGATGCCATCTGCTTAAGCCTGTTGCATGGATAACACATGTGTGCTAGACTGCTAGCAGAACTGTTTGCATGAATAGTTAGCCTAATCCAAGGCGGTCTCTCTGGTATGGTTCCGGGCAGAGATCCCGGCCAAACGCACACAAAGTCTCAAACCATGGCACAGCGCTGCAATTAACACTAACTACTCCGGATCCCAGCTGTACACAGCACACAGGCCGCGCCGTTGCAATGCCACACACAACAGTCTGTGTAGTACGCAGTCATACTGGCCGCCTTCGGGTAGGAAAAGTCCCTCACACGACATGCACGCATGTAAGCTAATGGTGGGGGGAACGGCGCACGCTGTGACACAATAATTGGACACAATAAGAAGAAAGATCTCTATTGTGAGTGTGTGTGGTTCTGAAGAGAATCAAAGCACTCACATTAGTTAATTCCTGGCTTATCTGCTGTTAGTGTTGCTCAGTTTTTATGCTTTACCTTTCCCTCTCAAAATTGGATTATTCGGAGGAGCATGTAGATATTACTCCATCTGCCGATTTCAAGAAACCTCAAATGTTGCATAACTTGCGCAACATTTTGCTGCCTTTGCTAGATACTGCTGAAAAGAGTCATTGTGGCGCAAGACTTATAGCAACTTTTCTTGAAATCGGCTGTGCACAGCTCTCTTCCCTCTGGGGAGGATGTAGGCATACGCATGTCCCCACTGCCCTGGCCTTGAGGTACATGGGCTGCAAGCCCCAAAAACTGCATGGGATATGCACACCTATCCGCTGCCTATACCGGATGCTGATTGTGTTGAAAGTCAACACGTGCATCCTCCGCGCCTCTGGAGTTGTGAGCCCAGAATGCCACACGTCCATTTCCGCCTAGATCTGATCCATTTTCACCTCTTTCCCTGCGCCAAGTGTGACCCCTTGAATAACAGGGTTTCACTCTCAGGGGGCTAAAATGTCAACTGGTACTTTGGGGTACATGTACTATAACCCACCCCCCCCCCTCCCCCATTTATTTGGCCGCCCCAAAAATATTGGAAATTGCTTTTGATTTGATTTGATTTGATTTGAAATGGTTTGATTGCAATTAAAAAGTATTCGCGGCCAAAGGCCGAACATTGTCCACAATTGTACTCTTTAAATGCAATATTTAAAAAGAGAATCAAATTAACCAAAAAAGATGGCGAAAAAGGTATTTCCAAGTAACTTTGAAATTTAGAGAATAAAAAACAAATAGGAAACCGGTGATTATTAGAAAAACAGTATTAAACCCTTCCAAGCTTCCTATAACTAGAGCTCAGCGGCCTGGATAAGTCTTGATCAACCAAAGACATGCAAGAAGGTGCCACACACTGGCATTCATTCACTTCATTCACTTGTAACTACTGATACTTTGTCGCTACCGTTTATTTGTGTGTGTTAATAATACATGTATAAGTTAATGTTGGTTTTAGTTGTAAAACCTTTGTAACCAAGTAAACTGTTCAGGGAATCGTTGAATCGTTGAGATCACAGTTTTAAGTCATGGTGTGTAGTTCATGCTGTAGGCACAGTGTGTAGGCACAGAGCTTAAACTGTAGGCAGACTTTTATTTTATTGAAAGAGCTGAATAATTGTGTGGACTGCACGTTTGTGGCCTCATGAGGGCGCTATATAACCTCCACAGTGCTGCAACGATGAGCGTGGCTGTAAGGACAGGCACGCTGTGCCTGACATCTGCGGTAGTGCCATCTCAGATCCGTGAAGCCCATGTAGTAATTTAGACATGAGAATCACTAGCATGTGCGCATGCATTCGGGCCTTGGCAACAGGGAACTAGTATGGCGGCTCCTGGGCCATGATGCCATATACAGAGCACATTGCTTGTAGTCACACTGTAATTACATGGCTACTTAACCATGGAGATAAAGCACATGGGCAAATACAATGTAGATGGACCCACATACTGTCCCATTTCCATAATATCATATAGCACTAGCAGTTAGCTGGATATGGTTTATGTAACTAGCACAGCTACATGTACATGAACAATGAAGACTTCCAAATGAGACAAGCATAGTTGCAAACTGCAATTGACTCAAACGACCTAAAACAAAAACCACAAAATCAGAGAGCCACGCGCAAGAGCTATCAAGGCCTTATGTAGATGGGATGGCAGCCTTATGTAGATGGGAGGGCGGCAGATAGAGACATCTATTTTTTTTATGACTAGTCTAATGGCCTTCATTTGATAGGGATCAATTCCCGGAAGAAGTTCATGATTTCATTTTTTTTTGGGGGGGGGGACTTCAAACAGACAGCACTGGCTGCAGTGCAGCAATTGTTAAGGTCCTGTGCACAAAGAGTACAAGTGCATGTTTGCCGCTGGCAAACCAATCGACCATTCAGTGCCAGTCTTTAATGGTGTGGTTTATGTCCGCCGTTTCAGCTGAAAACAGAACATTTGGCGTGGCTCCTTTTTGGGGGGCTCGATTACCGGTACCAGAGATTGAAGAGAGAAATTCATTGACATCCCTCCCCCCTCCTGTGTGATGGTGAAATGTACTTTTGAGAAAAAAAAACTTTGTCTGGACCAAGACTTGAACCAATGAGCTCTGGCACAACAGTGCTCTAACCATCTGCACTATCCAGCCTTTAGAAGGCAGCCTTTTAAAATAGTCAACGAGTCAACTTGTCTACTTCTCTAAAATGTTGCACACTGTGTTACTGACTTAAATTACCAAAATGGTTTTGAGCCAAGTGGGACCTTTTCCTTTCTTTTGTTTGTTTCAATTGGCTATCCTGGCCAATAGACTTCAATACTGACTGGTTTTTCGTTTTGATGATGCAGCTGTGTTCTCTCATTCAGTGTGGAACATAAATATTTTTCTTACTTCAGTGATTCTTACTCCAGGGTTTTCCCTTTTCAACGTGTAATTAAACACTGCATGCTCAGTGCTTTACGCTATCCCTTTCCACTGTCCTCTAGGGACATCAAATCAAGAGCTCTTAATTTTACGCAATTTCTCTCCCCTCTCCCCTCCCCCCTCCTCTGTCCTCCTGCGTTAATGCAACCTTTCCGCCTATCCTCGAGGATGGGATGGGATGGGATGGGATGGGATGGGATGGGATGGGATGGGATGGGATGGGATGGGATGGGATGGGATGGGATGGGATGGGATGGGATGGGATGGGATGGGATGGGATGGGATGGGATGGGATGGGATGGGATGGGATTGAATTGAATGGGGTGGGATGGGGTAGGATGGGATGGGATGGGATGGGATGGGATGGGATGGGATGGGATGGGATGGGATGGGATGGGATGGGATGGGATGGGATGGGATGGGATGGGATGGGATGGGATGGGATGGGATGGGATGGGATGGGATGGGATGGGATGGGATGGGATGGGATGGGGTTGAGGTTGGTTGGTTGGGATGGGATGGTATGTGACGGAATAGAACAGGATTGGATAATATAGGATGGGATCTTATCTTAAGAAGCTCTATGACATAGGGTCATAGTTGCAGTTCCATGGCAATCCATAGCACCCCACAGTCTTCCAGATTAAGAGACATCCAATTTCCTCTCAGCTCCTCCCATCTCTCCCCTCCCCTTCCCTTCCCCTTTCCCTTCCCCTCTCTTCCCCTCTCTTCCCCTCTCTTCCCCTCTCTTCCCCTCAAGGAAAACCCCAGTTTTGCCTATTTTTTGCACCAAAAGAAACACACTGGTGAGAATTTCACGATTCCCGCCAAACCTTCGATTGTTTATTACCGACAAACCACACTTACGGCCAAAAGATCCCGCATGGCATTTCCGGAGATGTGGTTACACCCACGTCCGCAATAACCCAGCGCAACCCCTCAGCCTTGCCACCTCGTATCGGCGCAATCTCAGCTTCCGCTCAAACCGCAACAGGCCACACCACAATGCCTCCTCGACGAGGATGCATACACTCAACTAACTGGCCATCTGCAAGACTCAGCGGAAGAAAACAGCGCCCAACGACCCTTGGACTCATTCGCATCACAGAGTAAGTGCAACGAAGTCCTATTTAAGCAAGATTCCTGAGGCGGTTACAAGCGTGACAAACCCAACAGTCTTTCTCAAGACTATCCACTCTTGAAAAGAGAGACAATATTGCGAGTCACGTAATATATCACAGGGCAAACCTCTCCCGCCATAGCTCTAATTGTAACATTGTACATATACATGTACGGCCAGTCTATTGACGTTAGTAGCGGAGGACAGGGAAAACATCACAACAAACCTAACCATTGTAAATCTTTCTCCATTGAAGAAAATTACATTGGCAACGGTCGAGGTTGTGCGTTTCGAAGTTGTGTTCCCACCTCTGCTACACTAACCAATATCACTCACAATGTGGCAACTAACTACCTTCCAATTACCCACACTAATCGCTACCCGTTATACAACCAACTATACCCCTGGCAAACTACCCCGTTCCTTATCCAAGAAGTGAACCTAATATACTTCAACCTTATCCACGAGACCTCCCCGTTTGACCGAACCAATTTCAAAGGTAATCGTTTCCACACAAAGGTTCGACGAGAACCCACGGAAACCTACCAAACCTACTCTATGTCTTCCCAAACCCCACACGTATTCAACGCTTTCATCTACGGAGAATGTCTCTGATATGCAAGGAATACAACAGTGAAGACTTCGAAGTAACGGTCATAACCTCAAACTCCTACCCAACAGAGGCTACTCGAAACCCGAGATCAAACTTGCTCAACCAGCAATGTATCTCCCAAAAATCGACCCCTGCTTCACAAACCACAAACTGGAACCCAAACAAAGCCAGCACCTCTGGTGTTTCCATAGCACCACCTATAATCCTGCGATTGGCAGCTTTTCCAAAGCAATGAACAACTCAGGGATATTTTCCCAAACACAACCCCCATTGCTAACTAAAAATGCCAAAAACCTCCGGGAATGTTCATCCGGGCTAACCTTCCCAAGCCCACAACAACCCCCGTCCCAGACGATTCTAGTTCCTTTGAGGAACTAGTTGAAACCCTGGACAATCTGCTCTCCTTATTTGAGGAATAAATCACCCAATAATACCCAGTCCGGCCACTCCAACCAATTTCTATACCGGCACACCCATATTGAGATGAACTGATCTGCCAAGATCACTACCGCAACTGATGATTGCCCAGATCGCATGAAAAGATGAGCGATTAGCAGAACCCATACGGCCTATTACGACGTACGGTGGGCTATCCTTCGCATGGCAAAGCTTTGCGAAGTCCACCCCTGAGTATTACGATCCTAGCAGGATCTTTCTCGGAGACAGTCCCTTTCCCCTCCCTCCCCCATGCTGCCTTGGAGAAAGGTCCAGCTAGGAGCGAAATGTCAGGCCCTTAGCTACAGTATTTTAGCATTTTGAGAAATACTGCAGTAATGAGACAGCCGGCCTCGACGAGCGATAAATGATTATCAAGCCTCTCAGGACGGGTGACCTCGTGACGGCGCCCACGATGATGCAATCTCCTCTTTTCCCAACGGTTGCACCCTGGGACTTCATTAGTGGCCAGTATGAAAGAACGAAAGAAAAACAATGACAAAACAAAGAAAAGAAGAAGAAAAAGTAAGAGAAACTAGAGCTGTGTCTGTTGTAACAGAACATAGGGCTTTTTCGCCTTCTTTATAACTTTTTACTTCTTTTGAATGCAATGCTAATGGTTCTGAAAAGAACCTGAGTTGTTACTCGATGTTTCGACCAGTACTGGTCGAAACATCGAGTTACCACTCAGGTTCTTTTCAGAACCACACCTTTTCTTTAAGAGACCTTATACATGGTGTCACTGCAAACCTTCCTATATTGAGTTAGGGCTTCTATGTCTGTTTGTGCAGCTTCTGTCCTGGCCACTAAGTGGGGCTTGAAATTCAAGTGACGGATTGGACATTTTAATGTTCATTATCAGAGGTGCTGGAACACTAATGACAGGAAAACCGTGATAGGGCCCATCATCGCAAAGGTTAATCTGTACCCTTCAATGTGATGAACGAATCGCACTCGTATCTCTTGTCTATGAATTTTTCAAAATTTCAAGTGGTCTTCCTTTCCTTTCTAACTTCCAGTCTGTTTATGTCATGTATCTTGAACTTGTACGTTGTCCAGGTGGAAGATTTTGAAATGATTTCCACAAACTTTGCCACTAACATCAAATGAAAATGCATTTCTGACGTTTTTCAACCTTTCTCTATAGAATATGATGATGTCATATGTTTGGAAGGAAGTTAGTTGACCTTTGAACGATTTTCAGATATGGTACCAAATTGAAATACTACTGCTCTTCTGGTTTCAACCGGAAGCAAGGGTCTGATGATAACAATGGTGACGATAATCATAATGTAGGCCCTGAAATGCTTTCTCTCTCATGCAACAAGCAACACGACAAGGAAGCAAACCGTTGATTCGATTTCAAATTCTGAGGATTTAAACATTCCAACTTTAAAGTGCTGTCACATGACCATCCTTTAAGCCACTCCAGAAAAGCACATTTCATGCACAACAGGACAACAGGGTCATTGTTTTTGGCCAGGTTTTGCTGGAATATCTTCTGTCATTTGCTACGCTGTGTGGTGGAAAAGCCCCCCCAAAATCAGAACATGTAAACAGTTGCTGCTACACTGTGCGGTGCATGGAAAAGCCAAAAACATATGAGAATTAAAGTCAAAAGAACAAAAAGAGACTGTAAGGGGAAACAAAAATACTTTCTCGTTACCTGAGACCACACTCTCCATTTTTAGCTTTTCCGCCGCTTCCAGGGAAGCGGAAAAGCTATATCTGTTGTTCAGATTTTTTTTTTCTTCTTCTTCTTCTCCCCCAAAGCCCATAGACAATGCACAGGGGTTTTGTAAGCACGACTTTAGTCATTGAACAGACTTGGATTTTTTTCAAACGTGGCAAATGCATAAAGCCCATGCTCAAATTGATCCTAAACACCTTGATATCATCATGACGTCATCACGTGTCACATTAAAAGCAAAAGTACAAGTTTGTTTGGTTTCAACTTTGCACTGTATCTAAGTTGGGAAAAGGTGTATCCAAAAATTGCCATCAATTGACCGTGACGTCATCTCATGAATATTTATGAGGTCATGAACTTTTCAGATTTTCACATTGAAATGAGCATATTTGGCCAACGGAGCGAGATTTTTTTCATTTTTTCTTTGATATCTATTGGGGACATGGTTTAAAAATACCTTCCGGAGCCAAAATGTCGTTACGCAATCATGACGTCATCAAAACGTGTGATTTTAGAACACATATAAGGCATTGGCCGTTCATCCCGAAATTTGGTATGTAGTTAACTATCGTGCTCGACATTCCAAATCTTCAGTTTGGAACCGAAGGACCATTGTTTATAATTTTTATGAATTTTGGAATACCACACTCGAGTCCCATAGGCTTTGTGCACAAAATATGTACATGTATGCATTTTGGAGTAGGAATGGGGCTATTCTATGACTTGTTAAAAACAGAAGCGGAAAAGCTCTATGCTCTGTTTCACAACAGACATATATTTCTCGTTTGTTCTTGTCACTCTATTGAATTGTGTTCAATGTTTTACTTGTTAATTTTAGAAAAAAAAATTTAAAAAATGTCAACAACTTATCAAACGAGTGTATTTGCTGTGGTGGTGGGTTGCAGGCAGGACAGAAGCAGGGGAAGGGGAGGGGATGAAAGGATTATAATACATTGTATGATGATTAAGTCCTTGTGCGTATGCTGGCACATGGTGCAGTACGTACGCACGTCACAGCCAGGCGGAGAGTGATTACTGCCTTCGCTTGGTGAGGTTTTAATGTCCAATCACAAAAAAGCTTACATCACACGCACACACACTTCACACAGACAGATAGGAGCGCTGCAGTGCTGAGGACGCACGCACTTTTACTCTGAGACCAGTGTTTTTCTTCTTCTTCTTTTTCATATCCATTTGTGTGTAAGAAGCAGGCTGCTCTGTTGTACGCGCGTTGTTCTCGGCACGCCTGCTTTGACAAAGGCGGGATTGCTCTTCTCTTCCCAAACTCGTCTTGGCGTTGTTTTTTCTGCGGTCACTCCGTCGTCGGTTGTTTTGGTTTTGTTGGAGGGTGTCATTTGGTGCTGACGAAAGTGGCAAAATGTGCTTTTGCTGGATCTTTTGCAACAGGAAGAGGCCCGTGGAAATGGTCATATCACCGGGCCTAAACAACCGGATTGGAGGTAGTTTCTTTCTTTTTTCGTTCACCAAGTCTCTTGGTGTGTGTTTGTTGTATTCATTGATTTCTAATCATCAACTTTTACCAAAAAACTGCAAAAAAAACTTTAACTGGACCCAGGACATGAACCTGAGACCTCTGGTTTTGCTTTCCTTTGCTCTTACGTGTACCCTCTGGGCTGTCTAGCCCTAAGATGGCAGCCTCCGCATAATAGTCAACTAATCTTTGCTTGGGTGGGGGCACCATTCAACCATTGATTGGTGTATAATTATCTCCAGGGCTCACGCCCCCACTTTCAGATTTCTTGGTCTGAGTCTGTTCATTGCTCTCCGTTGAACTCAGAAAGCAGAAATAGGTGTCACTCATTGATGTGTGGTTTATTTATTTGTTTCCGTGGACGTTTTTATTTCCAATGTTGTACTTTGTTCTTAGATATACTGCTCAGTGTTTAAGACCTTGGTGAGTTAAAACAAATAAATTGTAGGAGTTCATATGCTTGATCTGACCAAAAAAGATGGTTCTGCATCCATCACGCTCACTGAAACTCAAAAGTGCCTTGTCATGCGTGTGTGGGGTGAGTAACGGGTGAGTTTCAGCAGCTTCTGATGGTAGAGTGTGTCGAGTAATGGGTGAGATGCAGCATGTCTGAGCAGGGGCCAATTTCATAGAGCTGCTTAACCACTTCGCGCCGGGACCTCCCAATCCGGAGCTCCATTGGATTGACTATGCGACGGGGCCCTCCGAATCTTGGCACCACTATTGTCCACATTCTAAACAAAGACTCTTTTCAGCTTAGAACAAAGCAATACGAATCACTATTGTCCACATTCTAAACAAAGACTCTTTTCAGCTTAGAACAAAGCAATACGAATTAGTACAAAGACCCTTTTTGACGCAAGTTGCCACATGAATTGCAAGATTAGCAGCAGTAATTGTGCAATTGTGGGACTTTTACTGTGGAGGATCGAGGGGTACCGCACTGCAGCTGAAAGCACGCAGGGGACATTGTCTTTGCATGCCACACAGCCCAACGGTCGTCGGTCTGGGATTGGAATTCCCCCCCCCCCCATTCTTTACCGTAATCTGTACGCTTGGTTGTGGCCGACCAACTCGAAGATTTTACTGCCTGGAGTGGAGGCTGGAGTCTGCGGTCAGGGATTGACAGCACCGTACACGCACACACACACACAAGTCCGTTACGGTCCATTGACGATGCACAATGGGCCCTTTTTCGAACGAATTATCTCTTGACAAAAGCCACAACGACGTCCGAATTGTGCCAGGTTTTACTCTCTTGTACCCATAGTATACCCTTATTGATTTATTTCACAGAAATATATTGTTCCGATTGTTTTAGCAAGATTTGAAAATGATGCATTGTTAAAAAAACACTGTATGGCGGTCAATGTGGTTACTGTGTACGCACAATGTATATGTACATGCAGACTTGTTCTGCCAATGCGTTTGTAGTCATTCCCGCTGTCACGCATAGAGCTAGAGATCTCCAAATAAAAGACAAGGTGCTGTTATCGAGTTGTTTCTCTGCATGTGTGGAAAAATTACAAACAAACCACTTTACCCTCCCTCCCCCTCTCCCTCCCTCCCCTCCCTCCCCTCCCTCCCCCTCCCTCCCCCTCCCTCCCCCTCCCTCCCCCTCACTCCCCTCCCTCCCCTCCCTCCCCCTCCCTCCCCCTCCCTCCCCCTCCCTCCCCCTCCCTCCCCCTCCCTCCCCCTCCCCCCTCCCTCCCCCTCCCTCCCCCTCCCTCCCCCTCCCTCCCCCTCCCCCTCCCTCCCCCTCCCTCCCCCTCCCCTCCCCTCCCTCCCCTCCCTCCCCCTCCCTCCCCCTCCCTCCCCCTCCCTCCCCCTCCCTCCCCCTCCCTCCCCCTCCCTCCCCCTCCCTCCCCCTCCCTCCCCCTCCCTCCCCCTCCCTCCCCCTCCCTCTCCCTCCCCCTCCCTCCCCTCCCTCCCCCTCCCCCCTCCCTCCCCCTCCCTCCCCCTCCCTCCCTCCCTCCCCCTCCCTCCCCCTCCTTCCCTCCCTCCCCCTCCCTCCCCCTCCTTCCCTCCCTCCCTCTCCCTCCCCTCCCCTCCCTCCCCCCTCCCTCCCTCCCTCCTCCCCTCCCTCCCTCCTTTCATAATGTCACCTGTTACATAACAACAGGCAGGAAATGACATTGCAGATCTGCTATTCTCGCCCGCTTCCATGACAACCTCTTGCCACCTTGCTTCCATGACAACCTCTTGCACAATCACCCTCACCCACACCGTGTATGTTACACATGCACATAGCTTTTGCAGTTCTCGCAAATTGTGTAATGTCCTTAGTCTGCTTCAACCCCCCCCCCCTTTTGTACGTGAAATCCACAAGTTTCAAATACTTAGAAGGAGCACTGCATCGTGTTTTGCATTTTATTCTACTCTTCTATATAATTATTTCTCTCCTCCATCTTTGTTTTATTAATAAACACTTTCCAATTACCACAGACGGTCTCTTCTTCAGAAGTATTCAGTTTTATAAGCCCTTTAAAAAAATCAGTTTTAATGCCAGTGATATTCAAATCCTAGTAGATATTTGTAAATTTAAGTTCAATTTCATTTTTACTTTTCCTTTTCATATTTGTTTTTGTTTATCTTAACACTGCCTTACCTTAACTGTGTTTTTTTTCCCGGTAGTGTCAGGTTTGTTAATTTTTATTTTAGATGGTTTTAGCTCTCAATGTTGTGGATGTAATTAGTAATGTATTAAGGATGAATGTGTTCACAGAGTAAAGTAAGTGAAGAGTGGATCATGATCCGAATCGCGATCCAAATAAATGGGATTTCTTTTTCTGTGTCAGTGTGAACGCTCTATTCAAAGATTGAGTAGATTTGGCAGCTCTGACAGGATTGGAACTTGCATCTCCCTCAGTCTAGTTCAGACAAATCCTCCCCATGCTGGCTGTATTATTACTTCAGCAGGCAATTGTGCAAAACACTGAGCATACAGTGCCAATTAGGCATTGGGTATAGAGTAAACCACCTGCTTTGGATCTTCAGCAGAAACTGTTAGATACAAATACATCTCAATCAGTCAGTATGTAATTAATTTACTGTGGATACAGTTGATAGAAACCTACAGTAGTGTCAAATAGAATTTGTCCTGCTGGTACACCTTTACTATATTGACTGGACTCAGAAGTGTCTTCTAAACCTGGTGTTCATTTTGGTCTGTTGCTGGTTTAGAGTCCATGTTGTATCCGGAATCACAGTCCTGCTTGGAGGACCCTTTATCATTTAAAGCCTCCAAAGGCCTTCTCAGGCACCTATCTCTCGTCTGATCTATAACCCATTCCATTTCTTGCTCCCTTCTTCTCCCTTTCCTTCTCTTTCTCCCTTCCTCCTCTCCCTCCCCTGCCTTCTCTTTCTCTCTTCCCTCCTCTCCTTCCCCTTCCTTCTCTTCCCCCTTTCCTCCTCTCTGTGTCCCTCCTTTTCTTTCTCCATTTCCTACTCTCCCTCCCTTTCCTTCTCTTTCTCCTCTCCCTCCTCTCCTTGTCTTTCCTTCTCTTTCTCCCTTTCCTCCTCTCCCTCCCCTTTCGTCTCTTTCTTCCTTCCTTTTCCATCTTTTTCTCCTTTCCTTCCTCTCCTTGTCTTTCTTTCTTTCTCCCTTCCTTCCTATTACTCTCGTTCCTCCTCTCTCTCCCACTGTTTTTCTTTGTCCCCATTTCTCTTTCCTTCACCTCTTCCCTTTCCCTCTCCTCTTTCTCCCGCTCCTCATCAGTCTCTCTTCCTTCCTCCTGTGCAGTAAGAGATAAGGGAAAGAAACTACCAAAGCACCGGTAAGGCTCTGTCCCAGCCATGCCATACAAATATAAACCTGCTGTAATCCCAAACCAGTCTTCTGGGTCGGGGTTACACTCCTCTCAGTAGAATCACTGCTACAAATCAGGTCACAATGCCTGGTGTTTGTTTTCATGCATCTCTTCACCCAAATCCCATCAGTGGTTTGATTGTTTTGTTCTTTGTTCTCTCTTCGTCCTCCCTCTCTCCCTCTCCCCCCCCCCCCTCTCAGTGGCCGAGGCGGAGACGCACGTCAGCACCAAGAGCCTGGCGCTCCGGGTGGAGAAGAAGATCGCCAGCAAGATGTCCAGCAAGCGGGTGGCCAACCTCTTCGTGGACGACACCATGGGCGGGGTGCTGGACAGCCTGTCGGGCCTGGTCCGCCAGTACACGGGCAGCAAGCGGGAGGCGGAGCGCCTGATGAAGGACATCATCAAGGTCACGCTCAAGGTGGGCATCCTCCAGCGCAACGGCCAGTTTGATGCTGAGGAGCTGGCAGTGGCCGAGCGCTTCCAGAAGCGCTTCCGCACGGTGGTCATGACGGTGGTCAGCTTCTACGAGGTGGCCTTCAGCTACGACGCCGGCCATTTGTCCGAGCTCCTGCAGGGCTGCGCCGCCCTCCTGACCCAGCTGGTCCGCCGGCACCTGCAGGCCAAGTCGCTGGGCCGCATCGAGCGCGTCTTTGGCTTCTTCTCCAGTGTGGCCTTCATGGAGGCCGTCTTTGCCACCGACACCCCGCTCAAGCCGCACTTGGACAAGATCGTGGTCGGACTCAACAAACTGCTGGAAGGCGGCCACCTCTGAAAAAAAAAAAACACACCGAACAGTTGTCCGACAGTTTCTCTTTTTTTTTCCTTTTTGTTTTGGAAGTTGTACTGACTGAAATGACCACAAACAAGTAAAGCTCGGAGGACCTGATGTTTTTCGGGGTCAACTGCTGCAGACGAGACGCCTCCGAAACTCCGGAATCGGAATTGCTGATTTTTTTCTAACTTTGTTTTTTGGGGAGGTGAGGGAAGTGGTACCAAAAGAGAGAATGGCGTGCAGAATGGCTTGCAAAAACTGTTTTGACTGATTTTAAAGAGTAAAGCTCAAACGTTGGAGAGGACCCAAATGTTTCTGATTCCTAGCAGGATCCCTCTCAAAGGCAGGCAGAGAATTTGACCAAAGGCACAACAACCAATTTTGGCAACCCCCCCCCTCTCTAAAAAAATGCAGATTGGCCTATGAACTGGTCATTCTGAACCTTTGAATAAGGTCCTGTTTGGATTGGGGAACTTCAAGAAACCCTCTCAGTTTTTGATGTCTTTTTTTTTTATCTTTAAAAGCAGCTACAGCTTGCCTGAAAATACCCCATGATGAGATTTATTAGAGCGGTCAACGAACGAATCAGGGGAAAACAGTCCCACGCAATTGGAGGCAATATACCCTGGCAGTTTTTATTTATAATCAAGCAATTTTATCAGAACCATCTTTTGGTAGGACGACAGGACTTGAAGAGAGCTTGTGGTGAGCGTCCCCCAAATGAAAGGGAACGAAAAGTTTGAAAGTATTGTTTTGGTATGGCTTTTTTTTTTTTTTTTTACGGAACCACTTGATAGCGATCTAACTCTGCAACATTCTGCCAAGTTAGTGCCCACATTGAACAAAGCCTAATCAAAGTTGTTGGGGGGGCCGTCTTTCCTGATGAATACCAAAGAGTGTGGTGCCGAGATCGGACAAGTTAAACTGTCTGCACCCTTGATCACAGGTCAGCTGTCTTGGACCCGAAAGCCAGGATTGAGGCCTTTTTTTTACACGACACAGCTTCTTCTTTTCCACGGGAATTTCTTTCCCCCGATGGGAACTATATAACCCCACCGACGATTCGCACTGCACCCATTTTCTCACTCCTCCCGTGGGACACATTTTTGCAATTTGCTCAAAGGTTACTGCACCCTCCACCGTGTGAAATCAAAATCACCGAGCCAACATCGCCTACGGGATGTGGAATGAGATGGTCAAAGCCAATGATCAAGTCAGCACCACCGTCGAGCGAACATCAATAATAAACAGCTCCAAATTGCTGCAACGGGTGATGCCGACCTGCGTCAATATTTTCCATATATATCCTTACAGCATTCTCAGTGTCGGTGCACTTTGTTATCCGCCGTGCAAATCTTCAAATCTTCAAATGCCTCTGTGTTCCTAACTCTTGACAGTAGTAACTCAGTGGGGGGGGGGGGGGGAGAGTGATTATCTCCTGTGTGTGGAAAGCACAAGAGTTGTGACTGCTACAGTTAACAGCTCCGACCAGGGGCCAATTTGAATAGAGCTGCTGATTTAATACTGAAGCACCAAAATGAGTTGACAAAAAGGAGTTGACATCACGCAGCAACTTTGCTTGTAATCCTATGTGTGCGAGGGAGACTGTACTTGCTCAGCAGATATTGACCCGGCAGCCGATTTCACGAAACTTGAAAATGTTGCTGCCTTTTCTAAATTGTACACAAAAGAGCCATTGTGACGCAAGACGTACGCAACATTTGAAATCAGCTGCAGATCCAGCTCTCTGTAGTAATAGGGCTCTGGTCGGCAGCCACAGTTCCACTTGTATTTGATGCTAAGCACCGGACGTTGGGATACAAGCCGAGCACAATGAGCATCGCTTGAAATGTGGCCGGGAATCTTGTTTTGACCAAAGGGACATTTTCAAGCCAGATGTAAGCAGGGCCTAATTTCAAAGAGCTGATTATGCACGAGAAACATGCTAAGCATGGGCAGTCTTGTAAACAGGATTACAAACCACGTTGCGATGTGCCATCAGGTATGTGCTCTGTAGTAAAACAGGACTGCATGTGTCGGTGTGTGGGTGTGTGTGTGTGTGTGTGTGTGTCACCTCTGCCCCCCCCCCCCCCCAAGCATGAGTGAAGCAGGCTGGGTGCGGTTTCTGTCGGCGAGGCCTGAAGAGGACAAGAAGCATGAAAACATGCCTTGCGTTTGCTGCCTTCTCTGAAAGGCCTAAGGGATTATGTCCTGGGATAGAACTCACAAAGGCCATAATATGATCCACTAAAGCTTGACCTCGATTAAGTCATACGGACATTTTGCCAACTGCTTGCTGATTTCTTCGCACCGGGGACACCCCATTTGGGGTCTGCTATGGTGTTACTATGTGACGGGCTCTCCGAATCCCGGAATCCGGGCACCACTATTGTCCAAGTTTTAAACCAAGACTCTTTTCAGCCTCGAACAAATCAGACTCGTTTTGACGCAAGTTGCCTCATGAATTACTAGATTATTAGAGGCAATGGTTGCACTATTGTGGGACCTTTACTGTGGATGATCGAGGGGTAGCGCGCTGCCACAGGAGACATTGTGCTGCCATGTCACACAGCACAACGGTTGTCGGTCAGGCAGTGGAATTCCACCCACTTTCTTCTCCACAAACTGTACGCTCAGTTGGGGCCGACCAAGTCGAAGATTTGACTGCCTGGCTTGCTTGCTTACAATACTTGCTTGTTCGCTGGCTGGCTCGCTGGCTTGCTCGCTTGCTTGCTGGCTTGCTTGCTTGCTTGCTTGCTCATTAATTTTGATACCTTGACACATTTGAATTATCAAGCTGCAGACTAATGATATCCAGAAGTAGGGATGGAGGACAGCTCTCAAATTCTGCTTTCACTGTCTGCAAGATTCTCTCATGGGGGTGCCGGAGTGGAGTGACCTTTCAAAAGGGAAGGGCATCTTGGGACTGCGATAAGGCTACCGTTAAAAGCCTAGAAAATATCCAGGGACATAAGCGGCGAAATGCGAAGAGCAGGGGGAAGAGAAATGCTTTCATGAGATATTTTTGCTTTTTCGCTTGAGTCTGTCAAGATGTATACTGTGATCTTTTTTAAACCTGTGGAATCGGGATCGTGTGTGGGATTTTGGAATTAGGTGCAGTATATTTGGGGGGTTTTGTCTCCCAAAACAGTTTACATTTTTGTTTGTCAGGTTTTTTTGAGACGGTTTTTGTCTCCAGTGAGCTGAAAATAGAAGTGTTCACACCTCCACGCATTTTGTCAGGGGACAGAAAGCTGGTATGATCCTTGAAAAAGAACTCACAAGTGGCATATTACTTTTTCTGAAAGGTCTTTCTGTCGATTCTTTGTTTTGAAGCCCCATTTCTTTTTCTCCTCCACCTCAACCTCCCCCTCCTCATCATCATCCTCATCCTCCTTATTGTCCTCATCCTCCTCGTTATCATCATCAACCCCCCCCCCCTCTGCCTCCTCCTCCACCTGGCCTCCCTATTTGCAGGGAATCAAAAACAATCCATCCGATAAGATCAAGTGTTATGGCCAGTCAAATCGAAATGCTCAAATTGTTTCGGTAAATATAAAAACAACAACCCCAAAACCTTCCAAGACATACATGTCTTTGAACTGCTGTCACTTGCAGCTTCATCAGTGTGTTAAACATACTGTACCTTCCTCCATGGGTTAAGTGTGATACTCAAAGTGTTTTGTTTGTCTTCTATGCTTTGAATCGCTTTCTCCTTATGTGGAGGGTGGGGTTGCTTTGAGACATACCACCATTACTGTCCCTGGCCATGGGAATGTGATGGAATCCGATAACGTTGTGACCTGTGGTGATGCGGAAGAGACAGACAATGGTCAGAAGCGCGAAGGGTTTGAGGGAGAAAAGAGAGAGAGAAAGAGAGAGAGAAATAGGGAGAAAGAGAGGAAGATCAAAAAAGTAAGACAGAGAGAGAGAGAGAAAGACATAAATTGAGATGGAGCAGTAGTCAGGTGCCCACACTCACTGATCACCAACTCCCATTGTAAATAAAAGAGGGTTTATCTTTGATAACACAGGCTTCCTGACCACGTACACTCATTCCTTATGCTTGACACACCACGGACATCCACAAGTGGAGTACTGCAGAAGACTGTTGAGTCTTCTGATCAGGTGTAATTTGAATGACCTTTTTTTATTATGTAGCTTTTGTGATGTATAAACAAACTGAAAAAATGACCACTGTACACAGTTAGTTGACAGACGCATATTAAGAATTGTAGTAAACACTTTAACTCAAATTTATAGTTTTATATTACGGTACTATGTATCTCTTGTATGGTTTGAAGATTGTAAAGCGGTCATAATTTCAGAAGGCGTGACAGTCAAATTAGTTGTGAGAATTATCAGAGGCCTTGTCAAGATATTTTGTTTACAAGTTAAAGAATTTGAAGGTGGTGGGGGACTTGATTTGAATTCGAAGAGATATTTTTTTCACTTCTGAGTGCACCAAAATACATGTACTGCCTGCATAATGATGACCACCATTACACCCAACCAAACTCTAATATAGTGGCCAAGTTTATTTTTTAGTGGCCAAATCTATTTGTTAATGGACTTGCACCTTTCATGTGAGTGGTACATGGAGGCTACTGACCTGACCTGTGGCAGCCAGGCCACTGGCTCAATGCAGCCACTGGCCCAAAGCAGCTAGGCCACTAGCTCATGGCAGCCATGCCACTGGCCCATGGCAGTCAGGCCACTGGCCCCAGGCAACTAGGCCACTGGCCCATAGCAGCCAGGCCACTGGCCCATGAAAGCCAGGCCACTGACCCATGAAAGCCAGGCCGCTGGCCCATGGCAGCCAGGCCACTGGCCCAAGGCAGCCAGGCCACTGGGCCATAGCAGCCAGGCCACTGGCCCATAGCAGCCAGGCCACTGGCCAATGAAAGCCAGGCTGCTGGCCCATGGTAGCCAGACCACTGGCCTAAGGCAGCCAGGCCACTGGCCCAAGGTAGCCACAAAGATAGCCAAGACCCCCTGTGTCAATGAGAGACCAGTTGGTAAATGGGATAGCTAGTTTTCTTCTCTCCCCCCCCCCATCTATGCTAAACCTCACTTTCTTGCAGCAGACTCAAGAGTTGTTTTTCGAGAGAGGCAACTTTGTCCTCAAACATCTTGTATCAAGAATGCAAGCCCCTGCAAATCCAGGTGACAAGGGCTCGAAAGGCCACAAACGGTCAATGAATCTAAAGAATGTTTAATTGGGGACACTATAGGCCTCGAGCTTTTAGTAGCAGGGACTTCGCTGGGTCAAGTTGGTGTTTCAGTTTTGAAACAACTCCTCCTGTTTGTGAAAGATGCAGGACTTTCAGAAGGGTTGGGAAAGTTCTCCAAAGCAGAAACTCAACCAGGCAGCACATCAGCTCACTGTGTATAAACACACAGAGTATTATGAACTGGCCCACTTTTCTTGACTTTGTAATAACTATTGATTCCCAAACTTAAGCTATCCATTCTCAAGCTGCAAATGCTCGGTATAGCTTGCCCGAATCATTCAATGAACAGAGGTTGGTTGGTATTATTATTTTTACCGGTATTATTTGTATTATTTTGTGGCATGCTTTTTGTATTTCTTTCAACTAAAACAAAGTTCAGTTTAAAAAGACCTGCGCCCACTTGGTTTAATCTCTTATCTGCTGCAGCCAGGTTTACAATTTTGTTGTTACTTAAAAAATGGTGGGTGTGATCCCCAGAGATGTACATGTATGGCAGTTAATGATGAAATGCCTCTGACTGGTGCCTTCCTAGCCCATCCCTAGCAATGATAGAGTAAGTTCATACGAGGGACTAACTTCGAGACTAAACTCGAATGGGGTTTGCCTGACTGACATGAAAGTTGTCGTTTGGACTCAATTTTTTTTAGCACCGTGGGACTAAATTCGAGGCTAACCCGATTGAGTTTAGCCTAAAGCCGCGTCCGCACTGGACTTGAAATGGGTAAACTAACCAAGCAAATGGGTAAATTGACCATTTTAAGTCCAGTGCGGACAGCCCAGGAAGTTTTCCTCCCAGGTAACTTACCCGACTCCGGTGGGTAGTTTAACCGACCAACTTCTGCCCGGTTAAATTGACCAGGTCAGTTTAACCGAGTCGATAAGTCCAATCCGGACACGAAGTCTCGGTAAACGACTTGGTAAAAAACCACATCCGGCACCCCGCACGTTACGTTACTGTATGCAAGACTCGTGCGGGCGCAGGGTAACAACGTGTTTGTGTACCTAGAGTACATGCACATGTACATGAGTCGGTTAGTTTTACCGATCGTCTCAGTTAGTTTACCCGAGTCGAAAAGTCCAAGTGCGGACGCCGGGAAGATTTACCCATTGGAATGTTACCCACGGGCTCGGTAAAAAATAAGTCCAGTGCAGACACGGCTTTAGAAATTAGTAGGTCTAGTCCCGCTCCCATGCCCATGGGGGAGTGCCTTTACGACCCACCACCCACTGTGTTATTGTTTGGACAAGGCCCCAGTCACACACATCTGGTGTGGGTGGCCCCTAGTGGGTTGCATAATCATCGAGTGTCAGCGGTATCGTATGAACATAAGGTGATTTTTCGAACCCCCGCTGAGAAAGACTAGTAACCGCAAACTAACACCAAAGCCAGTCCCTCGTCTAAACGTACCCATAGTGGACTATTTGGGAGGGCTTCCACCTAGGGTTTGGACAGCCCAGGTGCATTCATTGGCTTTCTTGGCTGTTTTCATTGCCGGACGTTCATCGAGGCGAACTTCCCACCGGAAGCCGTTTTCTGTCAGGTTGTTGTTGTTTTTTCAGATTTGATGAGAGCAGAGAATCAATGGCCATCTTTTCGGCACAAATAGAAATAGGATACCGATAAATATACATTTTATTGAAACTTATTTTCCTACTTAGTCAAATGACATTTCTTTATGTGTATACAGTATTGCAGTCTACATAAAAATGCTATCTGAAAATTATTGTCACCCACGGGCCTTGTGACCCTGACATTTTGGGGGCTTTTCAGATTATCAAGAGCTTTTATTTGTACAAAGTCTACAAACGACCTATTTTAAGTCATCGAAATGTATCTTATTTTCTGTTGATATAACAACTTTGTGGCTTGCTGTCTCTCATGGTGCTTTTTTTTAGCTCTATCAATGAGCAGATTGTTATTAGGCCGTGTGTAATATCATTATTATAGTTTGCATTTAGGCCACTGAAGCAGATCCACTACTTCTACTCTGCAAGGTAACAAGCAATGTCATTCTGTATCCAGGCAACCGGGGTATCTAGGCAACTAAGATGTAGATTAGAGTCGGTTCAAGTGTCTTGCCCTTTTTATTTTTTTGGTTTCTGTTGGTTTATCAATGGTAATAACCTGTATGTGTACACGTAAGAAGCATTGCTATTTATATAAACGACGGTGCAAGGTTTTTGTATGTTTTTATGTACTCCTTTGGGGCGGCGGACTGAGAAGACGTCTTTTGATAGTATGTAGTTTGTGTTGTTCTTAGCTTTTATTTTTTTAACAGAAAAAGACTTAGACTTGACTTGAAAAAAAAGAAAAACATTCACAAGACATGCTGGGAAAAAACACCAACCACAGCCACATTTTTAGAAGAAAAAAATGACTGCAAAGCCTTTGAGCAAAATCAAGGGTTGGAGTAGCATTAGTGGAACTGAAAAACAACAACCTTCCCCCACAAACCCCCCCAAAAAACAAACCCTTCCCTGTTACAGATACAGTGGAACGTCGCTATAACGAAAATCCGGGGATCCATGAAAATTGGTCAGTATAGTGGTCGTTCGTTATAGCAGTTGCGGCCACATAATATGGATGTAAAATTGGGAGCCAAGGGGCATGTTCGTTATAGGCGAATGTTCGGTATATCGGCGTTCGTTATAGCGACGTCTCACTGTACCCGCATTCACAGGTGGAGGAATGAATTATCGAGTAAACAGACAAACTGAAGCCAACGCTCGTTAGTTGCAGGGAGACTGCAGGAACGTACCAAATATTTAAAAAAATACTTTTCCCAGAAAGATATCTTGGGAAAAACTCTGAAATAGCATCGCTGGCTTTACTGTCCAATTTCAAGTTTTATTTGGATATTCAAACAAAGTGGAAAGTATTTTCCCCACCCACAGAATACAGAAAACAAGATCTCTCTCTCTCTCTCTCTCTCTCTCTCTCTCTCTCTCTCTCTCTCTCTCTCTCTCTCTCTCTCTCTCTCTCTCTCTCTCTCTCTCTCTCTCTCTCTCTCTCTCTCTCTCTCTCTTCTCTCTCTTTCTCTCTCTCTCTCTTCTCTCTCTCTATCTCTCTCTCTCTCTCTTTCTCTCTCCAAAATTTAGTTTTGTTTGTTTGCAATTGAAATCAAAGATGTTGGGCCCGGCACCACATTAATTTTAGATACAGTACAGTGCTGCTTATTTTAGTGCACAGGTCTTGAGTAATTGAAGGTTTTCAACCCTAACATGTACTGTAACAATGCCCACGATAGTACCTTAGAGATTGAATAAAATACAAACTTTATAAGAAGGCGGAAGAATGAAAGAGACATGTGATTGCTAGACTGAGTTTGTGCTGTTGTTTCTTATGTTTTTTAAACTTTGGGTTCATCATTTTTATAAGGATTTTTTTTTAAGGCAAAAAAATGACCAATATCTGATTCTACTAAAAGAAAAGAAAGGCTTGCCAATAATGTTTGTACAGATCCCTATTATAGATGACAGCAGAAAATGAGATTGAATGTGATATTCATTTTACAGACCCTTCATTGAAGATGAACCTTTGGATTCTTTTTCAAAATGCAGTGTAACATTCCAAAACGAAGTCACAGCCCCCCCCCCCCTCCCCCCGTTTTTATGCCTTGGATGAAAATAAAGAAACACAAAGCCTGAGCCTAAGCCGTGTTTTGGATGGTAAAGGGGCCGTTTTACTACATGTACCTAGGCCCGGGCCCTAGATCAGGCTCGGGCTCAGGCTTCAGGGTCCGTCTCATAAAACCTGAAAATACAGGTCATGTGGCTGCATTTTAAGATTTGTTGCCCTGCACACTACGGGATATTCTGTGGTAAAAAAGCTTGTTCTATATCAAAGGACAATGTAACCGATGAGATAAAGAAAGCCCAAGCCTGAGCCTGAGCCTGAGCCTGAGCCTGAGCCTGTGCCTGAGCCTGAGCCTGAGCCTGAGCCTGAGCCTGAGCCTGAGCCTGAGCCTGAGCCTGAGCCTGAGCCTGAGCCTGAGCCGGAGCCTGAGCCTGAGCCTGAGCCTGAGCCTGAGCCTGAGCCTGAGCCTGAGCCTGAGCCTGTGCCTGAGCCTGAGCCTGAGCCTGAGCCTGAGCCTGAGCCTGAGCCTGAGCCTGCATTTCGTGAAGAGAACCCTAGAGGGCGCACTTCTAATTTTATCGTACCATTCCAAATCACGGCATGACGGCTGAAACCCCGAAGACGACACATTGTAAATCGTGTATTTTCTGGAATGACCCGTAAAACTTCAAAATGCCGAAAAGGTAAGCTGCCACACCGCCGTTTACTAGCTCAAATGCGTCCGGACAGCTTCTGGGATTAAAGGCAGTTTTTGATTTCAAGCATGTACAAACCATGTATTACATGAAGACTGGGTACCAGACGTGGCCTCATTGCTAACGCGCATGGTGAGATTTTTTTATCGCGGACACGCGACTGGAGTTTGCAACAACGCGACATGTCTGATGCCCACATTGGAGACATTTTGTCCGATTTGCGGTCCAAAAATAAATCGTAAGTACCGCTGAAGTACCGCTGAAGTACCACTTGTTCGTCTGGACATGTGTAGAATCCGTCAGGCGCTTTTTATTGAATCTTTGGACATGATTTCGGGCACTTTTAAGGCCTTCGGTAAAAAAACAGCGTTTTTGTATGTTAGACGCGGTGGGACGCTAGTGCGACAGACAATCTCAAAACTCATTTAAGGGGAGCTCCTAGCGGCCCAGTGAGTGGGACAAACATCCGCCTTGTTTCTGTCAGGGGGCTCTCCAAACTAATTGGATATGGTGACCACTCCTGTCCAATTGGTCTCCTGTACCCGGGGACAGCTCCACTTCATCCATCACTTACTGTAGTCTGCCTCCTTACTCTCCTATACCCTTGGTATCCCTTCATACGTTGACACACTCCAGTGAACGTCCCCCTCTTCACGGACACGCCCCCAGTGGCCACACTGGGCAGGAAAGATTCTCCACGCTTTAGCACTCTCCTCCACAACTCATTTTCAATGTGTAAGCATCGTCGCAGCATCGATGATAGTTTGAATACAGGTCAGTCTCCTGACAACAAGCAGAGCACACACTGCCCGAAACGTTGAGTTACCGGCTCTTTTCAGAGCCACACTCCATCTCAAAAGAGATGTGTTGCATGTACATGTACACTTGGTACACATGTACTTCCGCTATAGATATAAACCTTCAATTTATTCAAATCTTATTGAATCGTGATTCACAAATAAATTGTGTGTGTGTGTGTATGTGAATGCTAAAAGCTCAATAATCGTGATTTGAATCGCGATCCACATCACAGTTCTTCTTGTGGTATTTTGGAAAACAGTGCAATTTTTGCACTGGGCGCTGTGTACCGAAAATAGAAACTCATAAGTTACATGTGTACATCCTAAAATGCTAGCAATGCTAGCAGATAAACAACCGGTGTCACCACAACCAGCTATTTTCTTCACATGATTGTGCGTGAACCGTATCATAGAGCAATATGATTGCTCAATGATTGTATACATGCAAACCAAGTGAGTGCAGTTCAGAAGTGCCTCCAGTTGGGTCACATTCCACTTTTCCAGGCATGCCCAGTCAGGTTAAAGCCCCTACACAACATTGGTCGAGGTCAATGAATAGCATATAATACGTTGTCTGATCCAACATATGCATGAAATAGCACACCTGTGAAAATTTCAGCTCAATCCGCCAACCGAGTCTCGAGAAAATCGTGAAAACCGCTTCATTTCTTTCGCAAAAATGCAGTATTCAATGCCGTACTGTTCCGAAAAATAGTTTAGATCTTGGTGAGACATAAACTATTTCTTTACTATTTTCTCAAAAAATACAATATTTTAGGCAGAAATATTTCAGTGTGAGGTTTCTATTAAAACCATCTTCCAACTTTATAAGTTTCATGTAAATGTGTAAACATTTATGTTTTTCGATCTTACCAATGTTGTGTAGGGGCTCTAAGTCACATTTCAGGCATGTGCAGTTCAGCACGAAAACAAATTAAACTTTTGAATCACAGTTTTGCTTTGTGTGAACGTGTGTAAAAAAAAAAATCAATTTTCAATAATTTTTCTACAGGGAAGTGGGAACACACCTTAAATGTGTACAAGTGGGTCAAACTTGGCACAATATGGATGTCGGTATGGGAATGTGGCTTCTGTCAAGGGATTGTCCTCCCCCAAAGAAGGTCCATTGTGTGTTGTCAATGGAGCAAAACTGTGAGTGTGAGTGTGTAGAGTGCGTCTGAGCTGAGCATGGGTCTGAGTAGCACAGGCTATTATGATGGCCTTTGACCTCAGACTAGCCTCCACTCCAGGCGGTCAAATCTTCAAGGTGTTTGGCCCAAACTGAGTGCACAGTCTGTGGCGAAGGCAGCGGGTGGATTTCAACTGACTGTCCAATGGCTGTGGGGCAGTGGGACATGCCAACCTGCTGTCTCCCCTGGCTGCACACTGTCCCTCGATCGTCTTCAGTTAAAGTCCCACAATAGTGCATAGCTATGGAGTTGTCTGGAATCAGAAAGCCCATCACGTGGCAATAGCAGTGGCACTCCGAATTCGAAGGACTGGATGCGGATGCCTAGTAGTAGTACTGTTTACTTGGAACCCTTCTTAATCCTTCACAATCCTCCACAATCCTCCAGTGTAAAGTTTACAACCTTCCTCAATCCTCCACAATCCTCCACAGTCCTTCCCAGTCCTCCGATGTAAATTTGACAACCTTCGTCAATCCTCCACAATCCTCCAACACAACCCAGAGGATTATGGAGGAAGGTCAGGGTTAGATGCTTAACCAACACAGCAGTATGGGAACAAAATCTATCAATCTATCTATCATCTGAGTGGTCAGGCTACAGTAGGCTGGTGCTTTAGCAGGCGGTCAGTGTATATAGGTGGTAGGGGGTGGGAGTGTGGCCTACCACATTATATAATGATGATCATTGATCAGTGTACTGACCACATGGCCTAAACTAGGGCACTGTAGGGAGGTGGGAGTCTTAGGTCAGTGTCTAATTAGTGTTTTAGTTCCAGAGGGGTTTGTCAAACTGTACCGGGCATTCAACGAAAGGTTACGAAACCAATCATTTTCCACAGAGGGGATCTAGACAAAAAAGATACACTTGACACAAATACTAAGCGCCAAAAAATAATGTGATAATAATGATTTGTATCGACCATTATATATGATTGTATTATAATTGTCTATATTATATATTATAAATATATCAATAATATTACTGTTGACATAATGTAATATTACAATTTTTTCTTTGTAGCAGTATGAACGGCTTTATTATGACCTTAAGTCATGACTATATTGACTTTATTCATGACTCTTTAGAGTGTACAGTAACAGTCCTGTCACATCCTGCAGCCTTATGACACACCATCAAGGACAGACCTTGCTCTGTGCACACATCCAATGGCTGTAGACATTTGCAGTGTACATAGTGTAGTACATGTACAGTACACAGTACACAGTGGTGCAGTTTGCATACATCAGTAACCATTCACCAAGGGGAATTCCCCTATTTCTCTTCTGGGATTTCCCATTGTATGAGAAATCCGCGAAATATTCACGCCCATGTGCCTTTAACCAATCAGCTAGTGTTTGATTATGTGAGCATATATTTTTCCTTGCTCATGATGAAGAAACCAGGGTTTCTACAGTTAGTCCAGGGCCTGTACATTTTGAGATAGGTCCGTTGTGCCAGTGGAGGATTACAATCCAACTTCCGTCAGAGAGGTTACCGTACTTGTACATGTACTGTAGGTTAACAGTAGGTAAAGTCTTTTTGTTTTCTTCTGATTTTTTTGTTTAAATACTCATTATTTTGTGCGTGTGCCGGAAGTCCATTGACAAAGCCCTATTTTATTTGTATTCTGTGCGGACATGTGTGGTCTACTAAACAGCAAATCTTGGCCATACCAATTACCCTAATGTCCTGTTGTGCAGCAAAAGTCCAAAATATATACATGTATTGGGTAACCAAACCTTCAAAATATCCCCTTTTACATCCACTCAAACCGAAAACGTGGAGTTTGAATTGCTCTATGAAATGTATTCAAATAAACAGGGTTTTCAGGTTTTTTTTGTAGTGGTGTGATCAAACAGCTCTGTTATGAGTTTATGACCTTTATTCATGACTTGGGGTCTTCAGAATGTACATGTATCTTTGTCCTGTACCCACAATGGCATCCTGTAGGACATACTGTACACGTACATCCTGTGGGTGTAGTACGTAGCAAAATGCAAAGTATTGCAAACAAAACAAGAGTACGTGCAGTTTGCATGTGTAAGGTCGGCCCTGTGAAGGGTTGGTCCAATTCTGAAATAAGGGCAAAAGTATAGGGTACGGTAGATGTAGATCGGAACATGTACACATGTAGATCACTAGATGGTGTTTATAAAAGGCCCTATATAACATTGCCACAGTTTGTGTGTTAAACCATTAAACATTCCAAAAAAGCAATACTGCGAAGGTTTTAGCTCAAATGGTGATCTGAGAAAGTACATGTAGAAAAATGCAAAAAGAAACATTACGGATTATGCGGCGTTCTGTAGTGTAAGAAATAGTTAATTACTCTCGAGTAACAAACTATTTATCAATGTTTGAGTGAAGTACAGCATCCCAAGATTTCAACATGAGGATTCTATCATGACCATCTACAAACTGTGTAAATTAGAAGGAAATCTGTGGACATCGATGTTTTCCCATTTTCCCCAGAACCAGACACACACACTCACGAAACACATGTTTCCAAAAGATCACAAGATCACATTTCGGGTTGCGATTCGCATCAAGAGCAGTATTTTGTGAGATTTCAATTCACCATTTACATGAATAAAGAAAATCGATTTTTGAATCAAAAAATCAATGAATCAATTTTTCATGCTAGTGGGAACGCACCTTGGACCAATTTCATAGAGCCACTTAAGCACCAACATATTGATGGTAGTGGCTGCAGCCATTTCCCATACACTCATGCATTATTTCCAGCCGTAGCCAGGTGATTCTGACACTCAAAAAGATGCACCGCAAGGTAAAGGATCCATCCACTGTGCACAGGGTAATCATTAGCCAAGGGAAATTCCCTATATTTCTCATCTGGGATTTCCCAAAGTATGAGAAATCCACTAAATATTCATGCACCTGCGCCTTTAACCAATTAGCTGTCAACCTGTTTGATCATGTGAGCATTTCTCTTGCTCATCCTGAATAAACCCAGTGTTTGTAGATCAGGGCCTGTACATTTTGAGATCCGTTGTGCCAGTGGAGTGTTATAATCCAACTTCCATCAGAGAAGTTACCGTATTTGTGCATACATGTACATGTACTTGTACATGTACGTGTATGTTAACAGTAGGTATTTGCATTGTGAGCTTTTCCTTTACAATAGAGTAGGGAAAAAGTCTTTCTGTTTTTTTCTGATTTGTTTTTGTTTTAACTCATTTTTTGGGGGGGTTGCCGGAAGTCCATTGACAAAGCACTATTTGTATTCTGTGTGTACATGTGTGGTCTACCAAAAAGCAAATTTGGGCCAGAACAACAACCGCTTTTCCGTTGCTACAGCTTTAGGGAAAGACTTCATTTCCTCTTTCAACTTCTGCCAGGTTTATTTAATTAAAGCAAACGGAACCAGATATTTCCAATCTTTTTTTATATTCAGATTGTAAAACTCTACTTTTCTCCTTCTTGCCCAATTGCCTGCATTAAAAACAAATCGGAAAAAAGAAAAAAGATGGGACCCAAATTCACAACTCCTATTTCCTAGCGCAGATGTTGTACGCATTGGCCAAACGCTGACCTGCCATTCTCAATTTGTTCTCATTGGTTGCTCACTCCAGGAAGAGGGAGAAACAAGCGGCCTCTGCCAACAAGAAGATGGCCACGATGGACAGGAAGCGAGCTGCCTTCTGCAAGGAGCTTGCCGAGCTCCTGCAGGAGAAGGGGCAAGTCCAGATGGGCCAGCTGCAGGGGCTGTTCCACGGCCGGTTCAAGAGGGACATCAACGTCAAGCAGTACGGCGTCTCGACCATGAAGCAACTGATGGCGCTGTTCAAAGACACGATACAGGTGAGGTCGATGGGCGGACATCAGCTCCTCAGCCTGAAGCCGTCCGCCGCGCAACCCTCGAATGCGCAGCGGGCCGACGGAGCGGCCGGAGTGCGGGTAGCGTCGCAGCAGTACTGGAACCCGGAGTTTGACAGCAACCTATCCGAGCCGGACTCGCCCCTGAGCCCCCAAACGTGGGCGGTCGCAGAGGCGCCGGCCGCCCCGCCTGCCTCTGGCCGGGGGGCAGGCCCCGGTGCGGCTGTCGGCGGTGCCCCCGTGCTCCCCGCCGCCAACCTGCGGGGGGACCTGATCGCGCTGGTCCGGGGCTCGCCCGGGGGGCAGGTGAAGCTGGAGCGCCTCGCCGACGCCTACGGGGAGAGGTACGGCGGGGCGCGGCTGGACACGGCCGACCACGGCGCCCCGAGTCTGGAGGGCCTGGTCGACGGCCTCGGCGACGTGCTGGAGGTGGCCAGCAACTGCTGCGACCTCCAGCACATGAGCGTCCGGAACAAGTCGCCGACTCTGGACGCCCGACCGGACCTCATCCCCGGCGCGGAGAGTTCGCCGAGAGAGACTCTGCGGCAGGAGCTGGCGGATCTCCTTCGGAGCCACCCCAAGGGTTTGACCTTCTCTGTGCTGAACAAGAAGTACGGGCAGGCCTATCACAAGGACATCCGCAAGAAGGACTACATCTTTGAGGAGTACAAGGCGGATTTTGACTTCTTTTGTCACAGTAGGGCTCACCAGGTGGTGAGGTTGAAGCCAGGGGTGAGTTTGCCCGAAGAGTGTGCACACCCTGTCCCCATGCCTTCAACTGCCACTGTCTCTAGCGCAGCGTTGCTGACCTATGGTCCTGAGGCAGGCATGCCTGTGAACGCTGGGGCTGGACTCCAAAGTTGGGGACGCACCATACCTGTACGACCTACTGTCACTGGCTCTGGGCTGCTGGGATATCCTCCAGCGGGCTATATGCCTATGCCCCATCCTGGCTCTGGACTGCTGGGAAATGCTCCAGCAGCCTTCATGCCTATGATGCCCCTTCCTGTCCCAGGTGCTGGAATCTTCGGTTATGCTCCCATTGATAATCCCTATTTCCCCCCTCAAAGTCCGGCCCCAACACAAACAGACGACCCGACTCTGCTTGCCAGCCAGGGCCCATTGCTCCCCCCAAATGCCGCCGCTGGAAGCCAGCCACAAGTCGGAGACAGGTCAGAGGACTGCTTGGAAGACACTCCTCAGACAAAATCTCAGAAGAAGAAGATGAAGAAGGAGGAGGAGGAGGAGGAGGAGAAGCCAAAAAAGGAGAAGTCAAAAAAGAAGCAGTCAGAACCCAAGAAAGCCAAATCTGAAAAGCAGAAGCGCCAGGAAGCACAAGACTCAGTGGAGGCACCCGGGAGAACAGAAACTGAAGACAAGCAATCTGTTAAAAGTAAAAGCAAAAAAGTTGCCGATGAAAGATCCGACGCCGCCTCAGTTGAAAAGCAACAGCAGAAGCCTACTAAACAGCCGCTGATGCAGCAACAGCAGAAGCCAACTAAACAGCCGCTGATGCTGCAACAGCAGAAGCCGATTAAACAGCAGCAGATGCAGCAACTTCAGAGGGAGCAGTGGCCATTGCCGGGGCGGGGCGGCGGCGGCCGGCAAGACCAAACCAAGGTGGATGCCGTGGCGCGCGACATCATCGCCAACATCGCGGAGGCGGGCCAACTGGTGACGCAGGACCGCGTGGTGGATCTGCTCAAGCAGCGCTTTGGGGTCTCGACCCTGAGGGACCTCGGGGTGCACCGGCCCACCCAGATCGAAGCCCTGGACCAGCTGGGCAGGCTCCAGTCCAAGGTGAACGCCTTCATCCAGGCCTTCGTCAGGACCCGGGCTATCGGCACCCTGCACGAGCTCAGGGGCTTCCTTGCCACGGTCGATGCCCCGCCGGGCTGCACCGAGATGCTGGACTATGCCAATCTCCAGCTGGGACCCCTGGCCAAGCAGCCGCTCGTCTATGAGTTCTTCAAGTTCCCATCGACGAAAGAGGACGATGATATCCTCAAGATCACCACCGTGGACATCCTGGAGGTGCTGAACGATTACCTGACCACTAAAGACCTCTGGAGGAGCAAAGTGAAGCTAGATAAGTTTACCGAGTACGTGACAAAGAAGTATGATGTTGAGAGCCCTTTCGACTTGGGGCTGCGTATCCGAAGCCTTGGCCTTGGAATTTCAGTAAGTACTCTTTGTGCAAATTTGTATTTTGTTCGAATACATTTTTTTCATTCCTTCATAAATGTCTTGTTCTTTCGTGCATTCCGTTGGCTATTTCTTCATTCAATCTTTTGTTTATTTGTTCATTCATTAATTTGTATGTTTGGCGCCCCCACCCAAGCAAAGATTATATTCCATTTTGTACGCACTTCAATCCTATCCACATTCTGTGTTCACATATTACATCATGATGAAGTAAAAGCTTATTGTAAAATATTTCCAGATGGAATTTTTTCTCAGCAGACGGGCATCTGAATGCACTTATGCCTTTCTTCCGGGCACCCGACGATTTGGTCAAAGTCCAGTCATTTGTTGATTTGTTTGTTCAATTATGGGCTTATTTATTTATCAATTCACTCATTGTTCCTTTATTGATTTTTACATCAAGAATGATTTTGTGTAAGCTTGGTGATTGAACCTCATCAATATTCCGGCATGAAGTAAAAAGTGTTGCAAACTGCTCACTGACTCAAATGACTTGCAATACATACAGTAAATCTTAAACGTTAGAGGGCCTGGCGTTTTGATCTTTCTCAAAGACCTTTCTCAAAGGCAGGACCTTTCTCTTTGCCTTTGAGGAATGTCCTGCTAGGATTAAAACGTCAGGCCCTCTAACTTTAAAAAAAATATTTCTGCACTTCAACCAATAAAAAAAAACCCATGAAAACATTCAATAACAGGCGCTGAAAACTGCCAAGCGTGAGCAGAGTGAACGAATGAATAAAGCCCGGGAAGAGCTGAGGACCTCGCTGGCGGGGGAGGTGGAGGAGACGGTGAGGAAGATCCGCAAGGCCGTGCTGTCGCCGGCCGACATCGCCGGCCACGCCTTCGCCCAGCCCGAGCTGCGGCGGCGCTACGTGGACATGACGGCCGTCCAGGTCCTGAACCGGCTCTGCTGCAATGCCGAGGAGCTCCTGGACTGCTCGCGGCCAGGCCGCCAGTTCTGCAAGGCTGTGCGGCAGGCGGCCGCCGACCCGCTCAGCCGCTCGCTGGTCCAGCTGGCCGTCTCCATCGGCGACCTCGGCCGGCCCGCCGACCTGCCGGCGGAGGACGAGAGGACGGAGGAGAGAGAGGGGAGAGCTCAGGAGGCGGAGGAGGGGAACGCCGCGGCGGCCTGCCAGCAACCACCTGGAGGTATTGCCCACCAAGCACTCCGCCGAGCCCCTCATGGGGAAGGCTTGCGGTGACACCTCGTAAAACATCTCTTTTGAGACGGCCTGTTCAAAGAGCCGGTAACTGAACATTTTGGACAGTGTGTGTGTGTGTAACTCAAAGGTTCAGGCAGTGTGTGAGTAACTCAATATTTTGGGCAGTGTGTTGCCGGCTCTTTTCTTAGCCTCACTCCCATTTCAAAAAGAGATGTTGGTGTCACAGCAAACCCTCCACTTGGTAGTTGCAAACCTTCAAATCCTATCCAAGTTTATAGTAAAGATAGTCCTATGCCCAAAATAATTTGATGGGATTGTCTCGTCCAAGGTCAAGTCAAGGAGGAGCTCCTCCGCTACCTGAACCGTCTGCAGGCCGGCAGCTTCCAGCTGAGGGACCTGGCCCGCATCGAGCAGAAACTCTGCCAGCACTTTGGCTTCCCGGACTTCCCCGCCCTGCACCGCCAACGGATGACCTTTCTGCAGTTTCTTTCCACTGACTGCGCCGAGGTAATGGCCCAGAATCGCGCGCAGACCGCAATAAGGCCAAGTAAACAACAACATGTTCAGCGTCAACCGCCCTCTTCATTTTTGAAGGCTGGCTGTTTTTTTTTTTTTTTGCCTTTTAATTTTTTTTTTTTAGATTGACCTTCCCCTGCACCCCCTCCCTCACCACCACCAGCATGTTGATTGTGTCTGCATTCTACTCATTGACATACACCAATGTATATAACCGACAATAGGGGGCGCCAGACTGTCAATGCCATGGAGGCTGCCATCTTTACAAAAGTGTGGGCGGAAGTAATAAGCGCCGCCACCCATGCATTTAGAAAAGAAGCACGTACTTGCGTGATCGTCACGGCATAGCATCATGGAACCACTGGCCAATGTAAACGTGCCTCGTGTCACATGCCAATACAAACGTGTGGCGTGTGAGTATGGCATTACGCTATCCCGACGTCATTTCTGATATACGCTGATTATCTATAGAGGAGTTTTCATGTGACATCACTTGACCGCCAAAGGCTGATTGGCATGTCAACAGAAGCATCCAAATCAAATGCAGATATCTAATCTTGAGTATCTTCATTAGACATTTTGCAATTGAAGGCGCACGCGTTCCGCATGAATGAAGGCTGGCAAAAAGCACATGACTGAAAAACCTCTATAATAGTCTATTATATGTCTATGGTTCTATGGTTCTTCAGGATTTGAAACATTTGGGTGGTGCCCTGATGAGCCTGGTATCTCGCCCCTTGGACCAGGGCTCTCTCTATCGGCCCTCTCGCTTGGACCTGGTGGAATTCATCCAACAGTGCAACCCCCAGAAGGTGAGCAAATTCATGTACCCCCGGTAGATAACCAAAACACCCTCCATCCCCCCCCCCCCAAAAAAAAAAGAAATGGGTTCTGGGTTCGAATCCTGCCCGAGCTGCCTGAAATCTTTTCATCAGGCATCGGGCAAAGCACTGAGCATTCATTGTTTATCAAAGCCAAACCTCATTGAATTACATTCTCCCCAACGCAAGCATCATGTTATGGCTAGACGATTTCCGAGACCAGTATGACTTTTCAACCACTGCAACCAACAGGGGATAACACAAAGTGGATACAGCTTTTACTTCCTTCTATTCAAACCAGATAATGTTAGGGGAAACTAACTTTGAGCATTTGCTTGAGAATTCTTGGGAAAGTTTCAAAGAAAACTTGGCGGGGGGGGGGGGGGGGCTCCCTTTGTATCAAGTCCAATCACTCCCAATGAAGGCCCCTGGGGATTCTCAATAGAAATGCATGTGATGTGGCATTTCATTTATTCGGTTTCTCTTTTGCTTTCAGGGATGTAAGACTTCGGAAATTTTCCGGCTTTTTAATTGTTTAGTGTTTATTTTTTATTTTTAATATTTTAATTATTATTATTATTATTAGTATCATTATATATATTTTTTTTAATTTAGTGGGCCTAACGTTTCGATCCTAGCAGGACCTTTCTCAAAGGCAAAGGCAGAAAGGTCCTGCTAGGATCGAAACGTCAGGAAAACTAAATTTTAAGATTTGCATTTTGGTAATTTTAGTCAGTAAGCAGTTTGCAACATTTTTGTATATCACTTATATATATTTTTTGTATCATTACTTTTTATTATTATTATTTTATTTTTCCTAGTTTTTTTTATTCGTTTATTTTTGAATTTTAAAAAATATCTTATGTCAAACAGATATCTCAAACTGCTCATTTCCATCTATTAAAACCCTAAAAACTGCAGGGCGCCTGAACTCCTGCCGCGAATCTCTCGGTCGCATCACGCGGTCGCGTAAGCGCTCACTCGCAGTCGCACAATGCGTCGGGCCTTCCGTGACTTTCCAGGAGACGTCTTTGTCGCTCACTTTATACATTGCCTCTCTGTTTACAGGACAACTTGGAGAAGACCGACCTCTGCCTTTGCAGCCACTACCGGGTGAAGAGTGTGGAGGAACTGGGCCATGGAGCCCTGGCCAGCCTGTGCCAACCCGTCCTCAAGCCGGGCCCCAGCGGCTACGCCCAGGGACAGAACGCCGTCCTCTATGAGGCTGCTCTCTGCGCACCCCACAGGTACGGCTTGCCCCTCTCTGTCCGCTGTGTAGAGGGCAGAACATTTTTGGAAGGGGAGGGATGAGGGGGGAAGCGGTCCGTGCTGCCCGCTACGAGTGAGTGGCTTTACCACCTTGGCCGTGTACGTGTTAGTTGTAGCTAGGATGATTTCACATGGTATACGTTATAATCGTGTTGTCTTCATGGAATATGTTTTAAAACCTCTCTCACCCTCTGCCCTTCTCTCGCCCTCTCTCTTCTCTTTGCTCTCTACATGTATCTCTCCTTTCTCCCCTGTCCACCTCTCTCTCCCTCCCTCCCTCCCTCCCTCTCCATCTTTTGCTCCCTGCTCTCTCCCTCTCTCCCTGCTCTCTCCCTGCTCTATCCCTCTCTCTCCCTCTCTATCCCTCTTTCTCTTTCCCTTCTTCTCTCTCTTCTCTCTCTCTCTCTTGCTCTTTGCCTCCCTCTCTCTTCCTCTCTCGTCCCTTCTTCTCTCTCTTCTCTTCTGTCTCTTCCTCTCTCGCCCTCTCTCTTCCTCTCTCTCTCTTGCTCTTTCCCTCCCTCTCCCTTCCTCTCTCTTCCCTCTTCCCTCTCTCCCTCAAATGCTTTTTCACCTGATTGCAGGCAAACCACTGACAAGCAGAGGGAGGCGGGCCTGCTTGGTCCTCAGAGCCTGGAGAGCGCCCTCACCTGTCTGGCATCGGCCCCTCTGCTGGAGGACCTCTCCGAGTGGTCCCACTGGCCGTTGGTCTTTGAGCCCGAGCACGGAAGTCTGAAAACCTTCCTGGAGAGAAATCCAGGTGTGACACTGCCCCGTCTTCCACAGTTTGAACTCACTGTAGCCTTCTTAGATCACTCTCGGGTTAACCTTGTAAGTAACACTCATCCTCCCTGTGACTTGTACTGTGGAATTAATATTGTGCCTGTCTAAATTGGTTTCAGGCCAAGACGTCTCACCCCCGATTGAGCTCAGCGCCCTGGAGGTGCGGCCAGGGGTCCTCCTCCGACTGGCCACGGAGGCCACCCCGGACCTGTTTGACGCGGCCGCCCAGGCCGGGGACAGTGTGGCCGCCGCCGGCCAGCTGGTATCCCTGGTGGCCAAGGCAGGCCTGGCCGGCACCCCACTGGCCCTACTGGCCAACTACATGGAGGCGACCCTGAACTTGCTGGCTGCCGCTGGCCACTCAGTGGCCTCCACTGGCCGCCAAGTGGATGCCGGCGGCGATGGCCAGGGCCGGATGATCCAGTTTGTCCTGGACTGCCTGCTGGTCATCCCACAGCTGATTGGGCAGGAAGTAGTCAGGCAGGTGAGTGCTGGGTTTGGATGCTTTTCCAGTTGGCCCTGTTCTTTTGTAGCGTTTCATTACAGACATTGATTATATTTCCTTATATGCATTTTCCTCTGTTACTTTTTTCAATTTGCTGATCAATACTATATCCTTATTTCCACATAAGACACCATGTAATTGTTTGCCACATGTCCACCATTTCATAGAATTGTTGTTACTCACTACTTCCTGGACCTACACTTACACTGTACAGCCTCAAGCAATTACTTGCACACATTGTTTTACACCAGTGAGGCCGACCAATGACCCTGAGTGGTCTTTTTCTTAGAAAGCTACTCTGACTTGTTTGTTTCTCAATCTACCAATTCTTTCTCCTAAGACTATTTCTCACTTCTCCTGCTACCTTCATTCGAGCCACATCACTTTTCTTAGCGCTCCACCTTTCAACTTGGGCATTCAAGTCAGGGTAGCATAGCTCTGTACATATACACTGTCTTGTACATCAATAAAATACTGTACCACCATCTCAGCTCAAGAGTAAATTAGTGTGTTCATTCCCCTTAACACTAAACTTTTTCCAAGCAGGCCCTAATCAAACAGCAGTCAATTGGGGTTTGCCCTGCTTGGCATAATGAGCACTGAATACTCATTGGTTCAGCACCGAATACTCGGTGCTTATAACGTCGAGCAGGGCCAACCCTCATTGAAGTCTTTTGATCTCAAAAGTTAGAGGGCCTGACGTTTCGATCCAAGCAGGACCTTTGAGAAAAGTCCTGCTAGGATCGAAAACGTCAGGCCCTTTATCTTTGGAGATTTATTTATTGCGGGCCATTTTAGTCAGTGAGCAATTTGCAACAGTTGTTTGTATTTACTGTAGTTTGATGATGTTTCCTGTGAAGATGGTGCTGTTGCGTCATGCCGTCCTCAGTTGTACTAACTATGCCAGTCCACACCCCCCCCACCCTCCCTTCCCCGGGAGTGTAAGACTTCTGGAAATTTCTTGATTTCTGGAAATGGTGTGATTTTTGGGGGGATTTCCGGAATTGTTGTGATTTATTTATTTTATTTGTTTATTCGTTATTTTTTTTTCTCTTTAATTTTATGTCAACATTTTTGTATATCACTTATATATATTTTTTGTATTATTACTTTTTATTATTATTATTTTATTTTTCCTAGTTTTATTTATTCATTTATTTTTGAATTTTAAAAAATATCTTATGTCAAACAGATATCTCAAACTGCTCATTTCCATCTATTAAAACCCTAAAAACTGAAGGGCGTCTGCACCCCTGCCGTGAATCTCGCAATCGCATCTCTCGGTCGCGTAAGCACTCACTCGCAGTCGCACAATTTATTGGCCTTCAAGAAAATAACTTTGTCGGTCACTTACATGTACATCCCTGCCTCCCTGTCCTTTGGCAGGTGTTACTGACGCCCCTGACCACTGTCCTGGGCTCGGAGGCCAAGGCCAGGCAGCTGCTTCTCGGAGCTTGCCGGAGCGAGGCCCAGAGGACCAAGCTCCAGCGCCTGGGCCTCCTGCTGGGGATCAACGAGTGGAAGGCCAGCTTTGCCGAGGGCCGAGTACGGGACTCAGTCCAGGAGGAGGAGGAGGAGGAGGAGGAAGATGAGGAGGAGGAGGAAGGGGATGACCTTGACATCGGCATCGACACTTTGGGCACGGCAACGCAAAATCCTGACAAATCCGCTCTTGAGGTACGTGTGTAAAATCTCAATGCATTACTCTTAACCACTTCGCGCCGGGGGGTTTTTCAGCGCCGATGACCGCCATACGGGGGTTTATGAACAATGCATCATTTTCAATTCTCGCTAAAACAAACGGAACAATATATTTCTGTGAAATCAATCGATAAGGGTATACTATGGGTACAAGAGAGTAAAACCTGGCACAATTCGGAAGTCGTTTTGGCTTTTGTCAAGAGATTATCCGTTCAAAAAAGGGCCCTTTGTCCATCGTCAATGAACCGTAACGGACGTGTGTGTGTGCGTGCGTGTACGCTGCTGACAATCCCTGACCGCAGACTCCAGCCTCCACTCCAGGCAGTCTAATCTTCGAGTTGGTCGGCCACAAACGAGCGTACAGATTACGGTAAAGAATGTGGGGGGAATTCCAATGCCAGACCCACGCCCGTTGGGCTGTGTGGCATGCAAAGACAATGTCCCCCGCGTGCTTTCAGCTGCAGCGTGGTATCCCTAGATCCTCCACAGTAAAATTCCCACAATTGCACAATTACTGCTGCTAATCTTGCAATTCATGTGGCAACTTGCGTCAAAAAAAGTCTTTGTACTGATTCGTATTGCTTTGTTCTAAGCTGAAAAGAGTCTTTGTTTAGAATGTGGACAATAGTGGTGCCCGGATTCGGAGGGCCCCGTTGCATAGGCAATCCAATTGACCTCCGGATTTGGAGGTCCCGGCGCGAAGTGGTTAATACTTAAGTGGCTAAAAATGTTAAACTTTGAGCAAGGAGTTTGGTGGCAGAATATTGGAACCCTTGCTATCACCACCACCACCACCACCACCACCAACACCGCCACCACCAAGGGTTAGCTAGACCTGCTTCAGATTCACGCCTTATCCTGGGGGATGGCAAATGGCCGGGGTGAAGCCATTTTTCCGGGGAATCGTTGTAGTGTGACCAGGCCTGTTGCGCGTGCTTTCTCACCCTCACCAGGTCGGTGCTGAGACCGAGCCTCTGCAAGCCACCGAGGCCTGCCGCCACAGATCTGCCTGCCAAGGGGAGCCGGAGGGCGACGGAGAGGCAGAGGCCGATGTACTCAACGTCGTGGAGGATGCCGGGAAGAAGATGGACCCCCGAGCCGATGGAGGTAAAAAAAAAAAGAGAGAGAGAGAGCTGAACATTTTGCAGCAACTGTGTTCAACTCGTGTTGAAGTTTTCAAAAATGTGGTACAGTGAGGGGCATTTTGTGCACATAATGTGGACAAATGTTTGGCCCCCTTTCAAATTGTTCTCTCATTGCATCCTATAAGCCACTGTGCTTCCCTCTGATGAAGATGGGCAGAATGCAGACCTGTCTCGGTGACTGGCGGCCAGAGCACACACTGCTCTAAGCTTCAGGTTGCCGGCTCATCTCTTAATCATTCTCCTCGAAGGAGCCCACGGTTTGACCACACACGGTCTACTTCATGAAGGGACCGTGCAAACCTTTCAATTCTCGTCCAGTCTACTGATGGCAGGCAGGCCATGAGCTGCACTCACACTGCTCAGTTACCAGCTTCTATCTCCTGAGCTCACACGCATTCTTGAGAATGAGACTCTACCCAAGGTTACTACAAGAATTCCATTTTCTCTCTTTTGTTTGTCTCTGCCAGGTGAACGGCAGGAAGAAGATGAGATGGAAGACGCCAATGAAAGTCCAGATGCAGTGATGGGGGCATCGTCCCTCGATGCCCTGCCAGATGCCCCGCCCGATATCATGCCTGATGCCACACCCATTGCCCCACCCGGTGCCACAACCAGTGCCCCACCCGGTGCCACACCCGATGCCACGCCCGATGTCACACCCGATACCACGCCCGATGCCTCACCCGATATCATACCTGATGCCACACCCAGTGCCCCACCCGGTGCCACACCCGATGCCACGCCCGATGCCTCACCCGATATCATGCCTGATGCCACACCCAGTGCCCCACCCGGTGCCACAACCAGTGCCCCACCCGGTGCCACGCCCAATGCCACGCCCGATGCCACGCCCGATGCCACGCCCGATCCGAGCCTGGAGGCCAGCCTGTCGCCGTTCCAGGCGTCGGTGCTGCGCTGCCGGGGCGCGGTGGAGCGCATCCGCAGGGAGGAGTTCTTTGTGGGCGTAACTCTGGACGCGGTCGCCGCGCGGATGAAGAAGCAAGACCACGCCCGCCAGGCCCGCATGCTGGACAGGCTGGCTGCCGAGCTCTGCGGCGGCGACGTGCACTTTGTCCTGGAGCTGGTCCAGAACGCCGACGACAACGAGTACGGGGACGGCGTCCGGCCCACCCTGGTCTTCCGGGTGGACCGGTCGGCGGTCACGGTCCGGAACAACGAGCGGGGTTTCTCCGAGAGCAACATCAAGGCCCTCTGCGACATTGGGAAGTCCACCAAGGGGAAGCACAAGCGGGGGTACATCGGTGAGTGGGCTGCCTGGAACACATATTACTGCTACCTTTAATAGACAGGATTGCACCTTCGGTCCAAAGGACCAGACATTGGCCCTTTCCCCAAACCCGGCTTAGGCTCAGGCTTCGGCTTTGTCTCTGGTTCTGTCATCCATTTTCAAGTACAAGGCATGAAAGCGGTAGGCCTTTGGCTTCATTTTGGAATGTTATACTGCATTTAAAAAAAAAAAGATTCATACATGTAGCTTCAACTTCGACAAAGAACTTTCTTTTTGATAACACAGACGAAGCCGGAGACGAAGACGAAGGTTTTGGAAAAGGGCCATAAATTCCTCATCAGAATATTTTAAATGATTGAATGGAAATGATCCCTGCAGTCGATTTCACCAAACCCACCGTAACTTACGATCAAATCGCAGGATGATGAGCGATACACAGAAACCATACGGTATGTTACAGCTTACAATGGATTATCCATCGTAAGTTGAGTTACGATACATCCTAAGGCTTTGTGAAATCCAGCCCTGGACATATACGGCCGTCAAGGGATGAATGGGTCTGGCTGGCGCTGCCACCCTTGGAAAGATACTGGACTATTTGGGGAGGGTCCCCCCCCCCATCCAAGGGCTGGATAGCTCCGATGGTTAGAGCACTGATACATTCAATCAGAGGTCTCGGGTTCAATTGTTTGAATAGCCCACCAACTAAACCTGAGCTTCAGCGGCATAAAAAAAAAACATTAGGCCCGCTAACAGCATTTCGTACCACTTTATTTACTGATAGGACACAAGGGAATCGGGTTCAAGTCAGTGTTCCGGGTGACGGACAGACCGGAGATCGTCTCCAACGGCTATCATGTCTGCTTTGACCGGGGCACGGACCAGATGGGCTACATCTGCCCCACGTGGGTCGGCCCAGAAGAACTCCACGATATTGCCCAAGCCAAGGAACCTCCCAAACCGTAAGGGCCATTGCACACTCCCCTGACTCACCACTGACTCATTCACGACTGGACTTCTTCCTGAATACCTCCCGACTCATCATACTCCCTAAGCCGTGTTTGCGCAGGACTTCTGCTTTTGTTTTTTTACCGTGGGTTAACATTCCAATGGGTAAATCTTACTGGCATCTGCACTTGAATATCTCAAAAGTTAGAGGGCCTGACCTTTCGATCATAGCAGGATCTTTCTCAAAGGCAAAGGGCCTTTGGGAAGGGTCAGTGAGCAGTTGCAACAGTGTTTGTATTAACTTGAATTATCGACGTTGGTAGGTAATTGCAACGATGAGTAAAACTTAACTGACCGACTGACTAAATACAAACGCATGAGATGTCGTATCCACACTGGACTTTTTCGACTCGGTTCTGGTCAGTTTAACCACTTCGCGCCGGAGGATTTTTCAGCGCCGATGACCGCCATACGGGGGTTTTTGAACAATGCATCGTTTTCAAATCTCGCTAAAACAATCGGAACAATATATTTCTGTGAAATATATCAATAAGTGTATACTATGGGTACAAGAGAGTAAAACCTGGCACAATTCGGACATCGTTGTGGCTTTTGTCAAGAGATTATCCGTTCGAAAAAGGGCCCATTATGTGTCGTCAATGGACCGTAACGGACTTGTGTGTGTGTGTGTGTGCGTGTACGGCGCTGTCAATCCCTGACCGCAGACTCCAGCCTCCACTCCAGGCAGTCAAATCTTCGAGTTGGTCGACTACAACCGAGCGTACAGATTACGGTAAAGAATGTGGGGGGAATTCCAATGCCAGACCGACGACCGTTGGGCTGTGTGGCATGCAAAGACAATGTCCCCCGCGTGCTTTCAGCTGCAGCGCGGTATCCCTCGATCCTCCACAGTAAAAGTCCCACGATTGCACAATTACTGCTGCTAATCTTGCAATTCATGTGGCAACTTGCGTCAAAAAGGGTCTTTGTACTGATTCGTATTTCTTTGTTCTAAGCTGAAAAGAGTCTTTGTTTAGAATGTGGACAATAGTGGTGCCCGGAATTGGACGGCCCCGTCGCATAGTAAAGCCAATGGAGCTCCGGATTCGGAGGTCCTGGCGTTAAGTGTTTAACCAGGCAGAAGTTAGCCGGTTAAACATTTGAGCCGGGTAAGTTACCTGTTGAGGAAAGCTTCCTGGGTTGTCCGCACTGGACTTAAAATGGACTTAAGAGGTTACCCATTTGCTCAGTACGTTTCCCCAAGAAACAATTCCAGTGCGAACAGGGGTTTAATAGTCTTTTTGTGACTTTTTTTCGGACACGACCCCGACTTTCTTCAGACACCAGTCAAAATGACATTTGCTTGAGACTGTGTCCGTAACGGGCGTCTAGAGCTAGGTCTTGGTCCTCTCCCTATTGGAAATACGCGGAGATGCGAAGACAAATAGCCCTAGCCGTAGCTCGGGAAGCCCGTTTCGGACACGGCCTTAGTTGTGTTGATTGATTCAACGGTCTCCCCGACCCTCACCTCCCCTCCTCCCCCCCCCAACAGCTGGACCACCACCATCACGCTGCCGCTGAGGGGAGACTTCAAGAGGACCTCCAGTCTGCTCAACAAGTTTGCCGACATCCAACCCTCCCTGCTCCTCTTCCTGAATCGGCTGAAGAAGCTGATCATCGAGAACATGGTGCGGCTTTCCCATAGTTATTATGGAAAAAAATAACTATTTTCCATAGTTATCTATGAGAAAACAGCTCTCGCCCTGCTCGACGTGATCAACACTGACTGCTCAGCACTGTGCATTCAGTGTTTATCACATCGAGCAGGGAAAAAAAAAATCTTTGATTTACATTCTCCTCGACGTAAGCGTCACGGTATATCTGTGTTCCAATAGTTACTTCCTGTCCCTGACGCGGGCTATCTTGGGGTCCGGCACACCAACGACCTGCCCGGACCACCAGTGGTGTCACAGGGGGTGGAGGAGGGGGGGGGGAGGGTCAGGGGTCATGGGATTAGTCCCTTCATCTCCTGAAGCTGAACACTGCTTGTCAGCTCAAATGGCCAAAGTTTACAACCCATCAAAAAACCCATCAAAAAACCAGTTGCAAGACGATGAGTGATGCACAGAATCCACACAGCGTCTCACAACTAGTGATGGATTATCCATCGTTAAGTTGAGTTGCGGTGCACCGTAAGGCTTTGGTGAAAGCCACTCCTGAAAAGTTTACAGGGGCCTTGTTTTCCGGTTCCAGTTCGGCCTTCCTCAATGACCTCATTTCAGGGCTTTTGGAGGATCCGAGTAGATCCTATTGAATGAATACAGGACTTCTGATGAGATGCAAAATTATACTACACTATTGAAATGGCCACAATTATACAAATTCTGTGGAAACAAAATGAGAGGGAACAAACAAGGAGCTTTCCCCAAGGCAAAGTGACGAGGACAAAAGCAGCCAGGAAGGAGAAGCAATAAAATACCGATGACAGAGGATTGACAAGCTGGTTGACAAACCAGAGTAAGAAGAGCAGTAGAAAGAGAGTCAAGCCATGATCAGAGGGTAAATGGAAGGAATTGTACTAATGGTATACAGATGACAGAAGATGGACAGAGGAAAGCTGGAAGACTGACCGGGGTGAAATCCAAGGGAGCGGCATGCAATAGGGAAGGGAGTCGAGTAGGTATGATCAAAGGGAGATGAGAAGGGGAGGGGGGTGGGGACTGCTGATAGGAGCATTTGATTTGCACGTTGCATTGTCTAGAAACTTCTGTTGATTGGACTTTGATAGGAGGAGAACACTACCAGGAAAATGAGCCGGATTGACAGAGGAGACAATCTGGTTGAGATCCGCCACAACAAGGCCACAGACCGCTGGCTTGTGATCAAGAAGTGCCTGGATGCCACCAAGGTAATGGCTCTCTCCCTGTCCCTGTCCCTGTCCCTGTCTCTGTCCCTGTCCCTGTCCCTGTCCCTGTCCCTGTCCCTGTCCCTGTCCCTGTCCCTGTCCCTGTCCCTGTCCCTGTCCCTGTCCATTTCCCTCTCCCTATCCCTCTCCCTCTCCCTCTCCCTGTTCCTGTCCTTGTCCCTGTCCCTGTCCATTTCCCTGTCCCTGTCCCTGTCCCTGTCCATTTCCCTCTCCCTCTCCCTCTCCCTCTCCCTCTCCCTCTCCCTCTCCCTCTCCCTCTCCCTCTCCCTGTTCCTGTCCCTGTCCCTCTCCCTCTCCCTGTCCCTATCCCTGTCCCTGTCCCTGTCCCTGTCCCTGTCCCTCTCCATTTCCCTCTCCCTCTCCCTCTCCCTCTCCCTCTCCCTCTCCCTCTCCCTCTCCCTCTCCCTCTCCCTCTCCCTCTCCCTCTCCCTCTCCCTCTCCCTCTCCCTCTCCCTCTCCCTCTCCCTCTCCCTCTCCCTCTCCCTCTCCCTCTCCCTCTCCCTCTCCCTCTCCCTCTCCCTCTCCCTCTCCCTCTCCCTCTCCCTCTCCCTCTCCCTCTCCCTCTCCCTCTCCCTCTCCCTCTCCCTCTCCCTCTCCCTCTCCCTCTCCCTCTCCCTCTCCCTCTCCCTCTCCCTCTCCCTCTCCCTCTCCCTCTCCCTCTCCCTCTCCCTCTCCCTCTCCCTCTCCCATGGACATAAACCCCCACCTGTCCTGTTGCTTTCATACACAGTTCAAAAAGCCTGGCGTCGAATCCACAGAGCTTGGTTTGGCCTTCCTCTTAACGGAGGGGACCACCATCCAGCAGAACATCTTTGCTTTCCTACCTCTTCGAAGCTACGGTTCCACTTCATCATTCAAGGTACTGTTTCTTCGAAGCTACGGGTTCCACTTCATCATTCAAGGTACTGTTATGCAGTAAACCCCACCCCCCCCCCCTCCACCCTCCACCCTGTTCAAAGTCCTCCCACCAGGAATTTCATGACCACAATATTGTCCAATGAGATTTGAAGGTTCTCTCTCCCAAAAAAATATCGTCCCTCTTTGTCTCGTGCATCTCAAGGTGACTTTGAGATACCGTCCTCCCGCCAAGACCTGGACAGGGACTCTGCCTGGAACCAGTGGCTGGTGCAGGAAATAGCCCCGCTCTTTCTAGAGGCCCTGGAGTGCTTCAAGGTAAGGGGGGAGAGAGAGAAAAGGAGATAACATTAGACATCATCTAGAGGAAGGTGTAGTGAATTGGGTTCATCCTAAATTAAGTTTTCATCTAATCAATAATTATATGTATGTTTCCCTTCGCTCTCTCTCTTCCTGCTTCTCTCCTCTCCCCTCTCTCTCCCTCTTTCTCTCCCCCTCTCTCCCTTTCTCTCCCTCTTTCTCTCCCCCTCTCTCTCTTTTTCTCTCCCTCTTTCTCTCCATCTCTCTTCCTCTCTCTCCCTGTCACTACCTTTCTCCCCCTCTCACTCTCCCTCACTTCCTCTCTCTCCCTCTCTATTTCTCTCCCTCTCTATTCCTCTCCCTCCCTTTCTCTTTCTTTCTCTCGCTTTCCCTCTCTTTCTCTCTCCATCTGTCTCCCTCTGTCTTCCTCTCTCTCCCTCACCCTCTCTCTTCCTCTCTCTTCCTTTTTCCCTCTCCCTCCCTTTCTCTTTCTTTCTCTCCATCTGTCTCCCTCTCTCTCACGCTCTCCCCATCTCACTCCCTATCCCTCGCTCCCTCGCTCCCTCTCTCCCTCCCTCTCTCTCTCACCCCCCTCACTCCCCTGCTCCCCCTCTTTCCCCTCACTCCCTCTCTCCCTCTCTCTCCCCCCTCCCCCTCTCTCCCCCTTTCCTGGCACTCCCTCCCCCTCTTTCCCCTCACTCCCCTCTCCTCCCCCTCTCTCCCTCTCCTTCCCTCTTCTCCCCCTCTCTCCCTCTCCTTCCCTCTCCCTCCCTCTCTCAAGGCCCACTTCAGTGAGGACCCAATCAAGGCCATCTGCCAGTTCCTCAAGTTTGTGCCCCTGGAGAGCCAGATCCTGGCGGACTTTCGGCAGGTGGCCCTGGGCATCCAGCAGAGACTCAAGGCCAGCCCCTGCCTGCCGGCCGTGGCCAAGGACGGAGGGGGTGAGTGACGTTGGGGAAGTGGACGTTGGTCGACCGATCCTTAAGAACAGGCATGCAACTTGTCCGCTGATCCGCGGATTTCCGCGTTTTATTTAATTCGGCCATTAAAAAAAAAAAAAAAAATAAATAAATTAAATCAAAATCATAAGTTGTCACAAACTACTCAGAATGCACCACAGAGCATCTAGAATCCAAAATTTTCCCGGGCCCTTAAGCAGGCCCCAAACCACACACCGTAAGGGCTTCGTGCCTTGCGCTCGCAGTTTCATTCGGACATTTTCCTCTTTTTTTACAATTCAAGAGTTGCATGCCTGCAAGAAACAATGTCCGCCCGTCAAGATTTGTCCCTGGCTGGGCCTCTGGCTTTGTCACTTTTCCATTTCTTTCATTCATTTTTAAAAAAACACCCCGACAAAGACGGGTTCACTTATTGGGAAGGCCGCCATCTAAGAGATGAATAGCTCAGATGGTAAGAGCACCTGTACTCAAAATCTGAGGTCTCAGGTTCAAGTCCCTGTCCAGTCAATTTGTTTTTCAAAAATCATTTTGAAAAATGGCAGGGATAAACACAGGAGCCTTTGCCTTCAGTTCTTGAAGAGTACGGTCTGGTTTGGGTTTTTTGTCGTGGGGGGGGGGGGGTAGCACACTACTCAGGTACGAGCGAAACCCTCTGGTTCTCTTCAGAACCGCACTTACTCACAGAGCAACCCTTTACATAGTGTCACTTCCACCATGCACAGCCTAAAGTCTTATCTGAATGAAGCCATTTTTTAAAATACATTTTTTTTTGGCAGACGAAGTGGCCTGGTCGCTGCCCTCAAAGACCATCGTGTGCCAGGACCCGCAGGTCCGGGAAATCGTGCCCAGCGCCGACCTGTGGACCCACCTGGGCTGCTCCTACCTCCACCAGCGGCTGACGGACAACGTCAGTGCCACCCTGCTGAAGGGGCTAGGCGTCAAGGTCTTGCAGACGGACCAGCTCATCAGCATCTTGAGCAGTGTGGCCTCGGCCAGTCAGCAGTCAGGTAGTTGGACTGGCGTAGGAGGAAGGGAGGGGTGGGGGAGGAGTAGAGGAGGGTTGGATTCACAGACAAAGGCCGTGTCCGCAAATACAGAGAGACAGAGAGAGAGACAGAGAGAGACAGGGAGAGACAGGGAGAGACAGAGAGAGACAGAGAGAGACAGAGAGACAGAGACAGAGAGAGACACAGAGAGAGCAAGAGACAGAAAGAGACAGAGAGAAAGAGATAGAAAGAGACAGAGAGAACGAGAGGCAGAGAGAGAGAAAGAAAGAGAAAGAGATAGAGAGAGCGAGAGAGACAAAGATACAGAGAGTGCGAGAGAGAGACAGAGAGAGCGAGAGAGAGACAGAGAGACAGAGAGAGACATATACAGAGAGAGAGCGAGAGAAAGAGACAGAGCGAGAGAGAGACAGAGAGAGTAAGAGAGAGACAGAGACAGAGAGAGCGAGAGAGAGACAGAGAGAGAGAGAGAGCGAGAGAAAGAGACAGAGAGAAAGAGAGAGCGAGAGAAAGAGAGAGCGAGAGAAAGAGAGACAGAGACAGAGAGACAGAGGCATAGAGAGACAGACAGACAGACGGACAGACACACATACACAGATGCACCCATACAGAGAGATGGAGGCAGAGAGGCGGAGAGAGGGAAACACAAAGAGACAGGCAGAGAGACACACTCACATGCAGAGACAGAGAGAAACTCACAGACAGAGAGAAACTCGGAGACAGAGAGAAACACAGACAGAGACACACACATACAGAGACAGAGAGGGAAAGAGACACACCCAGAGGCAGAGAGAGAGAGATAAACCATGTGGAGAAAGAGAGAGCATTGAAAGAGAGAATAAGATGGGTGAAAGGGAGAGAGAGAGAGGGATGACGAGGGTGAGGGAGAGCGGGAGTAAGAGAGAGAGATGGAGAGGGAGAGGGAGCAAGAGAGGGAGGGAGGGAGGGAGTGAGAGAAGGAGGTAGAGACAGAGACAGAGGGAGAGAGGCAAAGACTAGTTGACTATTTGGGAGGGCTACCATCTAAGGGCTGGATAGCTCAGATGGAAGAGCACTGGTACGTTAGTCCAGAGGTCTCAGTTTCAAGTCCCGGTCCAGTCAAAGTTTTCTTTGACAATTTTTCAAAATGTTCAAAAGTTCCCAGTCAGTTTTTTCCTTGGTTTCATTTCTTGGTTTGTTTGTTTATTTGTGTGTTTATTTGTTTTGGGTTTTTTTTTGGGGGGGGCAGGGGTTCTTCTTTTTTTTTGGGGGGGGGGTGTTATTCTTTGTTCGTTCGGTCGTTCATTCGTTCATTTGTTTGTCTGTTTGTAGGGAAGCCGCTGGACCCCACCACGGTGGCCAGATGGCTCAGCTGCATCTACGCCACGCACCGACACGAATACGACGTGTCCCAGACGGCGCTGGAGCGGCTGCGCGACCTTCCCATCATGCCCCTGGCCTCGGGCCGGGCGGTGGCCCTGAGGGAGGCCCCCGTCTTCCTGCCCCTCAGCGTGGGAGGACTGATGGACTGCGGCCAGTCGACGGCACAGAAGCAACCAGGTGACCACCGCCAAACAGGAATCAAAGCATTGAGCCTCTATTGAAAAAAAAAAAAACACACCCAAAAATAAAATGATTAAGTGCTGGATAGCTCAGATGGTAGAGGGCCAATACATAAAACCAGAGGTATCGGGACAAAAGTTGCCAGTCAGTTTTTCGTTATTTCATTTAACAAACAATTAGATTTTTCTAAAAATGGCTGAAGCCGCGTCCGCACTGGACTTAAAATGGGTAAACTAACTGAGCAAATGGGTAAATTGACCATTTCAAGTCCAGTGCGGACAGCCCAGGAAGTTTTCCTCCCAGGTAACTTACCCGACTCCAGTGGGTAGTTAAATTGACCCGGTGAGTTTAACCGAGTCGATAAGTCCAATCCGGACACGACGTCTTGGTAAACGACTCGATAAAAAACCACATCCGGCGCCCCGCACGTTATGTTACTGTATGCAAGACTCGTGCGGGCGCAGGGTAACAACGTGTTTGTGTAACTACAGTACATGCACATGTACATGAGTCGGTTAGTTTTACCCATCGTCTCGGTTAGTTTACCCGAGTCAAAAAGTCCAAGTGCGGACGCCGGGAAAATTTACCCATTGGAATGTTACCCACGGGCTCGGTAAAAAATAAGTCCAATGCGGACACGGCTTAAAAAAACTTTGTTTGTTTTTTCTTTGCCATTTTTCGAAATTGTTCAAAGGTTCCCAGTCATTTATTTTTTTTTTTTTTTTTTGGAAGAAAAAAAATAATAATCAGAAACATGGACCATGAAGAAAGGCCTCCAGATTTGACTTGATGGCACATGTACTCGGCTTCTATCGAGAATGCAGAAATATGAGCTGAAAAGAGCACAAAACAAAAGCAGAGACCTATGGAGATATTCCACCCATTTCGTCCGGACACGTTTTGCTGGCCACTGTTCTCGCGCCAAGGATCAAATCCTGTCTGGTGTGATTCCCATGAGACTACCCTGCCCAAACAGAGGGAGACGACCTCCGAACTGTATCGACTGCGCTGCAAGAGATATTGGGCATGACATAGCAGACATGCATGACATTGATGTTGGACAGTGATATTTGGCAAGGCATTGTGTACTGTTATCTCGGATGCGTCCGCCAAGTAGTAATAATAATGATAATAAAGTATCTTTTATATAGCGCATTTTGTAACTGAAAGCCTACCTCAGTGCGCTTTACAATGCAGTTATTCTGATTATAGTACAAACACAATTACAAACATTGACAAAATCTACAAGAAAAATAATGATTACATTAGCTTAGCTTATAAGTTCACTTTGTGTGGACCTGTGATGTTTCTTTTAGGTTTGAATAAATAGGTATGTTTTAAGTTTTGTTTTAAATGAGTCCAAACTGGATTCATCTCGCAAGTACTGTGGTAATGAGTTCCATAGTTCCGGAGCAATTATTTGAAACGCCCTTTCTCCATAGGACTTGGTCTTTGCATTACATGTAGTAGTAACAGTAGTAGTAGCAGTAGTATAGTTTAGGTGTGCCTAATACACATCAACACCAATCACTTCATGCTTCCCACTCTTTTTTTTTCTCGGTGTTTCAGATTCGGCCGGCACAGCCCTGAGGGCCCTGGAGCAGGACCTATGCACCCTGGACAGCCGGGTCATGACCAGCCTGGACAGCGTGGCCAACTCCCAGGTCAGCCAGCTCCTGGAGGACCTGGGCGTGCGGCACCTGGTCCCTGCCGAGGTCATCCAAGGCCACATCCTGCCCGCCCTCCGCAGTGACGACTGGCAGGTAGGCATCTCTCGTCGGGGATGTAAGACTTCCGAAAAAATGTCCGGATTTCCGGAAATGGTGTGATTTTTTGTTGAGATTTCCGGAAATGGTGATCTTCTTTTTTTTCTTCTTTATCTTAATGTCAAAATCGTATCTCAAACCTCTCAATTTTATCTGTTAAAACCCTAAAAACTGAAGGGCGCCTGCACCCCCGCCGTGACTCTTGTAATCGCATCTCTCGGTCGCGTAAGTGCTCCCTCGCAGTCGCACGATTTATTGGCCTTCGGTGATTTTCAGGAAATGACTTCGCCGGTCACATACATCCCTGATGTACCAGATGCACCGAGCGAGTGCCCGTGTATGTTCAATACCGGGCTGGCCCCTAAAAAAAAACCCAAAACACACAGTTCAGAATTGACTTGGTCAGAACCACGTTTGGGTCGGTTGCTCTGTCAGAAAACAATTTTCTTGAGAAAACCAATGTGAGCCTGCAATGGTAATGTGGGAGACTGGTCACCCAAACCCTTTCCTGGAGGTAGCCTTTCCCCAGAATGCCTTTGGTGCAGCTGACCAGACTACTGTCTGGTCCTGGTCAATGTAAAAGAGAGCTTGAAAAAAGTAGGGAGCATCAAAGCCTCAGATCACTGTCAGTGACCTCTGATATGTTACACCAATTGTTTTGATGTACACAAATTTTGCAAAAATGTTACCAATTTTTTGGGTTAAAATCTAGTGGGCCTGACGTTTCCATCCTAGCAGGACCTTTCTCTGCCTTTGAGAAAGGTCCTGCTAGGATCGAAACGTCAGGTCCACTAAATTTTAAGATTTGCATTTTGGTAATTTTAGTCAGTAAGCAGTTTGCAACATTTTTGCAAATCAATTTATTTTTTTTGTAAAAATGTATTGCCCTCTTCAATCTGTATGTTTGAATGGTTGATGGTCTCCTAAGAAGGTGAGATTTTCACCGCTCCTCTCCTCCGCTCCTTGACCCTGCAGGAGAAGCCTCGCGAGGTCCTGGTCGAGTACGCCATGTACATCAAGGAGCACTTGGAGAGGCAGCCCGAGGCGTTCGACCCGGCAGAGGTGGGCCGCCTCCTGCCCCTCCTGACCGCCGGTCACGGATTCGTCCGGCCCGGACTGAGTCCGGTCCACTTCACGCCGGACTATGGCAACCCGTGCGACCTGAGCGCCGCACTGCCAGGTGAGGGCGATTAACACCCGAAGGCTCGAGGGGAAAAAAAAAAGACATCATGGGCCCTCTTTCCAAAATCCAGGCCCAGAGCTGTGGTCTGTGCCCCAGCCCCTCATCCCAGAAGAAGTGGGTGAGTCGGCCCATGTCTGTCCCTCGGATAAGTCCAGTTACATTTTTTTTTATTTTTTTTGGGTGCGGGAGAGAATGTTATTCAATTTGGACATGCCCTACCCAATATATTACTGGCACTGCGTGCTCAGTGCTTTGCCCAATTGTAGTTACACTCCCACCCGCCCAGCAGAAGCCCCAGACCATAAAGGTGGTCTTGCACTCTCTGTTGGCCCATCGTTGCAATATCTAGTCATTTTGATAGTAAGAGAAAACTTTGATGGCCTAGAATCCGTGGATCAGGCTCAGGCTTTGTCCCCGTCTGACAAAAGCTGAAATTCCAGGCTGGTTTGTCACCCAAATTCAAGGGGTTTTTTGTCTTGAGGATTCACAAAGAAAGCGTCGTCTCTGTTATCCAAAAGCCGAAAAAAAACACAGGTTGGAGTTCTTTGTAGAAGCCGAAGCTTTGGATTCTTTTTTCAAAATGCTGTGTAACATTCATTACAATGAAGCCAAAGGCCTCCCATTTTCATGCCTTTTAAAATAGACGAAAGAAAGAGAGACTAAAGACTGAGCCGGGTTTTGGAAAAGGGCCATATTTTATCTACATGCTGCATTGTGGTACCCGCCGCTATACAGATTGGAATTGGCCAAGCTACCTTCGACCAGCTTCATATGGTGAAGTGCTGTGTTAAAGATATCGGACTCAAGGGCAGAAGATTTTTGTCGGTAGGCAATTGGGCAAATCACTTGTTGTTGTTGTGCAGTGCTGATTACAAGTCGAGTTACTCCTCGGCAAAACACTCATCGATTTCACGACCTTGCCTTGTGCCTCCAAGAGAGAGTGGGAGAAGGAAAGAGATGGGTAGAGAGAGTTAAAGAGAGAGAGAGGGCAGGGAGGGAAGAAAGAGAGAGGGAGGGAGGGAGGGGGAGAAAGAGAGAGGGAGGGAGGGAGGGGGAGAAAGAGAGAGGGGGGAGGGAGGGGGGGAAAGAGAGAGGGAGGGAGGGGGGAAAGAGAGAGGGAGGGAGGGAGGGGGGAAAGAGAGAGGGAGGGAGGGAGGGAGCAGGAAAAAGAGAGAGAGGGAGGGAATGAGGGGAGAAAGAGAGAGGGAGGGAGGGAGGGAGGGAGGGGGAAGAGAGGAGGGAGGGAGGGGGAAAGAGAGGGGGAGGGAGGGAGGGGGAGAAAGAGAGGGAGGGAGGGAGGGGAAGAAAGATAGAGGGAGGGAGGGAGGGGGAGTAAGACCGCGTTTACACTTGATCCCGCAATGGAGGATCAGATCCTGCGGTCGCGACCCAGCGGGGGGGATCTGATCCATGCCGCGTTTACACTTGATCCTGATCCCGCAGTGATCGCGCGTGGAGCAGCGGAACTGCACTCCAAAGGTTATTTCGAGAAGGTCAGTGATCATGCGCAGTAGAACGTAAGTCCGGCCATGACGCGCGAAAACCGGTACGGACACACTGTACTGTTGAGTGTACAGTACATGATCAGAGTTGTAGCGTGGTAGGCTGGAGAGACACGCTTTGACGGGTACCAGCTTTTCAATGAAAAGGCAGACACAGCCGTGTGCCCACAATTTTGGTACCAGCGTAACGTTGTTTATTTGGATCAGCTGTTGATGTGCAGTAGATTGTGCAATAAACTATGGTACAAATATGGACATTTCGCGTGCTTGGCCATGCTTGCACCGGATGTTGTCACTGTACATTGCGGGATCTGATCCTGAACCGCGTTTACACTCAAACCTTGATCCCGCACGCGGGATCAGACCCGGATCTGATCGTTCCGAGAGGTGGATCAGATCCCGGGATCTGATCCTGATCGCCCCCGCGTTTACACTTGTCTTTGATCCCGCGTTGATCGCGCGTTGATCCCGCACGCGGGATCAGATCCCGCGTGCGGGGATCAAGTGTAAATGCGGTCAAAGAGAGAGGGAGGGAGGGAGGGGGAGAACGAGAGAGGGAGATATAGAGGGGGAGAAAAAGAGAGAGAGGGGGGGAGGGGGAAGAAAGGGAGAGAGGCTGAAAAAGTCGGTGATAAGTGATTGAAATAGTTCCTTTTCTTTCCTCCTTTCACCCTTCCAGGTTTATGACTGGACTCTCCTAGACAGCTGCTACCTCTATTACCAGGGGCGGCAGGTGACCAAGTCCCAGCGCAACGATGGCAGGAGTTCTGCCAGAGGCTCGGGGTGCTGAACTATCTGGCCGTGGAGAGTAGAGTCTGCACATTCACCCAAGATGAGCTGGTCAGTTTTTGTTTCTCTCTCTCTCTCTCTCTCTCTCTCTCTCTCTCTCTCTCTCTCTCTCCTCTCTCTCTCTCTTCTCTCTCTCGCTCTCTCCTCTCTCTCTCTCTCTTCTCTCTCTCTCTCTCTCATCTCTCATCTCTCTCTCTCTCTCTTCTGAGCATAACAAAGCCCCACTTTCCGAACCCACAGGATCTAATCTCCCTTGCATCTTCACAGTCTGTTTGTTTGTTCATTTGTTTTCAAAGAAAGGACAGTAAATCTGACTGGAAAATGGTGCGACAAATTCAGGGATGTATTAAAGACTTTCCGGATTTCCAGAAATGGGGTTATTTTTTATTTTTTATTTTTTTTTTCAAACAGGTATCTCAAACTGCTCATTTTTATCTGTTAAAACCCTAAAAATGTATTGGCCTTCAGTGATTTTCACTTGTATCCCTGCAAATTGGTTAAGATTACCTAAGAAGATTTGACTGGACCCGAATTGGAACCTAAGACCTACAGCTGAACCGACTAGTGCTCTGAGTTATCTTGAGCTGATCCCCTGAGCTATCCAGCCCTTAAAGATCCTACACAACATTGGTAGAGGTCAAAGAAAAGCATCCGTACGTTATCTGATCCAACATATGCATGAAATAGCACACCTGTGAAAATTTCAGCTCAATCCGCCAACCGAGTCTCGAGAAAATCGTGAAAACCGCTTCATTTGTTTCGCGAAAAAAGCAGCATTCAACGCCGTACTGTTCCGAAAAATAGTTTAGATCTCGGTGAGACGTAAACTCTTTCTTTTACTCATTTCTCCAAAATACAACATTTTAGGCAGAAATATTTCAGTGAGAGGTTTCTACTATAACCATCTTCAAAATGTATAAGTTTCATGTAAATCTGTGAACATTTCTGTTTTTCGATCTTACCAATGTTGTGTAGGGCTTTAAATGGAGGAGCCTTTCCCAGCTCCCCATGTAGTGAACTCTCTTGGTTATGAGGGTGCCAGTGCAGTTAAATGCATTTAGCCACTAACCACTTCGCGCCGGGGGGGTTTTCAGCGCTGATGACCGCCATACAGGGGTTTTTGTACAATGCATCATTTTCAAATCTCGCTAAAACAATCGAAACAATATATTTCGGTGAAATATATCAATAAGTGTATACTATGGGTACAAGACAGTAAAACCTGGCACAATTTGGACGTCGTTGTGGCTTTTGTCAAGAGATTATCCATTCGAAAAAGGGCCCATTATGCGTCGTCAATGGACCGTAACGGATTTGTGTGTGTGTGCGTGTACGGTGCTGTCATTCCCTGACCGCAGACTCCAGCCTCCACTCCAGGCAGTCAAATCTTCGAGTTGGTCGGCCACAACCGAGCATACAGATTACGGTAAAGAATGTGGGGGGAATTCCAATGCCAGACCGACGACCGTTGGGCTGTGTGGCATGCAAAGACAATGTCCCCCGCGTGCTTTCAGCGGCAGCGCGGTATCCCTTGATCCTCCACAGTAAAAGTCCCACGATTGCACAATTACTGCTGCTAATTTTGCAATTCATGTGGCAACTTGCGTCAAAAAGGGTCTTTGTGCTGATTTGTATTGCTTTGTTCTAAGCTGAAAAGAGTCTTTGTTTTGAATGTGGACAATAGTGGTGCCCGGAATCGGACGGCCCCGTCGCATAGTAAAGCCAATGGAGCTCCGGATTTGGAGGTCCCGGCGTGGTTAACTGCCATATTATCGCAACTGCATTCTCATTCCTTTTTCTTTTATTTCACATTTTAATAATAATTATACTGAACATTTCTAGAGCGCCAGAATCCATCTGCAAAGATGCTCAAGGCGCTGAACACTATACATGAATCAAAGACAAAAACTTAAAATTTTGTGGGCCTGACGTTTCGATCCCAGCAGGACCTTTCTCAAAGGCAGACCTTTCTCACTCTGCCTTTGAGAAAGGTCCTGCTAGGATCGAAACGTCAGGCCCACTAAATTTTAAGATTTACATTTTGGTAATTTTAGTCAGTAAGCAGTTTGCAACATTTTTGTATATCACCTAAAGACAAAAACTATTATTAATTAGGAGAACCACGATCGAACAAATATATTTCCATTTTGTCCATACGGGGGATGAATTCATACTCTGTTCTTCCCAGTCCCCGAATTGGGAACAGTCCTTGCTTGGGGATAGGGATGGTCCCAGTCAGAAGTAATTGAGTTTTGTGATTTCCGGTGTTTTCGGCGTTTTCAGAGCGACACGCCCTGGGCAGAGGTCTCCAAGCACTGGCCCAAGCCTGCAGACGGCGTCTACAAAATCCGGGACAACGCCTGCCCGGAGTTTGAGGCGCTGGTGCGGGCTGAGCTGGATGCGGCGGTGCTGCAGAAGCAGCGCCACAACCTCCTGGTGCTCCTGCAGGCGGAGTGGCGGGACCACTACAGCCGGCGCTGCGGCGCCAAGGTCCAGGACGGCTCCGGGCAGGAGCTGGTGGTGGACACCCACTCCAGCTTCGCCGTGGCCCTGAAGACCAGGCCCTGGCTGCCCTCCACCCAGGTCAGCTGGGAGGCGGGCAGCGGAGGTAGCGGCACCGACACCGACACGGCCGCGGTGGTCTTCCGGAGTCCGGCCGAGGTGTTTGTCAGGAGCGAGGCGGCGGTCAACCTCCTGAGCGATCACGTGCCTTACCTCAGCGTCGTCATCAGAGGAGGAGGAGACAGGACCGGGCTGCTCCAGTTCCTGGGTGTGAGAACCGACGAGGTCATCACCGCCTCCTTCCTGGTCGCCCGGCTGAAGGCGTGGTGCTCGGGCGGCCACGGCGGCGGCTCCCCGGATCACGAGGCCAGGACGGCCTTCCGCACCTCCCTGGATCACGCGGAGCGCGTGTACGGCTTCCTGCGGGAGCGCTGCTCCCCCGTGGAGCTGCGGGAGTTGTTTGACCACGCGGCCGTCTTCGTGGCGCAGCCGACGGACAGGCAGCTGCCCGTGCCGGGCTACTTTGTCCACAAGTCGCAGGTCTACTGGCAGGACCCGTCCCGGCTCCTGGGCAAGTACGGCGACCTGCTGAGCGACCGCGTCCAGCTCTCGGGCCTCTACCCTCCGGCCATGGAGGACTTCTTCTGCCGGCAGCTCAACGTGGACCGGCGGCCGACCATCCGGGAGTATGCCCAGCTCCTGGTGCACTGCGCCGGCGACATTGCCCTGCCCGACCCCGGCCGCGTCCGGGAGGAGATCCTGGTCCTGTACGGCCTGCTGGGCCAGAAGTGCCAGTCCCCGGAGCCCACGGCCGCGGCCAACGCCGCATTCGTGAAGCGGATCCTCGGCGAGGAGCCGGTCTTTCCCACCCTGCACGGCAAGTGGGCGACGCTGGCCGACCGGCCCCTCATCTGCCGCGGCCACTCGGGCGACCTCTACCGGCTCTTCGCCGACCAGAGGGCTGTCCACATCGTGGACTTTGGCGATCAGGATCGGCTGGGGCGGGCGGTCGGTGGAGCGGCGGCCCTCTCGGCTGACAACGAGCGCCACGTGGGCGTCTTCCTGGAGGCGTGCGGCGTGGAGAGGCTCTCGGACTGCGTGCAGGAGGAGTTTGTGACGGAGCTGACCATGCCCTCCGTCAAGCTCCAGCGGCTCCTCCACGACGTCTGCCCCTACCTCCACCTCTACTTCCTCACCCACGGGGCCACCGCCGCTGCCGGCGGCGGCCAAGCCCAAGCCCAAGTCCAGGCCGCCTACCGGAAGCTGACGGACGAGGTGAACATCGGGGCCAAGCTCCGGGTCATGCAGTTCATGGAGGCCGGCCGCATCGAGAGACTGCACCGTCTCCGTCCCCACCGCCGCCAACAGGAGGAGGAGGAGAAGGAGGGGCACCAGGGCGCCTTCGCCAGGGAGAGTGTGGACTGCGCCCTGCGGGACTGGAGCGAGCTGTACGTGGCCAAGCGGGTCGCCGCCGACGCCGACCTGCGCCGAAGCAGCCAGGTCCGCCGGGAGGTGGCCAAGATCTTTGCCGGCGGCAGCCAGGAGGTGCAGGGGCAGCTCTTCAACTTCCTGGGCAGCCTACTGCTGGAGCTGGACAGCTGGTCGGCCGGGGCCAAGGCCAAGGCCCGCGGCGCCGGCGGCGAAGGCCCGGCCGAGGGCATCTGCAAGAACCTGGGCCTCTGCTTCCCGCCCGACCCTCAGCTGGAGCTGTGGTCTGTGCCCCAGCCCATCATCCCAGAAGTGGGTGAGTCGGCCCATGTCTGTCCCTCGGATAAATCCAGTTCGTAAGATTTTGTTTTTGTTTTTTGGTGCGGGCGAGAATGTTATTCAATCTGGACATGCACTACTCAATGAATTGCTGGCACTGCGTGTTCAGTGCTTTGCCCAATTGTAGTTACACTCTCACCCGACCAGCAGAAGCTCCAGACCATAAAGGTGGTCATTGGCCCATCGTTGCAATATCTAGTCATTTGAATATTTAGTAAGAGAATACTTTGATGGCCTAGAATCCGTGGATCAGGCTCGGGCTCAGGCTTCGTCTCCGTCTGTCAAAAGCTGAAAATCCAGGCTGGTCTGTCACCGAATTTAAAGGGGTTTTTGTCCTGAGGATTCACAAAGAAACTGGGGCCCAACGCTTGTGTCTGGATGCCTGTGACGGTTTTTTTTTTAACGGGTGGGGGAAATGTGACCGAAGCCTGAGCCGGACCCCAAGGCTTCATTTCGTAAACGGCCATAGAATCATTCGTGTGTGTCTTACGCTCGTTTCTCTTGATATTCCATCCACACTCTCAGTGGCCAGGCCAGTGAAGGCCAGCGGACCCTTGGTGGGTAGGACAAGTCTGCAGCCACCAGCGGCCAGCACCCTGAAGGAGGCAGAGGAGGAGGAGGGAGCGGAGGAGAGTCCTCGTATATACAGCTGGCCCCCCAAGTCCAGCGATGCCGGCCCCCACACGCCAGCCAGAGGTAAAGCAAGTCCCACCAGTGAATACCGGTACTCAAAGCTGACAAGGATGGCATGCACCGACCAAGAAAACAGTGTGCATCTGTATGTTTTTGTATGTAGAAGGCCAAGGAATTTCCCCGATGGGATAATAAAGTTGTATTGTATTGTGTCGTATGGCATGCACTGATGGCAAGACTGGCCAGCTAGGAAGCGTGCATTGAGTCTCCTTAGCAGCATCCACTACAGTCCTTTGTCAGATGCAATCAGCCAGAGGTAGAGGAGGTCCATGTAGTCTGGCTTGCTCGCTGACCTGTGCCCAGACTTGTGACTCAGACTCAGACTCAAATCTTATTTCTCCCCTTGAAACGTCAAATTGGGTGTCATATTTGAACAGTGTCAGGTCAAGGTTGACAAACTATCTCCAAAGCATTAACACATGATGTCATCAGCCTCTCAAGCACCCTCTAATTTTTTTTATTTGTGTGTGTGTGTGTCAAAGGACAAGCAGGCGGCCAAAAGAGTCAAGAGGATGGCATCTTGGAGAAGTGGCCCATGCCCAAACCGCCGGATGTTTACCGGCCGGTCCTCGCCTGCCCCCAGGCCGAGGCCGCCCAGCGAGCCCCCCCACGGGAGACCGGCCGGCCGGGCAGCCCCGAGGGCTCCGTCTGGAAGGGGGGCGCTCCCCCGGCCTCTCAGGCCAACCAGGCCGACCCTCGCGCCCAGAGGAAGGCCCAGGCTCCGGTCGGCGATGGAGCTGAGCCCCTCCTCGCTGCACAAGCCAGCGCGCAAGGTAAGACCCGGGGTTGGATTTCACAAAGCCTTACGATCCATCGTAGCTCCACTTACAATGGACAACCCTTCGTAAGTTGTGATAGGCCATATAGCTTCTGTGCATCGCTAATCGCCTTGCGGTTAATCGTACGGTAACGATGAGTTTGGTGAAATCGACCATCGGGTTTCTTTTCCTCTCCTTTCCCTCACCTCCCTCTATTAAAAATTGTTATCCTTGTTATTTCGGATATCAAAAATTAGGAGGGCCTGACGTTAAGATCCTCGCGGGACCTTTCTCAAAGGCATTCTGCGAGGATCGAAACATTGTATTTAATTTTCTGCCTTTTGAGAATGGTCCTGCTAGGATCGAAACGTCAGGCCCTCCTATTTTGGGGGTATTCAAATTGGGTGTCATATTTGAACTTCATTTGAACTGTGTTAGATCCTCGCAGGACCTTTCTCAAAGGTATTCTGCCTTTGAGAAAGGTCCTGCTAGGATCGAAACGTCAGGCCCTCCTAATTTTGAAAAGAAATGAGGAAGAAAATTTGGACTGGATTTGGACTTAAACCCAAGATCTCTGGTTTTATTATTTTGAATGGAAAACACACCGAAACACGTCAGTCAAATTAGCAGTTGGGGATGTATAAGTCAACCAGAATTTCAGGATTTTCAAAGTTCAACGAAATCAGGTTGTATCGATGATGTGAGCGTGTGTTTTGGGGTGTTTTTTTTCCTCGGAGCATTCATGTGCATTTTGGTCGGCAAGTAATCATGATCATTGAGATGCTGCAATAGTTGAGTCTAGATTTATAATTCAAACTCCACCAGTGATCGTGATTTATACTGGGTCTACACGGCACATGAAGGATTCGCTATCCGAACAAAGCGTGATGTTTGTGTGTGACGCACTGTGTACGGCCCTATATTTCACTGGATCGATCTCATTGCTTTTCTACCAGCTCCATTGTCCCCGCTGCGAAGAAACGACAACCCCGGATCAGCGGACGCCGTTCCGTCGAGGGGAGTCTACTCTCTGGATGTGGGTCCGATTGACGGAGCGGGCCAAGAGGCACCTCGGGATGAGGCGCCGGAGGCTGGCCGCGATCTGAGCCGACCGCCTGGCACGGAGGTCCGGCACGGAGCGGCGGCCTCCTCCTCCACCTACCCGGCCCAGCCCTCCGCCAGCCCTCCCAGGAAATTCACGCTGCCGCCTCTCAGGGACGCCGCCGCCGGCGGAGCCGTCCAGGTGCAGTTTGAGGAGCTGGCCCGCGGCCGGGAACTCCTGGGGCCGGCCGCCCCGGACCTCCCCGCTCTCCCGGCCGACGACGAGAGCCTGGACACCACGGACATCGCCCGCTGGGGGGAGGAGGTGGTCTACCTGTACCTGAAGCGCGCCCTGTCCCCGGAGGCTGCGGCAGCGGGGATGGAGGTCCGCTGGCAGAACCGATCCAACGAGACGGGGAGCCCTTACGACATCCTCGTCACCAGGGGCGACGACTCGGTGGTCGCCTACGTGGAGGTCAAGGCCACCGTCCGGGACCGGAAGGAGCTGGTGGAGATCTCGGCCAAGCAGGTGGCCTTCGCCCTGCAGCAGGGAGACTCCTTCCACCTGTACCGGGTCTTCAACGCCGGCAACACCTCGGCCGTCCGGCTGTGCCGGCTGCGGGACCTGGCCCAGCGGATGGTCACCAAAGAGGTCAAGCTCTTCATGCTGTTGTGATCTCCCCCTCTCCCTGCCAAGAGAGGAGTTTGTCATTTTGGGTCATGGTATCATTCTCGTCAGGACGATACATGTGCAAAAGAGAGAGGGGGAGGAAGAGAGGGTGAGAAGGGTAGGGAGAAAGGAAAGGAAGAGGGGAGAAGGAAGAGAGGGGGAGAGAGAGAGCGCGAGAGAGAGAGGAGAAAGAGAGAGAGGGAAAGAGAGAGGAGAGAGAGGGAGAGAGAGTAAGAAACAGAGAAGAGAGATCGAGGGTAGAGAAAGAAGAGACAAAGGGGGAGAGAGGGAGGAAAGGATTGGGAGGATTACAATTTCATCTTCACAAATCAATTTTCTGTATGGCACGGTGTAAGTACCAAGTCACTGCAAACTTTCCACAAGATCTACCGTTAGTTCCATTGTTCTTTTTATACAGCGAAACTACAAAGTGGTTAAAGCCCCTACACAACATTGGTCGAGGTCAAAGAATAGCATCTATACGTTGTCTGATCCAACATATGCATGAAATAGCACACCTGTGAAAATTTCAGCTCAATCTGCCAACTGAGTCTCGGGAAAGTCGTGAAAACTGCTTCATTTGTTTCGCGAAAATGCAGCATTCAACGCCGTATTGTTTTGAAAAATAGTTTAGATCTCGGTGAGACGTAAACTATTTATTTTACTCATTTCTCCCAAAATACAACATTTCAGGCAGAAATATTTAAGTGAGAGGTTTCTACTATATCCACTACAATTTCAAACTGTATAAGTTTCATGTAAATCTGTGAACATTTCTGTTTTTCGATCTTACCAATGTTGTGTAGGGCCTTTAAACAAGTTATTTTTAAGAAGTTATTTTTTGTATTATGGTCAAGCACCAATGTAATGTCAAAGTGAACATTGAATAACAATGACTTAAGATATAGGAGGCAGATTCTGATAATGAAATTGACAAGCTTACAGAGTGACGATACTTATATATGATACTTTTTTATTTTTGTATTCATAACCAAGCTTAGTTAGATATAGAGACATAGGAAATTACTTCGTTTCTGGGGCTTCTGTTTAATTAATATGGAAACTGAACTACATTTTCTTTTAACAAATAAAGGAAACACTGATTGAGAAGTGTAAAACAATATTTAGATATTGCAAAGAAAACTTTGACTGGACTGAGTCTTAAAACCAAGACCTCTGGTTTTGAATACCAGCACAGTACTCTTACCTTACCATCTGAGCTATGCAGCCCTTAGATGGCGGCATTCCCAAAAAGTCAGCTCCTCTTAGCCGGGGTGGGGACACCAGTCAGAAGCATTTACTCATAAACTGTTGTATATTTCTTTTAAAATTAAGGTGATATACAAAAATGTTGCAAACTGCTTACTGACTAAAATTACCAAAATGTAAATCTTAGAATTTAGTGGGCCTGACGTTTCGATTCTAGCAGGACCTTTCTCAAAGGCAGAGTGACAAGGACAAAACAGATACATGTACATGAAGGAGGGGGGAAGAGAGTGAATATGACACGGATGAGAAACAAAGGACAAAGAGTTAAGCTGGTAGGAAGAAATCAAAGGGATGGGCAAGGGGTAGGGTAGGGATTAATGGGAAGAGGGGGAAGATCAAAGAGAGAAGTGTGGAGGAGTGAACACAAAAGAAGGATTATCAGAAAGCTGCATGGTGTTAGTCATTACCCTCCTGGATGTTGAGCCCATGTGGTTGAATAGTCCGAAGACGCTTCATCCACATTTTCTCACGGCTAAGACGGACGGCATTACTACGGTGACCAAGGGATTCTATGCCCAGTACACTCATATCTGATATATTTCTTTTGATAAACAAAAATGTTGCAAACTGCTTACTGACTAAAATTACCAAAATGCAAATCTCAAAAATTAGTGGGCCTGACGTTTCGATCCTAGCAGGACCTTTCTCAAAGGCAGAGTCACTCTGCCTTTGAGAAAGGTCCTGCTAGGATCGGAACGTCGGGCCCACTAAATTTTGAGAGTATATTTCTTTTGTATAAAGTGAGGAATTGAATGTGTAAGCTGGTGTTTCCACTGGTGATAAAAGTGGTAGCTGTTCAAAGTATAATGGTACTTTGTTTCTTTCTTCTGTTACCCAATGTCGGTTTGTCTGTCTATCTCTGTCTGCCTGTTTGCTTGCTTGCTTTTTTAAATTTGTTTCTTTTTGTTAGTTTTTTATTTATTGGATTCATAAGAAAGCTTTTTTAGAGAGATGTGACAGATCAGAATCAGATCAGATCTCTCCGAGAAACTAAAAACTCATAACCGAAGCAAAAAAGTATCATATTGAATCGAAGTTGTACTGTATTGTAAAACAAAGCTTATTATTTTTTTGTACACAGATATGTTGATGTTTATTTGATCTGGTGAGATTGCCATGCAGTATGTGGTGTCATGTCATGTGTATTGATTCATAAGCAAGCTTTATAAAGAGATATGGCAAATCAGAAATCAGTGGTATTTTGATATTTCTTTGAGAAATTAAAACAGAATCATAGCCAAAGCAAAATAATCTTACTGAATCGAAATTGCACTGTAAAACAAAGCTTATTCTAGTACACAAAATTAATGTTGGTGTTTCTTTGTACTGGTAAGATTGTCATGCAGTATGTGGTGTTTTATAGTCAAGTGATCTAAGACGGCCTAATGAGGTATGTACTCCAAAATTCCTTTTCGAGTAAACGGCGTCGAAAGTCAAAGTCAAAAACCTTTTTTTTCTTTTTTGGAAAAGCTGTGATAAGAGAATGTTTCAGAGAATAATCTGTCAGAAGGAAGTTTTCAACAAATGTCTGTAAATATCGGGGGGGGGGGGGGAATGGGGAGTTTGTAAGTTTGTCTGCGCATGGGTCTGCGCATACACTGTAATCATTGTCCACGCGCCGTACGTGTGCATGAGCTCAAACTTTACAGCCGTTTTTCTCGAGAAGTGGTTTCCGTGACTGCGCGTTGCCTCGTCTTATTTCTCGAGTCGTGACTCTTTGATTTCGGCCAATAATTTGGAAATAATTGGAAATGATGTTGGCATCATTAGAAAGCTAACAAGGCACTCTTTGCAGTGGTGGGAAAATTTTGAAAACTCAAATTTGGACGAGAATCCTCATTATGCCGTACCGGGTCACTGTGGTGGTTGCAACATGGAGGATTCCTTCCTATAACTGTTTGCAAGTAATCTAGAACTAGTTCGTTGTAAAGGCCAGAATAAAATAAATAAAAACGGCCAGAAAAAAGTCAACAGACATTGCTGGGGCGGAGTGTGTGGTGAGTGGTGGGAGTTCCCCAGTGATTAATATAGGCGGTGTTTTTTTTTTTTTGGGGGGGGGGGTTGGGGAGAGGTCATAAGTCTGAATGGTGTGAAGCATGCTCAGTTCTAAAGCCTTTTCCAAAACCTGGCATCGGTTCAGGCTTCGTCTCTGTGATAAGCTAAAAAAAATACAGGTTGGAATTCTTTGTTGAAGGTGAAGCTTAATCTTGTTCAAAACGCAGTATAACTTTCAGAAATGAAGCCAAAGGCCTCCGGTGTTCATGCCAGTTGTACTTGGATGACAGAACCAGAGACAAAGCCGGAGCCCGAGCCTATATAATGAGCCAGGTTTTTTGGAAAAGGGCCCTGCCTGTTTTCCCGTTAAATGATGCACGACCGGAAACAATCGAGAAGTTATTGCGCTGTTGTCGGTGGCGGTGGTGATGGTCTTCGTGGTATGCCGGGGGTCGGTCGTGCCTGTGCGTGGGATTCGCCATCATCGAAGAGCAACTGGCAAAAGATAAATAAATGTCAACAATTGAGCGTTGATAAGGCGTGGGGTTCTGGGGGCGGCGTGTGGGTACGGAAACAATGAAATCGTGGTAGGCCTATTTGTTAGGTCGAGACGCTTTGTCGGTATTCGACCGCAAACATTTTTTTCTGTTTTCTTTTGCAGGGTATAATAATGCAATCCCTAAGTTAATCATCACTTAATAATGATAGTCGAGCGCTTAGCGAGGCCCGTGTAGAAGAACCTGAGGGCGTACACAGTGATTATTGTCAAGGTTTATGTTGTTCGTTTTTTTTCCATCTCCATGTTGTTGTTTTTCTGAGCGCTGTTTTTCTTGTCTGCGGGTTGTTGTTTTCTGTCCCCACATTATGGTAAAAGCTGGGGATCATATGCCATCTTGACTGTCAACTCGTTCACTTCCAAGTTCCACTTTGATGCTACAATGCTAGGAGAGGCTCGTTCTGCACGCGTTTACATTGGTGAGCTTTTTTGGGGGGGGTACATTTTTTGTACACATTGTATCATTAACTCATCGTTCAATACCGCGTGGGACCCCAATCATGTAAATTCATTGGTCGAAAACTCACCGCTACCTATAATGTTATAACCTCTATGCTTAATAATTAACCAATCGTAAGACAATGAGCGATGCACGTAAGTTGTTGGCGGAGTGTTTAAACAAAACCGAGCGCCTGACATTTCGATTATGAGGATGAATTCGATCGTGGAGCTATATAACTCCTTTTCAAACTGTCCCCCTCCTAAAATTTCAACCCGGAATTCCGATCCGGATCGGCATGGCTCTAGCCGGACCGAAATCAACCCAGGCAGGGACAAGGGTTGAAAATCTCGATCCGGATTGAAATTGCATTTTTTCAGCTTGAATCGTGTCGATGAGCCGCCCGAGTTAATTGAGTTCCGATATGTGCCGTGATGGTTCGATTAACTTCCCGCGGGTCCGATCCCGGTCAGATCCGAGTTTCTCTGACGTCATTACCCCACAACTTACCCAGCGTTAAGGAGTCACTTGTTATGTTGGGAGTGACCAACTGGGGTTCTTCGGATCAAGACTCGATCGTTGTCAGGCATTGGACATTGTTTGACATGCATTATTTCAGGTCATTGTGGCATTTCCGCATTCATCAATAACATTGAGTCCCTTCGTCGACACGAAAAATGTAATAGTACCGAATGATTAGCCAAGACAAGTTTGGGAAGACCACCACCTAAAGGCTGGATAGCTCAAAGCGCTGATAGTGATACGCAAAACCAGAGAGGTGTCGGGTTCAAGTCCCTGTCCAGTCAAAGTATTCTTGGCCATTCGACGAACCTAATTCAGGACCTCAGTTGGCAATATCCCGGTCGTGGTGGACCAGAATCGGGTCCAGGCTCCGTTCCGATTCCACCATATGATGATTCCACTCACGAAATGCTTGAAAGAACAGAAAACCCAAGAACACGTATACAGGCTGCGGTTTGTAGCCGATTTTCGAAGGTGTGCTGTCCCAGTGTCCTGTTCAGTAATCATTTTTTTTTAACGCATTGTATTTAGGTGTTGAAGAAATGAAACTCATGCCCGAGACGTAATATGAAAAAAGGAAATTAATTAATTAAAAAAGGAAATTAATGATGCAAAAGGCTCACTGATTTCAGTAACCAAAATAGAGAGCAGTTTGCAACATTTTTGTATATCATATCAAAATAGAAAGCTGAAAACAAAAATCAAACGCTTCCTCTTGAAAACCTGTGACCAGTGTATGTAGGAACATTGAACAATAAGTTGGAGTCAAATGCTTCTGGTCGAACCAAAATCAAGGCAATTATTTCCCCTCGAAGACCCTTGAAATAGGCACTGTTCTACTTAACAAGCAATATAATATTCATGAGTTTTAGTTTGTGATTATCATCATAATTGTCGTATTCGAAAATGAACGCACTGGGGGAACTGAAAAAAACTTCGACAAACAAAAACTGGCGTTACTTCCCCAAGACTGAGGAAAAAGCTTACAACTACAATCATGACCAGTAGAGGGCGTGATTTAAAGTTACCGCAGAGCTCTCGACTACACTGAAGAAAAAAAATAATATCCAATCCCTGGTATTATGTCCAGCTTCCTTGCAAAGTGCACCGAGCGCTCGGGTCACCAATGAAGAATCTCACTTCACCGGCCCAACACACAACACGCGTATCGGGTGTATTGGACGTTTCCCGTATACTTCCGGACGTACGTGCAGTCGGCGTATCGGAGGAGATCGCCGCATTTTTCGACCAAATTTCCAGGCAAAGTTGTTCCCGATCGCCTTCTCGCGGGCATGCTGGTCACCCTTCTGCTGGGCGCCGTCGCTTAGGGCTCTTTCCGTGCCGATCGGGTTTCCTCAGACGAAGTGGACACCGCCGAAAGTCCGATGGATATACGCACTCTTCTCGTTCCCAGCACGGTCAGTCTGGTAAGGTTCCCCAAACTCCGCTGGCTTCGTCGTACAATATCACTCGGATTTGCCCAGCGTTTATTTACAAATCCGAAAAGGGAGTACACCCTAGTATAGTAAAGTAAACATCCCTGCCAAGTTGCCAACCTTCTGATAAGAATAATGCTCCCCAGTGAGACAATAGAATACTTGTATTGGATAGCAAAGCATTATATAAATTATAACTTACACCCATCTTCTGAACAAAAACAATCCCTTGCTTCATTGTGCTAATGTTATTTTTGTAAAAAAGTTTTGGTAATTCATATGCACGCTAAAAATAGTCAGTCACTGAGTCAGGGACAACAAAATCCAGGGGATTTGGGGTTTTTAAAACTACTACTTTGATGATGATTATAACTTTATAAGTGTATACAGATGTGGTGCAGAACCTTTGATTTAGAGGTTTTTTGACAACATGTGAACAAGAGTCAGAAAGTGATCAAGTAGGTACGGGTATTAAGTAATTGGCGTCAACACACATTAATGGCGTCACCACATTCAAAATGTTTCATATGTTGGAGATAGATACCGGGTACATAGGACTATTTATATAAGTAGTATCTAGTCCCACTTACTGGGCCGCTAGGACTTGGACTAGGACTAGGAGCTCATCTGAAACGATTTGTGTGTTGATCTGTCGCACTAGCGTCCCACCACGTCTAAACAGACATTCTCAACGTCTAGTACTCAGTCTTCGTGTAATATGGTTTGTATGTGTGTTAAACTGCATGATGAGATTTACATCGTGTACACGGTGTACAAACATATTGCGTTTTGAACAACTAAACATGTCCGATGCCGACATAGGAGACATTTTGTCGGAATTGCAATCCAAAAATTACTCGTAAGTACCGCTGAAGTACCACTTGTTCGTCTTGACATGTGCAGAATCCGGCAGGTGCTTTTATTTTAGTTGCGGTAACCGTAACCCTCATCCTCCCGAAGGTCGGAGACCTGAGGGTTACGGGAACGTATGTACAAGATTATATGCGAGGTTCTTGTTTTTACCATTTTTGAAACACCACTGTCCCGATCGCCCCCTTTTTCCACCCTTTTGAAAATCACCACACACAATCTAAGGACATGCACTTGATCCCAAATGTATACTGAATGTGATCAGATAACTCAAAACATCGTGGGTAAAATACTTTTCCGAAAAACGGGCAGAAACTCACCCAAATACTGTCTGTAAATGTCCCGTCTACGTCTCCGCCAGGTTCGGAATCCGAACCTGGCGCCTCGACCAATCAGCGCTTAGTCTCGTGACGCATACCCGCACGACGGCTATTTGCTGTTTCGCAATAACAGTCCACACTCGTGGTGCGCGCACAGGTCATCGCCCTGTGAAGAGCCGACTGGTACTGTATACAACCATGGATACAACACGTGCGCTGTACATGTGATTGTACAGTACATGTACCGTACATGTGCAAGCATAGCACCAAAGAATACTCATGTACGTGTGTGTACGTGTACGTAGCGTACGGGTTCATACTGTACATGTACACTGTACTGTTGTACAAGTACAGTATATTACGTGTACAGTACATGTACATGTACATGTACATGTACGCGTATTATCAAAGAGTATTCTTTGGTACTATGCTTGCACATGTACGGTACATGTACATGTACATGTACCGTACAATCACATGTACAGCGCACGTGTTGTATCCATGGTTGTATACATGTACAGTACCAGTCGGCTCTTCACAGGGCGATGACCTGCGCGCGCACCACGAGTGTGGACTGTTATTGCGAAACAGCAAATAGCCGTCGTGCGGGTATACGTCACGAGACTAAGCGCTGATTGGTCGAGGCGCCAGGTTCGGATTCCGAACCTGGCGGAGACGTTGACGGGACATTTACAGACAGTATTTGGGTGAGTTTCTGCCCGTTTTTCGGAAAAGTATTTTACCCACGATGTTTTGAGTTATCTGGTCACATTCAGTATACATTTGGGATCAAGTGCATGTCCTTAGATTGTGTGTGGTGATTTTCAAAAGGGTGGAAAAAGGGGGCGATCGGGACAGTGGTGTTTCAAAAATGGTAAAAACAAGAACCTCGCATATAATCTTGTACATACGTTCCCGTAACCCTCAGGTCTCCGACCTTCGGGAGGATGAGGGTTACGGTTACCGCAACTACTTTTATTTAATCTTTTGACGCTATTTCGGGCACTTTTAAGGCCATCTGAACATTGATAATGTCTGTTTTACTAACTAGTATTATTAGAGGTGATATACAAAAATGTTGCAAACTGCTTACTGACTAAAATTACCAAAATGTAAATCTTAAAATTTAGTGGGCCTGACGTTTCGATCCTAGCAGGACCTTTCTCAAAGGCAGAGGCAGAGGCCTTTGAGAAAGGTCCTGCTAGGATCGAAACGTCAGGCCCACTAAATTTTAAGATAGTATTATTAGACACGGTGGGACGCTAGTGCAACAGATCAACACACAAACCGTTTCAGAGGAGCTCCTAGTGGGACTAGTATGGGTACTAGTAATAGGCATCAACACACATTAATGGCGTCAACACAGCGTCAACACATTCAAAATGTTTCATATATATGTTGGAGATAGATACCGGGTACATAGGACTGTATTAGAGAGGATTTTCATTGGTTTAATTAAGGTTATATTTCATTTACGAAAATGGTTGCCGCAAAGCAGCACATCCTGACTATCACCCTCAAGCATAATGCCGGTATCGTCTGTATAGCACTAGTAGTTAGCACTAGTGCTTCATTGAGAACTTTTCTGAGAGAGGACTGCATTTTCTAGACGCCTCATCTCTCATTTTCAAGCCAAAATATTGTTTTGGCCAACAATATAAAGTTTGCTACTGCTGTGGTAATTATGAACGCAATTTGGGTGTGTTGACACCGTGTTCACGCCTCTATTGTGTGTTGACGCGCGTTGATGCTGATTAGTATGACCGCTGTCCTACGATGATGATGAAGTACAACACTGCATAGATTACCTGAGGGTAACACCTACCCGAACAGGACATTGAAATATCAATTAAAATAATCAAGTGAACTGTTGAGATAAGATTGTTTGATCAACCCATTTTCTCTGATGCACCAATACGAGCCTGTAGTGTTAAAGCCGCTAGCTGGTGATTATTACACTAGCATACATCTCTTAGCATAGGCCCACAGTGTCACACAGTTGACAGACTTAACATGGACCGATAACTTTGCAGTATTTTCTTTTAGTCACAAGTTTGAGTCCAAGTGTGAGTCAATTGTTATCATGACTTGAGTCAGGCAGTGAGTCATGGAAAATGAGACTCAAGAGGGCCTTCTTGAGTCGGTGTCTTGAGTCTTGACTCACTAGTCCTACAAGTCCATTTTAATGTCTTCACATGGAATACGACATCATATGTACAAAAAGTTTACAAACCTCATTTGCCACAGCTTCGCACATGTGAACAATATCCCAAATTTTAGACAATTTATAATAAGATACATGTACATGTACCTACCGCCTACCGGTACTTACCCCTGTACCATTTAATACCAACAGTTTATCAGCAGTTTGTGTGAAGTTTGGCGAAGCTACATGTAAAACTGCGTTTAAAAACTCAATAGAGAACTTCTTTCAGATCCAAGTGCCATAGGGTTTATGCACAGGGCATCAGGTGTTGTCCTTACATGTATGATGAATGTACTCTTAAAGAAGAATGAAACCCAGAGAAAATAGTTGGCTTACAGTATCTCTTTGGTTGATAAAACCAACCTACATGTACAATTACCCATGTGCAACTCACCTACGAGTTTCATAAAGAGGGAAAAATCATGGAATTCGGTGGTCGAATTCGCGTTCCCTGTACCCGCCATGTTTTCGAAATTCCCGGCAGGTCACTGCGGGGGGTATGACATAATGACGGGCTACCCCCGCATGGGCCAGGACGGACGTATCCCTACAAGTAACGTGTGTACACAACACATGTACATGTATACTGCGTGCAGTTTGTATACACTCGCGAGCATGAACGATGGTGTACTGCCAGGCTTTTGGTTGTAACAATGCCAGCGGAAAAAAGCTAGGGAAATCTGTCCATGCAGTTCCTAACAAGGCCAAGAGATCTGAGTTGTTTGGGAAGTGGGCTGCGGCCATAAAAGTAGAAACATTTCTCAATGTGGGCTACAAATATAGTCGAAATGACGTGATTTGTAGCGATCACTTCACGGAGGAGTTGGGATCGAGGTTGACTTGCGGGCCAAACTCACCGGCTCGAAGCTGAGAAATATACTGAAAGAACATGCCGTTCCTTCAGTATTTTCACATCGACCAGCGGTGGCATCACGTTCATCGACAGCTTCACAAATTGCCGCATTGGAATCCAGAAAGCTGAGTTAATTTTGATGTTTTTCCTGTATGATACGATCGACTTTTGATGTATGTTTTCGTTTCGGTCCTAGCGTGATTTTTCTCACATGCACGTTCTGCCTAGTCTTTCTCTCAGACCGCTTATCTGTAACTCATGGAGGGTAAACTCCATGGATATACATGTATTGTACCAATTACCATGGAGGAAGAAGGGGGGATATACGTACCAGGCCGTATTTTTATTTGTGCTGCAACAAGAACATGGAGCTAGGCCTAATTTACACGTTATCGGAACGCGACTCCAGTCGCCCACACTGTTTATTCCCTGGTCGCTGACCGCAACTCCTGTCACCCAGCGCTATTGTGTGCATAGCATACGCTGGGAAGTGCATGACCCCTGACCCCCACTAAGCTCCACACAGCTTCGCTTACGTGTACAACTGAAATCTCTCCAAAACATCGACCATCTCTTGAATCATTTCTCGTATTTTCCTATTAAAATTACGCGAGCTGAAACAAAAGCCGGACACAGTGGGCTCCCAGTCATAGTTGTCGGACCTTTATTAAACTCAGCCCCTGGTGTATAAGTTATTTTACTAGGCCTACTTGTTTAGCTGTCATAACAGGGCGCCATTCGGCGAAGATCAAGAAAACAGAGAACCAAAATTGCGCAGCGTTTATTGTGTTACAGATACCAACGTAATGTACACGTATACAGTAGTACATTACAAGTAGGACAACGTGTACATTGTACACGTGTACAGTACAGTAGTAGTGTGTACATGTACTGTACATTACATGTAGTACACAACGTGTACATTGTACGTGCACTGTACATGTACATGTACAGTCCGTGCAACGTATGCAATCAGGAAGCCGTGAAAGTGTTTGTAGATCAAGACTATACGCAATCCCCAAGAATAATTCAAATAATGACCAAAGCGAAAAACAATAAATCTGCAAAGGATTATAAGATTATTTTCTCACACATTGAGGTATAATTCTTTTATAAATGTTGATTAATATTTGTAGTTTAAATTAAAATGATTGAACAAGCCTAACTGACCAATCAGACAGGGTCGTCTCCGCCGTGATGTCATACCCCCGCAGTGACCTTCCGGGAATTTCGAAAGCATGGCGGGTTGAGGGAACGCGAATTCGACCACCGAATTCCATGATTTTTCCCTCTTTATGAAACTCGTAGGTGAGTTGCACATGGGTAATTGTAGGTTGGTTTTATCAACCAAAGAGATAAGCCAACTATTTTCTCTGGGTTTCATGCTTCTTTAACTCTGAACCATTCCACGACATGCTGACATGTGAAATCATTGTGGCCAGGCTGCCAAGGTATAAATTTACAATTTGTAGGAAAATGGAGACAGAGGAGTCCAGGGTGAACAATGGTGTCAGTTGCTGAGTGGAGTGTGGGTTGTTCTACACTGTATAAATGCAGTTCTCCCAATGAGTGCAGGAAATTGTTTATAATTATTTGGTGTCACTGTCACTCATCTTATAGTTATACTGTAGTAGTAGACAATTGTGTGTGCATTCTCTTCATTTTGAACATACATGTACGTGTAACAATTGCACAACAGAATGTACAGGTCATGCTCTAGTACATGTGTAAGTTTTGAAAAGATGAAAACTGAAGTTATTTATCTCTAGTCTACATGTAGTCATAAGGAATGATTCCATAACTGTTATGGAATCATTCCTTATGACTAGACTAGAGATAGAGAGCCATTTTCAATTTTCTCTGAATCCTTAGTAAGCCATAACTTTTAACAGTTATCCACAAAATCCATTGCCAATTTGCCGTGAAACTGAATGGGTCTCTGAATTGCAGAGGGGCCTATGTTGCGATCCCAGCAGGACCTTTCTGAAGAAAGTCATGAAAAGGACATCCCGGGTATTTTTAAAACCGGGAACCGGTAGTGATGTCACTGAACCGGTCGGGAACCAGTGTACCGATTTTCCTCGACCCAGAATTAGCAAAAATCTAACTCTATAAGGAATAAGTGTATGCTCCAATTCCATGGTTTTGAGTTTGTAACATTTTTTCCCCTCATAAATATCGTGAGTTTTCAATAAAATACCGAAGCTGTGATTTGTCTCATAATTTTACTCGCTGAAATTTGTTTGCAGCCTTCAACACCTTTTTGATCACGGCAAAATAATTTCGTTTTTTTTTAGCACTTAAGTCCTAATTGTAGAGAATTCTTTTGGCCATGTACTAAGTCATGAAGGAATTTGCAGGGCTCATTTTTGTGTCTCACAATTTTTGTGTGTGTTGTTGTTTTTCCCAATTCTCTCCCTCACCCTGACCAAGTCACACCTTGGTAAATGACGCGCAGAGCCCCAGATGGTTGTGGCAGCTTCAGAACACCCCGGGCCAATAATAGTCTGCCTTTATTTCATTCCCTTCCGACTCTTGCCTACCCTACTCCCCTCCCCTCCTCCCGTATCGGGAGCCGAGTTCTTCACAAACACGCAGTCCCCGCGAGCGTTAGCCTGGCATTTGTCTCGGGGGGGTTATGCTAATCTGTCTAAAAGAGAAAAAAAATCGAAAAAGGCGGGGTCCCTGGGCATAGGTGTTGAAGGTACAGTAGATGGACTGATGCACTTATTATGGTCCAGTGGCGGCCAGATCTGTGCTGAGACACTCTCCTCTCCTCTCAACATCATCATCATACATGCAGTGTACAGTACATTGTCTACATGTACAATCTGTGCATGGTACATACATGTACATCTAAGTAGTGTGCTTACCTTGAACAGTGACAGTGTCGGGGCACTGTCCTAGCCGCTGTCCATGCAAGTTAAACCCCAAAACACCTCAGAAATCAAATATGGGGGGTTCTGAACTATCTGAAGGTTTGGTTCAAGATACAGTAGAGTTAAAGAAATATCGACTAAGTTGATACAAAATTACAGACCGAGAAAATGTACAGCATTTTCTGACTGGGTGAGCCATATTGCATTATTGCATTCTCTCTTGGATTCTCGTAATGCATCTGTTCGTTAATAAAACCCCACCAACCTAAAAACTTACGTTTTTGATCCCAGCACGATCTCTCAATGCTGTCTTTGAGAAAGGATTGAAGAGTCAAACCCACTTTTTTTTACCTGTCATTGTGTATTTTGGGGCATTTTGAAAACTTACGTTTTTGATCCCAGCAGGATCTATCTCAATGCTGTCTTTGGGAAAAGATTGAAGAGTAAGGCCCACTTTTTAAACCTGATATTGTGTATTTTTGGGCATTTGAGTACTTAAGTTCACTAACAGAACTTCAGTGACTGAAGGTACATGTATGTTCACACACAGCACCCGACATGGCAATTTGGATCTGTATTCGAATCGCAATTATGAGTAAGATATAAGCATTCACACATGGAAATGTCATCATGGAGAATAGCATTTTCTTATGTATCCTCTTTGCTTGCCCCCCCCAACTCCTCCACCAGGCGCAGGCTGTGCTCTGCTAAAGATGATTCAGGACTTGGAGGTAGACACCACCGTGCACCGAGTGCGCGTGCACCCAGGCTCCATCGCCCCCGAGCGCGGCTGGGTGTCCGTGGAGGCCACCAAGCAGACCAGCGCCGCCGAGGTCCTGCTCCAGGTGCTGGCCAAGCTCGGCCTGCCGCCGGCATCGTCGTCGTCGTTGCCGTCGCCCCCGGACCGCTACCACCTCGCCGAGGTCTGCGAGGAGTCCGGCCAGAGCTGCAAGGAGAGGCAGCTGGACGCCGGCGAGTGCCCCGTCAAGCTCCAGCTCCTCTGGCCCCGGGTCCTGTCGGACGACGAGTCGGAGTCGCCGCCCTTCTTCAGCACCAACTACCGCTTCTTCCTGCGCGGCGACAGCAGCAGCAGCAGCAGCATGCACGAGACGCCGTCCCGCGGGGCCGGGGCCAGCAACAGCACCGCCGCCGCCAGCCAGCTGGCCGGCTACGGCAGCATCGACTCCTTTGTCAGCAACTTCTTCCCGCATCCGGCCGCCGACAAGGAGTACCACGACCTCTGCCACCTGCCTGACCTGAACGAGAAGACGCTGCTGGGCCAGCTGACGGCCCGCTTCCGTCAGGGCCGCATCTACACCTACGTGGGCTCCATCCTGATTGCCGTCAACCCCTTCCGCTTCTTCCCCATCTACAACCCCAAGTATGTCGGCCGCTACCAGAACCGGCGGCTGGGGGAGCTGCCGCCGCACATCTTTGCCGTGGCCGACGCCGCCTTCCACACCATGCTGGCCGACAAGCGCAACCAGTGCATCGTCATCTCGGGCGAGAGCGGCTCCGGCAAGACGGAGAGCACCAACCTGCTCATCCACCACCTGACCGCCCTCAGCCGGAAAGGTCACGCCAGCGGGGTGGAGCAGACACTCCTAGGGGCCGGCCCCGTACTGGAGGTAGGTTCCTATAGCCAAGTCCCTACAGCTGGCAATCAAACCAATGGGAGTTTGGAACAATTTTTTTTTGAAGGGGTGAAGTGCCTCTGATTAGTACCCCCATCCCGGGAATGCCAAGTCAACTATTTGGGAAGGCTGGCATCTAAGGGCTGGAAAGCTCAGATGATATGGGCGCTGATACGCAAAACTTTTTTTTACTAAATCCTTTCTTTTTCTTGGGGGGGGGGAGGGGTTGTGGGTGGCAGACATCTCTTTGTCAACATTGATTATACAAACTCGTTGCATAATCCGGTCAAATCCTTTTGAGAAAGGCAACATTGAAACATTTGTGTCCCACTTCAAGTCCTTCAAACCCTGACCAGACGCCACATTTCCATGGATGTGCTGAAGCAGAGAAGATAGCTATGAAAAAAGGGTTTGTCATTGAATATTTGCACATGTACATGTACCTACTGTAGACACATTTATGTCACACAGTGTCATGTACACAAGGCGCAACATAAATGTGTCTGGTACGAAATGATCTACTGGTACACGAGCTTCACATTGGATAAATATAGTGTGGGAAACACGGCACGTGCTGGAGTAAGGTCAGAACCAGTTAAGAACCCTTCAATCTTTGGAGCATAGGTCACGACCTCAGTCTTCCCCATGAACTGCCTCCCCGGTCCCCGGAGAGAGCAGCCACCAACTTTGCCATGCACACAGTCTGCATGGGCACCAACTTGCCTAGACTGGAACCAGTCCTCCGGTGTTTCTGTGGTATCCCAGACATCTGCCATTGCGTTGCAGTAAAGCTGTGCACATGTACGTGTACAATGTACACGTACTTGTGTACGTATTTCGGAAGGAACCAGCCAGGGTCACTGGGGTCCTATATAGTCATGTGTGTGTGAATGGGCATACATGTACATCATGGCTGGTTGTAAATGTGCTACTGCTAGTGATTCATTCACAGAGTTAAAGGATTGGTACTTGTACCAATCCTGTAAGGTTGATGACCCCCAAAGAAACTACTGTAATCACTTAAATGTGCACGTTTACACGCACCTGTACATACAAGTAGATACATGTATTGTAGGGTAATCCCCCAGGAACGGGTTGATATTGTACATCAACAATAAGTAACAATACCCTGGGATACATGTACACTGTAGTTCTGTTACATGTATGTGCTGTACATGTAGTTTGTACAGTGTACATGTACATGTATAAACGTTGTACAGTAGTTTGTCTTTTACAGGTGTACACTACAGGTGTACAGGTGTATAATATATTGAACATGTACTGAACATTGTGCAATGTGCATATAATGCATCATGTACGTGTACATTGCACAGTACATTTCTACACGATGTGTGTATAGTACTGTGTACATACTGTAGATACACTCACATGCACTGTACATGTGTACCGGTACATGTACATGTACATGACTACATGTACTGCACATGCATGTTTCCTAGTCAAATGACCATTCATACACTACACATTGGACTTGAAAATGCATTCTGCACATACACGTACATGTACAACACGTATCTGGCGATAGTGCAAACACTGGTACATGTACAGGTACAGTGTACATGTACGCGTTCATGTAGAGGCATACTGTAGCAGTGCCCCCACCCTTGTACATGTTTTATGTACAGTGTAATTGCCAAGCACTTTATTGCCCTACATTTCGGCCCACGCGTCTACGAATATGTGTATTGTGCCAGCTGGATTTCAGCAAATTGAAAAGTCGAGATGCGGCCAAGGCGTCTTGAAGTCTGGCTCCACCAGACAAACAGAAATAAAAACCAAGACTTAATCTGCTGTACATGTACACTTCAGATGTCATTCATGCATGCACATCTAAATGAACTTTAAAGGCTCATTTACAGCGTCTTGCCTGCATGTTTGAACATGTTGAACATGTTCGTTAATGCTGCATGTAAATTGGTATCATATTATTCAGTGTAGTCTTCAAAAAGCAAAAAAACAAACAAAAAACATTTAGTCCTAAACAAAACTGCCTGACACCTGAGAATGAAGTTAGAAACACTTGTACTTTAGAAAATGTGCTGATTATCATTTCAATCTGATGGAAAAAACAGTGGCCATGCTGTCAAACGAAGTGGAAAGTAAGGGAAGAGTCAGTCACAGGTGCCCAACTGCTCATTATAAACATTTATTGCAGGAACCAAAGATTTCACTTCTCACATGTACATGCAAAGAGCATGTACTGTATTGCACTACACATTCACCTGTCTACCATCCTTTGTTGCATAGCACACAAAGAGTTCATACTGTACATGTACATGTACAATGTACATGTACACACATGTACAGTACATGTACATTATGTACACATGTACATGTACATGTACATTTGTACACTACATAATTATACAGTTGTAAGATCACTGCTTAATATTGTGCAACAATGTTTAACAATTTGCATGAAACAGTTCAACTGTAATATTGTTGTACATAATTACATTTTATGTGCACATGTGTACTGTACATTAAGTGTGTACAATATAGTTGTACAGTACTTTTGCGATTTACATGTACTGTGCATTTTTGTTTGTTACTGTTAGGTACATGTACAGTTAATGTAATGAGTGACAACTGACAAGTGTACAAACTGTACAAGTGTACATGTACAGTACATGTACATGTACATACGTACACATGTACAATGTATACACATGTACAGTGTACGTGTACAATGTACATGTACAATGTACATGTATGTATGTACATGAGTTTATAAATACAGTGTGTATGCATGTACTGTACAGCAGGAATGTACACATGTGCATCGCTGTACATGTACAGTAGATTGAGGAACAGAAATATCCACCAATACATGTACCGGGTACCTGTCCTGTAATTGTAAAGTGTACAGTTAGTAGTACAGTACATGGATCTTCAGGTAGTTCCCTAACTCGCACCTACATGTATGCTCTCCATGTAGCAGTCCTTACCCATGCACAATGCAGTTTGCACAGTACACTGTAATTCCCAGCGGACCTCACCTCTAGCAAAGCCCCCAGAATGCTACACTGTACCTGGTACATGTATTGTACTGTACACATTACATGTACATAGTGTACATGTATATTATGTACAAACATCAACAAAAGACAGAACCTGCACAGTGACCCTGACCTCAGTGGGGTGGTTCCATCTTGTTAGCCCAGATCCATGTGTGCAGGCACCCGGGCCCACCGGTCCCACACCCAACATACACTAGGGGAAGGAAGTCATTGTCTCTTCCCATCTAACTGTTAGCGTTACCTTGCACACTGCTGATTATTACGTTATCTTGCTGCAGACCTTCACCGCAACCTGAGTCGGGAGACCCTTTTGTTGCGCGCCCAATGAGGCATCGAAGTCAACAAAGGCCTGCATACACAGGGACACTTTACACGCACAGTGTACATATACAATGTACATGTATACATGTACCTGCCTATCTCACAAGGACTGAGTGTGCAAAGTGCATACACATGTACGTTTATATGGTTACTCTGATCGGCACATCCTCAAAGCACCCAGCCCCAAATCCGTCCAAAATGCCGATGATTTATAAACATGCAAAAGAACTTTGAGTCACAAGGAAAGGCAGTGGCGCTACAGTGAAGGATGCTGAATGATAACAGCCCGATGCTGATAGTACAATCCAAAATGAACTACGGTAGCGCACTGATCGCAGTCGCTTTGAAACCGAATGCCCCGCAGTTACAATGCACACCCATTCAGTCAAGATTCTCCATTCATAGGCCTTTATTTGATTAGCTGAATGGAACTCTCCCATTTGTTGAAGTTGAAAAGAAAATCATGAACTTGGAATGTACATGTACAGTACAAAGCTTCAAAAGGCTTCTATATATTTCCACCTACACTTTGTGTACATTGCCGTTTGTACATGTACATGTACAGTGTGTAGTTTCAGTCTGTCTCATTTGACTTTACGAGTTGCGTAAAAAGTAAGCCCCTCGCAATTGGGCAGAGACTGTGAGCAAGTGTACTAGTACTTCTGTATTTGGTGTTGCTAATGTTCAATGTACAAGACATGTACACTACATGTATGTATACAGTACACATGTACTGTACTTGTACATGGTCGTTGATGCAGGGTTGCTCTGTGGCACATTACATGGATGTTGTGTATTCAATATATTACACACGTAATACTGAACATCATTAGTACAAGACATGTGCACAGTTGCACATACAATGCACATTACATCAATGATTTGATGAAAGGATTACACCCAATATTGCATGACTCACATCACAGCGTGGGCTCAGTTGTGTCAAGTTAGCCTGTTTTGTCTAATGTTATTCAAATGCGCATGTGCATGCATTTACTGCCCAGCAGTCCTGTGCATGTGCACGTACTGTACATGTACATGTACATGTACATGTACTTGTACATGTATAACGTGTACAATGTACATGTATACATGTATGTACAGTACCGGTACATGTACGTGTACATGTACATGTACACACTTTCATGTATACACGTTCATGTACAGGTACATGTACAGTGTACTTGTGCTTTCTCAGTTTCCTGCTGTATAGCAATCTGTATACATGTACATATTTATACATGTGTATAGTACATGTACATGTACGTGTAGTACTACACGTACATGTACATGTACATTGTGTAAACTTTTTCGATGGAAGCAATACATGTTGATGTACCGGTACGGTACATGTACATGTACCGGTAGAGTGAAGTCCATGATACTGTTTGTGCACATAATGTACATTGTGTACAGTATGTACATACAGTATTGTGTGCACAATGCTACTTTTCAACCATACATGTACATGTACACTACACATGTACATGTACATGTATACGTGTACATGTCACATGCACAGTACATGTACATGTACATGTATTTACAGTACATGTACATTGTTTACATTGTACATGTGTATACATATACACATGTACACATGTACATAATTCTAAAATGTACAGCTGTACTGCTGCTGGTTTTTTATGGACATTACCCCGCTACACGTGTACTGTACATGTAATGTACGGGTACTATACACTACACATGTACTGTACAACATGTACACAGACACAGTCTCTTTATAGTACATGTGCATGTACATATACATGTACATGTACTCGTACATAATTATGTACTGTAGTTCAAGGGGGAGGGGAAGTGTAGGCCTCAATGTGTGGCAACACGCTGTGATTTGTCTGCGAATCTGATGGCCATCGGTCCTCATCTGTCAGGACGAGATAAGTCTGAAATAGCTGGTCTAATGGACGGCGGGGAGAATGGGTCTCAGATGACTGGCTTGGAAAGAGACAAGAGAGCTACGTACATGTACATGTACTGCACATGTACACTTGTACATGTACACGTACATGTACATTACGTGTACGTGTACACTTACTAGTGTACTGTACAGAGGCCTTTCATGAGAATTGTAATGCTGCTTGGATCAAAATGTCATGTCTTGAGATTGAAAATACAAAGCAGTTCTAACTCATTCCTGAACAATTAAAAAAGTTCCTCTTCTGGGTAAGTGGGTGACTTTAAGTTATTTGCTCAGATCTCCCCTACTGTACATGTACCTGTGTACCAGTATTACTAGTATTACCGGCCCGTTACCCAACACCAGTGGCCTTTCATATTTCCATCTTTTTATATTGTACTCTCGCTCAGGCTGGATTCTTGGTCTTTGGTAGCCTGCCTACATGTACAGTACATGGACTTGAGCCTAGGCTGCTGTATTCAAGCGATACTCGATACACCAACCCCCTTCTGAGTTCTGTCCTGGCTCTGTGCTCTTCCCATTAGTAATACTGGTACCATACCATACTGGTACCATTTACATACATGTAGTCAGACTACTGTACAAACCGGTACAGTACATACTGTACAAGTGTACATGTACAATACATACATGTACATGTAGGCCTACTGTACATTGTACTGTACATGTGGTTGTACATGTTACAAATTTACCAATGGCTAGCCAATGGCTTTTGATGGTGGTACATGTACATTTAGGGGCAACATGTAGGCCTACCAGTACCCATACATGTACACACGCCCACGTCCGTACGAAGGCTGGGCTGTATGATACCACTGGATGACTCAGTCTCTGGTAAAGAAGAACACCCCTCCCCCACCACACACCCTCCCCACTCCCCAGAAATAAAATAGAATAATATGAAATAAGATTACCAATTGACTGGCTGACCGCACAGCAGACCTAGTGGGGAGTTTCTGTTTGGATTGGTTTGTGCGGCGTGTTGCCCCCGAACCCGGCCCTGTCTTGGTATGCTGCTGTGATGATGACAAGTTTGGAGCCAAGAGGAGGGATGGGGATTTGTGGAATCAAACTAAGTTTGTCCGTTGAGGCATTTCTCTCCAATGACTGTGCATTGGACACTTTGGAATTGGAGAACCTATTTTAAAGGTCGTCCTGAGATGAGTCCCTATATTCCATGATGAACCTAAGGATGACACTGTAAAGAACCTGACATTTTGATCCCAGCAGCACCTCTCACAAAGGCATTTTCAGTTTGAGAAAGGTACCGCTAGGATGGAAACGTTGTTGGGCGGTGTATAATTTTGAAAATCTTTCTGACTACAACATACCGGGTAGCCTACTAAGTTTGCAGTTTCCAACACTAAAAATAGTAAATTGTATTTCGGTGTTTACATGGATAAGAATTGATGAAGAATTGATTTGTGGATCACCTTGATAATACACCTTTCATGAGTGTAAACTGCTTTCACAAAATGCTTTTAAATTATGTCTAAATGTGTAAGACACTGTTATAGTAATGCGCTATTTTATGATACTCTTTATCTATCATACAGTATACGTGTATACCACGTACATGTGTATACTATCGTATGTACACTGTACATGTACATTCTACAATCGTAATGTACATGTACATGTACATGTACATGTACAGTAGTTTCACTATCGACAATCGTGCTTTATAATTATATATTGAGTGGATTTCCTGAGACTACATCATGTAGACTGTACATGTACATGTAGAGTGTACATTGTAAATCCAGGGTTTTGGATAGCATTGGCCGTGTCACAACATCACCATAAATAATGGAAATGATGAGTGGAGTGGAGTGTCCACTGGCCAGCACAAATTCGCTTTCAATCATTTTTCCATGTGCACTACTGTCCACAATTGATGAAAATGAACAGATAATTCATCAATCATTGATGAACACCGGGCCTTTCTCAGTGTACACATACTGTATGTACAGTAAATTTGATTAGGGCCGTACACTGTATTATCTGATAATAGATATTCTTCGTTCAAAAAAGTAATTTCTGATCATTGATGAACACTGGGGCTTTTCTCTGGGTACCGTACATGTATCGTGGGAACCCCCGTTTTCGACGCTACACGTTTTCGACGCTTAGCCTTCTAACTCACATCGCACGACGAAAACAACTCCATATATGATCTCAGACTTCGTATCTTACAGTTTGTTTCCTGCTCTTGTCCGTCACCGAAAACGTGCACCATACGTGTACCATGACAAACCCCAACATCCGTAGAAAACAAATATATCACGCAACTTGAGGCAATCCGTTCTGGGTAAAAACTGCTCCTAAAGGGCGTCTCGCTTATATAATTTAAAATTTTTTTTTTTTATTATTATTTAAAGACAAAAATTAACATGGCCCAATAGGCTTTTATAAAACATAAAAAAAATAAAAGGGCAGCTAGAGAAAGTACTAAGAAGGAGGATATGTGTCTCTGGAGTGACATTGGGAAAGGTCATAACTGAAGAAGCAGTGAGAAAGATGATTGTGGAGTTTTTTTAAACGTCACAAAAGAAGACATCAAGCAGACCAATACGTTTTAAGCATAAATTATGAATGATTTGAGGAAAGTGTTAGAAGCAGTGTCCAAAAAAAAACCCAAAGATGAACACCAAAAAACATACAGGGAAGAATTTTACAGTGCCACACAGCATTTTGAGTCATTTTAAGAATGTATTTTGCGTTTGGCTGCACTGGGACACCTTACTAAACACCAACATCGAAAATACATGTAGGTGACGATGCATACTGCGCAGTGCGCCGCGGACGTCAACAAAACTGGGTAATCTTACGGAAGTGACAGGCTTGATCAACCTTCTCTATGATTATTCTAATAGTCTGTGGTGTGGAGAAAGTGACTGAGACCTCTTTTCAATAGTGTGATACTTTCGTCCACATTGTTCAGTTTGAAGAAAAGTCCTTACTGTATATCGTCGAAAACCGGTTATTGGAGGATACATGTACATGTACAGTACGTGTACATCAAATTTTTTTAAAGGTCAACTGAAGTGCAAAAATTAGAAAATCCTGATTTGGCATTAAATATGTTCATTGGTACATTACAATTCCAGAACAAACATAAATTTTGTGTTTCAGGCTTAATAGAAGCCTTTTTAAAATAAATAAAATTATGCTCGTAGTTATTGAGGGCGCTGTTCTTTTCGTCACCGGATGAACGCAGAATTTTTTTCTCTCCCCGCATATTAAGCCTCATGCACTTAGATAGTCGGAGGGGTTCCCTGACGCGTTCAGTAGATAATGCACGTTTTTTTAGCGTGGCACAGGCACCAGTCTTTTTCTCGGCGAGAAAAACATGACAATTTTGTTGGCCGAGACGTCTTTCGACAAGCTTTTTCTTCGGAATCCGATGAATTCTAAGTCGATAACAAGGATAGAGATTCTGAAAATAGTTTTCCTATGGCCACAGACGGGAACACGTTGCCAAACCATACACATATGAGCCCGGATGGTCTCCGTGAAAACAAGCTTCGAAATGGACACTGCACTGCACGATTTGACGGGTCGGATTATTTCGGTCGTGTCAGCGTGATTTTTGACGTCAAAATGCGGCTAATTCTAGGATCTTCAGGCAATAAATGCATGTTTATTCCACTGCTGCAATCTCAACAACGAATCTGGCTGGCGTGTCACATGGTTTGTCGATATTTACTCCCGAAATCGGTTCTCTTGAGAAATGTGCACTGGCTGTTGGTATATACGAACGTACAATACAATAGTTCCCCGACAAGAGTAATGGACCGAGTCTTCATCCGCTGACGTCACCAAGGACGTCCTCCACGGGGGCGTGGCTGCTCCCCCTTCCAAACTTAAATAATTTTGTTAAACTCTTTCCCATAGTTTAAAATTCGGAAAAAATGCATGGATGTATTTTACTAGTATTTGAAATAATAAAAACGAATTCCAAAATGCATTGCTGTTGACCTTTAAGGCCTATTACCTGAGAATACCGGTAGATATTCTTTGTTCTTTGTTCAAAAAAGTAGCATTGACGAACACCGGGCCTTTCACAGTGTACAGAACATGTACATGTATGTACTTTAAATACATACATGTACATGTATGTACATCACGTATACTGTACATGTACATGTACAGTATGTACTTTACATACAGTACATACATGTACATGTGTACATCACATATCCTGTTCATGTACAAATGTACATTAGAATTGATTAAGACCTACTGTTACATTTACATGTATTTCCTGAGAATGTGTGTAACCGTCGTTCAAAAAAGTACATGTGTATTTTCTGTTGCATTGGATGTGTATGTACATGTACACCATGTACATGTAATTTGCTTTCGTGTATGTACAGTACATGTACACGATATAATGCATTGTGTAGGCCTACTGTAATTCATGTACATGTACATGTACGTACATGTAAATGAAGTCAAGTAACATGTACAGTGTACATGTACATGTATACATTACACTACAACATTGTTCACGTACATGTACAGTACACATGATTACATGTACCGGTACATGTATACAGTGTACAGTGTTCATGTACATGTACATGTATACATGTACTGTGTAAGTACAGTGTACTACATGTGTGTACATGTGTCATGTACAATGTACATGTACACGTACAGTGTAGTACAGTGTGGTAAAAGGCGGTATACAGTACACTGTTCATGGAAACATGTTTATTTTTTTTTTGAGTGATTCTTTGCTGGTTTTAGTTTTGAAATGCAATACAGAAGAGCATCAAGGAAATCATTACCAAAAAATCTACCGTACTTTTGTTGGGACAGACGTGATTTCCTGTTTTCAAAATCAACAGTGAGGGAAAGGTTTTCGTTTTGCTAATTTGCAGACCCCCATGCAAGCACGAGATAAATGTGTAAGTTGAGGAGGGAAGCAAGAATTGATATTCCACAAACTACATGTAGGGCTAGGGCAGACCTGAATCAACCACAAAATGTTGCATGCAATATGACTATAGCCGCGTTTCCACTGGACTAGAATTTAACCGAGACGTTGGTTAAATTTAAATTTGACCGTCGTTCCCACTTGGACTTTTCTCGGTCAAATTTAACCGAGACGATGGTTAAAGTAACCGAGCTGGCAATATAACGGCTCATCAAGGTCAAGTGTCAGCCGGATACACAATGTACGTGTGTACATATAGCGCGTGATACGAAGCAGACGCTGTGCATGTACGTGTTACGTACTTACACTAAAGTTACAGTACATGTAGGCCGGATATGTAGGCCGGATGTGGTTTTTTACCGAGTCGCGTTTAACCGAGTGGTGCATTTCCACTGGACTAATCGGCTCGGTTAAACTTACATGTACCTGGTCACTTACATGTATACTGGGCAGAGGTTGCTCGGTAAAAGTAACCATTGGACTCGGTTAAAGTAACCAAGAGAAACTTGACTGGGCCGTTTCCACTGGACTTACATGTATTATGCCAGGTCATACGTATACATGTATGTTTCAAACTACTGTACCGGTACTTACTGATTTAAATGACCAAAACGGAAGTCTCACACATGTAGCCTCTGTCAAAAACCATGTAATTTGAATGATGGAAATTGAAACTCACATAGTACATGTATAGTACATCATGACATGTACACATACATGTACATGTACATGTACATGTACCTGTATGTCATTTCCATACAGTGTATAAGATTATGATTTTTTTTCAGAATATTTTTCAAACAATTCCTCAGAAATCAGCAAAAATGACTCATTCTGTTTCTGGAATGCGTTCGAAGTAGAAACTGCCTTGGAGTGGCACTTGTTCCTACTTGTGTAATTCCTGTTTAAAAACGCAGAACCCTAGAGGAAGGATGGCAAAGTCATGCACAGGGTTAAGCTTCATCCCACTGGTGAATTGCCAGGATAAGTGACTGTTGAGTGTGAAAAGTTCTGTCTCCATTTCCTGGGAATTCCCCCTGGGGAGATTGGTGTAGTGTGAAAGGCCCCCCTCAAGGGTAGGGGGATTATGGGTTACAACTTGTCAGCCAGAGACATTGGGGAAATTATGGCAGCACACTCAAGGGCCCCCACCACCCAGGAAAGGGACAAGGCTTGCCATTGTTACTGCCCTACTTAGTGGGCTGCACTTGATGGCGGCATGCTTTGCTGCCTGGCCATTTTTGGGAGGTGAAGTCAGCCTCTGCATGGAGGTCTCAATTGTCACCATGACTCACTGCATTGTGTGTTATTAGAAGGTGTGAGTGGATGGGGAGGTACAGTAGGGGGTAGGGGTGAGAAAAAGAAAAAAAAAGAAAAAAAAAACTGTGGTCAAACTTTCATTTTGCAGACCAGTGCTCAAACAAAGCTTTGGTCCTGGAACAGAAATTCGTGATTTTTTTTTTGAGGGGGTGGAGACATTTTCACTTTTTTGGGGATTGACAGTTGACACCAATCTACCCCCCAACCCCCTGAACAAAAATAGTTACTTTCTCAATTTCTGGGAAAAGGTCTCTAATTGGATTGGGTCTGTTCTGTAAATTATTATATAGCCTGGAAAGTGTATATTTGTCCGAGGTGTTAAGAGATTTGGAGTGAGATAGGGATTTTTTTTATATTTTTTTTTTATTTGGGGGGGTGGTAGGTTGGAAGAAACCACATGGCCCCTGTCACCACATGAGTCAGCCAGTGGACCAAAGTCAGAGGATACCAAGGTGTGTCCCCTCTACCCCATGGTTATTGTGTCTCACAGTTCCCCCCCCCCCAAAAAAAAATAGAAAATACAGTGATACTAATAGGAGTTTTGTTTCAGTTTCAACACAAGTAAATGAAAAATGTCTGGGAACTTTTTTGGCAACCAATTTGTGAAAGAATTCAAATTGACTGGAGTGGTGCTTGAATCTGAGACATCTGGCTCGATGTTGCCAGCTCTCGTAGTCTTTCTATACTACATGTATAGATAATGATAATAGCCTTCCCAAATAGTAAACTACATTTACATTTTACGCTTACGACAAGGACAAGAATAGGAGGGAGGGTGAAGCTGTACAAATTGTAGAGTTTTTGTGTACATGTACATGTACATTGCATCCATCGTGTCGTCTACAGTACTAGTACATGTACATGTACATGTACTTCTCCTTCTTCCTATCTCACAGTCTCAGTATCTGTCTTTGTCTTTGTCATTTTGCTTCTGAGTCCTAGGAATGGAAATGCTGTGCCCTCGAAATGGTTGAGATTTGCTGTTTGGTCATACAACCAAAGTACAGTACATGTATGATGTACCGGTACATGTACAGTAGTCAGTAGAAGCAGTTGGCCTCATTGTTGCAGCACTGAACTTGACGTGTGATTTACAGTACAAGAGTTGAAAAACGTGGGGCCCCTAGAGACTGAACACATGTTTCATGTACAGTACATTGTGTATACAGTGCATGTACATGTACACGTGTAGGTGAACTACATCATGTACACATGGTATGCCGGAAAGTACGTACACTGTACTAGTGAAACCCAGTTTGTGAATGGCCATATTTTCTCCTTATTCCCTGATTGCCTGGAGGGCATTGTTTGGGGTTAAAAAAGTCCAGACTAGATTCAAATGGAGAGTTGTGTATGGGCTTCACTGTGACACAGGACTGTGCTATGCCGAGTATTGTTATTCTCACATAGCGCGGTGTGGATACTGGATACAGTAGTAATAGTATATTATGTACAGTGTGAAGATTCAGGGAAAGCTAACATAAAAAAAAGGAAGGAAACACCTGAATGCACGTTTCTTGGAATATTTATACTTGAAAACAAACCCTGAATTGTGCATGAAATGATGACTCAGTCACTGATAACTTAATTTCTTTTTTACTGATACAAATTTACATCATGTACAGTACAATGTACTTATGTGATTTATAGTTTACTCGTGAATAAGATGTTGGTTTTTCTCAAACAAATGAGGAAAGGACTACCCGCTGGGAAATCTGAAAGAGTTTCTAAGAATAGGGAAGATAATTTGACGAGACCTTAAACCGCCTACACAACATTGGTAAGATCGAAAAACAGAAATGTTCACACTTCACAGATTTATATGAAACTACTGTACATGTAAACAGTTTGAAGATGGTTATACATGTAGTAGAAACCTCTCACTGAAATATTTATACCTAAAATGTTGTATTTTGGGAGAAACAAGTAAAAGAAATAGTTTACGTCTCACCGAGATCTAAGCTATTTTTCGGAACAGTATGGCGTTGAATGCTGCATTTTCGCGAAACAAATGAAGCGTTCTTCACAATTTTGTCAAGACTCGGTTGGCGGATTGAGCTAAAATTTTCACAGGTGTGCTTTTTCATGCATATGTTGGATCAGACAATGTATGGATGCTATTCTTTGTCCTCGACCAATGTTGTGTAGGGGCTTTAAACTTGGGCAGGGGACCAGGGAACCGCCAGCTAGACATATGAGCATGCCGGACTGTCCTGACCATGACTGGTACAGTACATGTACATGTACATGTACATGTACAAGACTCCAGATCTTAGGTACATGTACAATACTGAACATTCTTCAATGTGTGGACCTACCGGAAGTACAGTGTACCCACCCAAGTCTCTATTTGGTTGGGGTGGGGCGCCAGTCAGAACTGAAGGGTTTCAGCCATGGCATATAACTCTATGGCTATGTTCAGACACCGTACCATGGAAACCGAAAAAGGTCTATCATTTGCGGTCACAGCGGGAGGTAAACATTTCATTGCAAACCCCTTGCGTTCATACTCACTGAGTTCAACTTAAAACAGTCTATCTCTGGTACTAAAAGGTCACACACGTTGCTTGACCCTGAATCACAACTTCCCTTAATTGACGCGGTTTGGGCAGTGACATAAATCACCGGTTATGTAATGCGTCCGCTTGTCTGCCTAAACCGGATGCGGTCATGAGATAGACCGTTCAGACACGTTAAGGTTTGTAGACCGGTCTACGTAGACCGGTCTTCGTAGTCTAGTCCACCCCTCCTCGGCGGTCTAAGATAGACCGTTTGTAGTACCCAAAACGGTCTACGTAGACCGTTCAGACACAACTACTGTAGTTGGACCCTTTTCAGTTTAAACCGAAGATAGATCACTTTTAGTACGGTGTCTGAACGACCCCTATGTTTTTCCCCTAATCTGTTTTTATTCCAATGCCCATGACTACATGTAAATGTATGTACAGTACAGTACATGTATACAACTGTCCATGCATGTGTGTGCACCCAGATGATGAGTCATTGTAACAGTGTCTTTAGTACACTGAACAGTTTGTAATTTACAAAAAGAAAGTACATTTATGTTCACCATGCACATGTGACTGTGTTACTGATAGTCTGGACATGTGCAGTGCATTTGGCATTACAGACACACACTAGTCGGGGTGCAGTGTTTCACGACTGGCTCTGTTTTCTCGATGCTGTCTCACTCTCCAGTCACGCATCCACGTCCTCCCTCCCCCATCCCAACCAACGATGCTCCTCCAATTAATTGTAGCCGCCACGTGCTTACTGTCCTGTATGGCTCGAGGCTGTCCTGGGAGAGTTAGGGGAACGGGGATTGGGGAGGGGGGGGGAGGGAGGGTTGGCAGGGAGCGTTTGGTTGCGGGCTGGCATGCGCGACATATCCCTACCATTCAGCCTGTCTTCTTTGACCGTACATGTAAACCCACTGCCTCATCCCCCCCTTGCGCTAAAGCCAATAATGCGGCACGCTCGGCTGCTTTCGCCGAGACAGAAAGTGTGTTTTTGTCATCAGGGAGGGTGACTGAAGAGGAGAACCCTCCAATCTTCTCCCCCTCACCCCCAGGGAGGGGATATCTTTTTTTTCTTTCTTTTTTTAGGTGGTGGTTGCAAGTGAGTGCCGGCGTTAACGTCACTGGGCCAGTTGACGCCAAGCCCGTTAAGAAGTGCCGGCAGAAGTGTGTTTTGATTATGATTATTGTTGTTGGCATTTTAGTTTTTCATTCGTCTGCAATTTTGGCACGTGTGCATGTCTGAGCAAGACTTCACACAGTGGCTCCTAGCATTACTGGTCTTTGAGAATGTCATCAGGCCAATTGACCCCATTCCATTCCATTTACACATGTATACTGTACATGTAACTGCCCATCAAAACTGTGCTCTGATTATCGGACTTTGAGCATTGTCCATGTTCAGATTTTTTGTTTGTGTGAGAGTTCAACTTGTATTACCGGAAGTCGGGGCTAAACTTGACACATTTTGCCTACATGTACTGTACATGTACCGTACATGTGATGTCATTGTCATGACTGTACATGTACATGTACATGTACACGTGTACATAGTGCCATTTAGATACATGTCCTACATGTACATGTATGTACAGTTGTACACGTGTAACTCTGTTTATTCAACAACTTCCAAGAAGATTATTACAGAAATACAGTACATGTACATATGTACATGTACATCATATGTACATGTAAATATACATTGTACATACATGTACATGTATACCGGTACAGTACATGTCCATCATGTACGTGTACATGTACATGTGCATCCAGTTGATTGCGGATTACATGTACACTGTATGTGCAAGTTATACGTGTACATGTAGTGTACATGTACTGTACATCTTGTACAATACGATGTACATAATTAGAAGGGTGATCAAAGTCACGCGATGTGTCGTTGCTAGAAGCGATGTACATGTACGATGTACATGTACAATTAAAACAAATTTTAAACAAGAATGTCAGGCAGCAGGCCTGTCTCACAGTCACAGTGGCCCTTGTGCCAGTTATTGCCAGGAATGACATCAGTACAGCAGATGACAATTCATTCATAACTGCCATACATACATGTACATGTACAATACATGTATGGTGTAGGGATGCCAGTCCGCATTGGACTTATTTTGGTAACTCTTACGGAGACTCTTGTCAGCTTTACCAAATTAAGTCCAATGCGAACGACCGGAAGACTTCCCAAATTGTCAAGTGTCGGACGTCGATTGTAAGTTTTACCCTTCTCAGCGGTAAGTCTTACATGTGTTTGTGTACAGTGCCAACTGGGTAGCTGAAGAGTTACATTGTTAGTTTTACGTCGCTGAAAAGTCCAGTGCGGACTGGTATTGTCAAGTAAAACTTACAATGTACAGTGTACATGTAGTCACGTGACATCCGCCGTGTCAGATCCCAGTGACCTATAGTACTTTTCGCGCACGTGAGTCGCATCACACTCACAGCTAGATGTGTGTGTACTGTACAGTACTGTTGTATACGTACGTACGTGTCGGCCACTCGCAATGTCATCAACATCCGTTGTCGGGTTAAAAGGTCAACAATAAGGGGCCCTCATGAGACTACCAGTGCAGAGTTTATGACTTACCGTTAGCCAAAATTAATCCAGCGCGGACTGCCGCTGGATGCCCGTAAGAGTTACCGCAATGGAATGTTAACAGTGTCTCGCGGAAACTTCTTACAAAATTAAGTCTAATGCGAACACGGCTTTATCTGTTGTACGTACAACACACTGTACAGTATATCTGTAAAGATCCCATACGCATTTTCATTCAGATGCAATTAAATACTGTACATATGTACATGTAATTACATTTTTTTGTACATTTAATCATTTTAATGTTCAGTGGGCCTGACACCGATCCTAGCAGGACCTTTCTCAAAGGCCTTTCTCTGCCTAGGATCGTCACGTCAGGCCCACTAAATTTTGAGATTTGCATTTTGGTAATTTGAGTCAGTAAGCAGTTTGCAACATGTTTGTATATCATTTTAATGTTCAATTTGTTTATCAATTTTGCAGGCATTTGGGAATGCCAAGACAGTGGTGAACAACAACAGCAGTCGGTTTGGCAAATTCATCCAGATAAACTACAGGGAGAATGGAACTGTCCACGGGTAGGTGCATGTACAATGTACTGCTTAATTGCTAGCTGTCTTACATGTACATTTACATGTACATGTGCACTGTACACGTATGTATGTATACATGTACATGTAGATGTAAGTCTGGCTTTGATAGCTCATGGTGATATTGAACTGTTGACTGGTGTGAGGCATGGAGCTTTTGATGTTCCTTCGTTTGGAGATAACAGGTCAGTGATCGCATCCAGCATGCACCGTTGACAATGAGACGGCTCAATGCCCCCTCGGACAGTTGCCATGGTTACTCTCCCTCACCCCAACCTCTCCCCCACCCCCCCACCCCCTCAACCCCCACTTACAGCACAATGCCAAGGGAAGGCCAATTCCCGAGTGGTTTTTTTTTGGGGGGGGGGAAATCCACCAGACTGGAAGGAATAAAGCCTTGCATCATTTAGAAGTTCGGAGATTTGCCTGACAATGACATTGGTTGAGTGTAGAAGCAGCCAGTTGTTGTGGCACACCCGTGCAGAGGCTGTTGGTCCTGCGGTGGACTGAGAATAGCCAATGATTATGACGGTGGTGACAGTGACAGTGGTAAATGACAGTGACTGCGATGGCGATTGCGATGATGACGATGGCGACAATGATAATGAAGAGGAGGATGATGCTGACGGTGACAACGATGATGGGATGATGATGATGATGTCCACCACTACCCATTATCCCCAATGGAAAGTTAACTTTCAATATGGGGAAAGGGGCAGTGTTTGGAGAATTTAATCCCATTCCCACATTGTGAATCCCCCCCCCCCTCCCCCGAAAAGTGAAAAAAAAATCCATTTTAGTTTTGACAATCTTCACATTTTGATCAAGGTTCTGCTACGGTAGGATTGAAAATCTAAATGTTTACTGCTCTTTTCAGAGCCACACTCATCCTCGAGAGAGTAGTGTATCATGGCGTCACTGCAAACCTTCCACTTACATGCACCATGCAAACCTTCAAGACTGATCCATATTTTGCTGTTTTCTTTTAATTGTACCGCACTGTATGTACATTGTACAGTATACACATTTACATACATGTACGTACATGTACTGTACTGTAGTGTACAGTAGATGCACATGTGCATACATAGACTATGTACACACGTACAAACATGTTTAAAGTACACATCATGTGTACATGTACACTGTACATGTACATGTACATGTACATGTACATGTAACATGTACGTGTACAGTATGTACACGTACATGTACGTGTGTACAATGTACTTGTACTGTATGTACATGTACATGTATGTACAATGTACATGTACATATGGTGTACAAGCATAGAGGAAGAAGGGGGAGTATCCGGCATGATTTATAATAACCTTTGGCTGTTCCTGCTGCCTGCTGCATAGTTTGGTTATGGGTATTCGGTAGAGAGGGTTCAGAGGTCCATGCCTCAGTGGTCTGTCACTGTCAACCGGTTGATGAACCGGTACTCCGCAGTATGTTCTGCATCAGCTGACTACAAGCCCGAGGAAGGACGAGGAGGAGGGAGGGTGGGGAAGCTGAGGCGGGTCGGGGAAGGGGGGGGGGAGGGAGAGGCAGGGGAGTTGGGAATCCCTCGACGGTTGACAAGATAATGGATGAGGAGTGGCTGCCATGGCGATGTCGAAGATGAACCCTGATAGTGATGTCACTATCTTGCGGGGACATTTTTTCTCTCCAAAACCTGGCTTAGGCTTCAGACTCTAGTTTTCATCCATTTGAAAGTGCACAAAGTGGAGGCCTTTCGCTTAATTTCTTTTGGGAAGAATTCAGTCTGTCTTGAAGTCTCCCAAGCTTCAACTTGCAATGAAGAACCCCTATCTTGTCATGTTCAGCTTTTGGATTACAGAGGTGAAGCTAGACCTTAAGCCTAAAGCTGTTTTTTTTTTGTGGGGGAGTGGAGGAGGTCATTGGAGACCAGGGGAAGGATCAACAGATTAAGATGGATTGGGAATTTTTAAAAGAAATTTGGAGGGGGGAACAGGAAAACAGATGGATGAGTCTAAAATTAAGCTGAATTTTTTTTCCTTGTGCTCATAGTCATACAGTGTAGCTCTGCAGCCCGATGGCCATGTGCTTTAAAATATTTTTTTTAGATACTGTAGATATAGATTTAGAATATTGACTTTGGAACAAGTACCCTGTACCGAACATAATTACACTTTACAGGGTGTATGTGTAAAAGCGAAAACTGCTTGGGCATACATACTGTACACGTACTGTACATAGCAAAGCACACATAAAGATTGCTACTACCAGTACAGTGCGACACATGTTCATACTGTAGATGATATTATGAATTTACGGCAGTGGGAATGTAATTCAATGAGGGTTTGTCCTATTTTTAAGGTAGGCAATTGGGTGAATCACCGGCGTTAATTGTATGTTAATTAGAGTACGGCATACCCTCGACGCCCTCGTTAAGTTTTACATTCTCACCGATGCACAATTTCAGTGCGTCTCTGATTGCAGTTGAGTCATTAAATCTTCGACATTCCTTTTAGTAAAACAAAATACATAATGTTTCAAGTTTTGAGAAAGGTCCTGTGAGAATCAAAGTGTGCTTAAATTTGACATTCAGAGAGTTTTGAGATTTTTATTTTTTTATTTTAGTCTTTGGAGTCAGCAGTTTGCCCTTTATTTTTGTTCCTCAAATGTTGTGATGAGATAACGTTGACGTGTTCAAGTTGATGATGATGTGTTCAAGTGTAGTCCCTCCTCTTACGGCGCATCAACAGAGCAAACATGCATACAAAAGTGGTATTTTCGGGTGGCAAGAATCTTGAACCAGAGGGTTAATGAGTCTGTACTTTGCTCGACACCCTGACACCTAATGGTACGCGTTATTTGTATTACTTGGTTTTCCAAAAATACCCTTCCCTAAAGACACACATACATGTACATGTACATGGTACATGTACAGTGTACTACGTACAACACAGTGTACAGTGTACAAAAATGTACATTGTACATATACATGTACACTGTACATGTACATGTACATGTACCGTATACATGTACATGTACCGTATACATGTACACAGGCGTGCAAAAGTATTTACACACACCCACACAAAAATCTGCTTTGTGTTTTTCACCTACAGTAATCAAATGATAAATATTGTGTTTGAAAATCATACCTGTCCCTTAAAGCCCCTACGCAACATTGGTAAGATTGAAAAACAGAAATGTTCACAGATTAACATGAAACTTAAATACAGTTTGAAGATGGTTATAGTAGAAACCTCTCACTGAAATATTTCTGCCCAAAATGTTGTATTTTGGTAGAAATGAGTAAAATAAATAGTTTATGTCTCACCGAGATCTAAACTATTTTTCGGTACAGTAGTCAGTACAGCGTTAAATGCTGTATTTTCGGTTTTCACGATTTACGTAAATAAACAGAAAAACACAATCTTTCAGCATCGCGTAAAAGCTCCACTGGCATCGATGATGGCATGGAACCGCCGGCCAAATGACCCCAGACAGATAGGCCATGGTTTGCTGGTCTTAACAATGTCAGGTACGCCGATTAATTTTGCATTGGGTGCGTACATGTAAATACTTTTGTACAGTGTAGAGTGTATACACTGTACCTACATGTAGGTGCCATGTACTTGATTGACTGATTAAATATTGAACAGGGTTGATTGAAAAGAGAAGCAACAAACCACGTAGACACAAACACTGCACACAAACTCTGTAGAGCATGGGGAAGTACTGTACATGTAGTTGTGGATTGGTCTGGTTCCGGCCCTATGGGATGACCTGGCAATTGCATTGTATTTTGAACCCTTTTTTCAGGGGGGGGGGGGCAGGGACAGACTAAAGTCAGCAGTCAAAGTCTCCTTTAGTCACAAAAGCAAATTGACAAACTGACATTTGCACGTTGTTGTGGGAGGTCATTGTGTGGGTCATTCCTGCTTTCTATCTACCGTACACTACATGTACAATGCATGTACTGTACAATAGCATTGCCATTGCAATGCCTTCCAATCTACAGTACAGTGCTTTCTCTAAAGCATTACCATTGCAGTATTTCTTCCAATCTAGTGCTTACTCCTTTAACTAGCAATGCCAATGCAGTGTGCTTTCCAATACATGTACTGTACATGCATGTACACATACAGGGTACATATCAGTGTACACTTGTACATGTGCACAAATGTGTACATGTGCATTGCTTTCTCTAAAACATTGCCGTTGCAGTGTGCAGGAACGGACTCATTTCTTGATCTCGATGCAGTATCTCTGACATGAGCACAGTGGCAGTGGTGAAGTCAATATGTGGAAATACACGTTTCCTATTGGGGGGTATCTTCCTGTGTATAGGGCAGTAGGCACTACACGCAATTGCAGTCTGAATCAGAATGGAAGTTGGCAGACTCGCCCCAATCATGCCCCAATGAACTACTCGACAGGATACATGTACCTCATGTACGTACAGTGTACAAGTACATGTTGTACAGTATGTACAGTGTACACGCACTGTATGTACATGTACAGTACATGTACAGTATATACAGTACATGTACATGTATGTACAATACTACACTCTACATGAACAGAGAAAATGGAACTGTCCTGTACAGCAGATCGACTTGTGCAGGGAGTTTGTACATGTACATGTACATGTACATTGTGTAGTATGTACATGTACCTGCATGTGGCATGTACATGTATTGTCCGCATTTGGCAAGTCATTGTGGCAAGTCATTTCCGAAACTAACCATTGCACAGAAACACACCTCAAGATGGAAATATCACCTACAATCTTGTTAACCTTACAAATACACCACCATATCCAATGGGTACATGTACGTGTACCTGTACACTGCCCACTGGCATAAGAAGACGGACGAAGATGCATCTCGGGAAAAATGTCGCACACTTTTACACACTTTTCCAAGCGCAATTTTCAATATGGAAAAAGAAAACCAAAACATGGATTCAAACCATTTTTCAGCTGCTCATACATGTACATGTACATTTACATGTAATGTACATGTGTGAAAAAGAAGTACCTGTACATTGTATTTAAAGCTCAAGAGCAAAAAAATATCCAACAATTTTTCTGCGACCGAAAAAAATCATATTCAATTCATTTTTTTTCTGCCTGTGCATACAAGTATTTCAACCATCATATACAAATATCCGTTAAACCTGAGAAGTAATAAATAAATGATAATCCATTCTTGTTTGAGCAGGAAAAAAGGTATTCAAGCCTTTTTATAAATTGACCCGAAAATATAGAGGAGAAGAAAAAAAAGGAATATTTTTTGAAACAACCCACTGCCTGTTTGAATTTTTTTTCTTTCAACTATTTCCCTCTCCTTGTGCATTTTTTTCTGATCACATTCGTCAATAAAGCCAAGCAAATTAAAATCGAATTTTGCCCAGAGGGATGTGGGTTATTCTGAAGGTATCAACCCTCAAGTCTGTGGTCATGTAATCCTGGGATGGAAGGGATTAAATGCAGAGGTGTCCGCCTTGGGTCAGGGCTGACCAGGTCTTATTGAATCTGTTGCCATGGCGGTAAATAATTGTTCAGCACACCTAGCTGGGGCTTGGGAGTGAGGCAGGGAGGTGGAGAGGGAGGGGGGGATGAGGGCGGTCACAGAGGTCTTGCAAAGGTTGGGTTAGATTTGTCCAGCGTGCTTCACAGTTTTGTGATCAAATAATAGATTAGACCCTTGATGCCCTGTGGGACTGTTCAAAATTCTGTTCAAAAATTTACTTTTGCCAGTACCGGTATCATTTGATTTAAATTTAAAAAGCTGCATGTACATGTACAATGTACATGTACATGTATACTGTACATGTACATGTACATGTACAGTACAGTACGTACATGTACAATGTAGTGTACATGTATGTACAGCATGTGTGATACCCGTATGTAGTGTACATTACATGTTACACACGTAAATGCAATGTGTGCTTACATGAACAATGTACAGTAGTTGTGAATGGAAATTGAACTTGGAAATGCATGTACTGTACATGAACATGTACATACATGTACAATGTACAATGGACATGTACATGTATGTAACTGTCAAAAAGAATGAATGAATTAATGACTGTTGGATCCCTTTACCCATATCTGGGTTTGGTGAGATTGGTCCCTAGTTCACACTGGTGGTCTCTTGTCCCATGCCTCATGTGCTACTTGCATTGATTCAAAACACACTGCACAGACATGTGCACCATATGTGTGCACACTGCACACAGCACACTGGAGGGCCTGCGATTTGTGCGCAAGCCAACTTCCCTTTAGGCCTATGTAGCACACGGCCATCTGCTAGAAAATGATCTTTGGTTGAAATTTGAGACTCCTTTGGGGCTGAGTTCCATGGTTTTCATCATCATCAATGTCAGCCTTGGTTAACATGTAATTGGAAGTTGTCTGTTTCAGAAAGTGATGGCTCCTTTCTCATTCCAGGTCATTTCTTGTAGGGTTTCCACAAAATCCTTCTCAGCCAGATTAAGGCGACGCATACCGGTATGTGTACATGTATGGTTCATGTATACGTGTACATGTACATTGTACATCGTGTACATCGTGTATATGTGTATACATGTATATATTGTATGCAGGTTCATGTACCGGTACATGCACATTTTTTCTATTTGTTTTGTCATAAAATCGCTTTTTAATTGTTTTGAAATCAACTGTTATCAGCATCCATAATTATATTGACATGTCATTATTGATACCATCAAATTTTACCACCGGTACACAAAGACTTATGCTTTAGGTCCTACTGTACAATAATTCTCTCTTCAAACGTTTCCCTAGGTTGTGGGAGGATTTTTGGCTTGGAATTTGGAAAGAGTGCATTCCTATGTACATGTACATGTAGTTTGCTCTGTGATTTCTGTTTTGTAGCAGAAGTACTGTACATGTATTCCTAGTTTCCTTTAAGATACACTGTAATATGTGTACATGTACAGTAGGTCGCCAGCTACATTGTACAGTATGTACTGGTTTGAATGCCGGACAAATACGAATCGTGACATGTTAAAGGGTCCCATTATTTCAATCCTTGCAGGACCTTTCTGAGAGTTGGGGACTAAAGGTCTCACAGGGATTGAAAGTTGAAACTTGAAACTCCAGGCCCTCTCAATGTTTGACATTTTTTAGGTTTGTGTAAGTCGAAAAGCTGTTTGCAACACCTTTTTATCTGATTTTTTTCTCCTAAAAATCCTTAAAATGAAGGGTACACATGTACATGTACACCAATGTGTCCAATTTCTGGCCGTTCCAAATTTGAGAATCAAATCGGGAAGTTTCTAATGGTAACAGACATTCCGTGAAATTTTAATTTTGTGTCTGCGTTTTTTCCTCACGACATGTTTGACAGTTGAAATTTACGGTGTGTTATCTGAAATATTTTTATCAGGCACCGGGCAAAGCACTGAGCATTCAGTGTTTACCACCACGTCGAGTAAGGGCAAAACCTCTTTGAATTACATTCTCCTTGACTCAAACATCATGTTATATCTATGGTGTGTTATCTTATGTACATGTACATTTATACGTTGAGTTGGACAAAGTACATGTACATGTACATGTACATGTACAGTGTACAATGTACATGTATGGAACTAAAAAATGGAAGCAATTCTTTGACCTTTGCAAACGGTGTACCCTACTGTACCTTTAAAGCCTCTACACAACATTGGTAAGGCGTAAAAAAAAAAATCCTGTGTTTCCGGTAACCCGACCGACCCATTTTTTGGGCGCTGTGGTCGAGTCGGCAGCTTTTTTTTTTTTTTTTTTTTTTTTTGATGTTTGTTTGTTTGTTTTTTAACGTTAAATTAGTCAAGTAGAAAATGAAAGAAGAAAATGAAAGCGAAATAAATGAATGTGCATAACAGAGATATTTCCATGAAATTTTTGCAATTCCCCAGCGCGGCGCTGATTTTGAACGGAATAGTTCTTGTATGGTGAGCCCAATAAACACCAACCGCTCCGCTAGCGGACACAGTTTTATGCCCTACGCAAGCCGAGTCGAGTACTGGTGCAGCTGCAAGTCATCCACGGAGCCAATAAGTTATAACAGAGCGCTTGATTGGTCCGCTTCTGTTGAGATGTTGCATTTGCACCAATAAAGCGCTTTGTATGGGACACATGGGATAGAAAAATACATGTGCCTGCGTAGTCTTGATTCAAGCCGTGGTTGCAGTTACCCGCACTCGGCTAGGTCTATTGTCTTGGGCAAGATAAGTGTTTCCGCGTATTTCCAATGGGGCGAAGACCTTGCCTTAGACAAAATATTTGGACACAGCCTTTGCATTGTTCATGGGAAGCTGTTCGTGTGCGCGTGCGCTGCGGGTCCGGTCAGACCGAGTATCTACAGAAACAACGTCTTGAACCAAGACTCGATGGACAAGTCTGGTTCCCGAATACTTATACCGAGGATTGGGCGTATGACCAAAGTAATGACATACACCAGACTAAAACACGCATGCACGCGTGCCTTGGCCGAACGTAGCCTCGTTGTTCGTCGCGCGTCCCGTCAAGAGACATGGCGCTAGTCTGCATTATAGCAGATATTTGCAGCCTAAACAAATGTAAGCAAAGGATATTTATATCGGTAAGAGGAGCAGACACGTTCCTTGATATTATCAAGCAAGTGCATGACCCAATCGATATAACGACAACTGTCCGTTGTGCTATTTCATTTTCTTTCAATGTTTAGATTTAAACATAAAAAGCTTCAATGAAAAAAGTGACATTTCATTTTATTTTAAATTTTATTTTGTGTTTATGTTCTGTTCTGTCAAAAGAAAATAAATTTGAGCTGTTTACTCAAAAATATTTATTTCAGTTGTATCCTTTTCGGAATTGATTTTAATAAAAATGTTTATTGGTCAATAGTTTTTCCCTAGTTCCCAAGTTCAATTGAATGTCAGACCTGTGTTACATGATACAAACCTGAGGTATCCAACCCCAATTCTCAGTGCAAATTCAAGGAGAACATCATAGTAAAAAATAATAAGAATCAATAATTAATACCCTAAACCTGACCCATATAAAACCCCCAAAATTAACTATAAATTAGATACACTACCAAATATTTAAACTCTTGAATACAGGTACGAATAGTGTATGTTTGTAGTTATAAAACATGAACAACTTTTATTGATGTTGCAGATTCACATTCATGTGTGTATAAAAAAAATAAAAAAAATAAAAAAAAATCCCTACCTACCGACCCAACTTTTTTTGGCACATGTTATCGGAAACACAGGATTTTTTTTTTTTGGCCTAAGATCGAAAAAGAGAAATGTTCAATTGTTTACAGATTTCCATGAAACTGTTTGAAGATGGTTATAGTAGAAACCTCTCACTGAAATTTTTCTGCCTAAAATGTTGTGTTTTGGGAGAAATGAGTAAAAGAAATAGTTTACGTCTCACCGAGATCTTAACTATTTTTCGGAACAGTACGGGGTTGAATGCTGCATTTTCGCGAAACAAATGAAGCGGTTTTCACGATTTTCTCGAGACTTGGTTGGCGGATTGAGCTGAAATGTTCACAGGTGTGCTATTTCATGCATATGTTGGATCAGACAACGTATGGATGCTATTCTTTGACTTCGACCAGTGTTGTGTAGGGGCTTTAAAGAGGTCAAGGGCCTGAGTCTGCCTGATGTTCTGATCTTGCAGCCTTTGTAAAGTAGCAGCCAATCTTCTCCTTGTTTACCTTGTGCCATCCAGTCCCCTGGTCTTCCTCTCTTCCAAGTTCCAATTCATATCATATCTTCCCCTCTTCCTTGTGACAGATGTCCGAAACTTCTGACCAGTTTGTAGACAGCCTAACCGTCCAAGTTGATGTGCATGTAACAACGAAGCTCGCTACCATGTGTTTTTTTTTTCGTTTTTTTGGTTGGGGCGGGGCTCTCTGCACAGGGCCATCGTGGAGCAGTACTTGCTGGAGAAGTCGCGCATCGTCTCTCAGGCCCCCAATGAGCGCAACTACCACGTCTTCTACTACCTCCTGCAAGGCGCCGAGGACGCTGAGAGGGAGAGCCTGTGGTTGGAGAAACCCCAGGACTACTTCTACCTGAACCAGGTACAGTACACAGTGCAGTACAGTACAGTGGAACCTCACTATAACCAACGCCGGTACCAAACATTTGGCTATAGAGGTTTTTTTTAGCCACATGCTTTTTGCTGGTCAGTGTCAATTCACGCGGATGTCTGCAGAACGTGCGCGCCTTCGCATCATCAATTGTCCAGTGGAAATACTCAGATTCGATATCTGCATGCACGTCCGCGTATCTGGACGCTCCTGTGGACATGCTAATCAGCCTTCGGCGGTCAAGTGACGTCATTTGAAAAAAACTTGCCCCTTTGGCTCCCGATTTTTGTGTACAAAAAACCCCCTGCAACCCTGTGCGTGTTATCAGTTGGGATTCCCCCCTCAGAAAATAGAGTCACCGATTTGTACAGAAGAATCGGAACAAGAAACTCTGATGTCGGATTCGACCTCGGGCAAATGACTGAGAAGCAAAATTGAGAGCCGGCACTCTGGCTCACTGGAAATGGCCTTTGACTGGCCAGAGACACTTTCAAGTTTCAAGTGGCATTTGGCCTCCGAACTGCTGCTGAATTTGAGCCCTGCTTGCTGATTTGTAGATCGGAATGAGAGAGAAGAAAACCAGAAAACTCAAAGGGGGCATTTGCACTTCCCTCTTGCTTGCCAAAAAATCTAAAAAAACAAAACAAAAAAAACCCCACCCCAAAACAAACAGACTAACGTTTGTGGAAGGGGTTGTGTGCACAAAACCCGGTGCCTGAGGAATAGCAATGTTCAGATGAGTAAGTGATTGTTGTCAATTCTAATTTTCAATACACCTTTGCCGTTTCTCACTCCAAACGTGCTGGAAAGCTCCAGTCAACACATATCGTGCACTTTAAGAGAATCTCTCCTTCTCCTCCTCCTCCTCCTCCCCCACTTGATCTGTTTCTGGGGACGAGTTGTCATTTTGACTCGCCAGATCTGATTAGCGCTTGCCACGAACGGAGGGGCATGCACATCCGACAAGTTGTCCGACCCCCTCTTTCACCCCTCCACCCCTCCCATCCTCCGGTTCCTGTTACAAGGATGGATCATCTCTCTGGCACGGCACCCTTCAGAAGGGTGCGCGAGTGAACAGCGCCTATTTAATGCCCTCCTCTTGAGCGGGTTTGGCAGGGCAGAATTGACACCATCTGGGGGCCGGGGCTTACAGTATCCCGCTCTCTCTCTCTTGTTATTATTCACATCCTGTCAGAAGTCTTGACTGATGTGGAGCGTGCTTCTTCCCTTCTCAGTCTGATCTGTTCTGTCACTGTCTCACTCTCATACCCTCTCCCTCCCTCTCTCCATCACTCGCCCTCCCCCACTCATTTCTCAAATCTCTATCTCTCTCCTGCTCTCCCCCATCTCTCTTCCAATATATCTCTCCTTTTCTGACACACTCTTCTCTTGAAATTTCTCGCTCTCTCCATCTCTTTCTTTCGCCCTTCCTTTCCCCGTCTCTATCCCACTAAGGCTTATCTCCCACCACCCTCTCTTCCTCCCCTTCTCTCCCTCCCTCCCTCTCTCTTTCTCTGTCTCTTTCTCCTGGGCCTTCTTTCTCACACTCTTTCTGTTTCTCCCTCTCTCACTCCCCATGCCCCTCCGTCTTTCTCCCTCTCGTTGCCCCTCCCTCTTTCTCCCTCTCGTTGCCCCTCCGTCTTTCTCCCTCTCGTTGCCCCTCCCTCTCTCACTCTCTTTGCCCCTCCCTCTTTCTCCCTCTCTCACTCTCTTCGCCCCTCCCTCTTTCTCCCTCTCTCACTCTCTTCGCCCCTCCCTCTTACTCCCTCTCTCACTCTCTTCGCCCCTCCCTCTTACTCCCTCTCTCACTCTCTTCGCCCCTCCCTCTTTCTCCCTCTCTCACTCTCTTTGCCCCTCCCTCTTTCTCCCTCTCTCACTCTCTTCACCCCTCCCTCTTTCTCCTTCTCTCACTCTCACTGTTACTCATCCTCTCATTCTGTTACTGTCTCCACTCTTCTCGCCAGAGCAACTGCTACACTCTGGCAGGAGTGGACGAGAAGTATGAGTACACCAGGCTCAAGCAGTCCATGGAGATGGTGGGCTTCTCCCGTGAGACCATGAAGAGGTGAGAGCTCATCGATGCAAGCGTGAACGATCTCAAGCCACAACTGCGGCAATGTACTCAGTAAATCAGCGTGCACAAGTCTCAGGGCTCAAGACTTGGAAGGTCTGCTCTGTGGAATTACAATGTAGACAGTTTTGCAGTGGCACCACGAACGCCATCTCTTTCTGAAATGAGCATGGCTCTCATGGAAGTCTTCTGATGATGGGTGGAGCATGCAATGTTGAGTTTATATGTGATTCTCTGAGACCCGAACTCATCCTCAAAAGATGTTTCATCTTACATGGTGTCATTGCAACCTTTTGCACATTGGACCAGATCAGTTCATATTCTCGGGATTGCTAGTAATGTACAGGTCAGCCAAGTCCTTAGCCCAGACTTAAATTTGAATTGACCCGCCAATTTTTTTCAGCCATCCTGCATTTTGCAGTGGGTTGCTTGCCGTTCTGATTGAAGACAGACGACAGACGACAGAAATTACCACAGCTAATAGTATTTTCTCATTTCCTGTTTGGTCCTGTCCTCCGCAGAATTTTCTCGGTCCTCTCTGCCGTCCTCCACATCGGCAACATCACCTTCCGCAAGCGGCACGAACACGAGGAGTATGTGATGATCAAGAACATCGCCACGGTCAAGCTGGTCTCCGACCTGCTCAAGGTCCGGCAAGAGACCCTGGTCTCGGTGCTGACCAAGCGGAAGTCAATGGCCAGTGGCGACCAATTCGTAGTGCAATACAGGATGTCAGAGGTGAGTTTTGAAGGTCAGGGCAAGAGAGAGCTAGAGAGAGAGACAGAGAGAGACAGAGAGAGACAGAGAGAGACAGAGAGAGAGAGACAGAGAGACAGAGAGAGACAGAGAGAGACAGGGAGAGACAGAGAGAGAGAGAAAGAGAGACAGAGAGAGCAGTAAGCAGTTTGCAACATTTTTGTATATCACCTTGAGACAGAGAGAGACAGAGAGAGACAGAGAGAGAGACAGAGAGAGACAGGGAGAGACAGAGAGAGACAGAGAGACAGAGAGAGACAGAGAGAGATCGAGAGTGAGACAGAGAGTGACAGAGAGAGACAGAGAGACAGAGAAAGACAGAGAGACAGAGAGTGACAGAGAGAGAGACAGAGAGAGACATAGGCCATTTTTGAAATGAAGGCTTAGGCTCGGGCTTAGGCTTCGGTCATATTCATCTTCCTCGTTATAATATCACAGACATCTAAAAACAAGCGTTTGGCCCTAGTTCCTTGGTGAATACTCTGTACCTATCAAGCCAGCAAACCTTCAAATTCGGAAACAAAACACAGCCTGGATTTTCAGGTTTTGTCAGACGGAGACGAAGCCTGAGCCCGAGCCTAAGCCTTTATTTCGAAAACGGCCATAGAGTGACAGAGAGAGACAGAGAGAGACAGACAGACAGAGAGAGACAGAGAGAGACAGAGAGAGACAGAGAGAGACAGAGAGAAACAGAGAGAGAGAGTGTGTGTGCATTTGTGGTTGAGCGGATTTGATAAGCACTGATATTACACAGCAGCCATGTTGGCAATTGTGGCAATGCGCCGGGTTGTATCTCTCTGTCTACATATATCTATCTAACTCTATATACAGTGTCCAATAGCTGTGGGCCATGTGGGTAAATCTGATGGCACTCAAAAACCACACAAAACTCCAAAGTGGTTCAACAGGAGCTGTTCTGATCAGCTGTTCCAGTCTTGGATGTTAAGAAACCAAAGCAATACAAAAGAAGTTTCCTGAGATTTTCTTTCCCCATATTTTTGTTTTGTCGTGGGTTCATGTGGCTTGCATCCTGATGGTTTTTTTTGGGTTTGTCCTGTGGCAGGCGTTGGCCACCAGAGACGCCCTAGCCAAAGGCTTGTACAGCGGCCTGTTTGAGTGGATCGTGCTGCAGGTGAACCACGCCCTCTTGTCGCGCTACGAGAAAACAGGCGAGCATCAGGTAAGAAGCACAAAAACGGCTGCCGTGACATTGTTTTTTCCCCAGACCAAGTGCAGACTGATTAAAGCACAAAAGTCTGGCTTCAAAATGCAGTGCCACCTCTATCTCCCCCTCCCCCTACCTCTCTCCCCTCCCCTTCCTCTCTCTATCAACCTGTTTTTCGAGCTTTGTGTGAGAGGAGAAGGTACATCTGTCCGTTAGCTCAAGGACGTGGCCGGGGAAGAAAGCCTATTAGGAAGCCCACTAGGCTGACTGGTGGTGCTGGCTGCAGAAGTAATCATTAGCATTTTACAGTGGGGCAACCCGTGTCTTGATAACTCATTAAAGCCTCAGCAAGCAAGGCCCTCTCAACCCTCCTGCACTTGTATTCCCCATACAATGTACGTGCTATGATAGCTTTGCCTCTGCCGATGCCTGTTGTTGATTGGAAGACCACTCCCCTTTCTCCTTCTCCTTTTTCCCCTCAAATGAATTTTCAATCCCGCTGTCTCTACCGAATCCCCGATCCGGGAGGCATCGTGCCGATCCAATTGGTGCCTTTCCCGAACCACGAAAGAAGAAAAAAAAAAGGCAGCACGGCGGGACTGCTTCTACTACCCGCACAACTGTGCCAATGGTTTCTTTTGCTCGGCCGGGCTTGTGATACAAGAACGGCGCACAAAGTAAACCAATTATGGGGACTGGGTGGAGGAGGGGGGAGGGGGGGGGAATGAAAATGCCTTGAACATGTTGACCGAGGAGTACATTGGGTAAAGCGGCGAGGCAGAAATTCTCAGCCTTCAAGAAATTTGTTGTTCAGAAGCTTGGAAAGGTCGTTGCGGCTGAAATAAAGATAAGAGTGGCCTTTCCTCTCGGAAACAAACAAGCTCTGCTCAGATGCACATTTCAGACCTCGAAGAAACCCGACATTGAAATCATGCTTGCAAGAAATCCACAAATCCACATGACAGACCTGCCATGTTTACTTGACACACTTTTCTTCAAAAGAAAGAGAGAGAGAAAAAAAAGGACAACCTATAGTGACACAAAAATATTGCACAATGCAGCCCATGAGATGGGTCCTGTCAGACTAGTCCGACCAAATGGGAGGCCACCATCTAAGGGCTGGATAGCTCAGATGGAAGAGCACTGGTCTCGGGAAAGGTCTCGGGTTCAAGCCCCGGTCCAGTTACAGTTTTCTTTGCCAATTTTTCAATTTGTTTAAAAGTTCCCAGTCAGTTTTTCCTTGGTTTGTTTGACAAAAGAAAACTATTTGTGTGATGACCCTGTCTCCATAATTTGTCTAACTTTTCGACAAAAGCAGAATGAGCTCCAAGGAAAACGCACCATGTACCTTTTTATTATTAATGTAATACCACAATACAGTACAGTACAAGTCTTTACCACAGAAAGTAGAACAGTGAGCATTTATTATGAAGCATGTCATAAACCAAGGAAACTACATTGAAATATATGATCCCAGGTCAGTGGGTCAACCAGTGCTTCCCACTGTGGTGTGTGTCTCCATGTGCTTGCATACATTGTATGTACACATGTACATGTACAAAGTACATGTACATGTACATCGTATAGGGCTGATGTACAATGTATCTTAATGTGCACCTTCACTCACTGATACCCACTTTCAATTGCATTACTCAAGTCCAATAATCCCATACAGTATACAATTTCCAATTGGTTGTATTCATACATGTAGTACTTGTGCATTGCCCACACTACAATGTACATGTACAGTACTGTACATGAATGTACCGAATTGATTGAGTCAGAATGGACTATCATATGTTTTGGTGTAATGCTGTTTCACAACTGATATTCATAAGATGGGACTTTGCCAATGCGGTAACATGCAGTGTACGTATACATTGTACATGTAAAAATGTAAATGTACATGTACATGTACCTGTGCATTGCATGCGTTGATATTTTCTGTACATACATGTACATGTATATGTACCCCCAGTACTTGTGTGTACTGAAATGATCAAGTCTACTCTGAATGGACTATGATAGGTCTTGGAAGATCAACGGGGCGCTGGGGATTGTCAACTGGTACTGAAACATTCAATTTCATAAATTATGACTTTCATAAATGGACTATGATATGACCAATGGGACATTTGGGATTGGGAGTGGAATGATACATCTTAATGTACCCACTGCCAACTGTGATACTTAATTCCAATATGACTTTGCCAATATGGTACATGTACATGAAGCATACAGTGTACAGTGTACCTGTGCATTGTGTACACTGGTACACTGCAGATGTTGGAATCAGAATCGACCAATACCGTATGCCATGGGTAACCCGAGGGATGTCATTTGTGAAATGGAGTCCAACCCTCTGGTACGATGTCCGTGTACTTGTACTTGTAATGCTAGACCTGCAATACCATAACACACACATACATCCAGCAGATGAAGACAGATGAGTGTAAACAGACAGGCCAAACCACCTCATTGCACTGCATATTGCACAAATAAAAAAATACACACATATGCATATGTCAGCAGACAGTTAGCCATAACATCCTGACCGATCTGGAAGTGAAAGTGGCATGACCGACTTTTTTGTGTGGATGGGCTGGGCTGGGCCAGGTTCCTGAGGCGAGATAGTCTTTCATGGGAAGGGAATGGTCATGGTAAAAAAAAAAAAAAGACAACCAAAGAAATTGAGAGGCAACAAAACAAGCGGGCTATGCAACAGAGTAGACTACTGTAGCCAGGGTTAGCAAAGAATTATCTGAACCATGCTCATCACGCCTTGATTTTTGTAGAGAGATAGTTTGATTATTAGTTGGTTTGAAAGTGTGTCGCACTGCACTACAGTCTGCCCTAGCTCACAGCATCTCATGAAAATGGAACATGCAATTTGAGTCTTGAGTTGAACCGATTTATTAATCTGAATTTTTTTGGCCAAAGAAAAGCAACAGCATAAGAGGAAAATCCCTTGACTTTCAATTGTTACCTACATCTACATGATAGTAAAAATATTTTGGCATTCCTATTTAAAGATGCATGTAGTTGACCTTTGGGAAGCGGGGGTTAGAGCACTGGTATGTTAAACCATAGGCTTGGGTTCAGATCAACACAATTGATTTGCTGATATTTTGGGAGAAAATCACAAAATTTGTTGGCCTTTGCAATGGAAAAATTCCCCACATATACATGTACTATATACGTACATGTACATGTACAGTGTATGTCTGCTGCAAGTAAATACTGTCTTAAATTACCCTACACTTAATCTTACTACATGTACCTGAACCTTCAAAATACATGGTCATGATCCCTATTAAACATGTTTCTCTCTTGTAGTGACAGGAATCTGTTGATATCCCACATGTACCGGTACATGTACAGTATGTACATGTATTTATGCCACATATCACTATAAAGATGCGTTCATTCATTTTAACCATGTGTCCTTTCCCACCCCTGCTGCTTCCTTCAAACAGGGCAACTCCATCGGTGTGCTAGACATATTCGGCTTTGAAGATTTCTTCCATAACAGTTTTGAGCAGTTCTGCATCAACTACGCCAATGAGCACCTACAGTATTACTTCAACCAGCATGTCTTCAAACTGGAACAGGTATAGCACACACAAGCAGTCCATACATAAAGCACATACAAGCGGCAATGTGTTATAGTCGAGTTCTTGTCCATGAGCATGAGTATGAGTACTTGTCCATGGATGAGAACAAGCATGAGTGTTTGTCCATGGTCACAAGTATTAGTACTATGTCCATGTCCATTTGTAGCAAAACCACTTGCATTGGTGGGAATGAAATTCCATTTGCCCCAACACTGGATGAAGACTAAATTTGCAAACAAATCTTTTTCCCACCCATGCAAAATATATGCCCTCAAAATTCCCAAACTTTAATAATCAACTGCCATATTCATAATTATTCACCTTGCATTTGCCAAATCACTGGCCTAAATACTGCTTTAATCTGGTCTTCTTTCTTTGTTTTTGTTGGAGGAGTCTGGTTTGAGTAGAATTGAACTTTGTCTCTTGAAGGAGGTAGAATTTTTAGACTAAATTAATGAAATTTCTCCTTTCACCCCGAAGGAGGAGTATAGGAAAGAGGGCATACTTTGGAAGAACATTGAGTTCATTGATAACACTGGATGCCTACTTCTCATCGAGAAACGACCCACAGGACTGCTACACATTCTGAATGATGACTGCAAGTAAGTGCCACCCTGAAAAACCCTCCCCTGCCCCTTGGTTAGTCAAACACAGAATGGAAACTGGCAAAAAACTTGGGAAATTTATTCTTCTGTGGAAACCACTTTATGCCTCATTTAAAAGAAGATTCATGACCGCATAACTAATAAAGTAGGAGGTTCAATGGATGAGTTGAAAATAATTTTCTCAAAAATCTTGAAAAAAATCTTGAAAATTATCAGGAAAATTATCAGGAAAAAAATCTTGAAAATTATCTTAAATAATCTTAATTTATCTTAAAAAATTGTCTTGAAAAAATCTTGAAAATAATTTTGAAAAATCTTGAAAATTATCTTGAAAAATCTTGGAAATTATCTTGAAAAATCTTGGAAATTATCTTGAAAAATCTTGGATTTGTTTTTTAAAATTTTGAAAATCATCTTGAAAATAATCTAGAAAAATCTTGAAAAATCTTGAAAATTATATGGAAAGTTTTCTTGAGAAATCTGGAAAAAAATCTTGAAAAATCTTGAAAATAATTTTCTTAAAAATCTTGAAAATTATCTTGATAAACTTTAAAAATATCTTGGAAAAAAAATTGAAAAATCTTGAAAATTACCTTGAAAATAATCTTGAATACCGGTAATCTAAAATATGATCTCGAATATTACTGTTACTTGTTTCTGATCAAGTTTTGCATGACCTTCGTTTTGTGTGCCCAGCTTTCCAGCTAAGGACACGAATGGTGAGAATCTTCTGCAGAAGTTCACTTCTCAGCACAAGAACAATGACTACTACCAGAATGTGCAACTGGAGCAGGCTTCCTTCATCATTGTGCACTATGCAGGCAAGGTTAACTACAAAGTCAAGGTAATGCAAAATGGCTGACCAGCAAATGCAAGATTACTGTGCCATTGAGAATGTGCCTTGCCTGATCCCGGCAAGAGCATTCTCCAAAGGCAGAATGAATGTATTAAGGTACAGATGATATGGAGAGGGACTGTGGAAGAAAGCTGATTCGCGGACTGTCGGAGATCAAACGAGGCAAGCTGTAGGGGAGGCAGATATAAGGGGAATAAATACCAGAGGATTTGGGACCGTTTCCTCTTGGTCATTCTGCCTTTGAGAAATGTCCTTCGAGGATCAAAATGTCAGGCCCCGTCAATTCTTTTGGACAAAGTCAAGGCGTGTGTCTCCAGAACTACTCACATGGAACATAGTGACGTCCAAGAGTGACATCCAAGACATAGGCTGCTTCATTAGGAAGCAGAGTCCTAATCTGCCATGAGCAACCGAGCATGCTTTTGTTTTTCTGTGTTTGACTTCAGTCATCCACACAGGATAGCTTTAACGGCTATACCAGCCCCCAAACTACATGTAGGTCTCTTTAATATTGCAGTGAATGGCTTTTCCACATGACTCCAGTATGACAAAGAAAAGAAAAAAAGAAGAAACAGTATGACAAACAAAAGAAAAAAACAAATTCTAATGAAGCAATCAAATTCTAATGAAACAAATTCTAATGAAACCTATTGATTCCGAGAAGAAAAGGAATTGAAATTTAGTTTTCTATCAAGTAGTGAAAAGTCTAAACTAAAAGTTGGTGCTTAGCTTATAAAGTTATCAAAGAATGCTTGACTGGACCACGATTTGAACCCTGTTGGACTCTGGTTTAATGTACAACTGCTCTACCACCAGAGCCCTTAGGTGGCGGCCTTCCCTCATAGTCAATTATTTTTTGGCAGGGGATGCCCGTCAGAAGTATTTAGCCATTAATTGCTGTGTATTTCTAAAGCTCACAATCCCATTTTCACAGTGAATCAGACACGTTATGATTGTGTGTCAGTGAGGATTTAATTCAATGAGGTTTTGCACCACTGCATGTGTGATTAGCATTGTAGGCTTAGTGTTAATGACATGCCGAGAAGCAGCTTTCAAAGAAAGTCCAATCACAATAGAAAGCCAGTTCCTGGAAAGAGGAAGGGCTATTATACTGGTGTTCCTGGTAAAAAGGTGCAGGGAGGTAGGACTCCTGTTAATACAATATATTGTCGGAAGTAAGTCATGTGAGACAGTCACAACAAACCTGCTGCAGTATGGTGTCACAGGAGGAGTTCCAGATCCAGGGCTATGATTTGAAGTGAACACACAAGTCCAAAGAATCCTCCGAAACAAGACCACCAAGAATGATGTAGATGACATTATAATGATCACCGATTGTTTATAAAAAACATGGTGTCAAAAACTGGTACTAATGATCGCCAAAGGTGGAATAAATAGGTGATGGAACAGAGCAGTTTTGTGGAGCTGCCAGACACTAGTGCTTCACACTTGTACATAAACATGTGGTCTTTTAGTCTTCCCTTCCCTGTGCTTGGGCCCTTGGTGAAATGGTCTCATCGATTCCCTCCCCCCCTCCCCGCCTACACTCGCAGGACTTCCGGGAGAAGAACACGGATCTGATGAGGCCGGAGATCACCTCCGTCCTGAAGAACAGCAGCCTGGCCTTTGTCCGGGAACTGGTGGGCATCGATCCCTTGGCCATCTTCCGCTGGGCGATCGTCAGGGCCTTCTTTCGGGGTGTCAGCGCCTTCCTGGCCGCGGGCAAGAGGCACAAGTCTGGAGGTAGAAGGGAACTTCCTGCACTCCCCTCTAACTGTCTCCTTCCACCACCTCCTCCCCCCCCCCTGAAAAAGGAAGAAAATTCTGCATTTGAGAAAGGTCCTAGGATCCAAACGTCAGGCCCTCCTAATTTTTGACATTTACATTTTGGTCACATTAGTCAGTAAGCTCTTTGCGACAATGTTTGTATATTACTCCAAAAAATCTCAACAGTTAAAGGGCCTGACGTTTCGAAGGCAAAGAGAAAGGTCCTGTTAGGATCGAAAGGTCAGGCCCTCTAACTTTTGAGATTTACTGGGGGTATGTATTGCAGGTCATTTTAGTCAGTGAGCAGTTTGCAAAAGTTTTTTGCATTTACTTAAAAAAATATGTAAGGGCAAAGTTCTTCCTGTCTTCAACCCCTCTCTCTCTCTCCAGGAAAAAAAAGAAGAATTTCAAAGATTTTTCAGGACCTGCCTTTAATATGGTGACTCACCCTCTATTTTGACTATTTCCGCACCCCTTTCTCTACTCTCCCTTCAAACAGAACACCTGGGGTGGGGTGGGAGCATTGGAAGGTCAGCTTTTGGGCTGAAAGGTCTGGGTATACAAAACTGGGGACAAAACTCACCTTGTGACATGCTGATAGAAGGGGTTTTTCATTTTGCTCTATTGAAACAAGAAATTGTTGAAAAAAGACTCACTGACTTAGACAACGTCGATACACAAAAATTTAGAAAGTTGGAAATGAAGATCCCAGGAGGATTATTTTGAAAGGCCGAATTCCGCAACATTGTCTTTTCTGAGGTGCCACAAAAGATGTGTGTTTTTGTGTCAGTGAGTGTTTGCTCAGTGCTTTGTCCGATTGCCTGCTGAAAAAAAGAAGAAGATATAGGCACCTCCTCCTGCTTGGATTGTTCAGCCTTTTTTTTCAGCATGCAGTCGGGCAAAGCACTGTGTATGCACTGCTAGCTACACATTGTATGAGGTAAAACAAGAAGAGAGAATTATATGACAAACAAGGCGCTAAACTGCTTACTGAAAAATGTAAATCTCTTCACAATTTATATGAGTTTTTAAAAGTCCAATTGTACCATAGCAGGACCTTCCTCAAAGGTCCTGCTAGGATCTAAACATCAGGTCCACTGAGAAAGTTCCTGTTAGTATGGAAATGCTAGGCCCTCGAAATTTGATACAAGGATCTCTTTTTTCCCCCTCTTTTTTGTTTCCCATTACTCCCAGGTGAGAGAGCCAAGAAGGTGAAAAGTCCAGAAGCTTTGTCCATCAGCATCCCGGCCAAGGATGAAGAAATGTTCCGGTAGGTTCCGTCGGCCAACAAACGTCCCCTCCCCCCACCCACAACCCCTCACTGAGACTGTTCCACATTTTAGCAGGTCAGAGGTCGTAGTCGTGGAAACCACATTGGTATAGCAACAAAGAGGTGAAACAAGACCAGTCCAGTAATGACCGCTCACTAACTTCTTCTTGTCTTACAGTTGCTTATTTAGGGCCGGTCGATTAATTATTTTTCAGCCCCATTTCCCGGCCAATATTTTGAGGAACTTTGGTGACCCGAATCCATTCTAAATTGGCATGGCAGATGGTTCATTTTTAGACGCCACAAAATGTTGTGGTCAAATTGGGCCACACATTTTTTAATTTCTGTTGCCGGTAGAGCTGTCAGCCTAATGTCTTGTGTTTCCGGCCCCTGAGCCGGTGGGATGTCAGTGTGAAGAGACTAGCCTCCTCTTTTCAGGGCCTTCTTCCCAAACCTTGGCTTAGACTCAGGTTCCGGCTCTGTCCCCATTTCTTCCATCCATTTTACCCATGGCTTGGGTTTTGGAGAAGATACTCTGTTAAAAAAGGGGATGGGGGAAAGACTTCCCAAGCTTTAACTTCAACATAGAACCCGAAGTGGTAGGTTTCCGGTGACACATGTACATCATCTCTTGTGAGATGGAGTGTGGCTTTGAAAAGAGCCGGAAAATCAACTTTTCTGGCAGTGTGTACTCTGCTCGTCTTCAGGATACCCCCCCCCCCCCTCAAAAAAAAAAAAAAAAATAAAAAATAAAGTTTTTCAGCTTTTGAGATAACAGAGGCAAAGTCAGGGATGGGTTTGGGTAAACAAGCCTAGGGTTGGTAGGAAAGTGGCAGTGTGTATAAAACTTGTGTCATTGTGGCTACTACGTATTTCCATCTTCCATTTTTTGAGTGTTGTCTCATCTGCTGCTTTTGTCAGTACGAAAGTCGGCTTCATGCATGCAGTCGTCATCCAATTGTGGAAATGTCTCGGTGTTCTGATTGGAAATGTGCTCTACCCTCGTTTGAAATGGGGAAGAAGACAGAGTGGGGCCAAGGCGGATTGATCGAGGCAGTTCATAGATCAGTAGCCAATGATGGACGTTGCCTTAAGAAATGAGATCATTATTTAAAATGAAGAAAGAATACTTTTAACGAATACGTTGCCTATTGAAGTTTTAGCCTTAGCACTCACTGAACGTTCAAAATATCACGACTGTCATATTTCAGAAGTCTTTAGATTAATGAGTTTCTAAAAAAAAGTGTCATAGATATAGATATAACATGATGTTTGCGTCGAGGAGAATTTAATTCAATGAGGGTTTGTCCTGCTCGATGTGATAAGCTCTCAGTGTTCACTGCTCAGTGCTATAAAGTGTCCCCCATCTTGGTTTATTTGTCTTTATTGGGAGGGGGTCTGGGTCCAAACACGACTTGCTTGGCCATGTGTTGCTTGTGTACTGTGTACGTTTTGATTTTGATTCACTGTGGCAGCCACTGTGTCTATCTTGTCGTAGAAAAATGTATTCCGCCGCTAAAACGTACCGTCTCATGCGCCAGATAAAGTAAGTCACACTGGCTGGCTGTCTGTCTGGCTGGCTTGCAGACAAAGTGTTCTTTTGGGGGTTCCTCGCCACGTTTTGAGTTCAATGGCTGCTGTTACCCCCGGCAACCCCCTCCCCCTCCCCTCACTTTGTTCTTGCATCATTGTGCATGAGAGTATGGCCCCCCTTGGGTTTTGTTTGTTTGGAGACACCAATAGAGGCTGCTCTTCGTTTTGGTGTCTGCAAGGGAAACATTGTGGAAGTGGGTTTTTTTTCTTTCTTTTAATTTCAGGATCTCAGTTTTATCATAATCCATTGATACACTGTTTAGAATTACAGATGTTTCCTGCAAGATAAGTTAGTGAAAGTTTAAGTTACATGGCATGGTTGTGTTAATTCATTTTTTTGTGGGGGGGGGGGGAGTGATTTTCTTTTGTTTTGAGGTAAGTTGAGTAGACGGGAATGTTTCCATGGCAATGCCGCCGAGTTTGACTGTATGGGTTGGTTGCACTTGAATGGGAATATTTTGCGTTTTGTGAAGAAATTGGACTAATACTTTTTTTGTTTAATTGGACAGTTTATGTTGCCATTTGCCTTTGACTTGAACCATGTTGAGGAATATGTGTGTTGATTTGTGTGTGGACTTATGCAGTTGATTTTTGCATGGAGGATGTTCTTCAACGCTTTATGGCTCCCGAGTCCTTTGAGTTGTTGTTCTCTGAATACTAGTCCTTCCCCTGACCCAAGCCCCAAACCCATCCAACCATTCACAATGGCTGTTTGACATTGGTAGCTGGAATTTTAAAATCACGGTACCTTTTTTTAGACTTGGGTTAAAAAGAAAAAAGAATCAAATGTTTTCAAAACCAAGCTAATTAATACCATTATCACGAATCAGAATTTTACATGTCACTTTGATGTCACTGATGTGCTATGCTGACACTAAGCTATATGAGCGTCATGCATTTGGTTGGCCTGTTGTTTCACCGCCCAAAGTTCCGAAGCTTTCAAATTACCTTGACCTTGTTCAGTCATACGTTTCCAAACTGGGAAGAGGCTGATCCAAGCAGGAGCCTTTCTCAAAGGCAGGATTGAGAAAGGTCTTGCTGGGATCCAAACGTCGGGCCTTCCAAATGTTTGAGATGTGCATTTTTGATCGCTTTGCTGAGAGTGTTCATAGGGGGCCCTCGCTACCACGGCTGTTGTGGATGGTCTGAGCATCCAAAGCATTAACAACCTTTGAGTGTGTTAAAGAAAAGAAAAAACCCGCATGAGAATGCCTGCTACAGTATGTTTTGTTGCATGTCTGGTTTCTGCCTCCCCCCTCCCCCCCTCCCCCACCACTTTGCCCTTCCGCACACAGACGGGCCAACCGCCGCGCCGTTCACGGCAGGAAGCATGGCGCTGGAGGTCGCGACCCCGAGCTGACCTCGGACCCCCAGGGGAGCCGGGTCGAGGACCAGCTGTCCCCGCTAGGCGGAGGGCAGGGGGCGGCCACCGGGCCCTCCCTGAGTCTGGAGGGGCACAGCTTGGCCACCCTGAAACCCAGTCAGCTGTACGATTATTCCTACTGGAAAGCTGCCCGCGTCTTGAAGTAGGTGTCTGCCCCCTCCTCCCCTTCCCCCTTCCCTTACTCTCCTCCCTCCTTCCCTCCCCGTACTAGCATCTTGCTGTCTCCCTCCACTAAAAACCTGGCATCTCTCAGGGTTTGATTTCATGTAAGAATTGTTTTTTTTTTATTTAGCTCAATGCAGGGTTTGAATGTAGCAGTGGGCCGGTGGCCAAAGTTTCTTAATGTCTTAGGCCAGTTGAAGGACTTCCCCAACTGGCCCAGGCTGGCCAGTTGAAGGCCATTCCCAACTGGCCCCGGCTAACCAGTTGAAGGCCATTCCCAACTGGCCCAGGCTGGCCAGTTGAAGGACTTCCCCAACTGGCCCCGGCTAGCCAGTTGAAGGCCACTCCCAACTGGCACAGGCTGGCAAGTTGAAGGCATTACCAACTGGCCCTGGCTGGCCAGTTGATGGCCGTTCCCAACTGGCCCTGGCTGGCCAGTTGAAGGCCGTCCCCAACTGGCCCTGACTGGCCAGTTGAAGGCCATTCCCAACTGGCGCTGGGCAGTGAGCGACCATTCACATTCAAAATCCACCCTATGAAGAAAATCTGCCAGTTTGGATCGGCCTGCGATATTGTCTGTTTTACATTAGACTTAGGAGTTGGGATGAGTGCGCATTGAGTCTGCTGATCTGAGCACCTCTACCCAGTTTGCTCTAGGAATGTTGGGTGCATGGGTGGTAATGGGGACAACTGCTCTCCATTTTAAAAGAATGCATGCTGTTGATACTGTATACTGGCATGCTTGAGATTCTCAGTGGCCTTGAGTATAAACGATGCCCTCATTTGCTTTAAGACGCTCCTTTTTTTTCCTCTTCATTTTGCCGCTTCCATTTGAGTTAATGCATTCTGAGTTGGATTCAATTAATGCTTAATGCATTAATGAGAAGCCTTGAGTGAGACTGATTAGGCATCCATTGTGGCCGCACATTAACATCCTCTCACGGAGAATCCTGATCGAGTGCAAGCCAGTCTAAGTTCCATGTGGAAAGTTTGCGGTGACCACCGTGTAAGTCGTATCTTTAGCGAGGAGTACATGTATGGCTCTGAATAGAGAGCCCAGTATAAACTCAATGTATCGGGCAGTGTGTACTCTGCCCATCGACAGGGGACTGATGAGACATTTTTAATAGATTCCTGATGACGGGTATAGTACACACTATCTGATGCATTGGAATACCAGCTCTTTTCAGAGCCAAACTCCCTGAAAGAGATGACTTACATGGTTTCACCTTGAACTATCCACAGTCTAATCCAATGTCTGCTAACCAATTGCTCCCTGTTTATGGTTGGCTGTAAACCTCCTACTCATTAACTTAGCTTGAAAATTGAGGGCCTGAGATTACCATCCTAGCGGGACCTTTTTCAAAGGTGGGATTGGGCCTTTCTGAAAGGTGGGGGGACACCTTTCTCAAAGGCCTTTCTCCTTTTGAGGAAGGGACCTGCTGGGATCAAAATGTCAGCTCAGGCCTTTGGAAGATTTGTCTAATCTTGGTCACTGAAGTCAGTAAGGAATTTGCAGTTTGTTTCTCTAAGCTTGTTTGCATGTTTGATCTGGCGGGAGATTTCAGTACTGTACAGTGCCTGATCAACTTTTCTTTTTCCTTTTTTCCTTTTTTATTTTATGACAATTGCCTGAATTTTCTTTTCTACTCAAAGGAAGAACAAGTCGTTCAGAGGTGCCCAGGCTACACCAGCCAAGGTAACGTCCGGTCCATTGATATGGGAAACTGTTTGATTGAATTACCTGACTTAAAAATTACCTGACTATTAGACATTGGCAGTATGGCAGTGCACAATTGAAAGTTAACGGGGGATTTGAGAAACTTTGTGAGAAATTTGAGAAACTTTGTGAGAAATTTGAGAAACTTTGTGAGAAATTTGAGAAATGTGATACTGTGATTTACAGGACATATAAATAGTAAAAGTACATCTCATGGATTTGATGGTAGAATTGATTGTTACTTTGCTTCAACTCCCACCTTTTCTTCTTCTACCTCCTCCTCCTCCTCCTAATCCCCCTCTTCCTCCTCTTCCTTCTCTTCCCCCTCTTCCCCATCTTCCTCCTCTTCCTCCTCTTCCTCCTCTTCCTCCTCTTCCTCCTAATCCCCCTCTTCCTCTTCCTCCTCTTTCTGCTCCCCCTCCTCTTCCTCTTCCTCCTCTTTCTCTTCCTCTTCTTCCTCCTCTTCCTCCTATTCCTCCTTACTTCCTCCTCCTCAGGGTCTGAGAGACCTGAAGTCAATGAAGAAGCTGATGAGCCGCAAGATGGTGGGCTTCCGCCGTTCCTCCACCAAGAAACTCCCGCCGACCGTCAGTGCCCAGTTCCAGGTCAGTGTCTCCTCCTCTCTCTCTCCCTGCCTCCTGTCTGCCATCCAGTGCAGACATGACATGACAAGACAAGACCTCCAGAGTAAAGCTATGTTCTCAGTCATCTGTGCCAGCATGGTCTCAACTTACGGAAACTCTCCAGAATGGAAGTCTACTCTACATTCCCACTTTGACTGTCTCCTCCTTACACCCCCTCTTCCTCGCAGTTGTCGCTGAGCAAGCTGATGGAGACGCTGAACCAGGCCAACCCATTCTTCGTGCGCTGCATCAAGTCCAACTCCAACAAGGAGCCGTGCCGGCTGGACGAGGCGCTGGTCATGCGCCAGCTCCATTACACGGGCATGCTGGAGACAGTCCGCATCAGGCAGTCTGGCTACAACGTCCGGCTCACCTTCGAGGTACAGTGGGTCGATGGGGAAAAGCTCCACCAGAGGGCGAACAGAGACAGGCCTGTTGCACTGGGGCCAATTTCATAGCGCCGCTTAAGGCGTCAAAATGTGCTTAAGCGCAAAAACTCGTGAGCCACAGGATCCCCTTGCCTACCCAAACTTCACTTTGGTTTCACGCTAAGTAAAGGAGAGTGGAACACAAGTCAAAAGCAATTGGCATCGCATCGGAGTGCAGTTTGTAATTCTGCTTACACAAGGAAGACTTTTTCTGCTTAGCAGATTTTCACGCTTAAGCGGCTCTATGAAATTGGTGTGAGACCTCCATCGTACCATCACTTGTGTACCCGTGACCCCCAGACTTATATGTCTCCGACTTAGATTTGAGTCCAACTCATTTTCCACTGATATAACCAATGACTTGTTCTCGGACTCGGATTCTAACCTATTGACTCGGATTTGGAGTCGGACTCGACTTCTGTGACCTGACCAAAAAAACTGTGACCTGACCAAAAAAGAAGAAGAATTATGCAGCTCTATGAAATTGGAACTAGATGTAGTTGGGGTGAGCTGACTTGAATTATTTTCTCATTAACATGAGTCAACAGTTGACTGACTTCTAAATATCTGATCTTGAGCTTATTACTTGTGGAGCAATCGTTGAGGTTCGTGTGCATGTCGCACGAAGGTCTATTGCCACAGATATAACATGATGTTTGCGTCAAGGAGAATGTAATTCAATGAGGGTTTGCCCTGCTCGACGTGATAAGCACTGAGTGCTTAGTGCTTTACCCTATGCCTGATTTCAGGCAGCTCGGGCGGGATTCAAATTCGCGACTCTCACTTTCTAGTGCAGACCAGTCGACCACTGAGCTGGTTGAGGTCGTGTGGCAGATTTGAATATTGTATAGCGGTGGGTACTGCGTTGCATTATAGATATGCTATAACATGATATAACATCTTAAAATTTAGTGGGCCTGACGTTTCGATCCTAGCAGGACCTTTCTTAAAGGCAGAGTGACAAGGACAAAACAGATACATGTACATGAAGGAGGGGGAAGAGAGTGAATAGGACACGGATGAGAAACAAAGGACAAAGAGTAAAGCTGGTAGGGAGAGATCAAAGGGAAGGGCAAGGAGTAGGGTAGAGATTAGTGAGAAGAGGGGGAAAGATCAAAGAGAGAAGTGTGGAGGAGTGAACACAAAAAAGGATTATCAGAAAGCTGCATGGTGTCAGTCATTACCCTCCTGGATGTTGAGACCATGTGGTTGAATACATGTAGTCCGAAGACGCTTCATCCACATTTTCTCACGGCTAAGACAGACAGCATTATTTACGGTGACCAAGGGATTCTATGCCCAGTACACTCATATCTGATATCGAATGATCAGGGAGATTGAAGTGATACCCAACAGGGGTGTCCATTCTACCGGTTTTGATTGTATTTGATTGTATTTTACCGGTTTGGATGATATCACATCATGTAGAGCGAGGCACACCCTCATTGGATCTAATGCCCCGTCCGTCTAATCCCTCCTCCCTCCATCTGCAGGAGTTCAACCACCGCTACCACCTGCTCCTCCCCAACGGCAGGCACTCCAGCCTGGGGGACATCCAGCGCTTCCTGCAGTCCATGGACCTGGACCCCGACCATTACCAGCTGGGAAAAACCAAGGTGAAGCTCGGACGTTTGCCCTCGTCTGGCTCCTCTAGCAGAGTGAATGATTTTGAATGATATTTGAACAAATTGGGAGGTCTGTGAATTTTATTCTCCGAGATTGTCTGAATTAGTTGGGTTACTTATTCTTGCTGTGTTTTCTTATTCACTTCTCCCTCCACCCCTTTCTCTCCTTTCTCCCCCTCCTCTCCCTCTTTCTCTTCCCCCTCTACTCCCTCCCTTTTCCCTTCCCTATCCTCTCCTCCTACTCCTCTTCTCCTCCTTTCTTCATCTTGTCATCCATGTCATCCTCCTCCCGCCTCCTCCCTCCCTCCTTCCCTTCCCTATCCTCTCCCTCCACCTCTTTTCCCCCTCCTCCTTCACCTCCTCCTCCTCCCCTCCCCTCCTCCCCTCCTTCCCTTCATCTTGTCCTCCATGTCATTCTTTTGCCACTCTCCCTCCCTTCCTCCTGCCCTTTCCTATCCTCCCCTCCTTCACCTCTTTCCCTTCCCCCTCGTCCTCCTCTCCTTTCTCCCCCTCCTCTCCCTCTTTCTCTTCCCCCTCTCCCCTCCCTCCTTCCCTTCCCTATCCTCTCCTTCCACCTCTCTTTCCCTCCTCCACTTCTCCTTTCTTCGTATTGTCATCCCTGACATCTTCTTCCCTCCTCCTCCCTCCTACCTTCCCTTCCCTATCCTCTCCTCCTCTTTGCCCCATCCTCCTCCTCCACCCCTCCTCCTCTCCCCCTTCCCTTTGTCTTGTACTCCATGTCATTCTCATGCCACTCTGTCTCCCTCCCTCCCCCCTGCCCTTTCCTATCCTCCCCCTCCTTCGCCTCTTTCCCATCCCCCTCATCCCCCTCGTCCTCCTCCTCCTCCCACCTCCTCCTCCCGGCAGGTCTTCCTGAGGGAGAGCGAGAGGCTCAAGCTGCAGGAGGCCCTGCACAACCACGTGCTGGCCCGCATCGTCACCATCCAGAAGTGGATGCGCTCCATCCTGCAGCGGCAGCGCTACCTGCAGATAAAGTACGCCACCCTGCGGCTCCAGTCGGGCGTGCGCGGGATGATCGGCCGGAAGCAGATGCGGCAGCTGCAGCGGGAGCGGGAGCGCAGGCTGGCCGCCGTCTTCCTCCAGAGCTGCTGGCGCGGCTACCGGGCCCGCCGACTCCTGCAGCAGCTGCACCGCGGCGCGCTCTGGCTGCAGTGCTACGTGCGGGGCAACGCCGCCCGGCAACTGTGAGTGACCGTTCACCCCGGCTGCCCTGCCCTGCCCCTAGTCCTCTGCCCCTCCCACCAGCTGGGTCTTCCCCCACCCACTCCACCCTCCCTCCCTCCCCCACCAACCTTCAAACCACTGACAAGTTGCATAGTTTACATTGGTAAACTACTTCTGTGACAACCAGGCCTGGCAACTGTCTGCTCTGCCCTCTCTCTAGTCCTCTCTCTTTCCCACCCACTCTACCCTCCCTCCCCACTCTGCTCTCCCTGCCCACCAACCCTCAAACTGCTGACAAGTTGTTTACTTTACGTCCTGAACTACCTCTGTGTCAACCAGGCCTGGCAACTAACTGTCGGTGATCACATCCAGCTGCCCTGTACTGCCCCCTAGTCGGGATGGGTGGGATACCCACTCTACCCTCCCCACTCTGCTCTCCCTGCCCACCAACCCTCAAACCGCTGACAAGTTGCTTAGTTTACGTCCTGAACTACCTCTGTGACAACCAGGCCTGGCAACTGTCAGTGACCAATCTCACTCACTCTCACTCTCTCTCTCTCACTCTCTCTCTCTCACTCTCTCTCTCTCACTCTCTCTCTCTCACTCTCTCTCTCTACCCCTCTCTCTACCCCAAGGTTTGAGAAACTGCTGGACGAGCGGCAGGAGCAGGAAAGGCGCCTCCAGGAGGAAGAGGAAAGACAGCAGCAGGAGCTCCTCAAACAGCAGGAGGAACAGCAGCGGCAGCTGCAACTGCAGCAGCAGCAGCAGCGGCTAGAGGCCGAGGAAGAGAGGCAGCGGCGGAAGAGCCTGGAGGAGGTGTTGGAGCGAGCCACCGATGCCGCTGCCGATGCTGCAGCGGCCGCAGCGGCCGCCGCTGCCTTGGCAGCCGGCCAGCGGGACGAGGCTCACTCCTCCATGAGCGACGAGGGAATCCTGACGCCGGATGACCTGGAGGAGTTTGACATGGAGCGCAAGCGGACCCGCACCATGGAGTCTGAGGAGTGAGTGGCTTGGGAGAGGGAGGGAGCATAGCTGCCAACCAGCTATTTGTATAAAAAAGTATCACTTTTTACAAGCTCTTGACAACAGATTCCTATTTTTGCTGTGGAAATACACATGTATTCTGATGTAGTTTGCTCTGTGATTCCTCTTTTTTAGCAGAAGTAATCCTAATTTCCTTTAAGATACTTCTGGGTTGGAAGCTATAAGGGAGAGAAAGGGAGGGGGTTAATAAGCTGCCGGTTTATTTATTCAATTTGAAAAATTGCCAATTTTTTAATTTGTTCAAAAGTTCCCATTCAGTTTCTCCTTTGTTTGACTTGAATTGAAAAAAACTGCATCTACTTTGTGGGATCCCCGAGCTGCCATAGCCAGGTTTACAACAATTACTTGTTTGCATCTGAATGAAAGTGGGGATGTGATCCCTGGAGATATACGGCAGTAAATGTTTGAATTGCTTCTGACTGGCCCCCTACCTCGGCAAAGACTAGTTGACTATTAGGGAGGCCACCATCTAAGGGCTGGATAGGTCAGATGGAAGAGCACTGGTACGTTAATCCAGAGGTCTCCGGTTCAAGTCCCGGTCCAGTCAAAGTTTTCTTTGCCAATTTAACAATTTATCATTTCTTATTTTTGTTTTTTTCCTTATTCATTATTCATTTATTCATTGTTCATAAGACTTAAGGCTTTGCATGGTGGGTTAATCCATATAGGAAGGTTTGCGATGACACCATGTATAAAGTCTCTTAAAGGAAGAGGTGTGGTTCTGAAAAGAACCTGAGTGGTAACTCGACGTTTCGACCAGTATATGCTCTGGCCATCATCAGGAGATGCATACTGGTCGAAACGTCGAGTTACCACTCAGTTTCTTTTCAGAACCACACCTCTTCCTTTAAGAGACCTTATACATGGTGTCACCGCGAACCTTCCTATATGGATTAACCCACCATGCAAAGCCTTATTCATTCATTCATTCATTATTAATTCAATCGTTTATTTTTTCTCGGTCTGTCGGGTTGGTCTGCCTGCACGTTGGCACGGTCTAACGGAGAGTTCTTCTTTGTCGCAGGAGCAGTGGAATCCTGGACGGCTCGGTGGGCTCTGACGACCTCCTTCTGGATGATGAGGCACCGAGCAAGACCTCGACGGTCATCCCGACCGAGGAGGAGCAGACGGAGATCCCACCCATCCTGACCGGCGTTCAGCAGTCGGGCTCCAGGTAAAACCAAAAAAAAACCCAACCAACTCACCGAACCCTAGATAACATCGTCGACGGGGTTTTCCCCCCTGGATGTTTGCTAGCTAAGAGGTGGCCACCTAGCGTTTTGCTCAATAAGTGTGCATGGAATGCCTTGACCCGGGAATTGGGTCTGTGGCCACTATTGCATCGCGCGCGCGGGAACACACTTTGCCTGTACAAATTCCTGTGTGCATCCCTTTGTGCTTTTGCTTGGTGTTCATTGTTCTAGCCTAACTGGGGTTCCAAGTCCCGGTCCAGTCAAAGTTTACTTTGTCAATTGAAAAATTATACTTTGCCAGGACAAATCCTGTGTGCATCCCTTTGTGCTTTTGCTTGGTGTTCATTGTTCTAGCCTAACTGGGGTTCCAAGTCCCGGTCCAGTCAAAGTTTTCTTTGCCAATTGAAAAATAATATTTATTTTTTTAAAGAGCGAACTGACTGCAGCGACTGGGTGACGTCTTGCCTGCGATCAGGGCCCATTTTCATTGAGCTGCTGTGAAATTCTGCTAAGCATGAAAAGTCCTACTTGTTCTAACAGGATTAAAAAGCTCAAAATTTAGTGGGCCTGACATTTCGATCCTAGCAGGACCAAAGGCAGAGTGACAAGGACAAAACAGATATCTGTTTTGTCCTTGTCACTCTGCCTTTGAGAAACGTCCTGCTAGGATCGAAACGTCAGGCCCACTAAATTTTGAGATTTGCATGTTGGTAATTTTAGTCAGTAAGCAGTTTGCAACATTTTTGTATATCACTTTAGGATTACAAAGCACGTTATGGCGTGATGTTAATTGCTTATGACTTGTCTTCCACTATTCTTTGTTTGGCTTGGCAAGCTGATCCTATAAATCGTTTGGTGCTGAAGCAAAATTTGAGTGTTTAAGCAACTCCATGAAATTGGTCCCAGGCTTCATTGAAGAATCCCATTGACCGCTGTGTGACCTCTACTCCCCCCCCCCCCATCATCCCCTTTTGACCATCCCCCCCCCCCCTCAACCGTACGGACGACGCGCATGCAGGGTCAAGGACCTGGCCTTTGCCTACCAGCACATCCAGCGGGCGTCTGGCGCCCCCGCCGAGCCGCAGCAGTCGGAGGACGACTCTGGCCGGGACTCGCAGGACGTCCTGTACCCGCTGGAGGAGGCCGGGGACCTCGAGGTGCCCGCGGACCTCGAGGAGCCCGCGCTGACGGACCGCGACGGCCTGACGGTCATCAAGGCCGAGGAGGAGGTGGACACGAGGCCGGAGAAGGAACAGGGGGACGTCAAGCCAAAGGTGAGTCAATTGGCTTTGGTTAGAGTAACAGTAACTGCTAACTTGCACGTCAAGGTAAAGGTTTGTTGAAGATTGGTCACAGTGATAGTTCATTATTTTCAGTAGCTGCTAACTTGAATGTTGAGGCTTAGGCTAATGGCAGAGTGGTTATAGTAACTTTATATATTTTCATTAACTGCTAACTTTCATGTCAAGATAAATGTGAGTTGCAGATTGGCTATGATAATAGTTACTTATTTTCACTAATTGCTGATTTGGATGTGAAGGCAAATGTTGGTTGAAGATTGGTTATAGTGATAGTTACTTTTTTCAGTAACTGCTAAATTTAGTGTTAAGGCTAGGCGAAGGAATATGTGGAATAGATACTACTGTGCACCCCAGCAGGAAATGTTTAAGGTGGATTACAGTTTAATTTAATTTAGAATAAAAACTGTAACCATGCCTTGTATTTGATAATGAGCACTTCCCCAGATCTACCCCAGTAAGCCCCGGTTTGGCTCTGACGTCACTACCCCCTAACTTGGCCAGTGTGAAAACAGGCTCCAATCAGGGGGGGGGGGGGGGGCGTTATCCTGGGTTAAACCCCGGGAAGCTTATGAACTGCACGTAATGTAAGCTTCAAGTTGACTGCTCTGTTCTCGTTTTGCAGTGTCTGAGCCCAATTGTCTCGACGGCCGACACCCGCTCGGAGGAGGACCCCTTCGCCAGCCAGACGCCCTCGCCCCGCTCCCCGTTACCCCCCTCGGACCAGGAGCCCCTGCCCCCGACCCCGGAGTCCCCCCTGCCCAAGGACAGCGCCCTCCAGAAGGCCAAGCGCCACTTCAAGCGCCGCTTCATGCGCAAGCAGTCGGACCCCCAGGCGGCCGAGACCCTGCCCCTGGCCACCGAGACCCGGGGCGGCGGCAGGGCGGGGCTCCACCCCAGGGCGCAGAGCCTCAAGGGGGAGCGGAAGTCAACTGAGGAGCCCCTAGCGTCGCCCCTGGGCGGTGCTGTTGGTGTTGGGGCGGCAGCAGCGGCGGGCTTCAAGAAGGGTGGCCGGGGCGTGCCCAGCAGCAACATGAGCATCCATGGCATGTCCCAGTGGCGCTACCCCACCAACAAGCTGGTCTCCGACGCCCGGGAACTGCAGCAGATGGATGCGTTCTTGTACAGCAAGGTATTGAATGCTAAGGGCTTACCCTAAGGTGCTTGCAAGGTATCACACAAGTCTGTAAGGTGCCACAAAGGGGCTACAAGGTGCCTTTCTAGGGCTGATAGGTGCCACAAAGCACCATTAAGGTTCCACAAAGGGGTGTAAGGTGTCACATAAGAGCTCCAAGGTGTCTTCAGGGGCTGGTAGGTGCCTCAAAGCAGCAAAAGGTACCAAAAGGGGGGGGGGGTGTAAGGTGTCACATAAGAGCTCCAAGGTGTCTTCAGGGGCTGGTAGGTGCCACAAAGCAGCAAAAGGTTCCACAAGGGGGGGGGGTGTAAGGTGTCACATAAGAGCTCCAAGGTGTCTTCGGGGGCTGGTAGGTGCCTCAAAGCAGCAAAAGGTTCCACAAGGGGGGGAGGTGTAAGGTGCCACAGAAGAGCTCCAAGGTGTCTTCAGGGGCTGGTAGGTGCCACAAAGCAGCAAAAGGTTCCACGGGGGGGGGGGGGGCTATAAGGTGTCACAAAGACTGTAAGGTGCCACAAGTGAAGGAGCCGTGCAAGCCATGAAAAAGAAAACTCAGATTGTTAAGATTAAAGTTCCTCTCATCAGGCTGATAGCTCACCATGCAGGTGAATACACTCACCTGAAGTGCTAGTTGAGGAGAGCAGCCACGCTGAACATTCTGTGGGGCTTGTTGTCTTCCCTTCTCTGCCGTTGCTCAGATTCACGAGATGAAGAAGAAAGGTGGCAGCGACACGGCCGTGGACATGGTCTTCAAGCAGGCCCTGAGCGAGTTCAGACTCAGCCTCATCAGCACCTACTCTGTGTCCATGCAGCAGGTGCGTATGGCCTCGCCTCCCGTCTGGCCCTCTGACCTGCCAAGCCCGGGGGAGGCAGAATGGATTTTGGCCCAACAGATCACAAGCCCCCACCCCGGGCAAAGACTTTGATTGATTATTAAGGGCAGGAGTGCTGGTATGAAAAACTAGAGGTCTCAGGTTCTGGGGCCGATTTCACTATTAAACCCTTTGCAAATTATCACAAAGTCTGAAATCCGTCGCACACCGACCACTAAGTTACAATGGATTTCAGAATGAGCGATCCATTTTGGCGTTTTGCGATGATCACATCAGTGAAATCGGCCCCTCGTCCAGCCAAAGTTGTCTTTGTCATTTTTTCAATAAGGTCTGACAACTTTCCCACATTTGATTCCACCATGCCATCTGGCAAGTCTTACCTGCATTGGTTTGCTTCTCCCCCCCCTTGGCGCGCCCCCTCCACCCCCCAGGAGAACAGCCCCAAGCTGATGTACAAGGACCTGCTGTCCACCTTTGAGACATCGCTGAACAGCCACGCCAAGGGGTCCAACAGCAAGACCCAGTTCCCCATCACACTGGGCGTCAATGCCTTCCGGGGATTCCTGGACGAGTTCACCCAGCAGTACAAGCCGGAGAAGAAGGTAAGGCCGTTGGTGGAGTCAGACCAACAGTTAGACTAGCAAGCAAGCAAGGACCAAGCGCCGAGCAATCAAGCACTGGGCAAGCAAGAAAGCAAGCACTCAACCGATCAATCAATCAATTTGTCAATCAAGCAAATGAGCAATCACCTAGCAAACAGGCAAGCAAGTCAGTGAGAAAGCATTCAAGCAAGCAAGCGAGCATGCAAGCAAGCAAGCAAGCAAGCTAGGTATCGAGTGAGTGAGCAAGCAAGCCAAGCAAGGGAGCAAGCAAGCGAGCACGTAAGCGAGCAAGCAAGCGAGCAATCAAGCGAGCAAGCAAGCAAGGGATCCAGTGAGTGAACAAGCAAGCCAAGCAAGCCAAGCAAGCAAGCAAGCAAGCTTTCTGATTACGAGGCACTTAGGTGTTTTTATCTTCCTTGGTTTTTCACGTGCCAGTCCAAGGAGCAGAGGAAGAAGAAGAAAGAGAAGGAGAAGGAGGAGGTGTTTGAGTATTTGGGCCATCGCTTTGTGGCCGCCCAGTTCAGCATACCCACGGCCTGCGAAGTCTGCTCCAACTTCCTCTGGCTAATGGAGAAGGGTCAGGTCTGTCAAGGTGGGTACCACTTGCATCAGTTGACTGACAGATAAACTGACTGGCAGACCGCTTGACAAGTGTACAGAGAGAAAGACTGACAGACCAAGATGGATGTTATGAATCTTAAAGGGTACCTGAAATAGAAAATTCTAATATCGAGAAAACTTTTGTAAGACTTAATAAAGGCTAAACTAGTTCACAAACTCAACACTTTTAATGTCTACCCCGTAAATAGCGACCGTAAAAGGAAAACAATATCTTTAGCACGCCCTGCCCACAAAAAAAAATCTTTTGCGTGCAGGCCAAAGAGAAGGTGATGACGTCATCGGCAGTGCAATGTTGCATGATTGATTGCACACACACACACGTATAGTGTACGCGCACGCGCACACGCGTCCACAAGAAAAACATGGCTCACACGTAGCAATTTTATCGGGTTGAAAAGTGGGGGGCAGTTTTCTGTCGAGAATCTTGCTGTTTTCTCAAAAATATGATTAGTATATCTAAAAAAACAAAGTGACACATGGAAGTTCATACCCTCTCTGATCGATTGCACATCATATTCCTTTTTATTTCAGGGACCCTTTAAGGAAGTGCACACCATGTTATACAGATTTGGATCTACCATGATTCAAAATCAGTTTTACGTTGATACATTTGATAAGAAGCGTGGCTCTGAGGAGTGCCTCTTGGGATGAGTACGGTTCTTCTCAGAGCCCGACTCACTCCCGGAGAGACGTATGACTCATGCAGACATTTTGCCATTTGTATGTGTTCCGCAGTCTGCAAGTTCACCTGCCACAAGAAGTGCTGCACCAAGACTAACGGGCTGTGCAAGGGGAAGCCCCAGTCACAGGTGACGGGCAAGGTGATCGGCGCTCGGCTGGAAAACCTGGTCACGGCCGACAACAACATCCCCGTGGTGAGAGTCATACATGAATTGGCATTGTATCTTCAGTCAGGGGCTGGTCTCTATCCATTTGTAGTTAGCACTGTGTGCTCAGTGCTTTACCACATTGCCTGTAATTCAATGAGGGTTTGGCCCCTACCTAAAGTGTAGTTAGCACTGTGTGCTCACTGCTTTACCACATTGCCTGTAATTCAATGAGGGTTTGGCCCCTACCTGACGTGTAGTTAGCACTGAGTGCTCAGTGCTTTACCACATTGCCTGTAATTCAATGAGGGTTTGGCCCCTACCTGACGTGTAGTTAGCACTGTGTGCTCAGTGCTTTGCCCATTGCCTGTAATTCAATGAGGGGTTGGCCCCTACCCGATGTGTAGTTAGCACTGTGTGCTCAGTGCTTTGCCACATTGCCTGTAATTCAATGAGGGTTTGACACCTACCCGATGTGTAGTTAGCACTGTGTGCTCAGTGCTTTGCCACATTGCCTGTAATTCAATGAGGGTTTGGCCCCTACCCAATGTGTAGTTAGCACTGTGTGCTCAGTGCTTTACCACATTGCCTGTAATTCAATGAGGGTTTGGCCCCTACCCGATGTGTAGCTAGCACTGTGTGCTCAGTGCTTTGCCCCATTGCCTGTAATTCAATGAGGGTTTGGCCCCTACCCGATGTGTAGCTAGCACTGTGTGCTCAGTGCTTTGCCCCATTGCCTGTAATTCAATGAGGGTTTGGCCCCTACCTGACGTGTAGTTAGCACTGTGTGCTCAGTGCTTTACCACATTGCCTGTAATTCCATGAGGGTTTGGCCCCTACCTGATGTGTAGTTAGCACTGTGTGCTCAGTGCTTTGCCCCATTGCCTGTAATTCAATGAGGGTTTGGCCCCTACCTGACGTGTAGTTAGCACTGTGTGCTCAGTGCTTTGCCCCATTGCCTGTAATTCAATGAGGGTTTGGCCCCTACCTGACGTGTAGTTAGCACTGTGTGCTCAGTGCTTTGCCCATTGCCTGTAATTCAATGAGGGTTTGGCCCCTACCCAAAGTGTAGTTAGCACTGTGTACTCAGTGCTTTACCACATTGCCTGTAATTCAATGAGGGTTTGGCCCCTACCCGATGTGTAGTTAGCACTGTGTGCTCAGTGCTTTGCCCCATTGCCTGTAATTCAATGAGGGTTTGGCCCCTACCCAATGTGTAGTTGGCACTGTGTGCTCAGTGCTTTACCACATTGCCTGTAATTCAATGAGGGTTTGGCCCCTACCCAATGTGTAGTTAGCACTGTGTGCTCAGTGCTTTACCACATTGCCTGTAATTCAATGAGGGTTTGGCCCCTACCCAATGTGTAGTTAGCACTGTGTGCTCAGTGCTTTACCACATTGCCTGTAATTCAATGAGGGTTTGGTCCCTACCTGACGTATAGTTAGCACTGTGTGCTCAGTGCTTTACCACATTGCCTGTAATTCAATGAGGGTTTGGTCCCTACCTGACGTGTAGTTAGCACTGTGTGCTCAGTGCTTTACCACATTGCCTGTAATTCAATGAGGGTTTGGCCCCTACCCGATGTGTAGTTGGCACTGTGTGCTCTGTGATTTACCACATTGCATGTAATTCAATGAGGGTTTGGACCCTACCTGACGTGTAGTTAGCACTGTGTGCTCACTGCTTTGCCCCATTGCCTGTAATTCAATGAGGGTTTGGCTCCTACCTGATGTGTAGCTAGCACTGTGTGCTCAGTGCTTTACCACATTGCCTGTAATTCAATGAGGGTTTGGCCCCTACCCGATGTGTAGTTAGCACTGTGTGCTCAGTGCTTTACCACATTGCATGTAATTCAATGAGGGTTTGGACCCTACCTGACGTGTAGTTAGCACTGTGTGCTCAGTGCTTTACCACATTGCCTGTAATTCAATGAGGGTTTGGCCCCTACCCGATGTGTAGTTAGCACTGTGTGCTCAGTGCTTTACCACATTGCATGTAATTCAATGAGGGTTTGGACCCTACCTGACGTGTAGTTAGCACTGTGTGCTCACTGCTTTGCCCCATTGCCTGTAATTCAATGAGGGTTTGGTCCCTACCTGACGTGTAGTTAGCACTGTGTGCTCAGTGCTTTACCACATTGCCTGTAATTCAATGAGGGTTTGGCTCCTACCTGACGTGTAGTTAGCACTGTGTACTCAGTGCTTTGCCCCATTGCCTGTAATTCAATGAGGGTTTGGCTCCTACCTGACGTGTAGTTAGCACTGTGTACTCAGTGCTTTGCCCCATTGCCTGTAATTCAATGAGGGTTTGGCTCCTACCTAAAGTGTAGTTAGCACTGTGTGCTCAGTGCTTTACCACATTGCCTGTAATTCAATGAGGGTTTGGTCCCTACCCAATGTGTAGTTAGCACTGTGTGCTCAGTGCTTTGCCCCATTGCCTGTAATTCAATGAGGGTTTGGCCCCTACCTAATGCGTGGCTAGCACTGTATATAATATACTCAGTGCTTTGCCCCATTGTCTGCTGAAAAAAATACAGACAGCTTGGACGGGATTTGAACCTGTGCCATCCGCTTTCTAGTGCAGACATCTTAACCACATGGCCACTAACACATTCTCATCAACTCAAATCATTAAAAAAAAATGACAGCAGAAATGACAATTCCTAGACTTATTTCGTTGATTTGTGATCCAGATTTAGGGACAACATTTTTGGGGGATTGCAGCCTTTTGAATGATTAAAAAGGCATTTGTATGGTCCCTGACTTTTTAGGCTAACACGGCCCGTATTTTCTTGGGTTGTTTGTCCCGCTTGTAGGTGATTGAGCGTTGCATCAGCATCATAGAACTCAACGGTCTCTTCACAGAAGGCATCTATCGTAGGCCCGGCCCTGAGGCCAAGGTCAAGGAACTCAAGCACCTGATCAACACGGAACAAGGTCGGTATAAATTCATGTCAGATTTTTGAAATTGAATGAAAAGATCGAATCAAATATATGACAGAAAAACTGACCTTGAAAGTTAAAAGATAGCAAGATGCTGGGCTATGCCCTCTGTGTAAGCGTTGAAGTGTGAGTCTAAGAAATAACTCTTTGCAAGTTAAAGAAATAAAGGAAAAACTGACCGGTAGAATTTTGAAAAATGGCAAAGAAAACTTGGACCGGGACTTGAACGTGGAGCCCTCTGGTTTTGCATACCAGCACTCCTCCCATCTGAGCTAGCTAGCCATTTTCAATTTGTTCAAAAGTTCCCAGTCAGTTTTTCATAGATTTGTTTGACTTATTCAAATTGACTTAAAAAAAGCGAAAAATAAAAAAATAACCCCTGTCATTGTACGTGTAATTACATCAAACAATTCTTGTCCGGTTTTGATAAAAACAAAATCCCCCCTTCTCTTTGTACTGCCAGACTTTGACCAAATTGACTTGGATCGCTACAACATGCTGGTCATCGCCCAAGTGACCAAGTCCTTCTTCCGAGAGATGCCCGAGCCCCTGCTGACCTTTGACCTGTACGAGGAGTTCCTGCGGGCCGTGGAGATTCCCGACCACAGAGGGCGCCTGCTCCCCTTGCAGGAGACCATCAACAAGCTGCCCACGCCCAACTTTGACCTCTTCGAGCGGCTCATCTTCCATCTGGCCAGGTGAGGGAGGGGGGGGGGGATGAGTGGCTTCACACATGCAAACGTGTACAAAAGTGAGCCCCCATTGGTGCCCGACTGTGGATGTGGCTGTGGCTATGGCTATTGGGTTGCAGGATGCTGGAGATAGAATCAGCAACCCTCCCCATCGACCTCCCACTGTTATTTGACTCTGACAAACACGTAGATAGCTTTACAGAGGGAACCGATACAGGTGTTCGTCGTTTGAACCCTGAGACCAATGGCTTAGCGGTCTAAATAGGATTTGAAAAAGAGCTAAAAACTTTCCTCATTTAATGTTCACAATATAATCAATACAGGATTGACTTATAAATTTTTTGTTAGCGCCAAATTTTGCCCAAAAACATTGAAAAAAGTCCACGTTCGCTCCGCCCCCAAAAATTCCCCCTGTGCGCATGTGACGTCACATACAGACCAAAAGCAGCCGAGCGAGGCGATCGCAATGCTGAGACGATAAAGTGCGCTACTGCGCACGTGTGACAGTGCGGTATATTTACGGCTGATAGACAATAGAGACAATGCAGGGCCAGTGCAAAGCGCACGACCTCAAGGCTGACCACAAATTCTGTATGTGACGTAGTACGTTCATCTCCAAAGTAGGGGGCCAAATTTTCGGACCAAAATATATCGTTTTTGGGCTAAATTCATCATTTCTGGTCTCAAAAATGATAGACACTGGGTTTTATAACAATACCGATTTATTTAACCCCAAGTTAATTTTTATATCTGTGTACCTTCACTGTACCAGTACTGTACCAGTGCTCTAACCTTTTGTTATGATTCTCTGAGTTAATTTACAAGCACTTTACAGTCTGGCTGTGGTACCCCAGAAATCATCACATGTAGTGGGTGTAGCATTTTAATTCTTGAGTAATATGCAGAAAAGTTGCAAACTGCAATACTGACTAAATTGACCCAAATGCAAATGTCCCATATTAGTAGGGCCTGACGTTTTGATCCAAGCAGGACATTGGCATAGTTGCCAACCATTCTTATTTTGGAGGAATCATTTTTTTATTTTATTTATTTTTTTTATCACTTTTTACAAGCTCTTGATAACAGCTTCAAATATTTGGCTTGAAAATATACATGTATTCCTGTGTAGAAATGAAGGGGTTGTTCATCGCGGTGGTTTAGGTAAGGAGAAAGGTTATCAAAGTCGTGTGATGTATTGTTGCTGGCATACAGGAACCGGTGAAGCGGATATAAACGGATGCCACAGCGCACATTCATCAGTTGCCTGATGAAGGTTAGCAGTTCCAGCAACTGAATCGTCGCTACCAGCAACGATACATTGCGTGACGTAGATCACCTTTCTCCTGACCTATTCCTATGTAGTTTGCTCCGTGATTCCTCTTGTTCAGCAGAAGTATTTCTGATTTTCTTTAAGATAGGTTTGCCGCTATGCATTGAGGAAGGTCCTGCTAGGATTGAAACGTCTTGCCCTCCTAATTTTTGATACTTCAAAAAATCTTAATATATGTTTATTCCAGTGAAAATGATTTTGCACCGATTGTCCAATTGAATAGGGTCTTCTTGTAATGATTTTATCGTAGTCACTGTTCCTGTTAGGGTTTTTTCCTGGAATTTTTAGATGCTGAGCCTTTTTAGAAACATGAGCGTTCTACAAGGCGAATACCGGTGTATTATTATTGATTATCATTGATAAAGAGTTTTGTTCGTTGTGGACGAGCTGGCTTGATGCTGCATGCGTCACAATTTGGAAATGGGATGAACGAAAGCAATTGTGTTACGCACTCGGCCATAATTGGAAAACGGCTACAAGACAAGAACCTCAGCGCATGACTTTGCACATTATTATCATGGCGCTGTTCGTTTGTGGGTTCATTTTCATGGCATGGTTGTGAGCACTGAGGTGGCAGGTCACGAAGACAACGTCCTGAGGGGGAAGCACAGAGAGTTGGGCTGCCTTGCATTTTAACATCCAGGCGATGCCTTGGCTGGTCCCCTGAGAGGGGTGTGCAGCAGCTATGTGGCTCCTCTGTTACCGTGGGTTTTTTTTTTGTGTATTCTGTGTGTGTGCCTTGATGCAGGGTCTGCCTGTACGAGAATTACAATCGCATGTCCCCCAATAGTCTGAGTATCGTCTTTGCGCCGTGTGTGCTGAAGAGCCCCAAGCAGATGTCACCCTGGGAATCACTGCAGGACGTCTCCAAGCAAGCCCAGTAAGTCACTCACTCTCTGTCTGTGTCTGTGTGTGTTGGTTTGTCTCTGCCTGTGTGTTGATCTGTGCGTCTGTCTGACTGCTTGTTCCGCTGTCTGTTTGTGTGTCTGCTTGTCTGCTCATCTGTCTGTCAGTTTGTGCATTTGCTTGTCTATCTGCTTCTGTCGTGTGGCTTTCTGCTGCTGTCTGTCTGTCAGCTTGTCTGCCTCTGTCTTTCTGTCTCTGCCTCAGTCAGCCCTTCTGCCTGTCTTCCTCTCTGTCTTCCTCTGCCTCGCTGCCTGCCTCTGTCCGTCTCTCTCTGTCTGTCTCTGCCTGCCTGTCTGTCTGTCTGTCTCTCTGTGTAGCTGTCTTTCTGGCTGCCTCTGTGTGTCTCTTTCTGTCTGTCTCTGTTTGCCTGTCTGTCTGTCTGTCTCTATGTGTAGCTGTCTTTCTGGCTGCCTCTGTGTGTCTCTTTCTGTCTCTGTCTGCCCCTCCGTCAGTCTATGTCTGTCTGTCTGCCTCTTTGTCTGGCTGTCTGCCTGTCAGTTTGCTTGTTTTCCAATTTGATTGCCTGTCTGTAGGTTGTTTTCCTGCCCTAGTGTGGTCCTCTCCCTGCTCCAGAGAAGATTGCCTCACCTTTAGAAAAAAAAAAGGTGGTTTAAACTGCCGTTGAGGTTTTTGTTTTTGTTTTAAACTGGCCAGCCGCACCAGCCTTCAACTGGCCCTGGATAATATCAACGGACACTTGGCCACAGGATAATGTCTAATTTGAACCCTGACACAGAAGTAAAGTTCCCCTGCTTTTTTTTCAACTCCTCCCTCCCCCCCCTACTCCGCCTCGGCAGATGTCTGGAGGTGATCATCAGGGAGAAACTGGTGAAGTTGAAGAGCACACTGCGAGACATTGACACGTTGGAGAGAGCTTCCACGTCTGCCTCCCTCAAACTGTCTGACCTCCGCAAAAGGGTGAGTCCCTTTTTTTGTTTAACTATCTCGCGTAAATGCTCAGGATACTCTAGGACAAATCAGATTTGACGCTTTGCCTGATCATTCAATATCACATATGAGTGTACTGGGCATAGAATCCCTTGGTCACCGTAGTAATGCTGTCCGTCTAAGCCGTGAGAAAATGTGGATGAAGCGTCTTCGAAAATGTGAATGAAGCCGTGAGAAAATGTGGATGAAGAGTCTTCCTATCTTCGGCCTTCCTGAGTTCCTCTCTATCTCCTTCTCTCATTAGACCTTAACCTTGAGTGACATTATAGCCATAATGCATAGATAATGCATAGATAAATAAAACAACAGATTCTATTATTGAAATTGAAATTTTCTAAATGACCGCCACAACAACATCAGGAAAGTGGGTAGACAGTTCAGTGCCCTCTAAAAATCCTCCACAAAATGACTTGTTCTTCTCAGAATCTACTAATCTAATTATTTTAGGTTTCCTGCCATTTACAGTGTTGTCATTGACCTTTCTTTGCGGCTCAGGGTGGTATATGGTTTTGTTTGTGATGGATAGACTTGTCTTACATTTGGGAACCAGATCGACCTTTTTTTTTCTGGTTGTGAAACCCTCTACTTCCTGTGACGCCATGGTGTCTCTCATTTCGTTCTGGAAATTACCGGTAGCTCATGGATCTTTTTTTTTTTTTTTTTTTGGAAATTGATGAAATGGTGATTTTCTGGGCAGTGTTGTATTTCCCCTTGTCATCGCAGAGGCAGGTTTGCATTCAATGCTTCATACAATAAACCAGCCACTTCCTATCACAAAATCCCCCCCCCAAAAAAAAACCCAACAACCTCCAAACACCCGGTACATTACAAACTGGCAAATGTTGGAAGGTTTGAGGAGATCCGGTTTTGTTTTCTGATGGAAGCTTTCATTTTGTGATTGGGATTTGCGTATGTGTGTGTATGTGCATGTGTGCGTGTGTGCGTTGGTGGGCAGGGAACTGTTCCAGTTTTGTGGTCAGGAGGAAATTAGTCAATAGTCGTTGTTTTGACAAACAGTATGAATCAGGGCTGTAACGACTACTTTTGGGTTTCATCGACACGCTTTTCTTTGTCCCAATTTCACATTATAATTATACTGAGTAACCTTTGCTGAGAAGATCTTTCATAGATGCGTAAAGATAGCCGTGTTACTCAAATTCCTATCGAGAAATAAGTGTAAACTTCTTATTGACTAAAATGACCAAAAAGTGAATATCAAAAATTAGGAGGGCCTGACGTTTTGATCCTAGCAGGAGCTTACTCAGAGGCTTTCTGCCTCTATCCTAAGCAGTCAAGTTTGAATAAGTTAAAAATAAAGGGGAAAAAAAAAACCCCCAAAACCCCAAATTGCTGCGGCAGATTTTGTCAAAGTTAATTTTTTTTCTGTTTGGCCGGATTTTCCCGTCAGTGTCATTGGATTATTTGTGCACTGTACCGGCAGTCGCTTCCTGCATTCCTAGCTCAGTGTGAAGCTTTGGTGTGTGTTTTTTTCTTTCTTAAAAAAAAAAAAAAAAAAAATGACTTTATCTTGATATCCTGATATTCTCACCATGCAAACCTTCAAATCTCATTTGACTTTATCTTGCTAGTGCTGAGATACACGTACATGAATATGTACACATGTACTTCCAGCAGCCGCTTAAGCCTCACAGCAAAGGACTGGTTGTAGCTGTGGCCTGTTTATATTTTGCCATTGAAAAATCGGAGTGGACACTGGACACAAGAGTTTTGCAGACGGAACGTTTTGGATGCAGTCTGTCACAAATCTCTTTGGAATAATGCAGTGCATGCCATGCAGTGCTGCCATTTACTTTGAGTGACCCTGTCTACTCCCCCTCATCCAATGAACCTTTTCTCTTCCTTGCTACATGAAGCATTGGGGAAAATAATGTGAAAGAAAATGATATACAAAAATGTTGCAAACTGCTTACTGACTAAAGTTACCAAAATGCAAATCTTCAAATTTAGTGGGCCTGATGTTTCGATCCTAGCAGGACCTTTCTCAAAGGCAGTGTGACAAGGACAAAACAGATACATGTACACGAAGGAAGGGGGAAGAGAGTGAATAGGACACGGATAAGAAAAAGGACAAAGAGAAAATGGTTAAAACCATGAAGTCCAACATCAGTATTCATCGCTCTTTGCCGATCATGCGCCAGTTTTCTGTTATTCGAGCCAAGCACAACTGTGTTACTGCGTGAATGAAATACTGATTTTTCTTCTCTAGTAACAAGGCCCTCTAGAAGCGCATGGGCTTTTCGCACACAAACATGGTTAAGAAGTTTTGTAGATTCACTAGTGTCAGGGTTATAACAAACTAACCTGGGGTTCTTCCTTGTCTTTGGGGGAGTTGGGGGGGGGGTTGGTGGTGAATATCAAACCGGCTTTAAAAAAAAAGGAAAATTTTTTCAAAGAGCTGCTGGTGTTATATCCAAGCCCAGAAGTGATTGCCATACAGTATTGATTGCTGGGGGACATTTTTGATGCCAGTAATGCCACTGGGCATTATTTCCATTGCCCCATGAAACTCTGCCAGACCACCATTCGTGTACATGTATTAAAAGGATTGGGAAAGAAAGTGATATCACTATTGTGTGGATTTGATCTTGCAAGGTCATTCATGCAACCAGTAACCACCCCACCCCTGACCACCTCCCCCTCAGTTACAAAAAAAAAGTTGAACAAAGTGAAAGGAGTATGGACAAACTAAAAGGCCCTGTGTTTCAGTGTAGTCAAGTTATCATCGACTCCTTCCCTCACCGGCCTTGAGTGCTGCGCTGTTCAGGAAACAAACAGACACAGGAAGGAAATACTACTGGGGTGGCTTTTTTGTGTGCAAAGAGCTCTGGGGAAGTTGGGAGACTAGTCAACTGACACCGGCACGCCGCGCTCTCTGCTCTGTCCAAAGCTATTTTGGCCGGTCTGACTCCTGACCGCACCGCACAATGATTTGAAGCATTCTTCTCGCGCGAGATAGATGGTGATCTCGTGATGGTCCCGCATTGCCTCATGGATATTTGATACTGTGGTGGTCAATTCTTTCCTCTCTCTCTCTCTGTTTTGTTGTTGTTGCTGTTTGAATGGAAATTGTCATTGTGGTCGTCATCCTTGCCCGAGACGGTTTTGATGTCGTCGTTTCCTCGTCGCTGACAGAAAACAAGAGAATGCTATTTTAGAGGCTGGTTGGGGTTGTGCGAATCCATTTCTGTGACGGTGACGGTTGCGTTGTGGACGCTGCGAGCTGCCTGGAAGGGACTCTCCGTGCTTCTGTTGTCACACTGTGCGATGCGGAGCATTACAGTCTGAGAGAAACACTCCAGCCAAGTGTAGAGGATCTCCGTAGGAGGTTTTGTCTGAGCGATCCGGCCAGGCCTTCCATAGTGTAGCCCTGCCTGTGTGTATCCAACACATTGCACCCAGTGTCCTGCATCCATCCAATGTTGGGTTGTTGTTTTTTCAGTCAAGCTCCGCCGATCGTTGACAAGTGGTGGGAGTCGCCACTCTCGCAACTGTTCCGGGATTGGACGTCATACCGGAGACTGCGACCCGGCTTCTGAACTTGGCGGACAGCCCATCGTCTTTCCAGCTTGGCGGGGCTTGCATACTGGCTTCGGCCTCCCGGAGAACCCTCGTGTGTTGTTGTATCGTATTTGTTTTTAGGAGGGGCTGCCTCAGTGTTGCTAAGCCTCCTGCGTTGTAGGCCGCGCACACTCCTACCGAGAGACAGAGACAGAGAGAGAGAGAGAAGACTGTGTTCCTTAGAGCCATGGGGCTTAATCTGAGCACCTGTTTCTGCCCCTCTCCCAAGCAGAAGGACACCCTGGGCCAGCAGGAGCTGAGGAAGAAGGCTCCGGTCAAGGAGGAGGAGGAGGAGGAGGAGGAAGAGGCGGAGGCGGAGGCGGAGGAGGGGCCCGCCAAGGGGCCAGCAGCGGAGGCTGCAAGGGAGGAGACTTCCAGCACCACAACCACCGATGGACAGACGGAGCTGGAGAAAGTTCTCAAGGACAGAATCCGCACGCTGGAGAGAGAAAAGTAAGTGCCTTTAAAAAAAAAAAAAAAAAAAAAAAAAGGGTTTGATGAGGGTTTGCCCAGCTCGACGTGATAAATACTGAGCGCTCAGTGCTTTGCCCGACGAGATTGGGTTTGGGAGTTGATCAGAAATTCTCATTGTAGAAATGAGCTGCGGAAAATTTCACGCCGGTTCATTAAAGATCAGAGGGACTTTGACTGGGAGGGGAATTTGAACCCCATACACATGCTAGAGACGGAGAGAGAGAGAGGTAAAGAGGAATTGGACAATTTTTAATGCTGGAACTACTTCAGGAAAACAAGCAAAAGTTGATTCAGTGCCAATTTATCTGTCTTTTTTATCTTTGGGAAGTAAATGTCTATAACCAAGCCAATGCAATGTTTTGGGTTTGTTTTTTAAGCCCCAAGTGCCGAGCCTCCACTTTTGGATGGAGGTCAAATTGTAGAGATATGGGTGATTTGATTTATTTTGTTTTGGGTGGAGAGAAGGCAGTGTGGTGCGGTCCGACTGTTCAATGCAATCTGTATCCTAGCTTCATGGCCGCAGCTAGCGAGCAGTGGATTTGATTTTGAGGACACCCTAATGACATCAATCATAAAAATTGGCAGGATGACAATGGCACGGGAGGCCAGAGGTTTTGGCAGTTGCTACAACTGTGTAATTCTGTTACCTGGTCTAGTGACCTCTTGTTGGTTATTCAGTCACTCTCTATTTAAAGCCCCTACACACCATTTGCACAAATCCAAATTTCGACCTGACAAATTTTGTTTAAGTAACTTACTGGTACTCAAGTTGAAGTAAATACCAGTATCAGACATGCTGTGAACTTTTAGCGCTTGGAATGCTGTCATTTTCATGAAAAGTGGAATTTTGTATGAATTTCCAATGGTCGTTTTAAAACAACTTTTGGAGAAAAAAACCATGCTTACCAGCCTTAAAGCCCTACACACCATTTGCACAAATCCAAAATTGTCCATTCGCAATTACCGATGACTGTTTCAAGATTTACTTGCACGGTGTATTTTACAATCATCAAAGCTGACACAGTTTGATGAAAAATGAGCCATTTTTTTCACCATTTTCCCGCAAGTTGGTTGATGGATTGAGGTGAAACTTTTACAGGTGTTATTTCATGCATATGCTGGATTAGACAAAATATGGACGTGTGAGCAAATGAGGCAAATGAGGCAAATGAGGCAAATGAGGCAAATGAGGCAAATGAGGCAAATGAGGCAAATGAGGCAAATGAGGCAAATGAGGCTATTGAATGCATTGGTTCGATGTCAATCATTCAATCTCGCGGGTCTTTTCTAGACAATGCCTTGGCCCCTGTATTACACATTTGCAAATAGAATCTGCCAGTGCCGTTCCATGTGGCCTGGGATGGATTTCACTAAGCCTTACGATGCATCGTAACTCAGCTTACGATGGATGACCCATCGCAAGTTGCGATAGGGCTGTGTGGTTTTCATGCGGTTTTCATGTGGTTTCCAAAACCCTACTTAGGCTCAGGCTCCGGCTTTGTCTTTCTTTCTTTAGCCCATTTTAAAGTACAAGGCATCGAAACGGCCTTTGGCTTTTTAATGTCATACAGCGTTTTTTGAACAAAAGAAAAAAAGAATCCAAAGCTTCAATTTCAACAAAGAACTCCAACCTGTGTGTTTGAGCTTTCGGATCACAGAGACGAAGCCGGAGCCTGAGCCTCAGCCGGGTTTTGGAAACGGGCCCTGCTGTTTCACCAGCGTAGAAAGAAAACCCATAGAGGGCCCCGTGGTTTGTTCCCAGTAGAACCTGCAAGAATAAAAATGTCAGGCCCCATGAGTTTAGCATTTTGCTAATTTCAGTCAGTAAACAGTTATGAGTTTTCAATGTCTTTGAATCAAGAAAGACCAGCCTCTTCAAAAAAAAAAAGAACAAAATAAACCAGGGGGAAAAAACCCAAAACAAAACTATTCCAAACAAAGCTTATTATAAACTGCTCACTGACTAAAATGACCTGCAACACATAAATCTCAAAAGTTAGAGGGCCTGACGTTTGGAACCTAGCAGGACCTTTCTCAAAGGCAAAGGCCAAAGGTCAGGCCCTCTAACTTTTGAGATTAAAAATATACCAGGCACTACATCTTCAAGTCAAAACTGTGTAAGGATAAAATTCTTGGCCTTGGCTCCTCTGATTTGTTCGCCCGACCGCCACCGCCGCTTTCAAAATTGATTTGACCACATTTTCTTTCTTCGTCTCCTGAATGGAAAGGCCGGCTCCTGCCGACTGGCCCTGATCTAATCGGTGCCAACCTTCAGAACTAATAATGCATTGATGGCGTTTAAATGGCTACGGCCCAGGCACGCCTGGCATTGTTCGGCCGTGAGGTGAATAAGAGAGACGGGGCGGGGCCAGAATTGAAATCAAATTGCTGGGCAAATGATGCAAATCAGCGTGGCCAATATTAGTAACACTCTCCATTCATTGCCTTTTGTGTTCTCTCTCTCTCTCTCTCTCCATCTCTCTGTCTCTTTATCTCTCTGTCTCTGTATCTTCTTTCCTTGCTTCTCTCTCTCTCTCTCTCTTCTGTCTCTCTCTGCCTCTCTGTCTCTGCCTTTTTGTATCTCTACCCTCTGCCTCTCCCTCTTTGCCTCTCTCTTTCTCACTTTCTATTTGCCTCTATATTTCTCTCTCACTCTCTCTGCCTCTCTCTTTCCCTCTCACTCTCTCTGCATGTCTCTTTCTCTCTCTCTGCCTGTCTCTCTGCCTGTCTCTCTGCCTCTCTATTTCTCTCTTTCTCTCTCTGCCTGTCTCTTTCTCTCTCGCTGTCTCTCTGTCTCTCTCTGTCTCACTCTCTCACTCTCTCTGCCTCTCTCTTTCCCTCTTACTCTCTCTGCCTCTTTATTTCTCATCCTCTCTGCCTCTCTATCTCACTCTCTCTTTCTCTCACTCGCTCTCTCTTTCCCTCACTCTCTCTCTCTCTCTCTGCCTGGCTCTTTCTCTCTCTCTGTTTCCCTGCCCCTTCTCTCTGTCTCTGTCTCTGCCTCTGCCTCTCTCCTCCCTCGCTGGCAGGCAAGACCTAACGTTCAACTTGGTGACGCTGGACATCGGGCGCTCGGAGGATGAGGAGAACTACAGCACAGACGGCCTGGAGCTGGACAGCTGCGAGGAGCTGGAGCGCGATGCTGAGGAGGCCGTCTCCTTCGACATCCACCCTTCCCCGTCCAAACTCCGGCACCTGAACAAGAACCGGGCACCCCGGCCGGAGAAGCGCAAGCCTCGCAAGGGCCACAAGGTGCCCGGCACCGACTGGCCGGGCTCGGCCCCGGGGGGCGGGGCCCAGCAGCCCCCGCCGGTGGCCAAGCGACACAAGAAGGGCAGCCGCAAAGGCTCCAAGAAGGAGAAGAAGCAGCGAGAGGGGTCCAAGGAGAGGCGGAAGCAGGCGGAGCCATCCCAGGGCGTGGTCCTGCTCTGATGAGCGCAGGGCGTTGGTCCTGCTATGAGAGGGTCTGGGACTATGCCGTGATGGCAGGGCGTGGCCATTCTCGGACAAAAAGGTGCGGTCTAGCTCCAATCCCTCGGTGTGGTCATGCTATGAGAGGGTGTGACTGTGCCGTGAACGCAGGGCGTGGCCATTCTCTGACAAAAGGGTGCGGTCAAGCTCCAATCCCTCGGAGTGGTCATGTATCTGACAAGAGGGTGTGGTCATGGACTGGAAAATCAGTTGCATTCCAGGGTGTGGTTGCATCGTGACAAGAGGGCATTAAATCAGACGAGAGTTGACAATTCGTCGGCTGAACATTTTTTTTGTCTTCCCAACTCCCAAGAGATTGAAGTATTTTGTCAAGCGAAGTTGATCTTTGTATTAAAACAGTAATTACAGGCATAGAGATGCAGTAAGTCTGTCTCATGCCCACAGTGAGCCACACAGCACACTAAGTCATGTTGGTGCTTCGTGTCATAAATTTATTCCTAACTCACTTCAGTATCAGTCGACACCTAAATGGTATACACAAAATAAAAGTATTAATATCGGATGCAGTTTTTTTAATTGGAAATATATTTGTTGGGGGTTGCGTCTGCTATTTTTCTCTGGCTGACAGGCATATGGTGAATTGCAATGAACGGCTGTGGTTGTAGATGCTGGTGTGGGCATGAATATGCCCGACTTCTTAGAAGCTTGGCTGGCAAGTGGAGATGCCCCTAGACACAGTCTTTGGGTCTATTTTGAAAACCTGGCTTAGGCTCAGGCTTCAGCTTCGTCTGCGTTATCCAAAAGGCTGCAAACATAGGTTACGGGGATCTTTGCTGGGATCTTTGTTGAAGAGGGGAGTATCTCCTCCAAAAACCTTTAGCCAATGTCCTGTTGTTTTCACACGTCTTGTACTTAAAAAAAAAGAAACTGATGAAAGAAATGAGGACAGAGCCAGAGCCAGAGCCCGAGTCGGTTTTTTTGGGGGTACAAGGTCCCTCACCACAGCAGTAGCCATCCATTCAGATCCATGTTTGTGAGGATGACAAACACATACCGGTATGTCCAAATGTTTGAAGACGGGAAAAAAAAACCGCCTCTTTTCCTCGGTCATCGGAGCGAGTGCTTTGCAGAGAGAGCGCTGACAAGACCTCGATTGATGCACTGTGCTTCCATTGCTAGTAAACCCCGCACCCCACCCAACCACGACAGAGGCTTTGAAGGCTAGTCAATGGCCACTGTGGATACTGTACATGAACATGTATATATTTATAGTTTGGATATTTTTTCGGGGGGGGGGGGAGAGGCCAGAAATTCCTCGAGACCCGACATGTATGCACATTGAGGTCACATTGTGAGTTGGCGTGTAGGGGGGAGACTAGATACATGTACAAGTCTGCCAAGCCAAAATGAATGGTCAGTAGAGCAAACAAACAAACAAACAAACAAACAAACTCACTTTGTAATTATATTTTGTAAATTAATATGCAATATTTCTAATATCCTAATATGCAATATATTTGTAAGGGGGTTAATTGTCGAGGGGTAGATGTTGTAGGTTGTTTTACAGACCAATTCCAGTAAGAGTTTAAAAAACCAATGGTGTGGCTGAACAGATCATTTTCAGAGTAATCGTGGTGTTTGTCTTTTCTGGTGTACATTTTTATGCTGTTAAAAATGACCTATTATCCAAAGAACTGAAGGACAGTCCAGTGTGGAAATGCTCTCGCTCGATTGAAGTTTTTGGTTTGAATTCAGCCCGAATTGCAAGTGTTGAAACCATTGTTATGTGTACATGTAAGTTTCCAAAGCATTTGAACTCCAATTTTGTATTATCATTTTGTACATTGATATTGTACATTGATTATTTTGTACAGGTTTTCTAAAATTATATGTTTTTGTTTTTGGTGGTTTTTTTTGACACGGTGTCTTTTCTGAACCAATTGTCATAGCAAAAGAATGACAACTAAATGCCAATGTTCCTGAAGTTTTGTTGAAACTGATTGTTACAGTTTGACATTGAATGAGAGATATTCTGGTGCAAAAAAAAGGAAGAGAAAGAAATATGTTACTGTAATCTTAAACTGTGAAAGGTTCAATTGTTCGTCTGTTGCGTTCATGAAAGAAAATGCATGTGTTGTTGTTGAGGCTGAATGCACCGACTTTTGCAGCGTCACTCTGTCAGATCTTTGTTGTAATATCAGAAATGATCATTGCGGAGGTGAGTTTTTCTCATTCTGTGGTTTTATCTCGTTGCACCTGAGGCACAAACTACCAATCTCTGGATAGGCACTGTAGGTGTCTATACTGTGCCCATGACCTTTAATAGTGAGCCAGGAAAATCGAAGGCTTGGGCCTAGGCTTCATTTCTGTCACCCATTGTAATGTCACAGGTATCAATGCACAAGCTTTTTTGATCACAGTTTCAAGATTGACGCTCGGTACTGCTCGGGGGAACAAACCTTGGGAAAGGCTTGTGGTGATACCATGTAAAACATCTCTTTTGAAATGGAGTGTGGCTCTGAAAAAGAGCCCATAATTTACCGTCAAGTGAAAGGTTTGCGGTGACACCATGTAGAACATCTCAAAAGCGATGTGTTACATGTTGTCACCGTAAAACCTTTCGCTTGGTACTTCCACCATGCAAACCTTCAAATCTTCTGGAACAAACGTTCAGATTCAGCGACGATGGACAGCCTGTGTTTTTCAAGGGTTTTTATGTGTGGCAGGGATGGAGACCAGAGCAGGGATTTGACCAGGTTTATATGGGACCTGTGAAAATGACGCCTGTCAAATCAAACTGGGGTTTAACTGTAAAGCACCATTGGTCTACTCCTAGGATATCCTAACATAACATCGGGAGGTCACTGGGTAGTGGGTAGTTACCCAGCTGATCCCAATCTGGTTTTTTGTTCACCTTTTTGAGTCAAGGACGCATGCCTCTGGTTCACAAGGCATTGTCTAGCAAGACAGCCTTTCATTCTAGTTCCTTTATTGGTCCCTCTCCTTCCCCACTTTCCGACCAGAATCCAAAATTCCCCGTGGCAACTCTAATCAGACAATCACACAAACTGCCCTGAAAGACCCGCCCTTATATGTAATAAAGTAGAATATGATAAACCACATTACGGCCTGCTTATTGCATTTTGTGGCCGGCTATTCTGAGAAAGGCATTCCCGTGGAAAAATTCTGGCTGGCAACTCTTTCATAGACTGTTTTTTTTGTTGTTTAATGAATACATTTTTAATTAAATTTTTTTTTGTTACGCCAGTGCAACTCTGCTACACAGTGAACCACCGAACCAGGAAAGAGTTGTCTCTGGGGCTGTTGCCTATGAGCAAAGAGGCTCTCATAGACTCCTGTGTAATTGTAATTACAAATCAAGAGAGCTGAGATTGAGGCCAAAGTTTGGCTGACTCCACTTGTAATTTTTTGGCAGGAAACCACATTCAATGCAAAGTGGATTGTGTGCACCCCAATGATGCATGCAGTGTTATAAATAGGGGTACACCATGGTTTCAGTGTAGAGTTGCTTATAGTAGCATAGAAGCCACACCCATGCAAATCAGACTAATGGCTCATTACCAGTATGTACATGTAGCTTGTACCAGTGGATTATGGGTAATTAGGCCTGCAGTTGGACAGTGGCCCCTTGCGCCCAGATTTTATTTTCTGTAGAACTTCAACTTGACCAAGCAGTTGAACCCCATGAGTTGACAAGTTCTGATTCCTGTCGAAAGACTCTGTGTAATATGTGAACTGCACAGTGTTCCCCAAGTTGGTAGCACAAGCCGTGTATGGATCTTAAATCTTAGATTTCTGTTAGCGGTATATGTACCGGAACTTGTACTACTCGACAACCTTTACTGTTAGCTCCATAATCTACAACTCCTCTGTTTGCAAAAAAAAAGGGAAAAAAATGAAAAAAAAATATAAGAGAACCTGGGGAATGTGAAATTAAGTTATTAATTGAGCCAAAATCTGTGTAATTATTTCCCAAAGTTATTTAAGTACTTGTAGCCGGTGCCAGCCTATTTGGGGCTGGATGTGTGGTGAGTAGAGGGTACGCTAGAAAGAGTGTACATACAAATTGAAATAAAATGGAGACCATTAAATGAATCCAGTTGTTTTATGAACAGAAAAGACTGTGTGTGCAAATCTTTCTTCGCCGTTGTCTCTGATTGAATCGTTTGCTATAAACTGATTTGGAGCAGAACTTATATCCAAGATGTGTTATTTTGCATCATTGTGAAATGATATATCTGATTTTGCCATTAATTCTATAAATTAGAAGAGATGTAAATACAGAAAACTGTTGCAAACTGCTCACTGACTGAAATGCCTTTGAGAAAGGTCCTGCTAGGATCGAAACTTTTGGTCCACTCAGGAATCTAGTACAAGTAGGTATTACATTTGCAGTTAGAAATCAGGAGTTGCAGTTATCAAATCAAGTCTTAGCGGCCTGTATTCTTTTTCAGTGGGCAATTGGGCACACACTGCTGAGCATACTGTGCTAAATACATGTATGCATCAAGTATTGAACTTATTTGAGTGAAGATTTCCCCAGTAGAGTGAATTTTTATAGCAATTATCTTTAAACAAAGACTCTTACACAAAACAATATGCAATTTGCCAATTTGCTAGGATTGAAACGTCAGTCCCTCTAGCTTTTGAGATTTATGTACCGGGTATTGCAGGTCATTTTAGTCGGTGAGCAGTTTGCCACAGTTGTTTGTATTTACTTCAAAACAATATGCAGTGTGACAAAAGCCACTCGTGTCAGATTGTGCCAGGTTTGACTCACTTGTACACGTAACAGCTTGCGAAATGGCTATTGAGGAGTAATTAAAGACAGTGTCTGGGCCTGACATTTTAATCCTGGCAGGACCTTCATCAAAGGCAGAAACTTGAAGAAACTTCTCCCCATGAAAAGCAGTCCTGCTGGATCGAGATTTGCATTTTGCTCATTAGGGCCAGGAAGCAGTCTGCAGCATGAACATGTCACTTGATTCCCGATTACATTGAAATTGATGAATCCTGTCGTGAAGTTGACAATAATAATTTAGGCAGGGGTTGGAAAAGGTCCTGTTAGGATCGATTACATATACACTGTACAGTAATATGCCAAAATGTTCCAAACTGCATACTGACTAAAAATGACCAAAACGGCGAATATAACAATTTGAGGGCCTGGCGTATTGATCCTAGCAGGACCTTTCTCAAAGTCAGAGAGAAAGCCTTCTGCCTTTGAGAAAGGTCGTGCTAGGAACGAAACATCAGGCCCTCCAAATTTTGATATTCTTAGATTACAATTAGTCTATGCAATTAAACCCCCAACCCCCCCCCCAAAAAAAAAACCCCACAAAAACAAACAAACAAACAAACAACAACAACAACAACCCAAAACATCATGATCCCAGCAGAACCATTCCCGGAGGTGGGCAATGGTCCAGTCACGATCGAAACACAGGACACCTCCAAATCTTTCAAATTGAAACCGAATTTGAATGGGAAAATCCCTCCTGATGTTTTTAGCTGCTCCCACTATTGTGCAGTGTCCCAAGGGGAAATCCAAATCGAGATGAGCTCACGGACGGGTGTCACCCAGTCACACTCGTTATCACGATGTGGTTCCGACAGAGACCCCCAAAATGCTCACTGTGTACATGCACATCCCTCTCCCGGCACTTCCTGAGCAAGATTGGAGAGAATTTTGGCACGGTTTCCTGTGCCGGAGATTGCGCCGGTGCTTTTTTTGGCAACACGCAGGGTTTCAATCATCAGGGGGGGGGGGAACCCCCCCCCCCTCCAACCCCCCCCCCCCAAAGGTCTTGATTGAGATGGAGGAAGGGGAAGAAATACTGAGTGCTCAGGTACGGAGTCAAACCCTTAACCAGTAATACACTGGGGAAAAATGATTGTGGAGTTGTTGGTGATTTCATTCTTCGCACACAACAGGTTTAGGAACAAAGCCAGGATTTTGTCTTAAAATGGCTCCTACAACGAGCTACAAATGTCTGTTTCGAGTGGATGCAGATCAGCAGTCCTGCAGTCGATTTCACCAAACTCATCGTAACTTACGATCAATCGAAAGACGATGAGCGATGCACAGAAACCATACGGCCTATCACAACTAACGATGGGTTATCCATCGTAAGTTGAGTTACGAAGCGTCATAAGGCTTTGTGAAATCCACCCCAGGTCACTTATTCATGCGAGCAGACCACAGCTTGTGGATATGAGTCCAATGTCACCCTGACCCTTTCCCACATCAAAGTCACAAATCGGCCAACGGGTCAAGAAGCTGCCACTTGTGGCCTGTCTACAAGCCTACAAGCCACCCAGACAACTAACTAGCAAACCCCTTCTGCCAGCCCGTATCCAACCAATAAGTCACCCTGCCATGAAGCCGCCCAGCAGTCCACACGCCACCCAGTCTGTCGGCCATCCACTCAGCCACTCAACTATCCCCCAGATATCAAGCCAGCCAGTCCTTAACTCTTCCTCACAGGGGCTCAAGCAAAGTGTACTTCTTGCCGGCTAGCAACTGGCAACAGCTCGTTGTAAAGCTTGTGCAAATAAATTCCATCAGAAGTCACAGATATACTACATGTATGTATTGAAAAAGTTAACAAATCAACAGGGCACCCAGTCCACCAACCAACCTCTCTACTAGCCACCCACTGGCACCCAGTCCACCAACCAACCTCTCTACTATAGCCACCCAGTTGCACACAGTCCACCAATCACCCACTCTACAAGCTATGCCCACTGGCACCCAGTCTACCAACCACCTGCTCTACAAGCCACCCACTGGCACCCAGTCCACCAATCACCCACTCTACTAGCAAACCACTGGCACCATTCACCAACCATCCACTATACTAGCCACCCGCTGGAACCCAGTCCACCAACCACCCTCTCTACTAACCACCCTGTTGCACCCAGTCCACCAACCACCCACTATACTACATGTAGCCACCCACTGGCACCCAGTCCACCCAACCACCCTCTCTACTAGCCACCCACTGGCACCCAGTCCACCAACCATCCACTAAACTAGCCACCCGCTGGAACCCAGTCCACCAACCACCCTATCTACTAGCCACCCAGTTGCACCGTCTACCAACCACCCATTCTACTAGCCATCCACAGTCACTCAGGCCACCAATCACCCACTCTACTAGCCACCCACTGGCACCCAGTCCATCAACCACCCTCTCTACTAGCCACCCAGTTGCACCCAGTCTACCAACCACCCATTCTACTAGCCACCCACTGGCACCCAGTCCACCAACCACCCACTCTACTAGCCACCCACTAGGACCCAGTCAACCGGTCTACACTAACCAGTCAACCGGCCGCTCAATCATGAAGCAAACCATGAAATGAGCAAGCGGCCCAGCCAACCACCCACTCTACTACATGTAGGCAGTTAGGCACCCAGTTAACCAACCAGCAAGTCATGAAGTAGTCAATCAAATGGCAAATTAGCCAGCCAATTCCCCGACCAGTCACACTCTTCTAGGTCTGTTGATCCATATAGGCCTACACTATGTTTATGAGACAATTGCCTCCAAAAAATAAAATAAAATAAATTAAGCACATCCCTTTTGATAAAGGTATTCCTATGTGATTAGTGTTAAATTCCTTCCCCTGATAAAGCATGTAAAGCGGTTCAAGATTGAAACTGTGGCATTTATCACATAAATGTGCAATAAGTACCGGTATGCAATTCCCAGAGGCCAAAAGCTATTCCATCCTCACCATTTCTATTCCATTTTATTCATATGTCACTAGCACTTTGGATCTTTCACTTTCCCTCACATTCCCTTACATGGAAAATGTTTTGTAGTGTTTTTAGTATTTCCTCAGCTTTCTGTATTACAGTTTATGTATAGAGTGGTCATTTTATTCTACAAGCAAATGACTAGTCGCTAAGGTTACTGTTTATTGATTGTTGTGGATTTATGTTTAAATGCTCGCCAGGCCAAGATGATGAGCCTCAATGTATTTGATACAGACGACAATAAACATCCAATTCAATTCAAATAGGTTGATAAGAATTTGTATTAAAATGACTTGATTATCTTTCAAAATAACTTGCACTAATTGAATAAATGCGATGAAAATGACTGGAAGAAATCTTGCGCAATAATATATACATGTGTAGATCTATTGATAATTCTTGGTTCCCGGTGAAAATATTGCATAAAACACACAAACAATCAATAAAACACTCACATAATAGCACAATGATATAAGCTTTCTTTATTACAAAGCAAAACAAAAACAAGTTGGAATGTTAAGTTGTTAACTTAAATACTTCTTTTCCCAGTATCCGTGAGTTGAACAAAATTCAATGAAAATATTGTTGCATCTGATAAAGTAGATGTTGCTATGAACGCTTATGTACTCTTTCAAACTGTTTGGATGTTAAGTGCTATCCTTAACCACTTCGCGCCAGGGTTTTTAGCGCCGATGACCGCCAGCCTCCAGCCTCCACTCCAGGCAGTCAAAAAGGGTCTTTGTACTGATTCGTATTGCTTTGTTCTAAGCTGAAAAGAGTCTTTGTTTAGAATGTGGACAGTAGTGGTGCCCGGATTCGGAGGGCCCCATCGCATAGTCAAGCCAACGGAGCTCCGGATTCGGAGGTCCCGGTGCGAAGTGGTTAAGTATGTATGTAGTAATTGTATATAAGGCATTGCATTTTTCAACGAACCATCCCAAGTCCCCTATAGGCATCCCCTTTACTATCCTAATCCCAGCTCTCCTCTTCTTGTTGCCACGGCGATGCATAACTCTCTTGGTCGCCGACATCATCTGTGACCTCATCTCCCTCCTCAGGAGCATCCCATTCTTCGGGGCTGCTTCTGTCGTCTGTCCGGTCCTCGTCTGGGTGAAAAAGGACCACACTCCTGTCCTCCGTCCATGTCACGGCATCACAGGTCTCAAGCACCTCCCTGAAACAGAACAAATAGACAAAACAAAACCAAAACCCAAAAGAATTTGATGAATGGATGGAGAATGAAAGAATCTATCAAAGTATCCTTCTGTGTCTCTCCCCAAAAAAGAGTAAAAGATTGTATTCTGTGGAAAATTTGCAGTGACATCATGATAGTCATCTCTTTTGGCACTGTATGGCACTGAGAGCCCCTTCCGTTCCACCATGCAAGCCTTCAAGTCTTATCTCCACACACACCCCACGACCCATTTTTCACGTTATCATGTTATTAGCAGCAGCCTCATAATATAGAAGACTTGAAGGTTTGCATGGTGGAAATACTAAAGTGGAAGGTTTGCGGTAACACCATGTAGCACTTCTCTTTCAAGAAGGAGTGTGGCTCTGAAAAGAGCCGGTAACTCAACGCTTCGGGTAGTGTGTACTCTTTTCAGAGCCACACTCCTTCTCGAAAGAGAAACTTGTGTTACATGGTGTCACTGCAAACCTTCCAATTAGCCTCATAATAGCCTCAAAATCAGAACCGTTCTGTCCTTAAAAAATCCTGCCAGGATCTGAAACTTCAAACCCTGTAAATTTTGGGAATTTTGGGAGGAAGCAGACAAACAGCTATTGGCTTCCATGGCAAGGCCAAAAGGTGACTGGACAGGAACTACATCAGAGCATGATACAAATGACAAAAGAATCAGAAATACAAGAGAGGGAAGTCCATTTCCTCTTTCTGGATTTTCCCGCTGTTAACTTCCAGGTAAATTCAAGCCCCGAAGAGGGGGCTCAGCAATTTGTCCGCCATAATCCTATGGCCAGTAATAAACTCTTTAGGTTTTCTACAACAGCAATAAAATAATCCACACCCCAAAAAACCCAAATAACTGGGCCTGTACAGGCCTGATGTTTTGACCATAGCAGGAACTTTTTCTGAGACTGAATTCTACTAGTATCAGAGCATCAACTCCTTTACATTTCTGTTTCTTTCATTTTGAGATTTGCAGCGTTGGTTGAGAAATTCAGTCAGCAGTATGAAAAAATTGCTGTACCACTACCACTGACACTATGAAAATCTAAACTGTGAACATTGGATGAATACGGTAAGTCAGTTTGCCGTGAACAGCATAATTCATGGTGATTTCATGGAGACTAAGTAAATTCAGTCGGGACCTGGTGAGGACATCTGAAGGTGGTGTAAAAGACAGTGAGAAAACCCTGAAATCTAGGGTGGTAAGGTTCAGCCTTGGCCGGGGTTGGTGGGGGGAGGGTACTTCAAATCCAGGTGCAACCTTAACCTGCATTGAAACCACAATTAACCACGCATGTTTTTTCCTGTGGGAGGATAAGGGCCATGCACCACAACATTCCACTGCGTGGTTTTTGTGGTGTCCTGTGGTATGTGAGTCTACACCCCTGTGGGCACTGTGGTAAATTGCAGTATACAGTGTGTGTCCTGTGTGGGAGGTGCAAAGCGTTAGGGCTAGCCGAATTATCAAACAACTTGTCTGCTGGGCAGTGGGGGTCTGAGTCTGTGGAATTGTATACAATCGGCTTGTGCATTGCAGCCATTTACCACCAAGAAATCAGTGTGAAAAGTTGCCGAAGAAATTTGGCCAAGAGAATGTGGTGAAATTGGAGTGAATTTTCTTTTTTTCACGGCCATGTGACTTTTTCGCCTGGTTTTTAGGGGTTTTGATGTTCATGGTGTTATGTGGGCGAAAGAGGAACCCACCTGAGTTTGTGGGTGCTTGGACACACCCTCCTTAAACAGGAGTAGCCCATCATCGTCTCCAAGGCAACGGATGCTGTCCTCCTCGTCTGGGATTCCTCCGCCTCTCCCGCCTCCGCCTCCGCCTCATTGGCCTCCTGGCTGTAGGGCTCATCCTCAGACTCTTCCCTCAGGCACTTGCGCCGGGCCAGCCTCCTCAGGTACAGGAGAGCCTCGCTCAGAATCTGCTCCTCCGTTGTCGCGGTGATTGCACGGTGTGGGTACTCAACCTCGCACACCTGTCGGGAAAAACACTCATTTGGTTTTTTCTTCAGGCTATCGACAAATATTGCTTTATTTATCATTTTCCTTTTTTTCCCTCGCATTTTTTCAGAAAAACCATACAGAAATGGCTTTCTGTGTGAAGAATGGGGCTACTAGCCTAGGGCCAATATGAATGTATAGACTTAAAATTTAGTGGGCCTGACGTTTCGATCCTAGCAGGACCTTTCTCAAAGGCAGAGTGACAAGGACAAAACAGATACATATACACGAAGGAAGGGGGGGGAGAGTGAATAGGACACGGATGAGAAACAGAGGACAGACTTGTTGAATTGAAGTCACGTCTTCAATTCAAACAGTTATTCTAAATCTTTGTTGTGATTTCAACTTCAGTTCAGTCTAATCAGTAGTCATTGTTGCTATCTATATTTTAGTATTGACTATTACGTTCATAAAATATACTGGTGACCTGCACTGGACAAACTTGGCTTCTTATGGGTCCCCGTCTCATTGCATTCATTACATTCCATTATCAATGCTTGTATCATGGCTGGCTTAATTTTGTGATCTATGGCCAGATTGTGCAGATTTATGCTTTGAAGTTAATACAAAAACTGTTTCAAACTGCTCACTGACTAAAATGACCAGCAATACAGAAATCTCAAAAGTTAGAGGGCCTGACGTTTCGATCCTAGCAGGACCTTTGAGAAAGTCAGGCCCTCTAATGTCAGGCCCTCTCACTTTTGAGCATTTTGCTTTGAGATGAAATACAGCTGATTGATTGATTGAAGGCCTTGTCTTAATTTGTGAGCTGTTTTAAATGGGTAACCCATCAAGGTGAAAAGAGAAATTTGACTTCTGATTTACAACTTGTGAACACTGGCTGTGAGGTCCCTGGAGCTTGAGACTACGAGTTCACGGCGCGATTGAAAGATGGCCTTACTTTGACGTACGGCATGGCACTGGTGACATCCTCGGGTCTGCTGCCCTCGTGTGCCAGCCTTGTGCGAGTGAAGATGCCCATTTGCGTGCAGCACCCCAGGTGCTCAGAGCCGGGCGGCCCTGCCCCGATGCCTTCGTATGTCACCGTATAGCCATAGTCCATGGCAACCTGGTCGCCCCTGGCAACATGAGAACACATTGTGTGCATCACACAATTCCTCTTACTTGGTAGATACACCACATTGATACAAGATTACTTGGGTTAACTTGGGGGGACGTTGAAGTCAGCATTGGGCATGGTGATGGCAATAGTCTTTGGCTGCATGGAGGTGGGTTGACATTTCCCTTTAACCCTAACCGCATTGAAGCCACAATTAACCACGCATGGTTTTTCCTGTGGTATGTTGTGGTATACAGTGGTATACAGTGATGTGTGTTATTTGGACCTGCACCCATGAGTGCAGTGTGGTTTCCTGTGGCACATACATCGCCACATACAACAATGGGGTTTGTGGTTTGTTGTGGTATATAGGCTGTCAGGCACTGTCTGTGCAGTGCTGTGTTTGGGAGGATAAGGGCCATACACCACGACATACCACAGCATGGTTTTTGTGGTATCCTGTGGTATGTGAGCCTGCATCCCTGAGGGCACTGTGGTAAATTGTGGTATACAGTACACATTCTGTGCGGGAGGTGCAAATCGCTAGGGTTAAGGAAGCTTTCGGGAAGAAAGGGAACTGGCTGTGTGGTTTCATGCTCAAATCACGTCACCCATTTGATTTGGCTTGATTGTGTATGATGTATATTTATGGCAGCCTCGTTCGTCCTCGATGCTAGGATCGCTGTCATCCTTTTATAGGGTGTACGCCATATGTACCAATTTAGTTCTTGAGCACTTGACAGTGAAGCCAGTGGATAGCTCGCACTTGCAACAGTCACGTTCTCTTCCTGACGAGACTAGAAGGACAAGTGGCAATTTGTGCTTGCTTCAATTCACCTTTTTTTCTATATGGACTGTCCAAGTCTACTCCACATGGTTTCAATCCCATGGTCTTATAATTACAGTAATATGCAAAAATGTTGCAAACTGCTCACTGACTAAAATGACCCAAGAGTGAATATCAAAAATTAGGAGGGCCCGACGATTTGATCCTAGCAGGACCTTTCTCTGAGAAATTGCGATTCAAATCACGATTATTTTCGTATTGGGAATGGCCCTTATCTTACTGCTCACTTTAGAAAGTATACCATACAGGTTAGCTTTCTTGTTATGCTCTCTCCGGGAAACATTTGAAGCAAATCTCAGTACACAAGCGTATACCTGAGTCCATTTTTCTTTTCTTTTTTTTTCTTTTTTTTTTGGGGGGGGGAGAGGAAGGAAGGATGGTGGGAATCCTGTTACCATGTCTGGAATTCCTCCCTGGTCCACTCAAACTTGTGGTCCGGGTGCCGGAATCCCCTGAAGTCGGGGAAGAGGACGTTGAAGTCGGCATTGGGCGTGGTGATGGCGACGGTCTTTGGCTGCATGAATCCGAACAGGACCTCAGGCAGGCTGGCCAGTGTGGCTGGGTACAAATGCTCAATGCTGAGAGGAAGGGATGGGAGTAGGGGATAGTGAAGTAGACAAGGACAGATACCTGGATTAGTGTCAGTAAAATCTGTAAATGGTGGTTAGTAGGAAAGACAGTGGGGTTGTGTCTCTTTCAAGAAGCGTACAGAGTGGGTAGTGGTGAGTACAGAACTGAGTGGGTACCGGTGAGTACAGAAATAAGTGGGTACTGGTGAGTACAGAACTGAGTGGGTACCGGGAAGTACAAAACTTAGTGGGTACTGGTGTGTACAGAACTGAGTGGGTAATGGCGGGTACAGAACTGAATCATTCGGGTAATGGTGGGTACAGAATTGAGTGGGTAGTGGTGAATACAGAACTGAGTGGGTAATGGTGGGTACAGAATTGAGTGGGTAGTGGTGAATACGGAACTGAGTGGTTACTGGTGTGTACAGAAATGAGTGGGTAATGGTGGGTACAGAACTGAGTGGGTACTGGTGTGTACAGAAATGAGTGGGTAATGGTGGGTACAGAACTGAGTGGGTACTCGTGTGTACAGAAATGAGTGGGTAATGGTGGGTACAGAACTGAGTGGGTACTCGTGTGTACAGAAATGAGTGGGTAATGGTGGGTACAGAACTGAGTTTCAAAATTGAGTTTTAAAACTTCCCAGTCAGTTTTTCCCTTCATTTGTTTAACTTGCGAAGAGTTATTTCTTGGACTCACACTTCCACGCATATACAGAGGTCATAGCCCAGCATCCTGCCATCTTTCATGCCGATAGAGCCTTCGTAGAGACTGATGCTGAAGGGATGGGAGCGAGGCTGCAGAAAATCGTACGTCAACGGCTTGATCAGATCTCTGCAAAAAGGTTGTCCAGAAATACGGTCAGTCGTGACCCTCACAACAATCAAGAATGCTGCAATCTACTTATTGACATCAATTCAAAAATTTAGACAATGCAGCTGCATTGCGCTAAGTGCAGTCAGAAATGGCTGCATTTTTGTAAGGTGGACAGGATTCAATCATTTCCTGAATGCAACCGTTGGATGGAATGAACTTCTGATTGTCCTTCATTTCAAAGATGACAATTTCTACATCCATACAACAAACAACTCACTTCAATAAATAAATAAGACTTAAGGCTTTGCATGGTGGGTGAATCAATATAGGAAGGTTTGCGGTGACACCATGTACAAGGTCTCTTAAAGAAGAGGTGTGGTTCACTCAGGTTCTTCTCAGAACCACACCTTTACTTCCATCAGGTATCATTTCTGATATTTCTGGACACACAGATCCAAATCGTGCCTTCGCAATCTCGACCACAAATATGGAATACATGGGCAGTTGCTTTGGGGGGGGGGGGGGTAATGGTGACAACGCTGTTTTTTTTATTTTTTTCCTGCATTTCTCTTCTGCTGCAGTAATTCTCCTCATTTTGACAGCAACCTTGGTGCCATTTTTGATGACTGTGGCTCATTGAGCTTAACGAGTCCCGGGAGTGAACCCATTAGAAAAAGAAACTGCCCACCTGCTGGCTTCAAGGAGGGTCCTTTCTACATCCACGCCTGTCAGCTGATGTAGTCCGGGCACGTGCTTCAGCTGTCTCAGCAGGCTGCACTCACCACAGCCCATATCAATCACCTTGATACACACACATACAAAACCCAAGCGGCAACTCATACATACGCACATGTACTTAACTAACCACTTCGTGTCGACAAGGTCGACAACAATTGGTTGTTTGCATCTGAATGAAAGTGGGGGCGTGATCCCTGGAGATATATGACAGTCAATAGTTGAATGTTTCTGACTGGAACCCCCACCCCAGCAGAGACTAGTTGGGAAGGCCGCCCTATAGTATAAGGGCTGGATAGCTCTGATGGTAAGAGTGCTGGTACGCAAAACCAGAGGTCTCGGGTTCAAGTTCCAGTCAAGTCAAAGTTTTCTTTGTCAATTTTCAAAATTGTTTTTAACCACTTCGCGCCGGGACCTCCGAATCCGGAGGTCAATTGGATTGCCTTTGCAACGGGGCCCTCCGAATCCGGGCACCACTATTGTCCACATTCTAAACAAAGACTCTTTTCAGCTTAGAACAAAGCAATATGAATCAGTACAAAGACCCTTTTTGACGCACGTTGCCACATGAATTGCAAGATTAGCAGCAGTAATTGTGCAATTGTGGGACTTTTACTGTGGAGGATCGAGGGATACCGCGCTGCAGCTGAAAGCACGCGGGGGACATTGTCTTTGCATGCCACACAGCCCAACGGTCGTCGGTCTGGCATTGGAATTCCCCCCACATTCTTTACCGTAATCTGTACGCTCGTTTGTGGCCGACCAACTCGAAGATTTGACTGCCTGGAGTGGAGGCTGGAGTCTGCGGTCAGGGATTGTCAGCAGCGTACACGCACCCACACACACACGTCCGTTACGGTCCATTGACGACGCACAAAGGGCCCTTTTTCGAACGGATAATCTCTTGACAAAGGCCACAACGACGTCCGAATTGTGCCAGGTTTTACTCTCTTATACCCATAGTATACCCTTATTGATTTATTTCACAGAAATATATTGTTTCGATTGTTTTAGGAAGATTTTAAAATGATGCATTGTTCAAAAACCCCCGTATGGCGGTCATCGGCGCTGAAAAACCCCCCGGCGCGAAGTGGTTAAAGGTCCCAGTCAGTTTTTCCTTTACTTGTTTGACAAAATAATTACCCCCCCCTTTCTTTTTTTTCTTAAAAAAAAAAAATTCAAAATTGCCAACCACGAGACCCAAAGCAGGTCACTCAAGGTACTGGCTAAGAACAGGTGACTTCAAGGGAAACAAACAAAGAGGATATCATAGAGAAGAAAGGCATCTGCTAATGTTAAGTTTTGAATTGGAACACGCTGTAAGTGGGAGGGAAGCAGGATGCGGGGGAGTGAATTCCACAGCAAGGCTGTACATGTATGTGAGTAAACAACTTGATGAGTAGTATCCCCGAGTATTTGCCTTGAGGGCATCCACAGTGTACAGGTCTGAATGCACAGAGAAACGAGTGGTGCGAACAAAGGGCCATCTGGGTGGAACAACCAGTGAGAGTCCATTGGAGCAGCTTTCAAAATAATATCTGTATCTAGATTTGAATTTCGTCTTTGAAATCTGTCAAGCAGGGACAAACTGCAAGCAGGAGCACCAGTACAAATATGACAGCAGTACTCCATTGCAAGACGTATTTTACAGAAAAAAAAGGTCTTTAGCACTGAAATTATGGTCATGAGTTGATATCACTAACAATGCATTTGGCCTTAGCCACAGAACCCCCAGGCCTTCAGTGAAGCCCCAGGCCTTCTGTGAAGCCCGACAGCTACTGGATGGATAACAATGTTTACACTACAATACCTTCTTGGGTTGTACTTTGCTCACTAAGTCTTTCATCACCTGATGCCGCTGCACACCGACCGGAGGTGTAAACTTCAGCCCACTGGATGCGAAGAGAATGAACAAGATTGTGATATGGCACGATGAGATATGGCATGCTTTTTACGCCGAGGACAATGTTATCCTAGGCTATGTTGGGTTTCCCCTAATCAACCGTATAATGAGCACTGCATGCTCACTGCTTTGTCCGATTGCCTGCTGAGAAAGATTCCAGGCAGCTACCGTAGGCTGAGATTCAAACTCACTGTTTCTGCTCTCGAGTTAGTCCGAGTAGGGCCTTACAAGTTGCCCTTTTTGAAATTTTGGAAGGGTTGGGTGACTATTGTCTAGGATCCTACATGTAGTTACTCGGACTATTCTCTAGCGCAGTCGTCTTAACCACTGGACCACTGAGCTGGTTGAGGTTGTGTGGTGGATAGGAATCTATAGCAGCGGGTACCACATTATATCAGGCATCAGTCAACTCGGTCCATAATCAATCTGGTCACTAACTCACTATGGGAAAATGTGCACACAAAAATCCCATAATGGATACGTGGCTCTCCTTCAAGCTGGGGGGAGGGGGGGGGGGTTGAAATGCGGTAAGGAAAGGAACTGGCCACACTACCTCATTATTATGCTGTGGCTTTGTAGATGAGGTCCTTTTCTAATATTATTACTAGGCATATCCTCGTTGCGGTAACCGTAACCCTCATCCTCCCGAAGGTAGGTCTCCCACCTTCAGGAGGATGAGGGTTACAGTTACCGCAACTAGACATATCCCTACATTATGTTAGTCTTTTACCTTTACATTATAACTTTTATAAGTATTACTAAAGAGTAAAGTACTAGGCCAAGTCAAGTGCGACTGTTTTTGTTTTTGTTTCAAACACCTGGAAGCTTCACCCTCAAATGCAGTGAATTCATTACTCAGGTCACCCCAATTCTTGTTAGTATAAAAAAAAAAAGAGGAAAGAAGTCTGATCATAACAGTTAACACAGAAAGAAATCATTCTCTCAAAGCAACGACGTAGTGCAGGTATTGGCTGTGGCAGAAAAAGTCACCACCTCCCCAATAAAAAGTTTGATTTCTGGTTTCCGGTACTGGCTCTAGTCCGAGTAAAAAGGGGGATTTTAAGGTCCAAGTTACTCTAGTTTACGCGTAGGAATAAGGCAGTGGTAGTTGTTTCTTTGTCATTCTTACCTATCCGACATGATAAGAGCTCAGATCGCTAAAAAGTGAAATCTACGTCTGCATATCTAGCGGTGATCTCGATCAATTTGTTGACAACTCCCGAACTCACGTGCGAGCTTGTTTACTTTTTTTTGTAGTCGTCTTTGTTGAAAGGGCGCCACCAAGAGGTCGGTATTTGCACTGACGGTCTTTGCACTTTTTTTGGAGGGGGGTGGGGGGATTATGGGCGTTTATAAATTCCTGCGGACAAACACCAAAACACCTCTAGTCTTAGTAAAACGCGTTGGAACAAGTACATGTATAGCGGTGTCACACTACAGTATGCAAGAGTTTAAGAAATTCATCTTTGACTTTATTAAAAAAAAATAAAAAAAAAAATGAGGAAAAACCTATTGGGAAAATTGAAAGTAAAACATTGACTGGACATGGAACTGAACCAGAGAGTGGCAAAAAAAAAAAATCTATTTTATTTTATTTTGCCACTACTGGTTTTGTAGATATTCAAACAAGTGCTGAAATTAGCTTTGGCGTGGAAAGGCTTCTTTGATAAAAAGTTTTAAAACCATGGTTGCCAACTAGGAAAGGTAAATGTAGGTCTTAGTTTTACCCTTTTTAATAGCTCCATGGTTTTACTCCTGTTCAACAACTTTGTGTTGAAAAAAAGGAGTATAAAGGCTATGGTTTCCGTAGCTATTTGCCAACCAAAGTTCATCCTGTATCTTATGTCGAGCACACAAACACAAGACATAAGACGGCGAAAATTAGCGATCTAGTTTGGACTGGGTAGACTGTTCCTTTCTGGAAGTTTCTCATGCTTCTTATAATTATTAGGCAGGCGTATAAAATTAGACCCTGGTATCAATGGATGATAAAGTTGTTGTGTAGTCTTGGACAAAAAAGAAAAGAAATCATTTCAGCAGACCTTTCTTTTCCCGATTCAGTCCAAAGGTTAATACAGGTAGCAGGACAGGGTTTAATCTTAGGCATAAAGTTCAACCAACCCGACCGACCAACCAACCAACCAACCAACCAACCACCTAACCAACCAACAAACCTACTGATCCAACAACCAAACAAAACAGACAAAATAACCGAACACAGAACAGAGTAGAAGCAGTGTTGTTTCTTCAATAACTCCACAAAGTGATTTAATATGGTACAAAGTAGGCAAACAAGTGGTCAGTTCAGAGCAGATTTTGTCAACAAAGCAGTTTCACCACTATAGTATTCTTCAAAAAAGTTCGCTAAGTTGTTTACCCCCTCCAAATCCAACAAAAATATATATTTCCATATTAATACTGGGAAGTATTATCTGACAAAAAATTGTAGTTTTCATAAAACTCTTTTTCCCTATGATTCCATTTTTTTTTAAATTTTGGTATTTTTTGGCTACATGTATATAGATTTTTTTTTTTTTTTTCCCAATTCGATAGGCATAACACATTGTTACTCAAAGCGTACATTACAATACAGGTATAATAAATAATTGTATTAGTGTGTGATTCTTGTATCAATAATCACAAAGGTTAACACTGAATGCCGTACAAAATTGATACCATCACACCCTATGTGTATGAATAGGGTAAAGTTTATTTCGGGTTTTTGGGGGGCTTTTAAATTGTTTTTATTAATTTTTTTAAATCGTACTATTCATGTACATGTACATGTGCTTGTGCCAAATCGGATAACATATAATATCTGTACACATACAAGGCTGTTTTTTTTTTTGAGAAATGGGCCAACACCAGGATAAGAATTGTCCTCCATGAAAAAAAAATATACATGAAAATTTTTCGATTATCTCTCTACATTTTCATGTCATGGTTAATTCAGAAAAAAAATCCTCAGTAAACAAGAGGGTGTAGTGTTCTTGCTTTTCTAATAAAACAACACAAGTTCAATTTGAGTGGTTTTTCTTTTAATTAATGAGTGAAACGATGACCAACAAATAGACAAATGTAGAGACTTTGTGAATCACAACTGGACTGGAGATAACAAAGGCAACAAACCACGGAGCCAATTCTTTTTTTTTTTTGAGGGGGGGATTCAAAAGAACACACAAATCAGTGGGTCACAGGAACTCTGGCCAAATTCTATAAGAATTCAATTCCACATCATCTAATAACCGTTTTGTAAAAAAAAAACCAAGAAAATTAACAACCCCAAATTAAAACAAACTGCCAGAGCATAGAGGTACACATACTTCAAATGGTATCAGTGTTCACGGTACAAACTCTCGGGCCCCCCTCAGTTCATCTGACAATGACAAAACAAATAATGCAGGCAGCTGACACAAACGATCCCCATTAGACAAAATTAGACAAACTCTGCCGAGTGGCCTGGGATTTCCATCCCAGCAGAACCTTTCACAGAGGTAGAGAGAAAAAAAAAGATTGGGCCTCGGCAGGATTCAAAGATCCATTGGGGCCTCGATTTTGTTTGAGAGGGGGGTGGACCAACAATTTGGAAGGGGAAATTATATCACATGAAGCCATATCAAAAATCCTGTAGCTCATTTTCCATGGCTGCCTTTTTGTTTGTTAACAGAACCAACAGCAAAAAAGGGCACGCATTGGCACACATCAGTGTCTGGACATCGCCAAGAAGGTTATCAGGAACACTGTGAAGGTGGTCTTCCGTCTCAAACTGAGAGTGGTACTGAAATGATTTCCTGAAAATAGCCTCATCTCATATGTCCCCCTCCAAGAAAAAAGAAGAACAAAGTTGGACCAAAACAAATTGAAAAACCCAACAAATAATGGTAGATTAACAATGAAATTTATGAGAATGATGTCTACTTTAGAGAACAATGCATACTAGGAAAGTTTCCGAAGATTAAATTTTGGTTAAACTCTTAACTGATGCTGGCCCAACTTTCAGCGTTGACTTTTGTTCAGAAACGCTAAACAGCTTGTATTAAGTGTGTGTGTGTGTGGGTTTTGTTTAAATCTCAATCTCTTCTTTTGTTACTATACAAGCATTGCAATCAGCATACAACAAACGTAAAGGAAACGAGAAAGAGAAAGTTCATTCAAGTCAATTTTGTCTCGTCGTGCTCTTGACAATAAAATTGCCAACAAAATTCATAGATGTGTCATACCTGGTACACCAACAGAAAAGTTTCACAGGGATTTTTTTTTTTTTTGGGGGGAGGGCAGAGTGGGGATAACAATAATACCATATAAATGTCATTTATTATTTACAATGAATTTCATTCAATTCAGGGGGAAAAAAGAACATTTTCAAGCATGGAAAGACTCCATGCTCAGTCAATCAATTTGGTCTCAATATTCAAAGAAACAAAAAACTGTGGACGTTTTGTTTTCCACTTTTAAACATCTTGTCTGAAATATCCCCTGTGGAATAAGAGTCGACTGTTTTTTTTCTTGTTTTCTTTAAAAACCCTTGGCATAAAATGGTGCTAACATTTTCTTGTTCCATAAAACCTGTAGATTCAGTAATTCCAAGTATTGTAAAAACCATTTTAAAAATACCGGCAATCGAACACCGAGACTGCTGCGATCAGAAATCAGCATTTCCATATGTACAGGCACCCACCCCAAAAACAATCTACTGGTACATGTAAAAGGCAGCATTTCGCTTGGTGCACGGAAAGAAATCCCCACCCGGACAACATGCAAGATTTGAAACTTTGCACGGTGAACGTAGTACATAAAGTGAGATTTGTGAGTACTCATATGGAGTATTTTTTTTTGAGAACGAGAAGCAGTGAGTGAAAGCTCACTATTTCAGCCAGGATTCTGTCCCATTAAGGATGGTCAAAGCATCCTAGCTCATCCTGGCCGAAATGTCAAGCGTTCGCTCACCGCTTCTTCACGGAGAAACCTTTTTTTTCCCCGTGAAAACGTCTTTTCCTTGAAAACACTTCACCGGAGTGCCCAGGCACACCACTCATCCGTACAAAGGGCCTCATGGGAAGCCGCAGTCTCTTGAGGAAAGCGAATGTGTGCCCGGTAAAACAAGTTATTTTTTTCCCTGCTTTTCCAAATGCCGCAGGGAACAAGCTTTTATTTCTTGAAACAATTTGGAAGGTGGTGGATCGGGGTTGGAAAGGGAGAACTCTTTAACGGGCAATGGAATCATGCAGATGATGTAAGCATAAGGTTCGAACTCCGTCTTGCCACATTCGCTAACAAAGACAAAAACAAAACGGGGAAGAAACTCTGAAGCAGCAATCAAATTGTGATTATTTACAGATCTGCTCAAGGTCAGTGTTGGTCAAGCAAAGTTATGAGAATGTTTTCATTAAAAAAAACACACGTAAGTATGACGCAGTGTACAAAAAAAAGAACCAACCAACGCCAATCAAATCCGAAAGGTTTTTGTAGCAAATGGTCCAAATATCAATAGGTGAGACAGTGTGAATTTCCCAAGATTTGGGGGTTCTGTAGGAAGGAAATCCAATTACTATCGCTGCAATTTATTTTAGTGTACTAAGAGAAATTTGACAAAATCAACTGCTACATGCGTCATTAACTTTATTAATACTTAAAAAAAAAAAAAAAAATTGATAAAACTGGAAGGATGTGTTTCATTTGAAAAAGAAAAAGAAATTCCCCCTATTTTTTGTCTGCTCAATTCGTCACAACGATAGAGATAGTAGGCCAGTTATTTAAGTGGAAGGCAATTCTCAAAAAAACAAAACTCAAAATGGGCACTAAAACACCCAAGTATCAAGTTTCAGAAATACCAATCACATATTAACAAGGAGCTGCAAACAGCACATCACAACACCAATGATATAAACAAAGAGTTTTGCTCATAGTCCAAGGGCACCATAGTTTACGTCCTGGCCGTTGTTCAGCTTATTAAGAATTTGATGTATTTTTGGTAAACAAAGTGTTCGGTAACACCACATTGGCAATATGGTGTGTCAGATAATGTAAAAACAAAACTGTTGCAAACTCTAAACAAAGTTGAGGGTAAGACATTTCAATCTAGCAGCACCTTTCCCCCCATGACAATGCCTCTGAGAAAGGTCTAGCTAGGGTCAGAACTTCAGGCCTTTGTTATTGAATGGATCAGTTCGACCAATCTCTGCACTTCCTGGATATCTTTTAATCTGACAATGAGTGAATAATTGTACTTTGTAGCCTACCACCATTTCGATCCTAGCAGGACTTAAGGCTTTTAGCCTCTGATGAAGGTCCAGCTAGCATCGAAACGTTAGGCCACTAACTACAATTTCTCATTTTACAACAGGTCCAACGGGATGTTAAGCAGTCAGCAACAGATTCAAAACCAAAAATGGTGTTCTTGAAAAAGACGAAGGGAGAGCTCTCTCCAACGTGCACAACAAGCCGATTCTGAGGAGGTGCTCAATCGTGTCAGCAAAAACACAACAGCAAAGCAACATGTAGCTAGCGAATCGTCACGGATGCGCACACACACACACACACACAGACCAGAAGCCGGGCGTGTACGAATGGGGGCTACTCATGGTCAGCGCACACAGATCGACTGAGATTTAACTTGGGGATAACCCGACACACTCGGCAAACTGAACCAAACGGAAATGGAAGGGAGCGGAAACCAACTGGTTACCAAGGACAAGCGAGGAGGTGTACTATGGCTGTTAGTAGGTGTTGGTTAAGCGCTTTTCGTTTCTTCTCATGTACTAGTCTGCAGTGACTTTCTGACAACTAAAAAAGAGACCCCCCCCCAAAAAAAAAAAAATCACAGCTTATGCCCCCAAAAGCAGTCACATAAATGACCATTGTGTTTGGAAGACCGTTCAACACACAAGCTCCCTAATTTTTAACCCATTTTTTCTTCTGTTCTATCTTTTTCACATCATTTGCACATCCCTTTTGAAAAAAGAAGAAGAAAAAGACGCAACATCAGTTGTTGCCAAATCTGACCCAGTGCTGGAGTTCTGACCAGAGAGCGACCCGGTTCTTCCCTCTCCAATTTCTGTAAATATATTTACACCGTAAAATTTCATGCCACCTGTCTCAGAAAAATACTCAGTACTTTAATACAATAATCTGTGATTAAGATGCTATCTTGTCTCCTGTTTACGAACGAATAAGGTGTATAGGTTGGCAGCAGTCACAGCCCTGTCGTGTGTGATCTGTATATATACATAGGATATTCTTTCTCTGTCATAAAGCTTTTATCTTAACTTTTTTTTTTATTAGATCTATGCTGTCGTACGAAAATAGCCGAGGAACTCTTGTACCCATATCATAATCACATCTCCTTCCGTCTTGTGCTGCACAGTTGGATTCAATTTTACGGAATCTTTCTCCCTCTGTGCACCAAATCCCCCCCTCTATCACAACCACCATCACTACCACCAAAACCACGAAACCAAACCCCACAAAACGCCGCCACATAATCTGGGACATTATTGTTTGTGCGTTTCCAGTTCTGGAATCCAGTGCTTCGTGCTTTCAGGGTAGGTATTGAGTGCCATTTAATTTTTTAATTTTTTTGGGGGGGGTCAGCATCCAAGCTAGTCTGGTTTCCGTGAAACGGGCTCCCAGCTGTGTAAGGAAGACAATGCTGGGAGACATAATTTGCCTGTTTGGTCTCTCACCCGATCGTGCAAAATGAGACCCCCCATGCAGAGGCTGAAATCAGACCATCTGAAGGCAATTCACTGAGCCTGAGCCAAAGCAGTGTTTTTTTGGAAAAGACCCCACACACTGGAAGTTGGCACTGAAGAAACCTACTTTTCATGAGACCATCCTCTGACAGGTACCGAGCACCATGCGTCGACACTGTGTGCAATGCTGTGGTCACCAACTAAAGACAGGTCTGGTTCCTGCACCCTATCCACTAGTTCTGCTAGTCACGCACGTAGACAGACTGGATTCCATTTCGCCAAACAACAAATATCCCATATCCTACATGTTAGCATGTGCAGTGTGCCAGGGAAAATGTCCGATTGAATAGTATTTATACAGCCTAATCATCCATATGGGGATGATTCATAAATTTCATGACAATCTTAAAACTCATTTTTTTTTCTTAAAGAAACTCTCTCTTTCTACAGCTGCTTATATTTACCGTTTGTCCCTGATCTTAAAAAAAATATTCCAGTTGATCTTTTTAAAAATTTGTTTAATTATTTCAATGTAGCATCAATAGTTTTTTGTCGTATTTTTTTTGTATAGAAAGTATTTGACTAGTCTGCTATCTTGTTATAATTTATCAATATACAAAACAAAACCCAAAACAACAACAGCATCCTAGTCTTGTTAACTTAATTGAAGGTTATTTACACTCCAAATTATATAGTTGGCGTCCCCTTTGCAAAATAAATCTAAAATCACTATGAACCTCAAAATAATATACGGTAAACCAATCGGTCTCTTGTGAGGCACAAGACAGTTGAAAAGTAGAAAGGAGAAATAACATCAACAAGTTCAAAAAACAAAAGTTGAGAAATTTAGAAGAAGAAAAAACCCATCCCCCGACAAAAGCCCAGCGGTGATCTGTAAAATCATGTGACAGGAAAAAGCACCCATTTGTAATTACGATAGACCACTGAGCCTATAACTACATTCTGCTTTTGTTTGTTACAGTAACATATGCCCAGTCTCAAATGTAGAACCAGCATAATAAGTGTCGATGCTTACTACTACAAATCTCGAGGTTTGTCCAGATTTAAGCAACAAGTCAATGGGTGTTATTATTATTATCCCCAAACAGTTGGGAAAAATTTTCATTTGATAATGATCATTATTAGTTTTAAATGCTCTTTAAAAAGGACATTCCACTGTGTTGATTTTCAGTCACCTCAAAGAAAAAAAAAGAGAGCACCAAACAAAGATGAAGGTGTAAAGTCACGCTTTTCATCGTTTTGTTTGTTTGTTTGTTTTCCTGAGTTGTAATTCTGGACAAAAAAAATCAACACTTGTTTCCCCCCCTTTTTTTTTTTACTTTCTCTTCAGTTCCAGCCAAATTACAAACTTGGACAAAATATAAAACATTTGTCGATTACTAAAATGCTGTCTTTAACAAAAAACAAAGTAGTAAGGGCACAGCCCCTATTTCCGTAAGTGTATAAACATCGCATATATAACCGTAATTCTAAAAAATAATCCTTTTTAATTTTTTTTTTTTTAAGTCAATACAAATCTGAATCTTTTATATCACAAGGAAACAAATACATGACAAAACAGTTATAAACAATGGCGCAGCCACTAGACAACTTCCATATACAGGACAAAGCTTGAAATACTTCTTCTCCCCAAAAAAATGAATAATAATAAAAACAACGAGGAAAAAGGGTTTAACAGCCACGGTTCCACACAGTCCCTGGTCCATCCTCGCACAAAAATCTTAATTTACAATTCCTCTGGTGAGTGTGCCACATTATATATGTTACTAAAGTTAACTATATGTGCTCCATGCAGACAGTGTTTGTGTGGATGAAAAAAATAAAACCCAAAACCGAAAATTGAACTAAAACAGAGAATCAAAGATGAGACACCAGACAAAGATTTACGTGCTCTTACAAAGACAACTGACGGTCAAAGATTACCAAGAAAGAAACCAAAAAACCTCTCCATATTCAACAAATTTGAGTTAACAGAATTGTTTTCAGCCTATTGGAAGGAGACTTGGCAGTAACAAATTCACCTGGACACCTCAGACTCTTCCTCTCTCTCTTCATAAAAGCAAATTGGAGAAAGAAAAAAAAAACACTTGAAAAACCGAGGAAGTTTTACAGCAGACTGCTGTGAAGAAGAGATGAATGCACACACATGCTTACATACTCTCAGGAAGATTTTTTGTTTTGTTAGAACCAGTGTGTCAGAGAATTGTCTAAATTCTAAGTTTACTAAAAGAAAAAAAAACAAAACTCAGAAACCAGAAGATGGTGCATTTTCTAACTACTGGCAGAGACAAATATGAGGCAAATTGGGCATTTTAGTTTAAGAAATGTAATGAAACTCGCAGTTTACAAATGAGCTTCATCCACGTTTGCCCGGACACGCAAGGGGTACCAGGGAAAACCTATAGGTCTCGTATACCGCTCTTAGCTGGTAACACTTGAAATTGCCCATGAAATTTGTCTTGCAATCCGAAAATGACCTGATCTATGCCAACAGAGAAAAAGAAAAATGCTTCTGACTTCTAAATGGAGCTTCAAAGGAGGGGAAAAAAATGAAGAAAAAAAAAGGTTTCTCGTCTGATTTGGCAGAAGTAGGTTTGTTACTCATTAAACAAACCAATATAATAAGCAAAGTCTTGCGTGATTGTGGGAAAAAAGAGAGCACATTTGGAGAAGAAAAAAATAAAAGGTGTCAGTTGGACCCAGTGTGTACAACCCTCTCCCACCCCCTCTGAATAACAACTTAAAAAAAAAAATACAAAAAAAAAATACAATGGCAACTATTGGAGGTGTGTTCAAGGAGGAAGGAAGGGGAGGAAGGGGGTGCGTTTCTCTGTGTGACTCCCCTATCTCAGCAGATCGCTTCTTTTCTCCGTCTCCTTCACCGGACCCAGGCTTCCGATATCCGTGGCCGCTTGGAGGGAGGTAGCTCCTTGTCGGCCAGCGCCCGGCCACCGCCGCCGGCCGCCACAGCGGCGTGCTCGCTGTACGGCGGCGAGCCGGTCTGCTCGGCCGGTCCTGGTGAGGTGCTGGGCTGGTGGCCGGCCAGCTGCGGGGCCAGCTTGCGGTCCCGCGGCGGCGACAGCGGTTCGCACTTGATGGGCGTCTGGGCGGAGTAGGAGTTCTGGCCGGGCATGGACGATGTCGAGACACTCCTGGGGGGGAGGGGGGAAGGGGGGAAGAAGGGAGCAGGGCAGGGGTGTCGGGGGGTTGCAACGATACAAAGACAGTCAAATAAAACGTCATCGAGTCAAGTGAGTTGAGGGTTGGTTTGTGGTGACACCGTGTGGAAATCTCTCTTCTTGCGACCAATGTGTGGCTCTGAAGAGAACCTGAAACTCATAAGAGTTCAGGATGGGTAATTGCAAAATAAGCTCTACACAAGCAACAGATGGCATCAGTACGGGATTGGGTCTCGTGCACCCTGCAGTATTCTGAATGGAGAGATGCTAGCTTCTGGCAACAAGGTGTCCTTCCCAACTGAATCAACTATCATGCTTGGCCATGGTTGGGGGCGCCAGTCTCAAGCATCCAACCGTTGACTGCTGAATAACTCCAGGGATCACGCCCCGTTTTCACTCAGATGCAAACAACCAATTGCTGTCAAACAAAGCTACAGCAGTTCGTGGGAGGGGGGATCACTTAAAAGTGGATGCAGCTTGTTCAACTTCAATCAAACAAACAAAAAAGGAAACATTTTGTGGGAACTTAAGGATCAATTGTGGGGGGGGAGGGAGGAAAGAAACAAAAAAGCCAAAGAAATGAGAGAGATGACGGTGGAGGAGGCAAACTCACAAGGGATGGCCTGTGATTCCTGCGGCCTGGATAGCCGCTGTTAGTGGCCCGGCCTGGCTAGAAGACTGAGTGTACCAGCCCGGAAGCAACGTGCTGGGCGAATTGAAGTTGATCTGGTTCAGGTCGGCGCTGGTCAACTGAAACTCACTCCCTGATGATGAGGAGAATGCGAGAGAGAGAGAGAGAGAGAGAGAGAGAGAGAGAGAGAGAGAGAGAGAGAGAGGGAGAGGGAGAGGGAGAGGAAGAGGAAGAGGGAGAGGGAGAGGGATGGGAGAGGGAGAGAGAGAGGGAGAGGGAGAGGGAGAGGGAGAGGGAGGGAGAGGGAGAAGGAGAGGGAGTGGGAGAAGTAGAGGGAGAGGGAGAGGGAGAGACAGAGGGGGAGAGAGACAGAGAGAGAAAAAAAATTACGGTATTGAAATGACAGTCAAAGGGCCAATGCCAGACTTCAAGTTACAAGATATCTGAATCCCAAGTCCAGAGTCTGCCAGGTTCATCGCGACTTTGCGAGTTATGAGTCACGAGTCGTAAGGGTTGAGTGGAGTCCAAGTCACCTTCAAATTTAACTACTGTAAACACAATCCCCAATTTTGGACAGTCTTCTCGAATCTCAGTGTTTTAAGGTTGACCTCAGATGATGTCGGCTGCGCTTTGGCCAGTCACAACCAAACAAAAAAAATTGGTTCAGCGATAAACTTCTAAGCATGAAAACCCTCTTTTGGTTAACACAATATTGCCAATCATGCTTCACTGATCGGTTGTACATGTATTAAAAGACCGAGTGCTTAGCATCAAACACAAATGGGACTTTGGATGGCAACCCTGATCAAGGGTGCTCAGTGGCCAAACAAAAGCAGAGGTGACCGTGTTGCAAGCGCCCTTACCTGTGTGGTAACCTGTTGGCAGAGCTGAGGGGTAGTTGGGGATGACTCCGTGGGGATTACTGGGTGTAGCTAACGATACCGTAGGGGTGGCTAACGACTGGTTTAGAGAGTTTTATGGATAGGAAAACAGACAGGACCGACAGTATCATCATTAGGATCATAAAAAACACATACAAATCAAATTAGTATATACAAAAATGTTGCAAACTGCTTACTGACTAAAATTACCAAAATGCAAATCTCAAAATTTAGTGGGCCTGAGGTTTCGATCCTAGCAGGACCTTTCTCAAAGGCGGATCAAATTAGTACTACAAAAAGGCTCCATACGGTTTGAAGGTTTGAAGGTTTGCTTGGTGGAGCCACAGTGTGGAAAGTCTGAGAAGGAGCATGACTCAGCTCTTTTCAGAGCCACGCTCCTCCACAGAGAAGACTCGTGCGGCGTCAACTACGCAGTGACTTTGTATCGACTCATTGCAAGCAGGAATGGACAGGGGGGAAAAAAATCTCTCAAATGGCAAAAGGCACATCTCTCAGCAAAAGAAAAGTGGTCTGTAATAATTTGCAGAGAGTGACAGACAGTACTATGACACAGGCGTGTTTAGCATCGCAGCTCACTGAAACAAAATTTGGGTTAATAATACAGTGGAACTGCGATATACCGAACATTCGGCTAAAACAAACATGCCCTTTGGCTCCTGATTTTTGTGTACAAACTTTATGGCCGCAACTGCTATAGCAAACAACCGAACAATTTTTCATGGATCCCGGGCGACGTTCCACTATAATGCGTTGGTCATATATCAAGTGCTAGACTACTGCCCTCACGTTTTGCATGCCCGGTCTTGACGAAGGTATGACCACCTTCAGGCCGGGCCGGTGCGCGACAAACTGCTGCTGCTTGTTCATGGATTTCAGCGAGATGTTGTTGTTGGTGCCGCCGTTGGGCGAGACTGGACTGGGACTCAAACCGCTGGTGCTGCTGGGTGGACCAAGGTACGTGTTCCCTGCACACAAATAACAACAAGACAAATAGTCCTTCAGCAAAACCATCACAATTACCAAACAAATTTAAAAAGATTACCTATCACACTGTACGATTTTGTGACGCGGAGAATGTTCAACAAGGGTTCCCCTACTCAACGTGTAATGAACACAGTATTCCTTGTTGGAATTACAGGCTCCTCAGCACAAAATCACATGTCTATGACACAATGTGGTACCCGTTGCTACACAGAATCGCATCCACCACAACACCTTAAACAGCTTGGTGGTCCAGTGGTTACAGAGTCATGGGTTCAAATCCCACACAAAACTGCCTGTATTTTTTTTCAGAAGCAATCATGCAAAGCACTGAGCATAGTGTTAGCTAAACATTGAGTAGGGTAAAACCCTGTTTAAAAAAATTGAAAGTTTGCCTTTACCATGTCACTTTGTTTGATCTCCAAACCGCCATAGCTGGGTTTACATTTGCACAACTAATCAAGGACTTGAAAGCAGATTTGCAACTACCGTAAATTTCTTATTATAAGCCGCGCAGAGTATAAGCCACTCCAAAATGTCCACAATAAGACCAGTCCCTGGCTATGACAGCCAAAACGGACCAATGCAGTTTGCAACGGATTTCAATTATTCATGAAATCATGGGGGTCATATCATTTCTCGAGAACCGAATACTATATCTTCAGCTGTGGTGGAATGCCCCCTCCCTCCCGATCCCCCGAACTGGTGCAAATTCCTTCATTGTCCAGCAAAGCACAAAGGACTGCTCACTAGGACACTGCCTGTGTGCAAGATCACTGAGATGAGGATCGCTGCTGAGGCAGCACACGGTCCAGGCTGACCTCCCGGAACTCCCTCGTACTCATCGACTGAGGGAATCTGCTAGGCTTGGCCTCATATGCAACACTGCAAGCTGTCAGTTGGTCTCGGAAACTCTACCCTCAAAGTGCTACCAAGCACAAGATCGGAGACCGAAAGTTGGGCTCAGAGAACTGCTTTCTGTGGCCAACATGTACATGTTGCAGACGGTACCACATAAAGAGCTCAGCTTTACAAACAAAACTACATTATTCTACCCTCAGAGGTGATTAAGATCATTAAGGTTCATTCCCCCCTCCGGCCAGATACAGCGTGGTATGGATCAGACAGGGTTTCCCTTTCCACAATCTTCAAGAGCATCTTCATCACAGCATTTCTTAATGCTAGAGCCCCTCATTAAGGTGAACACTTCAAATGTCAATGCAAGGACGTCCTTCAAGCAAGGACGTCTGCCCAGATTGTGCCCTGCTAAACTTTCCTTTGCCCACTCCCTATCCTTCCTCGAGAGATTCAACGGAGCATGTACATATAATGTAGACATATGTACACTGTGAAATGGATGTACGGATTCTTACTGCATGAGCAGTTCAGTGACTCCCGTGTACATGTATCCAAGCAAAAATACTCCTTAAGATTTCTCAAAATCTTTAAATCTGAAAAAAAAAAGAGTAAATTAATTGCTACTTACGACAATTACCGGTACTAACAAAAAAACAAAGAGTTTGAAAAAAATGGTACTAACTTTCAAAGAATTCGTTTCAAAATGGACACCTTCTGATGTGTGGGTGCATTTGCCAGTTTGTGAAAAATGCCAACAATGCCGTTCCCTGCAGCTAAGGCCATCAAACATTGGCTAAACTGGCCAAGATACAGATGACATGGAACGGTGCACTAAACTTTAACCCCCAAAGTCAGAGTTCAAGGCGCTTGATTGGCTCAGGTGGGCAGGATTCAGGGCAAGTTCCAAAATGTCAGGCCGCTTTTGTGGACTCTTTGAGGATTTTCCTTTTTGGGGGGGGGGGTCACGCTCATTTGGGTTATTCTAGCCGGCAGTAATTGTTTAATATTTTTCAATATTTTGCTTTGCATTTTTTTTTTTTTTTTTTTTTTTTTTTTTGGGGGGGGGGGCGTATTCACTTTACTTTCAGGATATTATCGTCTGGGCAACAAGAAAACCACCCCACTAATTGGCAAAGGAGGTACATGTAATCTGGAGAGTCAAAGAGACACACCCCAGATCCAAAGAGATAACAAATGAACCAGCTAATATATAGAGCATGAAAAAAGCTCCCAAAATGGGTGCCATCTCTTCACCCCAAACAACCCCACCTCTTCCAAATGAAAAACCAAATCCACACGAAGGGGTCACCTTTTAGAGAGCACATCGACGCACTAAGTTAGGCAATTTCAAGGGCATGGCAGCGAAACTGATCCAATAAAAGACTGTGCCACTCAATCGGATGGTCCATCGTTCCCCACGAGGGGGGGAGGAAGATTACAAGCAGTTTACAAGGCAGTTTAATATCTAAGCCTGACTCTGCATGACCTGCCCTGCCCTGCTCATAGCCGCGTAAGCGTTAGAGCATGGAGCATGAACCCCAACGGTAGCTCCACAATTAAAATACATACATCTGGCACTAGTAAATTCATATCATACACATGTACATCTCTCAACACAATTGATGCAGCAGACTTCTGGTCAAGATGGGAACAAACTTTAAAGCATATTTTCAGCGGGTGTCAAAAAACAAAACAAAAAAACCACAAGCCACTATGAAGGTGGTTCAGGGAGCAATGGAGTGAGTATGGATGGGTGTCGTGTACAGTGCGATGAATGTTGCAAATTTCCCCCTTCTTCAAATGACAAAAGTAACGATCAGCCTTATCTTCTGCTTTTTTATTTACACCGTTTTATTGGCGGAAAAGGCATATTTGTTTTGGCCTTGTATTCCCCCCCCCTTCACGTCTCCTTCCTTCTTACCTGCCTCCCGCTGTTCAGCGGGGTCAGTCGGTTTGTCTCGGTAGTCCGTTTTGTCGGTGTCCTCGGTTACACTGACCAAGCAGCCTGAAGCGGGTGGGGTTCAAAAAGCATGCGGCAGAAGTACCAGCGGCAGCCAGTGTAATGAGTGTGGTGTGTAGCAAGCATAGAGGGTGAAACAGGTGACACCCGGTTGGTTGGTTGGTTGGTTGGTTGGATGGTTGGAAAGACATGCATGGAGGTGGAGTGACAGAGACAGCGAGAGAGGGACAGGGAGAGAGAGAGAGAGAGAGAGAGAGAGAGAGAGAGAGAGAGAGAGAGAGAGAGAGAGAGAGATAGAGATAGAGAGGATGGGGGAAAAAACACACAAAACGTGCTGCTGAAAGCCAACGATTTCAATGCCAAAAAAAGGGATCACAACCAAAAAAGTACCAAGTGAACTGGCAAAAAAAAAAAAAAATCCCAAATCCCCAACAACTCCCAAATAGGGTCCTGAATCAAGATTCGAATGAGACTGAAGGTCTTCATGGTGCGAATAGCAGAAGGAGTACATTTAGGTTTGTGGTGACACCATGCACAATTTCTCATTTGTGAGTAAAGCGTGGTTCATTTCAGAACCACGCTTACCGGTACTCACAAAAGAGAAAATTAATACACGGTGTCACCGCAAATCTAAATGTACTCCTTCTGAATCAAGATCCTTTCATCACTGCAAATTCAGACAGAAATGGTTGCAAACTGCTTACTGATTATAATGATCAAAAAGCGTGTCCCCCCCCCCCAATAAAAAAAAAAAAATGATCGTAGCAGCACCTTAAAAAAACAAAAACAAACAAACAAAATGAAACCAGAGTGATTACTGGGAGTTGTGATCATTGCCAGCATGGATTTTAATGAGCCGAGTGGACAGCAACCTGTGTGCGGCAGACAGGTAATGAACACCCTGTTGCACCCTGTGGAGGTTGGCGGCGTGTTAATAGCAATCCCCGCTCTGAAAGGATTGATAGATTTATAACGACTATAAAAACAACGCTGGGCAAATCCTCTCTCGCTCTCTCTCTTTTTTATTTTTCATTTTGTGTCAGACAAATGAGTTATTACCCTTTGGGGAGTCACATCAAAGAAGAGACCCCCCCCCTCCCCCGCTATTTGTCCTCTGAAACTGTTGGTCTCCCACCCTTTTGAACGCACATGCACACGTACACGTACATGTACACCACTGCAAAGTCTATGGGGAGGGGAGGGGAGGGGAGGGGAGGGGAGGGGAGGGGAGGGGAGGGGAGGGGAGGGGAGGCGAGGGGAGGGGAGGCGAGGGGAGGCGAGGGGAGGGGAGGGGAGGGGGAAGCAGAACCTACATGTAGCCCTGGATATCTACACTTGTATGATAACCCCTTCAAATCTTTCTGAAGCCCCCTGGGTTCTTGCGTGCGTGCTACTGGCTCATTTTTAGGGGGGGTATGTGGTAGACAACAATGGCTTTGATTCCAATGATGTTGCGTGTTTGAATGCCACACGCACTACCGCAATCCATCCAGATTCCAGAGAGAATCAAATTCCTAATCAGCCACCCCCCCTTCCCCGTTCATTGCCCACACCTTTCAAAAAGCTGTCAGCGTGACATTCCTAAAATTGTTCAGGACTTCAAAAAATTAAACTGTACATTTGATCAGAAGTGAAGAAGTGATTCTGAGCTCATCTAGAAAGATGTGGCTGGGATCGAAATGTCCGACCCTAGTACTTGTACAGTATCTAGGGTGCAATGCAATGGGATGTGACACTGCTGAGCGTGGTTTAAGAGACATTGCCTTAAGCACGCCATCAGAAATACATGTAGAAGACTGAGGTGGGCCCAGTGGTTTGGTGCCGAAGCCAAATTGGCTAGCCTCGTCAAGAATCTGACTGGCCTTGTGAAATGTTCCACACTAATGATTCAGATATCCCTCACCCCCAGTTGGGGAAAGGTTAATGGGGCTGTTTCACTTGCGTCATATTTCAGTGGCACCATTCAGACCCTTTTTTTCACACCTTTACATGTCTTGTGAATGCTGTTTTAAATGCCACGTCGAGTTGTGCATGTTGAAGTGTGCACATTTTGCAATTTGGCTTTTGGCTGTAACCAAAAGGCCAAAAGGCCAATTAAACCTGCTTCAAGTTCGATTTCAACATGCAATTTTCTTTCCTTTACGTTGGGAGTTCACTGAGAGAGCATAATTTGGTTGGATGGTCATTATGAATCGGAGAAGACAAGGGTGGCATCACGAAGGCAAAAAAAAAACCAAATTGCCTTCGTGGGAGGATATCGCATCACCAACGGACATCGTCCAAAGAAAATTTGCCACAATGTAAGACACTGTCCATTTCCTAACAGCAGAATTATTGTTGCCATTTGTACCCTCCCCCTGAAAAAACCCCAACAACAACCCAGAAGAGATAAAGAGATAAAGAGAGGGATCATGAATTGAAATTTGTCGGAAGCAGAGAGGGACACCGTTGACCAACTCTGACAGTTTTAGACATTTTCAAAGGTTTTTCCACCCTCCTCCCCACATGTTTCACGGCAATTTTGGTGTGGGGGGAAAAAACACCCCCAAAACACAGCCAGTCCACTATTCTTCTACTCAAGCACTTTGGTTGCTTGAGCAGGGCAGATGCCATACAGTAAGTATTAATATCTAGTGCATTAGGCTTCCACTCATACCATTTTTTTTAATTTGGGCCATGCCTACCAACTGCCAAGCTGTTTTGCAACTTTTTTTTTATTTGATTTTTTTTTTAGTCCAAACCTATTTCCAAAATTCAGAGGCCATGATGTTTCTATCCTAGCAGGACCTCATTTCTCAAAGGCAGAGTCTGAAGAAGCGACTGGTAAAGGCAGAGAGAGTCTGCCTTTGAGAAAGGTCCTGTAGGATAGAAACATCAGGCCCTCCTAATTTGCAACGCACTTTGGTCATTTTTAGTCAGTAAGCAGTTTGCAACATTGCATGTTACTCAAATCCTATTTCTACGAAATGCAGCTGTCTCATTAAGCTAGCCTTTTTGGAGGGGGCTCTGATGTCAGTTTAGTTACATTAAAAAACAAAAAAATTGGGGGGGGGGGTTGTTGTTCAGGGAGCAAGCGGAAGGTTCAGGTTCAGGTTTATTTCCATACTATTTTGTCAGTTTCATTCAAAACCATGTTCACAGTTTGGTCAAGGTACATGTAAGAGGAGCTTCCGATCGCCTCCACGATTCGTTGTCTCAAGTCATCACTTTGACATCAGATGATACAGTGATTATCCAATGCCCATCGTTTCCTAGAAATTCAATGCGGTGTAAACTGAGCGAGATGTGTCTCTCCCCCCCCCCCTCCCATTTTTCATTTGTGCAGAGCGCATCATGCATGCAACTGGGATGCTTTATAAAAAAAAAAACATCTGAATATTCAGTGACATATGTACTTGTGCAAGGAGTGAATTACCCAGGATTTCAGTTCATCTGGGGGGAGGTGATATGTTGCACACAAAGATGCAGATGGGCCCATGTACATGGAACTTAGGTCGCCCGGGCCGCACAAAACCAAAGCAATGGTAATGAGAATGTGAGCGGCAACATGTGAGTATCTATTGAGGATTTTGCTTGGTTGACTGTGTGGTGTGCACTGGACATGCAGCCCATCAGTTTATTGTGAAGTGGGAGAGGGGAGGGCAGGAGGGGGAGGGGTGAGCAGTGGCCCGAGAGGTGCCTTTGTGATAGGTGTTGGGGGTGGGGTCTATCACGTACCTGTGCTGGCCGGTCGGGGTGGCTGCGGGGAAATGGTGTTCCGCATCATGCTGGGCTGAGGGCTGAGGCTGGTCCGCATGTGTGGGCTGTGGTGGTGGTGCTGTTGCTGCTGTTGCTGCTGTTGCTGTTGTTGCTGCTGTTGTTGCTGTTGTTGCTGCTGCTGCTGCTGCTGTGGTGGTGGCTGGGGGCTGAGACTAATGCGGGGCATGGGGGGCTGGGGGCTGAGGCTCTGTCGGGGGGCGGTGACCGGTGGCTGCATCAGCTGGGGACTGCTGACCATGGTCGGCTGGCTGGGCGGACTGTTGTTGTAGATGTGCGCTGCCATCTGTTGCTGCTGTTGCTGCTGCTGCTGCTGTTGCTGCTGCTGCTGTTCTTGGATGGGAATGGTGACTGGCATGGAGGTGGGGTAGTTGTTGGGCATTGCCTGCCCCTGCTAGTACAAAAGAAACAAATCACGCAAATTCACTACAGTGTAACGTCGCTATAATGAACATCCCAGGATCCATGAAATTGTTTTCAGTATACATGTAGCTGTCGTTTGTTATAGCAGTTGCGACCACATATTTTGCACACAAAAATCTAGGGCCAAAGGGCATGTTCGTTATAGCCGAATGTTTGATATATCGTTAACCTTAAATATAAACAAGCTGTCCAAGTACCCGTACTGCTGTAGCCAGGTTTATGACAACTTGTTTTGAATTTGAATGCAAATAGGGGTGTGTTCCCCTTGAAACAGAGGATGGGAAGGCAGAACTTTAGGAATGTCTCCGACAATGTGACATTCTTAAAAAAAATAAAAAATAATGCAAATTCACGAAAAACAAGTCTAAAAAGGCACTCAAGGTTAAGGGCTATGGGAAGAAAGAGATAGAGAGGGACTCAGGGAGGCTGGAGATTAACGTTCCTTTTTAAAAAGGACAAGATTGTAGGCAGGTGGGAAACACGTGCAAGGAAGGGAACTCCAGAGGCAGACAGTGGAAAAGAAGCTGTTCTGATATCTTTTTGGGATCTACACTTTGGGATAAACAGAGTGTACGGGAGAGAGGAGACAAAAAGAGCCTGGTTGATCGCTTAAAGTGTCCTAACTGGGGGGGACACCAAGTTGGCCAGACCAGAGGGAACCACTGTGGTCGTAGGCAGGGGGAATACAACACTCCTTACACTACTTCTGTCTACCCTCTTGCACTTACCCTAATGTTCCCATTCATCATTCGGTCAAACTCTTCGTTGATTTTGCTGTACTTGGCCTCTGTGCGTGGCGTCAGTGTACAGTTGAATGACTCCACATCCTGGTCTGGGCTGTCACAGCCTTTGTTCTCTTTCTTGTTTAGCAACTGTTCCAAAAACGACACCAAAAGATAGGAAACAAATTATGAAAACCACAGAAATGAAAAACCGAAAATGATGACGAAGAAATAAATGGTTTTCCCAACTCAATAGCAATTTATTTTATTACACTGTGTCCAATGGCATTCCCTGGGTTCCAAAATGGTGACTAATCCTCTCAGAACAAATACCACGAATGACTGAAACTCAAAAAAAGCTTTTTAAAATGTGCACAGCTTCTTCAACTTCCAATTGTCCATGTGTCATGTTCATGATGGTAACCAACTGTAGCTGCTTGCTATCATACCCTGTGGCGCCCTCTATGGGACAGCCAGAGCTCAGTTTTAGGACTGCAGTAAAAGTACATGTACATAGATAATGCACACAAAGAACACAGGTACATGTACACTGTACATGAACGTACAATGTACATGCTTTGAAATGTTAATCCATTCCCCTTCATTAGGCAGAGGGGTACAAGTGCATTTTGAACTCTTAAAATGAATCAACGAGACCAAAAATGCATGGAACTATTAAGAACCCACACAGTAGCATCCATGTACAGGTACAGAATGTGCTGTCTAGTCAGAAACCATGACAACAAAAATTACCAATCTGGAGATAGACAATGGAAATGCAAGGATACAGTACAGTACATACATACATGTACTTCAAGTTGTGCGTTGTAGTCATTGTTGAATGCATGTTTATGATGAATACAAGTTCAATATGTACATGTGTACATGTACCGTACATACAACATGTGTATATATTTGCATGTCGTTTTAAGTGACAATATACCGCTACACAGTTAACCCACAATAGTCCTCAGATTGAAAAAAAAACCTCCGTATTTCACTCTCGAATTGGTTAACTTCAGTCTTGAATTCAACTATATGAACATTATTTTGTGTTCATTTCTGTACAGCGTACACATGCGGATTGTTTAACTTTCTGAAAAAAGATACTTGTAAGCACAGTTGCATCGTAGCAAACAAAAGCTCAGTGAACTAGTTGCTGGGCAATCAAGTTGGTATGCATTTCTAAGTGTTTAATCAATTATTTGGTAGACTACAAATTGCCCTATTCAACAAACTGCATTATGTGCCTGGTGTACCATCTGTCTCTCCGCCCATCAATCTGTCAAAAGGCAAATGGGAGATGGACTAGCCCCCCCCCCCCCCCCCCATCGGGGAAAACAGGCAAATGCCACACTTGGGTTGTGCAGCAGGTCAAGTATGTTATGATTTTCCATTACGCACTTGCGCATGTGCTACTGCACCAATGGTTATCCGGTGCAACATGAAGAATTTCATGTGTGAGGCATGGGACATTCCTGAGTGAGAGTCTGTTGGCAGTCACGTGTGACACCATTACACATGTACATGTTATACTGTGTGTATTATATATTGGGCATTCCCAATCATTTCCAACATGTACTCAACCTTTTACATTTTTAGCACTGATCATACATGTACATTTGGGTACATGTATGTATGCAGTGCACGCAAACCCATCCTGATGTCGGCATTTTCACAAACTGGTAAATCAGAGCCAAAAAACTTGCTCTCATCATTTCCAGTTCTGTACATTATCCTAATACATGCATATTTGTCTCTTTACCCTTTCTATAAAGTTTAAAATCCGAAAAGTGCATAAGTTGCTAATTACGATAATTACACATGTACTGAAAAACAGATACGGTATGTATTTTAAAAAAAAGGAGTCTTGCTCAAAAGTCAAAACGCGTCTTTTTTCTTCTTCTCCTGTGTGGATGGATTGCCGTTTGCGAAAATGCAACTCGGTTAATACATCCAATCTCCAAACATCCTCTTTGTCCATGTCAAATCTGATTACCGCTACACGTCTTTGGTTGAGATTATTCCTATTTTTGTTCTCCTTTGAAAGCAGGTCAGCGGGATGGAGGATGCGCACAATGTACGGCTGAGTGCAATGCTGCTAAGAAAGACAGCTTTGAAATGATTGGCCACTGTTACTGCATCTTTGGTACATTACTGCACTTTTGGGACACAAGAAATAAGACCCTAAACTTCCATTAACCAGATTGACATTTTGCCCGGGCATCTCTGCAGTCTGCACACACATCAAATATAAGTATTCCATGCTTGGTATTCCACAGGAAAAGACAAATCTTGTAAGACACCATAAACATGTACAGTGGTGTCTTATTTTTTATTTCCTTCACTTTTTTTTTTTTAGGTAGGATAAGCCAGAGGTCTCTTTGCTTTGTTTTCACTACTTGTTGAAAAATGTCTGAGTCAGTTATCCTACATGTACATACTAATTTTGTTTTACTACATTGTACAGGAATGATGTTAAGGAGAAAGGTGATCAAAGTCACACGATGTATCGTTGCTGGCAACGACGTTCCAGTTAATGGAACTGCTAACCTTCATCAGGCAACTGAATAATTTGAGCTGCGGCGTCCGTTTATGTCCGCTTCACAGGTTCTTGTATGCCGGTTTGCGGACGTCGTAGCACTTGGTGGTCATGCGATTTGGCACGCGGCTCTGGTGTTCCCTAGTGACCCTGCCCGCATGATCACCACTATGATGTCCGCAAACCAGCATACAGGAATCGGTGAAGCGGTTATAAACGGATGCCACAGCGCACATTCTTCAGTCGCCTGATCAAGGTTAGCAGTTCCAGCAACCGAAATGTCGCAACAAGCAACGATACATGTACATGTACATGTACATCGCGTGACTTTGATCACCTTTCTCCCTACCCCTTCATTTGTAGGGAATGATGTTATTGAATAATGGCGACGAGAAGTTGAAACGTGTCGTGGACACCACCAAGTACTGCCGAAATCCAAGTGTCTGTGTTGAGGGGAAACTATAAGTTGAAAAGTTTAAATCTGAGAGGAAAAATAGAGAGAGAGAGAGAGAGAGAGAGAGAGAGAGAGAGAGCGTAATCGGTTGCCTCTGTCATCTTCACAAAAAGGCAAATCTTGCCAGATTTACATGTACACCAATCGGTTGTTTGCATCTGATGAGAGCGGGCATGTGATCCCTGGAGATATACGGCAATTAATGTTTGAATTGCTTCTGACTAGCGCCCCCACCCCGGCAAAGACTAGTTGACTATTAATGTTAGGGAAGGCCACCATCTAAGGGCTGGATAGCTCAGATGAAGAGCACTGGTACATTAATCCAGAGGTCTCGAGTTCAAGTCCCGGTCCAGCCAAAGTTTTCTTTGCCAATTTTTCAATTAGCTCATTTCTTTGAGAAAGGTCCTGCTAGGACTGAGAGAGGCAGGCTCTCAAGAGATTTTTTTTTTTTAGGTTTGTGATAATGCCGATGACTGGGCCGAATCTGGGCACTACGGGGGCTTGTTGAGAAAGGGTAGTAGAGGAACAAGAGGCTTTAGCACGGTAGCAAAGAGGCTGGCCCACTCTTCCCTTGAGTAACTTCCACATGTTGATTGCTCATAGTACATGTACATACGGGACTCCAGTGCTCGTCTAGTAGTAGTACAACATGCAGCCTGTCACCATACCTGTACATGTTCATGTATCACAGTACCAGGACCTTTTTTTGTGGTTCCTTTTTAAATTTTTTTTTATTTTTTCATTTTTATTAATAGCTGCCACACGTCCCTTTTAGACCCAGCACTGTTGAGGAAGAGCGCCAGGAATAGCCCGGCTGGGTTTACTGGAGTTCATGGCAGCAGTGATGCAGATCGAAAGAAAGGGGATGGTAGTGGGGGACAGGGGGGTGGGGAGTTGTGGGGGAGGAGGGGGGGGGGTTTGACAAACGGAGGAGTTTCGGGCAATTTTTTATTTTTTTTTGGAACAGGCTGCGGCGTCTCAGCATGGAAGCGGCCGATGAATCACTGAAAGCACAACAGTGTGAGACTCCGCTATCCAAGGACCCCTGGAGCTGCGCCCACTAAGCAAGTCCTTAAAGAGTGCCACTGAGTCGTTTCCGAGGAAAAATAAAGCTGTTTAAAAGTGACCAGATGTCGGGGAGGGGGCCGAGACTAAAGGTCAGACTCACACTGAGGGCCAAAACTTGCTGATGAATACAATTCATTGTACACTGCACAGCCATATTTTTTCTTTAAGTACTGTTTTAATAAAGGACGAGCTGGTACCAGGAGGACAGAAATCGTCATCAAAATGGATTTCCACGAAGCCCACCAAACATGTGGGGTTTTAACTTCCGACAGAATCAGACATTTTGCTTTGAACAAATGACGTGCCGAAAAAACACTGAACAAGAAGATGTAACTCTGCCATCAGGAAAAAACTTTCCCCACCCACTCAAAAAGAAAAAAAAAAGAGAGAGAGAGAGAGAGAAAAAAGACAAGACCTATTGGATCTTGACATTTAGAGGAATTCGCTAGCTGTTACAAAGTGACAAATAAGTAGCAGTAAACCCATCACGTGCCAATCCATCACAATTTGAAGCAGCCTACCCTACGAACCGATAGGGGTGATTCCATGTCAAACTCAGACGGCAGACTTTCCACTGCATGATAGAACGAGTAGGGTAGTAGGGTGGTCCACCTCACTGCTTGGATGGGCCACCTTGGGTATCTGTCTCTAAAACTTGCCACCTTGGGGGGGGGGAGGTTTCAATGTCAGGCTAGAAAGATGAGCACTAGCAGCAAAAAAAGCACTTCATGTATAGAGTGATACACACAGGATTTCTACTGGCATGTACAGTACATGTATGCTCCCAAAGTATCAGTATCTACTGTACACTTCGTGTAATGTACATGTACATGTAAGTCTGTGCTTTGGACCCATTCTGAATCATATTTGTGATTTGCCATACAGAATACCCATCAAGCACTTCCACAGTACACAAGACTCATTTCTTGAGAAAATTATTCATTGCCAAAATTTTGGACTCATAAGACACCAGGGGGGACCCTGCTCAAATGCCCACGCACGTAATGGAATACAGTGGGGTCGTTCAGACACTAAAAATGGTCTATCCTCGGTTTAAACGGAAAATGGTCTATCTAGTTGCGTCTGAACGGTCTACGTAGACCGTTTTGGGTACTACAAACGGTCTAGCTTAGAACGCCGAGGAGGGGTGGACTAGACTACGAAGACCAGTCTATAAACTTTAACGTGTCTGAACCACATCCGATTTACAATGTAGGCAGACAAGCGGGCGCATTACATAACCGGTGATTTATGTCACTGCCCAAACCGCGTCAATTATTAAGGGAAGTTGGGATTCAGGGTTAAGCAACGTGTGTGACCTCTTAGTACCAGAAAGGCTGTTTTCAGTTGAACTCGGTGAGTATGAACGCAATGATAGACCTTTCTCGGTCTCCGTAGTACTGTGTCTGAACATAGCAAGTGTACGGTACCCGCACAGGCGCGACACCCATACACTCAATTCCTCAAGAAAATATGGCTTTGTTCAGACACCGTACATGTACTATGGAGACCGCAAACGGTCTATCATTTCATTGCAAACCCCTTGCGTTCATACTCACTGAGTTCAACTGAAAACAGTCTATCTCTGGTACTAAGAGATCACAATCCCAACTTCCCTTCTGGCTTGCAACAGTGCACGTAACATCAATGGAATGCACATTACATTCTTGTTTTTCTTGGGGTTTGGGCAGTGACATAAATCACAGGTTATGTTATGTGCCTGCTTGTCTGCCTAAACCGGATGTGGTTATGAGGTAGACCGTTCAGACACGTTAAGGTTTGCAGACCGGTCTACGTAGACCAGTCTTCGTAGTCTAGTCCACCCCTCCTCGGCGGTCTAAGATAGACCGTTTGTAGTACCCAAAACGGTCTACGTACATTTGTAGACCGTTCAGACACAACTAGATAGACCCTTTTCAGTTAAAACCGAAGATAGACCACTTTTAGTACGGTGTCTGAACGACCCTATGTGAGGGGGAGGGAGTGGGGGTGGGGTGATTGACAGTGCACAGTATACTAACTCTGCTACTAAAAGTTTCATTGCATTCCAACTTTATGTCATCCAGTAACTCTTCAAAAAAGTGTTGCTTTCCTTGTTTCATGATGCAATTAATCCACAAAACAACACACCCTCGTTTAACGACCAGTGCCATAATGATTTATGATCTGACCAGTAATGCACATAAAGAGAGTACTGCACTGCCGGCATTACCTGTAAATTTACATACAGGTACATGTACAGGTACCAGGGCTTGAAACGAAAGGAGCGCGATCCCACTCGCGCTCCTTAATGTTTTCCAAGGAGAGCAAAAAAAAGCGCTCCCTACAAATTTAACGAGAGCATTATGATTTTTTAATGATTTTATGATTAGTAGACTTCCGCCAGCCCTTACAGTTGTAAGTCAAACTCGTCTTTTCCGGCTGCCTAGCGCACCCTGTAAACATCGTCAAAATTTTACCCTCAAATTGAAGCTTATATTCTCCTCTTTCTATTCATACCACTTTCAACATTAATGACTAAGGGATAAATATTAAATTACGTGAAAACAACATTCGGAGACGAACGATGGAAGTAATGCATTTTAGTTATGACCGATTTCCCTTCGCGACGTTAACCAGGTTGGCAAGTCTAGGTTTGGTTTCCGCCTCTAAGTAAAGCCATAGCGACACTGCAGGAGCTGTGGGGCCGAAACCAGCCTACGCACTGCACTTGACATGACACAACCCATCTTTGCACGCTGTATACTGCACAGTGCACATGCACAGCGGCCGCAAGGCTGCATACGATCGAGTACGCTGCGCTACTCAAGACTGATCGGAACTTCCAGGAGTATTAGCGAGACGGTCACTCACGCTACAAAAAAGTGCAATTTATTTTAATACCGAAACAAAACATGAATTGGGTTGATAATGGGTTTCTTTCTTTGTCGTTGGAATTGAGTGGGTTTTTTCTTTTGTTTTTCATAGAAAAAAATCGCTCTCCTTAAATCAACAAAGTGAATTAAGGAGAGCAATTTTTAGCGCTCCTCGTATTTATTAAAATGAAGGCCTGAGGTACATAAATTGTAATAGGTCAAGCAACTGCAACAGAAGCTCCTGTCCACGTGACAGACTCCATAATCACAGCAGGTGCTGCAACTCGAGAACAAACTAAACCAAGATGCAGGCCGCCATGTTCTCTCGCAATTGACCGAGCCAACAACGTCATGTACATGTTAGTGTGCATACTGTACATGTACATTTTCATATGAATCATTTTTTGAATGGTAAAAAGTTTTTTGTGTACAGTGTACATGTACAAGTGTATGTTAGATTTGGTCTTTCTGTATCTCCTACATGTAATGTACATGTACATTTGTCCATACATAACATGTACAAAGGAAAAGTGTACAGTAGCCTACAATGTACATGTACTGTACTGTACATGTAGGCAGGCACCCCATGGAAAAGTGCCCAGATCCACTGGCTCCTACATTTACAGTACATGTATACACGTACATGTATGATAGTCAAGGGCAAGAGAGCAAACTCATATGGCCGACTGGGTGGGGCAGGGGGTTGGTTGGGATGCTCAAATTTCTCCTGTACATGTACATGTGTACATGTACAACAAGCGTCGACCCTACCACTTGAAACTACCCCCAATGCCCGTTCTCAGCGCTGTGCCAGCAAGAAGTCAAAACTCTTCAAATTGCTGAATCAAACAAAACAAAACAAAACCTCTCCCCCACAAAAACATAGTGCCAACCTCATCTCAATCTCATCTCAATTGGTAAGACTAATGGAGAGTTACAATGTACATGTACATAAAAGTGCAGACCTGTACAAATGTACATGTACAATGTACATGTACATTGTACATTGTACATGTATGTAAAAGTACAGGTACATGTACAAATCTACATGTATACATATGTAAAAGTACATAATGTACATGTACAAATGTACTGTACATGTTCATTGTACAGTACATGTAGATGTAGACCAGTACAACATGCGATTGCAAATGGCTTGATTGGGCAAACAGTTTGGGACGACTTCTCCCGAAATTGACGTTGATCAAGCCTCCCGCACTCAGGCACCCTGCATTTTTCTAAACCATCGGGGGCTGCTGCGACCAAATTGAGCAAGAAAAAGTTAATGGTTTGGGTTGTCTAGACCACATGGAGAGGTCTACACCAGGGGGAGAGGGGGTGTGAGAGGTTGAGGAAAGGACAGGGAGAGGTGGAGAGAGAGACAGTGGGAGGGGGAAGAGAGGAAGAGAGGAAGAAAGGGAGAGAGGCATAGAGAGAGAGGAGGTGAGATGTAGAGAGAGAGACAGAGAGAGAGGTGGAGAAAGAGAGTGAGAGAGAGAGAGGGGGAGTGAGAGAGAGTGGCGAAAGAGAGAGAGAGAGAAAGAAAGAGAGAGGGGAGAGAGAGAGCGAGAGGGAGAGAGAGAGAGACAGAGAGAGAGAAACAGGGAGACAAAGAGACAGAGAGAGACAGAGAGAGGGAGAGAGAGGGAAAGAGAGAGACAGAGAGAGACAGAGAGCGAGAGACAGAGAGAGAAAGACAGAGAGAGACAGAGAGAGACATACAGAGACATAGAGAGAGACAGAGAAACAGAGAGACAGAGAGAGACAGAGAGAGAGAGAGAGAGAGAGAGAGAGAGACAGAGAGAGACAGAGAGAGAAAGACAGAGAGACAGAAAGAGAGAGACAGAGAGAGCAGTGGGGGGCTTGAGACCTGCCTTCCCTTACACCTCTCCCCAGGCCTGACCCAGTTCCCCTCTCCCTGGTCAGTTTACTGAATCCACCCAGGATTAATTTGGTGTTTTTTTTCCCCTTCTTAAAAAAAATATCTCCAAGCCCAAGTATGGAACCCCTCCATGGGGCTGGGGGGGGGGGGGGGGGGGGGGGACTGCACCGTTTCTGGAAAGGAATGCAGAAAGTAGAAGATGGAAAAGGACAGGGGGATAGGAGGTTGGGGTTGGTGGGGGGGGGGGGGGAGTACATATACATGTATAACAGTGAATTTCAAAGACTGTTTGGAATTTTGGATAAACACTGGCAGTTTGATCAACGTTTTAGAAACAGTAAACAGAAAAAAATAATAAAGAAGGGCCATGATCTTAAATAAATGTCACCAAATTAAAAAAGCTAAAACGAAACGGAAAAAAACACCAAATCCCAACCCCAAACCTGTCACATTTGTCTTTGTAAAGTCAAAGATGTGCAGCATGTGCATACAGTGTACATGTGCATGTACATACATGCTGTAAAGCTTTATAACCATACATGTGCCCTGGATTTGCATTCTTTCTACTATGACATACATGTACTGTATCATTTTTTTTTCAACCAGAGTTCTTGTTACCGGTAATGCTTTGGTCTCTATGTTTCCTTGTACATGTATGTACACATGTACCGTAAAATCCTGGGTATAATGCGCACCTTTTTTCACCATGGTAGAGATCAAAAGTTGGGGGTGCGCATTATACACAGGTACATGTACAACGATGTCCTACCAGTATGGGTTTCAGTCATCAAACAGAAGCCGACCTTACATTGTATAACATTTTAACAATGGGGCTGTCAATCATTGTCCCCATTGCAAACTCTCCTGGGTTGTTTTTTCCCCACGAGGTTACTTGGGCTCAAACTGATTTTCTTTTACATGTATTACTATTAGGAGGGCGATCCTGATCAACCTTCCCATTTTTTTTAAAATGAAACAAATGGAGGCATATCTGTGAAGCCACCATGGATGTGCATTTTGTTCAGTCTTGAAATTTTTTATGGAAACTGATGTATTGTTAATACATTGTATCACATTTTTTTTTTAAATTGGAGCTGTGGACCATCCTCCCCAATGCAAACTCTCCCGGTTTTTCCCCACTGCGAGGGACGTAACTTGGGCTCAAAATTAAAATAGATGTTTTTAATCAGAGGGCGATCATCCTTCCCGCTGTGAGATTTTCAAGTTTTCCGTGCTTGGTTTTTCCCACGGCGAAGTAACTTGGGCTCAAATGGATGTTTTTATTCGGAGAGCGATCATCCTTCCCGCTGTGAGATTTTCAAGTTTTCCGTGCTTGGTTTTTCCCACAGCGAGGTAACTTGGGCTCAAATTGATGTTTTTATTCGGAGAGCGATCATCCTTCTCACTGTGGGATTTTCAAGTTTTCCGTGTTTGATTTTTCCCACGGCGAGGTAACTTGGGCTCAAATGGATGTTTTCATTGGGAGGGCGATCATCCCTTCCCACTGTGGAAGAATTTTTTCAGTCAATAGACATACTTTTTTTAAAGGGAAGCCGACCTTACATTGTATCACATTTCAACAATGGAGCTTTCATTCATCATCCCACCGCAAACTCTCCCGGGTTATGGCGAGGTAACTTGGGCTCAAATGGATTTTTTTATTCAGAGGGTGAGGATCCTCCCCACTGTATGCTCTCTTCTCTTTTTTTATTCGCCTGGGCCAGGCTCGAAATAATGGACTTTTTTATTCGGAGGGTGATCATCCTTCCCACTGTGGGATGGAAACAACTTTACAATGGACTTTGCAATTCATGCCACGTATTTTTTTTTTCCCTCTCGGTGAAGGCGAAAGTTGGGGGTGCGCATCATACACGGGTGCGCATTATACCCGGGATTTTACGGTACATGTAGTTCCATGATCCACGGCACGTGCATACATAATCCCTTAGAACTTGCCATCCTTCCAGTCAGTATGATTGCATAAATATACATGTACAATGTACAATGTACAATCAAATCACTTGGCAAAATGAGGAACTTCTCCATTATAAGTACTGTACATACATGTACATGTACATGTAAAAGTACTGTACATTACATGTACGTGTACATGTACGTATACAGTGCACGGTACATGTACAATGTACATGTACAAGGAGTCATTTTCAGAAACATCTGGGAAAACTTTTTTTGGGTCGAAAACTGACAATTCTGACAGGAGCGGACCTGTCGAACATGTCAGAATCTGGGGCATGTACATTTGAATTTTAGGTACATGTGTACTGTACCTGTACATGACAGTACATGTACATGTACAGTGTGTACATGTACATGTATATTACATACACGTGTACATGTACATGTATGTACATTGGGTATCACAGTAGTACATGTACATGTAGACCAAAGTGTACATACTGTACATTGTGTACAGTGTACAGTATTTCAAATGGTAAAAGATTAACTGTACATGTACAGTACATACATGTGTACATGTGTACCTGTATGTACATTTTACAGTACAGTACTGTACAAAAGTACATGTAGAGACTAATCATTTCAAATGAAATGTACATGTACACATGTACCGGTACATACATACAAATGTACTTGTACATGTACATGTACTGTACTGTCTACAGTATGTATACATGTACATGTACAACTATAATGTGAATACTGTAATTTATACATACAGTACTGTACATGTACATGTACATCGTACGGTACAGACACTGTTACCATGTACATGTACAGTACATGTACTTGATTCCAATACAGGTACATGTACATGTACATTATACAAATGTATACAGTCCGTAATATACACATTGACAGTACCACAGCACATGTAGATACCGGTATGTAAAGTACATGACTACATGTGTGCATATTATACTTGTAATACACCTTGTCTGAAGCCCAACAAGTGGAAAAGCTTGGGGGCTGCGAGAGAACAAATGTGACCCGGCACAGCATAATGAGGAATAACCCCCACTTCTGAGATTTTGAGATTTTCTAATGATGTGAAAGAGTATACCATTACACTTTAGCTTTCGAATGATATCAAATTTATTTCCGTATGAACTTTGTTGTAAATAGTACAAGGGGACTTCGCTCGTTCATTTGGCACCAGACACAATATACATGTAGCAGTACCAGTCTAACTCCTCGAAAGCGGCCATTCAAAAAGGCAGGAACTTTATATTTTCATGAAAACAGTACACAAACACTCCCCCAAAATCCTCGTTTTTTCAACATTTAGAGACGGATTTCGGAAAAATCCTTTAGACATAGCATCTTCCAATACATTAACTTTCCGAAAATACAAACAAAATTAGATTTTTAATCGAATTGAGAAGATACTTTGACTTCAGGCGTTGTTTACTGGAAAAGTGTTTTGGTGGGATATTCCTCATGTCGCTGTGCCGGGTCACAAATGCACTTCTTTGTGGGAAAGGTGACTGTCTCAATGTCCAAGCCCTCTTGGTCACGATGGTCAGAGGCCAAGTTTCAGTGCAGCAGGGGATTCTCTCTCTATCTCTCCCCAAGCATAGAGCAAGGAAACAGCAACAGGTCGCCCGGTTGGCCATCCTGTCCAGCGCACGCACACACACAGTCAGCCACACACACACAGTCACACGCACTAATGCTGACAGGAAGCCCCAGAGCCCGTTGTCTAGCAACAAGCAATGGCCTCTGCCTACTGACGTGAGTACTCTAAACTCGGGGGCCACCCACTATTTTTAGTCTGCTCAGCCACTATTTTTGAGGCTTCCTGTGGACCGAATACAGAAAAAAGAGACAGAAAGGAGGGGGGGGGATGGTTGGTTGGTTGTATTTCTGATGTCATGCCACCCCTCCACGGCTTGACTATTAATAGAGCCTCTCATAAATACTGGAGGAAGTTGGGGACCCCAGGGAAGGATGTGGTTGCCATGGGGACAGAAGCTGATGAGACGGCTAATTGGGATCTGCGAGCGTTCCGAGTTCCAAATACGCTATTGTTTTCTTTCTCTGTTTTCGTTCCGTCCTTTTTTCTTTCTCTCTCCCTCCTCCGGTCGTACGGCTCGCATTACACCCGACTCCCCGTATTGTCCTCCGTCTTATTCAAGCTGCATGTTTATCGAAGGTTCTCAATAGCTTCGCTTGCCGTTTTGCGCCAATGTTGTGGGATATTCACTGCCTAATTGAACTTCCTGATGCCCTTCGGAGTCAATCAAGTGACCGTGTGCACCGCGATGAGTACCATCGGGGTGCACTGCAAATCCCAACCAACCTTGGTGGTACATGGTGGACCTCCCTCTTCTCCCCTCTCTCTCTCTCTCTCTCTCTCTCTCTCTCTCTCTCTTCTTCTCTCTCTCTTCTTCCCTCTCTTCATGACTCAATTGGGCATTCTGGCCAAGAACTGTTCGAGCCAGATTTCTTTTAAAAATCTAGAGAAACAGCTGCCGTTTCAATCCTAGGACCGTTTCTCAAAGCCAGAATGAGTGCCAATGAAAATTGGTTAAGTTTATTAAATTTTTAATGTCTTCTAAATTTCACTTCTACTGATAAGAACTACATACATGTACATGTAGACCCTTGTTTGGTACCATTTAGCATTTTGCTCTAAAACCACATATAAAATTAAAGCATTGATCAGCATACATGGACATGCTACTGTAGCCCTGGCAATCAAAATATACAATAGAGCAGTAAGTCCTGCCTTATAGGATTCCCCATCCAGTCTTAGCTAAAATAAATATCCCAATAATCAAAGTACATCTAGTACATTGTGTACATGTATCGCAGAAAAGTATGTACATGTATATGAGGTATTATAGGATATGTTGGCAGTTGGTACAATTCTTTCCTTTTTCTTCTTCTTTCCCTTTTTGTAGTCTCATCTTCTGGCTGTGAATTATATTTAACCCGGAGGGATGGTGAAAAGAACTCAAACTGCACGGCATTGTGGACAACTACATGTAAGAACGGAATAGCTTTCACGAATCACACTGTACATCTGTGTACATGTACAAGCATATGTACAGGTACTACCGGTACATGTATAGATCAGGGAGATAAGGATGTCTGCGTGCACAGAAGGCAGTCATCTTCTGTCCAGCAAATTTCCCTGTGAATGTGCGCTTCCTCAGTCCACTGCTTGCGACTTCAAGTTGATCTTTCTGGGCTGCTTTGTCTTGCCCATCGATTTCTGTGTCTCGATATCTTGGGTAAGCATGCATGTTGAAAACAAAATTGAAGCAGGATTTCAATCAATACAGAAAAGGAAACGAGTGTAGTTCTTTCAAAGGCCCAAAAATATATAAAAAGTGGCCATGAATCGTCGGGTATTTCGATACTGCTCACAGACAAGTGATATCGTGAATCTTACATGCCCGCACACAGGTCTATGAAAAAGAGGAGGAAAAAGCCAAGCAAAGGGACGTGTGCACGTGCAGTATCATGTGTGGACTGGACAATTATCAAATTACAAACAGAATTCAAAAGAAAAAAAACCAAGGCAGAACACAACACCCCGGAATTCTTTCTTTTTTGATTTGGTCAAACTTTGGATGCACACAGATTTCCACATTGTCACGTCTGAGGAAGATGCTGTTCCCGTGAATTGGGTCTGTTCATCGCTATCACCATAGTTATCGTCCCCGCAACTTGTCTAAGGAACCCGGTGTCTGCCTTTTGTTTCTCATTCTCAGTCACAATGCAATTGTGAATTCCCGAACGGTTCATACACTTCACAGAGGAGCACGTCGCTTATTCTGCAATGCCATCAATCATTAGATCTCTCTGACCAATCAGGAGCCTCTTCTAGGACTGAATTGAAACAAATTACAGGTGCTGATCAATATTAGTTGGCAAGGAGGTGGTGGAGGAGGGGAGGAGGAGGGGAGGAGGGGAGGAGGAGTAGGAGGGAAGGAGGAGGAGGAGGGGAGGAGGGGAGGAGGAGGAGGAGGAGGAGGGAAGGAGGAGGAGGGGAGGAGGGAAGGAGGGAGGAGGAGAAGGAGGAGGCGAGGGGGAAGGGGGAGGAGGGGAGGGGAGGAAGAGGGAGGAGGGGGAGGATATGGATGAGGAGGAGAGGGGTAGGAGGGGCGCCTTGGCCATAAACGACAACGCTTTGTTTCACTAATCGAATCAGCACAGATATATTAAGAAGCGTCCAGTTCATTGGGCAAATAACGGAGCACGGTGCAAATCAGCGCGCAAATTGGCGCAAAATTGCCGGAGAAATCATGCCCCTCCCTCTTCCCCGGCTCCCACACAATAGGCCAATCCTTCTGGTATTTCCATGACTACTGCAATGCGAGCTGTCTGGACAATTGTGCTACAGTACCAAAGTTGCTGCGAGGAAGGGGGGGGGAGAGGGGGAAAAGGGGGAAGGACGGAGGGAAGGGGAGGAGGAGGGGTAGCCACTCACAGAGGCGATGGGGAAGATAAATCAATTTACGCGAGGTTGGCAGGGTTCATTACGACCGGGTCTTCTTGCTTCCCTTCCCTCCTCCCCCACCACACAAGACGGGCAAATGATTTAATAAGGGGTAATTGGTTCAACTCTTTGCCACAAATTAAATGACACCGAGTCAGTTCCCAATTGCAGGGGGAGGGGGGAGGTAGCAGAAGACAAAAAAATCACCAGTGTAATGTGGCTGACTGACAAAACAAACACACCATATCCAGACATTAAACAACAGCGGAAATTTGGGCAAGTTGGCCTTCATTTCTCCAGGGGCTCACTTGATTACTACCAAATCAAATACTTCATCAAATACTCCTTTCACGTCTGAAAAGCTACAGAAGTAAAAAAAAAATACATGAAGATAAAAAAAAAAAAAGAGAATCGTCTTGAGAATGAGGGAAAAAAATTGACTGACTGACATCAAACTCAGTTCTGCAACTTCTGTTGAGTGGCTATCGGTTTTCTCCTAAGTTGGACACCAGGAAATCAATCAATCAATCGATCGGTTGGTAATTTACATGTACATGTACCTGTACACACCTGCTTCACCATGTGTGCAGGCATTTTGTATCCTTAAGAGTAGACCCCCCCCCTAAAAAAAACCCCCAACAACAACCCCAAAACAAACTTAAATGTTGCCTACAGCATTGTGTCAGATAGAAGCATTTCAAATAATTTAAAGTTTGTCGCAAACATACAACGCCATGATGATGGTAAACTGGAAAATTGTTAAGAAATTTGTGAAAACGAATTAGCAACTAGACAATTTGACTCAGACCAGCACTAGACCCCCTCTCCCCTAAGTACTGAACATTTAGTTAAGCCAGACATCTTGGGGTTTATTAACTCCTGTTCAAGTCCTTGAGGCTAGCCAAAGTTTCTTTGCTCCTTTTTCGCAACATTGGTCCTAGTCAGATAAACAAAGGAGAAATGGACTGGGAACTTTTAACCAAATGGAAAAAGTAAACAAACTTTGACTGGACTGGGATTTGCACCTGAGACCTCTGATTATTGTGTACCAGCACTCTCACCATCTGAGCTCTCCTTATCAGTCCTAAGTAAAGGTTCCTATGGCAATACTAGATTCATAGGTTTTTATATATATATACTGTATATTGTATTAAACAATTAGACCAGAAGTGGATGTACATGTACAGTACGTGTATGTTTTACTTCTGAAGTTAAATATCCAACAGTAGTCCAGCAACCACTCCAACTGATCCAAATTTCCTTGAGTTGGTTCTCATTTCTCAACAAGCCAGACATAAACCCAGCCAAACCTAAGCAAGGTCTTTGTCCTGCTGGGATCGCAACGTCAGGCCCTCCACATTTTTCGAGATTCTCGGTAAATTGTCGGGTTTCTTTCCCCTTTTTGGTTTCTTTTATTTCCTGCAGCGCAGCGAGGAAACGTGGGAGACAATCATCAAGGTGAATTAGAAGAATAATGCTTTGTCACTGCTGGCTGGCACTCCACCGAGTCTCTCAGAAGGCAACAACAATAATTCAATCAGAAACCCCTGACGTACAAGTGGTTCCCATGCTCAGCACCCCTCTTCCTATGACTAAGATTTCTCAATAACACGAAGCTAAAAAAAAAAAAAAGAGGGAAAAAGAGGAAAGACAAGGAAAATAAAATAAAATTAAACAAAAAAAAACCCAACCCCAACACACACAAAAAACAAGGGTCCCAGTTGGCCACCGATTCCAATGACGACGATGTTGGGAACTACTGTATCGATCTGTGTGATACTCCTCCCTCCCCCTTAGAGCCTCTTCATTTCTTGGTAACAATATACAACAACCATCTAGGCCTACTCCTCAGTTTACGGACACCATTCGATCCAAAGTGAGGCAGTCTACAGTGCACGGGAAACAGTCACTGGGTATACCTACCTATTTCCACTTTCCCCACTATTTTTTTCCCTTTACATTGTAAATGTTTGAGCAAGAGCCAAGGTACTGACTCTCTCTTCCCGTGATTTACATGTACATGCACAGCGTAGCACAACTGGCCAAAAAGGAATCAGCTGGTACAGTGTACATGTACCCCCTCTCCCCCCCCCAAAAAAAAAATCAGGTTGAGATGATTTATAGTTCATAGTGGTGGCAAGGTACCGGTAGCAGGGTACCGGTGGGACGGGAAAGGGTGATCAAGGTGGGCTTGGGTGAACTTGAGTGGGTTATGATGGGCTTGGGTGGGCTATGATGGGCTTAGGTGGGCTATGATGGGCTAGGATGGGTTGGGGTGGGCTACATGTACCGGTACGGTACATGTACAGTACATGTGGGTACTTACTGTAGGCTCAGGTGAGCTTATGTACAGTGTACATGTACAGGTGTAAGGCTATGATGGGTTTGGACTTTGGGAGGCTTTGGTGGGGTAGGGTGGGCAAGGGGGCAGTTTGATGGGCTATGGTGGGTTGGGGTGGGCTGAACAATGTACATGTAATGTAGGTGTAGGCTAGGGTGGGCTAGGGTGTAGGCTAGGGTGGGCTAGGGTGGGCAAGGGGGGCTTTGATGGGCTATGGTGGGTTGGGGTGTGCTAGGTACAGGCTAGGGTAGGCTATGTAGGACGTGGCTAGAATGAGTTGGGATTGGCTAGGGTGGGCTGGGGTGGCCTCGAACAGGCTAAGGTGGGCTAGGGTGGAGAACCGGAGAGAGGAGATGCATGTGACGAGTAGCGTCTGCTCAGCTGGCTAACAACACATAATGTATGTGCAAGCACACGCACACACGTACATGTGTGTAGGTGGGCACCGACTGAGCCAGCCCACTAGTTAGTGACCAGTAACATCCGCTGAGGGAGGATTTACGCTGACAAACAGGAAGAGCCTTATTGCTGTACGCCGGTGACAAGTGGCCTGTACTCTGCCAGCCAGACGTGGGGGCATATGCCGACAGACACTGGGGATGCATGCACACGTACACACACCCATGCACACTGTTGTACACTCCTGGGAGGCACCACTCAGGAATAACACTCACCGCGTACACAACATCACGCCGCATATTGTTGTTTTTTAATTCATTTGTTGGAGGATCAGGCCTGTAATCCTCCGCAATATGCATCTTAATTTCTCAGAAAAATCTCAAAGTCTCTTAAAAGGCTACTACCCTGTACAAAGATTTGCTTCTTAAAGGGGAAGGCCTATCACCTATGTAATGCTTGAAAAACACTGCATATAAATGTTGGTTCTTAAAAAAAAATTGAACTAAGATCTAAACAGAAAAGAAATATTTTTATTGTGTGTGAGACTGACTGTATCTTCTGCATACAGCCTATTGGAACACTGATTTCCAAAATGGCTCTATATATTACAATTTATGTGGCTATACTACACGTACATGAATACAAGTACTATGCAATATTACATGCAATGGGATATTTACTGGGCTTATCCTAATTATGAAACTTGATGCTAATTCATCAGAAGATAAAAAAAATTAAAATTAAATCCGCAACTGAATGGGAAGACTTTGAGGATGTCAACCTCCTTCATGGGAGAGGAGAAGATTGAAAAAAAAAAGGGGGGAAAAAAAGGAGAATGAAAGTGAAAGAGGAGGGCTTGACTTGTATGACGTCAATGCCGATCCATTCAGGCTCTTGAAAAACAGTGGCCAATGGGCCGACAATGGCGGCACAGTAGCCGATGGCATTGAAACTATCCATCAATCTCATGAATGCAGTCCCTGTGCCGGCGTCTCGCGGCGCCTATTGTGTGCAGGGGGAAAGGGGATATGTTCGCGATTGACAGGCACAGTCGGGCTGGGCCCCACTGGACAGAGAGGGAGAGAGAGGGAGAGGGGGAAGAAGAGGAAGAGGAAGAAGAAGAGAAAAAAAGAAGAAGAAGCCCGAGTCGCTAGACTTACATAAAGTCCCGGCCTCACAAGACCAACCATTGTGCCTGGTCTAGTTTCCGCCCTGTGCTTGTGCCTCTGTATTAACAGCATGCGAGCCTGGCTGCAGTGAGACCGCATCTACACAAGTACTGCATACCGGTACTTGCTGCTTCTACAGTGTACATGCAGGTGCATGGCCGCTGCATGTACACATGTAGGTGAACCAGCCGGCACAGGGTTACCGCAGCGAGGCACCAGCATACCAATCCACCAGCGGCACAACCAGAACCCCCCCCCCCCCCAAAAAAAAATAGCTGGTTTCAGTGCTCCCACCAGACTGCCTAAATCAGTGCGTGAATTTGCTTTCCCCCACCACTTTCCTCCACCACTGCAGGGCTACATGTACATGTACATGTACGTAGATGAATGTATGAACAAGATGACTTTCCTTTATTTCTCTCTCACCCTATCGCCCCTTCCCACACGGCCAAGCAGGGTAGAACCAATGGAAAAAAATATATAAATAACCGCCTCATCACACATTTAATACAATTACTTGATTGTAGACAGAGAGTACATGTAGTTTGTTAACATTGCAGACATACATGTACGTACATGTACTTACTGAAAGATGGGAAGGCTAGTGCTGACAAAATTAAGCAAATAAGGCTCTGGTGCCCAAAAAGAGTTAAAAATATCTCTCCCGCTCCTCCAAAACTTTTCCAGCCATAATTTGTGCTGATAAGTTGAATTAAAGCCGGTGCAAATTGCCTGCGTGCTAAGGAGTGCCCTCACTGATTGTGTACACAATTATGGGCACAGAAAAATAATAATATGATAGTGTACACAATTATACATAGATTTTAAAAGAACATCTCTTCTCGCTCAGTGAACAAAGACGAAATTCAAAGGAAAAGAAAAAACATGGTTAAGTAAGAACACAATACCCAAATAACAAAATCCAACACAAACTTGTCCTAAAAATACATCCTGTGTAGAAAATGATAACTGAAATCAAAGTGAAGTCTTCCCGGGCAAACAAAAAAGAGAGAACTAATTGCTGAAATAATTAGCAATTTTAAACAAAAATTAGCAAAGAAAACTTGACCCGACTGGAGATGTACAAATGTTACATCACCATAGCTATCCAGCCCTTAGATGGCAGCCTCTGCAAACAAGTAAAACACCTTTGCTAGGGGGTGGGTGGGCCCGTCAAAAGCAAAGAACTGCATAACATCTCAGTGGATCACGCCCCCATTTTCATTAAAATGCAAACAGATGGAGCAAATAAAGAAAATCAAACAAATCTTGACTCAGTTTTCCCTTCATTTGATTGTTTGTACGAAAAAAAGAAAGTGATTAAGAACACTTAAATTGCTAAATGCATGTGATTCCGATAAAACCCAAAGATTGTCAGTTGTTTCTGGGGCTTTTTTTTTCTTTTTCTTTTTTATCCCCGGATATTTCCCCCTCCCACAGTTTTTTGAGTGTTTGCCATTTCCATTCTAGTAGGACCTTTCTCAAGGGCAGAATGATTCTGTGCTTGCCTGCTACTGCTATGATTGAAATGTCATGCACCCCGCAGATTGGACCACTAGTGTCAGTCAGCCCCTCTTTCTGCTAGCACATTGATGTCATTTTTAGTTTAAAAAGTTTAAAAAGGCTGCATCCACTTGATGTGATCCCCTAACTGCTGTCGCCAGGATCAATTTGTGCAATGCACAATGTACATGTACAGCAAATTGTTGTCTGCATCTGAATGAAAATGGAGGCCATGATTCCTGTAGATACGAGTATTGTATACGACACTACATGGTTGAGTGCTTCAGACTGGCATTCCCACCCCTGAAAAGATAGTTGACAACCGTAGTTGGTAAGGCCCCAATCTGAAGGGTTGGAAAGCCCCAGTGGATAGAAGGCAGCAGCCGTTTTCAAGGAAAGGTGCGTAAGTTACTAAAGTTACAAATGTTGCATAAGTCATGCACCACAACAACTCTTTTTTTAGCAATATTGAGCAAAGGCAGCAAAATGTTGCGTAAGTTACCGTACGCATATATAAGCAACATTTGAAGTCTTCTTGAAATCGGCTTCTGGTACTGTACGTCATGCCAGAGGTCTAGGGTTCAATCCAACTTTCTCCGCCACATTTTGAGATTCACTTGAAAGCAGATGAAAAAATAAATAAATCCGTCCAAATTCTGACCTCAATGATGTCTTGGTTGGTTCTGCTCTCATGCGGTTCACTGTACTCTGTGTACTTGAGAAGCACTTTGTCCATGTCTGTGCTGGCATACTGGAACAGCTTGTTACTGCTGTTGAAGATGATCAGTGCTATCTCACAGTCACAAAGCACGCTCAGTTCGTACGCCTTCTTCATCAGGCCAAACTTCCTCTTTGTGAAGGTGACCTAAAAAAAAAAAACGCGGGAAAACAAAAACAACAGCAGGCATTTAGGCAAAGTTGTAAATGTGGCATCACATCAAGAAAGTCGCTTCGTTTCAGTGACGATAAGCTTGTCAAGCATGCATCGGGTGATAATGTTTATTGAAAAAATAAAAACCCGAGATTCGCTTCTTTTCAAGATAGACATCTCTTGCTTGTACAATAACAATGTACATGTATACATGTACTGTATTTGACAAACATGTACCTCATGTTCTCAACAAGGCTTCTTCAAAATGCATTGCATGCACTATGCAGAATTTACAAGACTTGGAAGAGGCGATGATTTAGAGTCCTGCATACAAGTGTCGAGCAAAGTGTGCATGTTGACTGGTACACGTACAATTCACGCATACAGCCGTACATGCACATGAGCCCAATTGCGATTTTTGTTTTCGTTCATTCCTTTTCCTCTCCGCCTTTGAGTAAGGTCCTGCTAGAGATTGAAACGTCGGGCCGTCTCAAGTTTTTGATTTTTTTTCCCCTCCCTGATAATTTCTTGGGATAGAGTAGTCCTGTGCAATTTCAGGAGAATCATGCAAAGTGATGACAACCACAAAAAACGCACCTAAAAAACAACAAAGGCAAGCATGTACTGTGCATACATGTATGTAATGTATGGATCGCGGTTCCTTCTTTTTTCTTTTTTTTGGGTCCGTACTCCATAGGGCCATTCACACTGAACACATTGCGATTCAAAGTGGTGATTCAAAAGCCTTTTTTTTTTTTTTTTTGCTCAACACGATTGTGGTCAGCAACTGTGGTCAAAGGGTGCATGGTTCCTTGAGGGTGGCCCATACAGGGAGATATACGGTAGGTAAAACAAGCACGGAAGCACCCCATGTCCTGTCAGTCAGTGCGCAAGCGGTGCTTTGCGGGATTAAAAAAAAATATATAAAAAATCTTTGGAGCATCTACATATGCATCACGTGGCAAATAATCAGATTTACATGTATTTAGAAAAGTTGGACTAAAAGTGGAGTCCGAATCACGATTCAAATCCCACTAGAATCACATTCATTGAGTCCAAACACACCAATAAAGTACAACTTGAATCTTGATCCAAATAATCTTGCTTTGGGGGGACAGTGTGAATGGCCCTTATGTGGATTAGTGGATATTTTGATGTTGGCCAAATGATGGAATGAATCTGTGTGGGCAGTTGGCAGTGTGTTGGGGGGATACAAAATACATGCACATGTACTGTATGTAATGAATGCAGAAATTTGGCTTCAGTCTGTCTGTCAGTGGTACATGTACAGGGGGTAGCTCTCATTCCCCTCCCTCTCCCCTCTAGTATCTATCCCTCCCTCCCTCCCTCCCTCCCTCTCTCTCTCTCTCTCTCTCTCTCTCTCTCCCTCTCTCTCTTTCTCTCTCTCTCCCTCCCCCTCTCTCTCTCCATCCCTCATCTCTCTCACCCCTCTTCCTACCTCCCACTCTCTCTCAACTGTCTGACTCAACTGTCTGAGGCTACTTCAGTGGGTGGGGGGAACTTCTTGCTACACACTCCAGCCATCCCCAGAGTCTACCTACATCCCCATCCTGTCTCCTCGCTATCTGTCCATCCATCACTAAGCATTATGGACATGTCTGCAGGGATATGACCACACAGGGCCAAGAAACTCTCACTGCTTCCCCCCTGTTACCACCCCCCCCCCCATGAAAGTAAAAGAAAAAATGATCCATGCATTTGGCTTGACAGAACAAAATATTGACCGCCTCGTTCGGGTTGAATTATTGCCAGTCTTATAGATGCAAAGCTACTATTTAACGTGGCTTAACAAGCCCAGGAAAAAACCCACACACTTAGTGCCCTTCGTGTTGCATTGAAATACATGGAAAGGAGACAATTTCTTATTCCCTCTAAAGGATGATATTTGTCTTTAATAAGAAAATAAGAGTTAAGATGTTTTGAATATACATGTATGTAGATCTGAAAAATCTGCCGATCTAGGCTGTACGGCGAGGAATAGCCTTTGAGTAGGCCTAATGTGTGCAATTGGACGGAGTTCACAAGCTGCTTAGAATTTGCTGAGCACTGTGTAATGCTCCACTCTTCAGGCAAGAAGCGATTGTGGGCCTTTCTGAATGACTCGGAGGAACTTTGGCAAGGTTCAACGGTTTCAACCCTAACGTTCCCTAAGCTCACAAAATCCAACACCAGGTTTTGTTGGAATTTGTTGGATTAGGTACCCCAAGGATAGCAAACTGCTACTGAATTTTGTTGGAGTTTGTTGGATTAGGTACCAATTGTCAGTACACTGCCACACACTCCAACACCTGACCAGAACATGCCATAACAGACACATTGTGGCATTTTGTTGGGTTGGGGACAAACCCCCTGTAGTCATGCAAGTGCAGACTGTTGGATTCTGTGAGGTTAGGTACCAATGGGTTCCTAATTTCTGCCCAAAGGTTGGATTCTGTTGGGTTAGGTACGGTATGGTTCCTAGTGAAAGAGCCTATGGAGTTACAGTTAAAGAAACTCAAAACGAAATGACATTTAGTGTATAATACTTGTCCATTTGAAGTTGAACCAACTGATCTCATAAGTCCTAAGCGGGATCCTGTAAATGTTTGTTTCAACAGATTAAGCTCTTTCCATAGAAAAACAAGGGCATCTACGGTACTACACAGTGAACAAAATGTGGTGATTACTGATCACCAAACCCTGAACGATTTCAGACATTTGAGGGTTTTCAGTTATGGTTATACTAAATCCTGGAACCTTTGCACAGAGGTTTATACAAGTGCATCAGAAGATCCTGCACTCCATTTAACTAGCACAGTTTACCTCTTTAAAAAAGAGCGAAAGAAAGGACGGACGAAAAAAAAACAATACCTAAGGAAAATGTACCGTACAAGGTTGTGAGATACGATGTAGGTCATCACCAATCCACCTCTGAGTGGGTGGGGGGGGGGGGGCAAAGTCCTAGGAAATCTATTTCCTGAGGACAAGGTTGCATACTGGGCAGCTTTTCTTGGAGGGGTTAGGGAGGGGGAGGAGGGGAGGAGAGGAGGAGGGGAGGAGGGGAGGAGGGGAGGGGGGAGGGGGGAGGAGGGGAGGAGAGGAGAGGAGGGGATGGTAGGAGAGGAGAGGAGGAGAAAGAGGAGGAGAAAGAGAGGAGAGAGGAGAGAGGAGAGGAGGAGAGGGGAGCGTGCTAGCATACATGTACATGCTATAGACGGGCAACGGATCCCCCCTTCCCTCCGATATCGATGCCGGTCAGTGACAATCCTAGAGCACCGCTCCTGGGGAGAGACCGGCTACTACTTCTGGACTCCCTTCCCCTCCCCTCCCACCCACAAAAATCAATGCTCTCTGCTCCATTTGGCAGCTCTGTTACATTATTTACTCCCTGGGGGACGGTCCCGACCGCATAATATCGAGTAGTGTGCGCCCAGTGGAATAAACCGGAGGACTGCATGAACACAGGCTGCCATGGTGCAACCGAGTTACTGACAAACTGCCGTGCAATGTGCCTTGCCACTGATAGCAGCATTTTCTTGAACTCTTCTACCGGTAGGAAGATGGGGTTGGGGAGAGGGGAGAGGAATGGGGACAGGGAAGGAACACAAGGGACTGATTACAGGAATGTTGACATGAGATAACTTTGGGATTTCCAAGAGACTTTCATTTTTTGGGATTTTTTTTTTTCTTCGGGTGATGACAGGGGCTTTGAGGGAGGGGGGAGCCTCTTGGTTTAAGCACTGCAATGTGAGATAACCATGGTTCAGGTCAGAGCAGGACAAAAACCCACACATTTGTGGCAGAATGGAACACATACAGTACACATATGTACATATACATAACACTGGGCTTTGCTTGCATGTGTACTATTATGTACGGTAGGTTCTTGTTATCAAGGCCACCTGCATGTGATTGAGGCACATTCCATTTTCGGGATGACAACCTGATAAAAGATTATAACTATAATCTATAACGCAACCATCTAACAAGTTGATGCCCCTGTGCTTATACTTTGTCATTGAAGGACCGGCCACACCTTGCAGAAGCTGACCTTTTAGGCGTGAATTCTGCTCAATAGGTTTTGCTAGTGTGATTTGACAGCGAATCAATAATGACAAAAAAACCACTATGGCACATCACTATTCACTACGACTGAATACCTCATCGATTTTCCAATCGGTTTATGAAATAAACAGAAATACCACAGATTATTCAAGGACGGAGTCTGACACCCATTCCTTTTGGGTCGGACACTAGACTGAACACACGTGGCGCACCATTATCACATTTGAAAAATATTTTTTGTTTGCATTGAGTTTTCAATCAATTTGAAAAAAAAAAGACAAATCCAAAAGTCCATTTGAAAGCGCGTCAAAAAGGCTCAAACACCTGACTGTGATTGGCCTTCGCGTTTTAATAGAGAGAACTGGCCCGGTCAGTTGTGAATTGTTCGCCGGTTGTTCGGTTGAAACCAGCTGTGGACTCTGCAGGGGAGAGAAAAAAAAACCCAAAACCCAAAACAACTAAACCCATCAACACCAACAAGTACCATACGGCCATGGTGTTTGATGGGACTTTGTATCCTTGGCAGTGGCCGTGCAATATGGTGCGACAGCCGGCAAGGTGAAACATCACACAAAATTTCTTTCAGACAATGCTGATATTGAATCACAGTTGGGGTCAAATCATCTGTTCTATTCTCACGATGCTACTGTGCGCGGGACAAAACCAGAGGGTCTACTGTTGCTGCTCAGTACACAGCACACTTACATTACATACGTACACAATGTACATGTACATTGTGTACATGTACAATGTACATTGTACATGTACTGCCTGTTCTGCATACTGCGCAATGCACTGCATAGGGAACCAGTGTACCTGAACCTAGTGCAGGCCACAGTACTGTAAGTGAAGACTGAAAAGAGCCCTGCCCAATTCATTTATTTATTCAACGTCACAGTGGAATATTTACTGGCAAATTAAAGATGTTAAACAGAATTCTGTAAACAAATCAATATACATTACATGAAAGATTTCTTAAATGCAATTGCAAACCATACCAGGTTTGTCTCTTGAAAAATAAATGCATTGTTTATCAGCTTATTTAACAAACCTTGTTGAATCAATTTGAAAATCAAAATGAAAGGGTCCATTTTTGTTTTTGCTCTGCCATGATACAGTAAATGACCTTCTAACCTTGTGCAAAGTCATTTAGGAGTGACACCTTCATCCATCCATCCCCCTCCCCTTTCTCTCTCTTTCTCTATTTATCTATCTACATGTATCTCTGCTTCCTTTCTCTCTCTCTCTCTCACTCTATAGGCCTTTTTACACGAGCACTGAAAATGCATGTCTGCGAAAATTGGCGCCAGGTGTCTGGCGCAATGGTCGTTTGCGATTTGATTGCAGACATTTACACGTCCCTTGCTTCACCATATTTGGAGGCAAGGTCAGAGGTTATTATTCGTATCGCTGGTACTGCGCTATTATTTACACGGAGGCATACGTTTACCAGTGTTGCTCTCAGCTCAGCGCCCGCGTTGCGAATTGTCTGATTGACGTTACGATCATGATGGCAGTTTTCAAGAACAATAGTTATTGCACACGAAGTAAGGGCCAGTTGGCTAGCAGTAGCAAGCTGCGCGCGCAACTCCTCTGCACCCAGCACGTGCATGCAGGCACGCAGCCACGGACTGTAAATAATACATATACACATGTACATGTACAATGTACATGTACGTACATGTACAATGTACATGTACATGTACGTCGGTACAGTGCACACAACTAACTAGCTTCACAGTCGCAGTGTTGCTAAATGTTTTCGAACAAACGTTTCGATCCAAACAGGATCGGGCGCGAAACCCTCGGCATGATTGAGTCTGGTGTTTGTTCCTCCTTGTAACATTTTATTGCAATGCTGGGGCCAGGTGCAGACATTGAAGTTAGCTAAAAAAAAACAAAAAAACATTGATCTCACGGAAGACACACTTCCAGTACACAACGTAACGAGGCCGATCGTGTACCATGCTTGCGGGGCCGCACGGGATTCATTTTCATCGTCAATTATTTTGTTGCCTTGATGACATTGTTGATCGTTCGTTTGCTCCTCATGGAAATATCAACGCATACTTCTCTGTGATGCGCCAACGAATATCCTTGCGTACGTCGCATGGGTGCATTTACACGACCTATCTCTGTGTTTATCGCAAGGATTTCGCAATGATGCAAAATTTGGGAGGAGGTCTCGATCCCTGTCAAGATTCGCAAGGGACCCTTGCAGTCTGGTGACAGAGATACACTTTTACACGACAAGGTACCCGTGTGTTCTTGACATCGATGCGATTCCTTCGCAAGGGACCCCTGTTTACAGCTCTCGTGTAAAATGGGCTAATTGTCCCTCTCCTCCCCTTCCTCATCACTCACCTGTCTATTTCTTTCGTCGTTTATCCTTGATATCTGTATTTTCTTGCGCCCCATCTTGACTGCGGGTCTGTGTCACGGTGTCTGGCACTCTGTGCACAAGGGTGTCTATCGCTCCGTCTGTCCTCCTGTCGGGAGTGCACCTTCCCCCCTGAGTACTGGCTGTTTTACTTGTTTGGGAGGTCAAGCTGAAAATCTACAGACAAACATGAGATTGAAGGGGAATCAAATTGAAAATCGAGTCTGGGACATCTATTTTAACTGCATTTATGGTGGTCACCACACCTGTGCCCATTTTCATTGGAGGCAAAACTTCATTGATGCAGAAAAGTTACATGTATGTACATTGTGTAGCTTATCTGAAGTAAACAAAAAAAGTACACACATGTATTTGAAAGTAAAGTGTAATGCAAATAAAAGTTCAGCCAACCACTTGAGGATTCCATTCTTACACATGAAATGAATATGGCATGCTTTTGACTGGTGTCCTGCACATGGCTGAGAGAGAGAGAAAGAGAGAGAGAGAAGAGAGAGAGAGAGAGAGAGAGAGAGAGAGAGAGAGAGAGAGAGAGAGAGAGAGGGAGAGAGAAGAGAGAAGAGAGAGAGAGAAGAGAGAATGAGAGAGAGAAGAGAGAGATAGAGACAGACAGACAGACAGACAGAGACAGACAGAGACAGAGAGAGACAGAGAGAGGGACAGAGAGAGAACCAGAGAGAGATACACAGAGAGATACACAGAGAGAGACAGAGAGAGACAGAGAGAGACAGAGAGAGACAGAGAGAGACACAAAGAAACACAGAGAGAGACAGAGAGAGAGACAGAGAGAGAGACAGAGAGGGGTGGGGGGGGGGAGAGAGAGCCAGTTGCATTTCCAGGAAGTTTGAGTCTGGTCGGCACCAGAAATGAATGTATGGTCAACAACCTGTTATTCTCATGGCATGACTGAGCCCAAAGGAGGGGATGCTGACTTACAAAACTGGAGAAAAAAAACAAGCCGGCAGAGGAAAGCAGCCAATACAAGCAAGTGCTACGCCCATATTCTGATATTAAAGTGGCCTCATGTGGCCCGCCCTTTGCTGATTCTACAGTAAATACACGTATAGTAGGTGAATAAGTTCAGACTGACTGCCCTCAGAATGTGGACACATGCATGCTGTATTGCAGTACAGTGTGGTACTGCATGATTGGACGATCACGTGGAAGTGAGTCAAGCAAAACTCATCTTGCTTTTTCAGAGTTTAAAAACACTGTCACACTTTGGGGAAAAAGTTTGCACACTCACAGGCACAACTTGTGCATTTACATGTACACGTACAAATGTACAAAGTGTGAACACATTTTCCCAATTCATGACAAGTTTTAACCCTTGTTTCTCCTCACAAGGTGTGAAATCATTTCCTTTGCCTTTGAGTCAGGGTTCTGCTAGGATCTAACTGTCAGGACCTCTCCATTTTAAATATTTGTATACTTAAGATATTACTTACATGTAAGTAATTTAAGTTAGAAGACAGTAAGCAGTCTTCAACATATTTCTTTTTACTCATCCCCCCAAAATACCCAAATGAAAACACTTGGGGGGGGGGCTACACACTACCTGTGTAGCCCCCTAAAATGGGGGCTAGACTAGTACTGATGGAAACGTCAGGCCCTCCCAATTGACAAGAACCCTCTCAGTTTGATTAAATACAGCCTCCTCAATGAACGCAGTCTAGGCACTGATAGTGATACTGAGCTGAGACCAGAGTGCAGGGAATGACAAATGTCCACTGCTTTGCCCACTCCGTTGCAGTGTTGACAAACGCAAGCCCACACACTGACGGAACAAGCGCACCGTGGACACAGGGGCACCATGCACTCAGAACAAACGAGGAGACCTGTTAAATGGGTGCCTCTTACTCCATGGGATGTGTCACTTAATGTACATCTGACGAGAACAATTCAATTTGCCAATACATGTGCATGGAGTCCAGACAGGCACTGCCAACCTTAACACTTCCTCGCTTGAATGTACATACATGTACATAGGAATCGCCCTGTGCCTGCCTGGTTGTCTGCCCGGTGCCTGCCATTCCGCCAGGCTAGTTTTCAATCAGACAAAAAGTCTGGACGCTTGGAAGACAACATCTGGGCGCTAGGTGTATAAATCCCGTGGGCCCTTCCGCAATGTACATGTACCCCCACTGCAAAGGATGTCCTTGGACATCAGGCACATAGATAGAAATGTTCAATGCAGCCTGCGCTGTGCTGTACTGTGCCTAGTTCATGTGACAACAGGCCGACATACAATTCACACAATGCACCATTGTGAACGTTTTCCCGAAACTCCACTGGGATTATGTGCATGTACGCAGTGATGCAGCTCCACGACTTCACTTCTGCTGTCTTCGTGTACATGTAGTACATGTACACGCTGTAAGCAGCAACCAATACGGTACTGCATCCACAGTCGGGTGTAGGAGACAACTACCATGCAGTGTGTGCTAAAGCTCACACTGTGCCCCAAATCCTGGGCTGAGCTGGTGAGCCTGTTGCTTAAACAAAAAGCTATTAAATATCGCCTGGTCTATCACGGAGAGAGAGAGAGAGAGAGAGAGAGAGAGAGAGAGAGAGAGAGAGAGAGAGAGAGAGAGAGAGAGAGAGAGAGAGAGAGAGAGAGAGAGAGAGAGGGAGAGGGGGGGGGAGAAGGAGAGAGAGAAGGAGAAAGAGAGGAGAGAGCACAGGATGCTCTATAAAAACACCAAAGTACACATGTATATACGTACTGTACATGTATATTAGTTTGGCAATATTTGCAGCAGCGCGGGCACTGACAAACCCTTATCCACCGGGAGTCAATGAAATAGTAAACGCTAAGTTGAGCAAACAGTGCTAACTGCCACTGGCCATAATTAAAATAGATTCTAAAATTAGACGAGGGGGTTCCCCCGCTGCTATATTGGGCAGGAGCCTGTAGACACAAGCAGCACCAGACTGGGCTGCATACCGGCATTCCAGTATCTGTGAACATGGCACATGTGCGTGTGTTTACACCGATGGAATCTCCCCCTACATACACAACACACACACACACACCCCGCTACAGAAAGAGATATTCTCTGGCCTATTCCATGCATACATGGAATTGTTTCTGCTACATGTACATTATATACGTACAGTACAAGGGACAGGTTGGGGAAAACTCAGGGGCCAAAATCAGGGAGGAGGGTACATACATACATGTACACCGTACAGTACATGTACATTTGGGAGGAAATGGTGTAAGCCTCATGATTGTTGGCAATAAAACATTTACACAATGTATAAAAAAAAACCATGTCAAACATTTACACAATGTATAAAAAAAAAAACATGTCAAACATTTACACAATGTATAAAAAAACCCATGTAGGCCTATCTAAAAAAAAAAAAAAAGTACATGTATACTGTCTGTACTGTACATGTACACTGTACAGGCCTTTAGCCCACTGGGCTAGTAAATTTGTTTTTTTTGCTAGCCCGCAGCAAGTTTTACTAGCCTGCAGCAAGTTTGACTAGCCCGCAGCAAGTTTTACTAGCCCTGCACAGTGTACTGTACAAGCAATGTACATGTACAGTTAGCGCCACTGTCTACTTTTTACCAGTCCGCCGGGCTAGCAATGTGGTGCATTTTAATACCCAGCGGCTCTTTTTACTAGATAATGACTGTCGGGCTAGTGCAAAGGTCAAGCCCTGATGTACAGTATATTTACATACATGTACTATGCTATGAATCTTGTGGAGAGGATTTTCATTCAGAGGATGAACAAAATGCCAAACATTGTAAACATTGAATTTTGTAGCCAGCAATGCACCAGGCTCTGACAGTGTAGTCCACATCACATCAAGGTTTTCCCATTGTTCAATTTGAATTTGTTTTCACAAGGCCCTTCTATACACGTACATGCGTAAAGTACTTTATGCAAGTTCAAACCTCCTGCCACTACGGATAACAAGTAAAGTGTCTACATGATATTGATAAATAAACATGTGTACAGTGTACAATGTAGTCCATAAACTTGTGTACTCTGTGTAACTAATTTTCATAAGTACACATGTACCAGTACATGTAGCTAAGAATCTCAGGACTGCAGTATGTACATGCGATACGATATTTTGCTTAAACCAACCCCCAAGACAACTAACGCGCACAGTAATCACTTTCTTGTCCCCCCACAGCCCTCTACAGACTAAAGTATGCATGTATGTTAGTGTCTGAAAATCTATCCTGAATGCCATTAATTTTTTATTTTTTTCCCGTGTAAAAGGCTGGCTCCCCGTCACCTCTGCCGCAGGGGGCCAGTGTCCAGTAAAAACAGCGCCAGCCCACCTGACACAGTGAGGGGTCAGTGGCCTGACTGCCCACGCACAGCGCAGGAGAGAAAACTACGGCTTACAATGTACATACAGTAGGCCTACTCACTGCGGCGGCATTGGAAAAAAAAAAAAATCACAGCCATCGCAGGAGCCATTCTCGCCACAGTACCTGGAATTTTCTCCCGCCCCCCCCCCCCCCAAAAAAAATTACACCCCACGACCTGGCTCCAGCTTTGTTTCTATTTCTTTAAAAAAAATTAAAGCACATCACAGCACAAAGTGTGAAAGATGATAGTTATTTTGCTTTGGTTTTTTGGAGAAAATATACCTAGATACTGTCTTAATTTTTTTTTAACAAGACTCCAAAGCTTCAACCATTGACCCGAGACCTACATGTATGTGTTTTCAGATTTTGGGAAAACAGAGACAAAGCTCCTATAGCAGTACGTTCCTTCATACTGTACAATCATACATTCACATTTGTAGATACGGTATATACACATTGTACGTTTGCTTGCACTGAGGGATTTCTTTTTTCTCGGATGCAAAAGTTAAACCTATAAAAGTACAATATGAATAATATTAATAGTATTATATAGTGTACTATTAATATTAACTGTAAATACACACACGTATACATACGTGTATGTATTCAGGGCTGGATTTCACAAAGCCTTATGATGCTCCTTACACGTAACTCAACATACTGTACGATTGGTGACCAATCGTAAGATGAAATGGGCCATATACATGTATTTTCTGCATCGCTCATTGTCTTGCGACTAATCGTACATTGTAAGTTATAAATTACATGTATGATAGGGTTGATGAAATCAACCACAGGTGTGTGTATTGCAACCGTTCCGAGTTCAGAGTATCCCCATTATGATTCAGTTTCTCGCGGCTTAATTCCCAATCAACAGTGCTGGCTGACTGCCCCACCGAATGGCCAAGTGACAGCAGCAAAAAGTGTCCGACACTGCTGGACAGGGGAGTGGACGGACGGACGGACGGAGGGACACGGGCAGCAACACTTGGCAAAATCCCGGCAATCAATGGCTTCCCGTGCGGGCCAACTTCCAATGACTAACAGGGGAAGTGGTCTCTTAAAAATAGTGGGACAACAATTTCCGAGGAAGAACACCGAGCAACAGGTGAACGCCAACAAGTTCTCTTCCCCCAGACACAAGCCCTCATCATTCGGTGGGATCACCTTTTGATTAACTCTGACAAAAGGGAGCACACATTGACTGAAGACTCAGGTGTTTTCTTTTTTTTTCTTGCTTGATTTCCGTCTCGTTTTTTTAATCTAAGACCCACTTGAATAGCAATCCACACACCATCACACATCTCAGATCTCCCGGAAGATTACCCGTAATGCAGTTAGCCTCTGTGCTCTGTTCGTTTGGGCTTTCTTTTTCTTTTTGGGGAGGGATTTATTAATTGATGACAGACGCCTCATCACAAGAAAGAGTTCTAACTACATGTACGTTGTATTGTAATTGTGTAGAGGGGAAGGGGTTGAATCAGTATAATTGCTACAACTGAATTTATCACAAGCCCCAGCCCCCAGGTGTCTTTTTATCAGCACAAAACTAAAACAATGGGGTTAAAATTGAGTCTTCTTTCAATTAGACTAAGAATTACCCCATTTTTTTTCTAAAAGGTGCCATGAAATGAGGATTGTCTTTTGAGGAAGTGATACCCGGTATCATCAAGTTTCAGGCTAGATTACACGTGTACCTTTTGGCAAAGTACACCTACTGCGCTGTACATGTACCGGTACCCATCCATGTGTGTCTACTGTCTAATACATGTAGTACATAAATATGCTGAATGTTGGTGAAACATTTTATCATATATTGTACAGGATATTGTAAACTGTAAAGTACACGCATGTCCTCAAACATGTCAACGTCAATGCGAGAAATGTTCCTACAGGCTGCAGTAGTAGACACTAGACACCCTTCCTTAGCTCCAACTACACTGTAGGTCCACACTGCCCCAAATTTCAAAATACCACAAAGGAGATTCTTTTCCTATACATAGATGAACATGTACAGCTGTACATGTACATTGATATACTATTCAAACTGGGCAATTGTTGAGACCCCACTCCCTGTCTTTCTCTGAAGATCAGTCAAAATTGGCAGATGCTAAATATCAGCGGCAGACAATGCCTTGCGTCCTTATTATGTACAATGCAAAAACGCAGCTGACTTTTCAATGATGTTCAGCGTTGGTATACATATTGTGCCAATGTGCATGGATGCGCATGTTCAGAACTGCATGCACATGTTCACGCACATGCCACAACAAAGTTGAACAAACACCACAAACTGACAAAACACTCCACGATCAATTCCTCCCAATGATGTATCATTGTATCAAGGGCCCCTTTAGATTTCTATCGATCTACTGCTGGTCCCACAGGGAGTGATAGTCAGTTGGGCCCTGCCACAATGGGCCACAGTATGTTGCACCCTGATTACTGGTAACAATGCTGACTGGCAAGGGGCTGGTGGTTGCTGATGCGTGGTAATGCGGACCCCCAACAAAGCCCATGGCCCATTCCCACTGTCCCCCAAATCCCAGGATTTGAACTGATGCCAACTCAACTTTGTATAATACCACAGTGTTGTGGACACACTAAATGCAGTTATTAGTGGGATTTGAATTGTGACTGGGACTCCACTATTGGTGCTTTTTTACCACGCAGTGCATGTGGGAATGCTCCGTAGAAATTGCGCTTTTTTTTTTTTAATCCCACAATGTACTGCTCATGCTCTGACTGATGCGAAGTGTCATGTTTGTTTTAAATGTCTCCCTGTATGGGCCACCCTCAAGGACATGTGCACCATTTGACCACAACCAGGTCGTGACTTGTTTGCGTCGCAATTTTGTTGCCGTGTGCGGATGCGAGAAAAAAACCCTGATATGTGAATCGCGAATGGGCCCTGATGTGTACACTACATGTACATGTACACCGTACATGTACAGTACAGTACAGTACATGTACATCTCCTCTATATCTGCAAACAAAATTCTATTAGGAATAAAAAGGGCCAAACGATTAGCAATGAGTGCATGAACAAAGTACATACATGTATTTCACTGTTTCTTAAGGTGTTCTCAATCTCACGCTTTAAATCTTTGGGCTAGAAGCAGTCTGGCAGAACAAAGCTACAGTGTACTGGTACATGTACAGGTAGTGATGTTTCAATATTGTACTGTGTGTAAAAAACACTGTAGTTTGGCCGTATTCAACAGAAAATGCGGAGTGCAGAACACAGTGGATGTCTAATTGTCTACTGTATATCTCTACATGTGTATATTCTACAAGACTGGTTCTTGTAAATTCACAAGCTGGTCTCTAATATGCAGAGTACAAGCATTTTTCAAAATACACAAAATTCGATTACACCACGATGCTGGGCACAGGTGGGGCCGCACAGTCCTGGCCACAGGCTGAGGAGTCGGGCATGTGAGCTTGAAAGCGTGGATCTGGGGCAAACTGTTGTAAATCATTCCACTTGGTAAAGTATAGTTTGAGGCCAAGGCTAAATCGCAGCGGACTACCGGCTGCATGTGCATTTGCACACGAAGGAGGAAGGAATACCAGTACATACAGTAGGCCCTACATGTACATGTACATACTACATCATGTATGCACTCTATAAAGAACTTCACTGCACATTTTAGGAAAAAGTCAAACACGCAGTATATGAACTGGTACACACACAACTGTACATTTACTGTACATGTATGAAAGTTAAGTAGTAAAATATACGTATGGTGAACACTGTACACAGTACCGGTACTGTACATGTGTACATGTACTGTACCGGTACATGTATACATGTATTACTATTAGTATATAATAAATGCTGCAAAAACTGTTTACCAACTCAAAATAACATGAGAAAATAGGAACAGTTTGAGTGTGTGATGTTTTCAGCCTTGCAGGGCCCTGATAAGGTACGGTACCTGCTCAGGTCAAAATGCCATGCAACATGCATGCGGAAGGGCTTGGGTGGGGGGGGGGGGGGGGACAATGTCAGTGCGCCTGGGCCCACTGGTAATGGTTTGCCAGAGCATCCTGTAATGGATGGGGGTCGTGCCTAAAAGACACCTGTGCAAGTCATTGGAGTCAAATGGCAGAGTGTAATGGGGGAGGGGGGGGGTGTGGAGGGCTGCTGCAGCTGTACATGTACTGTACGTGAAAGCATCCTGTGCCTGGGAGATACCGCCAGTCGCAGCCTGCTTGCACTCTCCTGGCAGTGCCTATGTGTAAAGCGAATGCAAACAACACGACAGGATCGGGTCCTGCGCAGAGCAAATGCGCTTGTGGCCTTGTGTTTAGCAGGCACACAAGGCATCAATAGGCTTCTACAACTACAAGTAACGTTGCACACAATGTATTGCTTCCATTGATCAATCTATATTATCCTACCACAGGAAGAAGCTTATCCTGATTAAAAGATAAAACAAGAGGTCTATAATCTCATCCACTTCTGCTTGTCTGTTTCATAGATGTAATAAGATTTAATATGAATATCATATCATATCTATGGTACTGTATGACACCACACATTTTAAGATACTATGTCTGCAATAGAAAATAGGAGTCGCGGGTTCAAATCCTGCCTGAGCTGCCTGTGTTTTTTTTCTTCAGAAGGCAATCGGGCAAAGCACTGAGCACTCAGTGCTTATGACCATGAGAAGGGCAAACCCTCATTGAATTGTCTACGATATTTCATTTCATAAATTTCTCGTTCTGAATGTGCTTTGACATGAATGTCCATGACTGAGATGGCCTGACATTTCCATCCTGGCCAGACCTTTTGAAAAGGCAGGAAAGGGTGCGTTAGGGTCAAAACGCCAAGCCCTCTTTAACCCTTCGCACGCTACACACACTCATCCCCTGGTGCTGCATTTCCTGTGTTGCGCTGCATTAAATCCACCTACATTTCTTCTCACGCATTTTTACAATGTGAAGGAAGTGTTGCACGAAAAAATGCAAACCAATGTTTATTTTCAGCATGAAATTTCCTATCAATATCATATGAGATAAAAACCAGTTTTCTCCATCAAAAATACCCTGGCCACGAGGGTCGGTAAGGTTGACAAGCCAGTGATTGGTGTAGGTCCTCAGAAAGACGTCATTCTGTACGGCATTATGGGCCGCCAAGCCAGTATCCCTTCGACTTTCAACAGGGCTGTCATCTGAATCGTCGCCATAGTTGCCTTATGAAGATCCAGTGCTATGTATTGTAGTATACATGTACACTGTACAGTACATTATTGCTAATGGCACCTTCATCTTAGTCAGAATCACTCCAAAAACACTCCTCAAAGTGCGATTCTCCGCAGTCCGATTCCTCAAAAACTGCTTCAAATTACAGTCTGGGAGCCCATTGTCTCAGTCTTCTGTTTTAGCACACGTTATTTTAATCATAAAAGGCCAACAAAATTGCAAGAAATGATTGATGTTTTGTGATAGAATAGGCTACAGTTGTACACATGTAAGTGAATCTGTGTGTAGCTTATGGGGGTCAGGGGTCATACACTCTACATTGTACATGTACATTTCCAAGAAATTCTCACTGATTCAGTATGCACACAATACATGTAGTGCTGGGCAACTAGGGAATGAACAGTGTCACAGACAGCCTGGAAATGGTTCAAGTAATTCAGATTCTAAAAAATGGAGAGGGCCTGGCAGTTTGGACTTTTGATCCTGACAGGGCCTTCCTCAAAGTCAGAATGGCAAGGACAAAAAGATAAAGGAAGCAGGGGGCAATAGGTTATGGATAGGCAACAGGATACGGACATACTGTACAAATATTACAATTTTCAGATTTTCTTCATAATTCTTCATAATTTGGTAACTTTAGATAGTACAGTAGGTAGTTTGCTCCTTCATTTCATCACAGCAAGCACGACATGCATTGTACGCTGGAAAGAACTGACTCAAACCCATCCCTAAACACTGCCGCACAGGTCCCTGTCATAACAAATCACACAAAGTCAATACAGGGAGATGCCCTCTATGTACATTGTATTGGGCAATTGATGCATTATGACTCCCTCCCCCCTACAGAGTGCAGACTGAATTTTCATTTGAAGACTGCAGTCCAGGTGCACAAAGAAGCTATTACAGTGAAAACACCTGTGAGCGCTTCAATTCTGATAAATTCTGTACAGATGTACTTGTACAGATTACATGACATGTGCATGTATACTTGAGAAAAGCACAAAGGGGACATTGGGACAAGTCCACGCTACACATGTATAGTCTACTCACAGACACATACTATTCAACCTACATGTACATGTAATGCAGGTTTGCTAACTATTTCGGCCGAGGTTCATGTAGATGATGTACATTTAAAACATACACATTCTTCACAAAATCTGTATGCGTAAAAGCAGGGAATAAATATATTTACATGTATATCAACCACCAAATGTTGTCTTTATTGTGAATGTACATGTACATGTACAGGTACAGGTACAGTACAATGCACATGGACATTGAACTTGCTATGCATGTGAATTTTTTCCGATGATGCTGTACATACATGTACAGTACATGTACATGTACATGACTGTACTGTACTAATGATTTGGTTTGTGCTCCATTGTTGTGTGTACTGTACACACAGTACATGTGCATGAGTTTATGAGTTTATCATACATGTACATTGTATGATGAGCAGGAATCTACATATATGTACATGAACATTAGCGAACAATAGCCCACCAAAATAACATTGCAACCCACGAGCTAATACACTGGTTCACTGCAGCTCATATCAAACAAATACTGTACACCTGTACATGTAAACTTGCAAATGAGTGGTCGCGAACATGTGTCTAGTATATTGTGTACCATTTTTGTTTGACCGATTCTTCCTTTTCTATGAAGCCCCTGCAACATGGCTGTTTGGCTGGCAAACTGTCCAGTCAAACCTGAAACAGGAACTACATGTACTGTGCAGTGCCCACTGAACAAGCACATCCAGAAAATACATGTAATACCACAGGACACAGGAAATCGACTTGCGTACATGTGTACAGAAAACTGACCCTAAAGTATGCTATCTATACAATTACAAGGTAGAATTGTGCAAGTTAAGTGTCAATGTAAAGTGTATCATACCATGATCATACACATCAGAGTAGATATGAACCTGAACATGTGCACATGAATACACAATTAATAAACACGTCAATGAAAAGCTTGTTGAACACTGCAGCCATTTGCAATTTTGACTGCGTGCCCCCGGATTAAGAGTGTCGTTACTTCCACAAAAGTTGGAATATATACAAGTTGTGTGCACATACAGTACATTGCACATCAGAGGATGTCCACCTTCCTAAACGTAACTGACCTTTATATCAAAAAAATGGTTGTCTGGGCCTGTCGTGCCACACTTGTTCACATTGCCACCAATGTCAGCCAATGGAAAGTGTGCACCAAGACTGCACTCCAACTGCACTCGGCGTCAGAGTTAAACAAGATCTCTGGGCTAGTGGGCTGATATTTATAACTCCCGGGGCTGGCTGGGGAGGAGGTTTATCTTGAGCACCGATGACAACTGGATATCAACCCACTCTCGCCAGTTGCCGAACTGATGCTTGGAGTTGCAGGCCGTCCTCAGTAGACCTCTGCACCATGTCCTCAAGCGATCATATCTGCAGTGAACAGTTACACACACATTGGAGGTGGTGGGGGGGGGGGGTGATTTTCCTTTCACTACTTGTCCCTGTATGCCAATTGCTGCAATTTTCCCTCCCACTGTCCAAGTCTAGTTTTGATGCTCCACACTGCGTACTTTGACATGGATGAACACAGAAAGCAAAGTCGTATGCGTGCGCCACAATAATCCAGTGTGAGTGTGCGTGGGTGAGCGTCTGTGTGCCAAGAGTCACACACAATGTCAAACCCCAGGCTGTTGTCATGAATCATTCATAGATCGGGCCGCTCTATTTGTCCACCAGGGAGTTAAAATGTCAGCTCGGCTGGCTTGCATGCTCTTTTGACTCATCAGGGTCCGACCTACGTCAAAATAGGAAAATGAAAAAAACCGAAAAGTTGTGCCATCCCATTCCAGCCCTTCGCATCCACTGGGAAGGTGTGGGCAGAAAAGATGGCATGACCAAGGGGAGGGAGATTGGGATCACACCAGTCCACCTCATCACACCTGCACCTCATACATACAGTATACCGCCCCTTTCCCAACAATGGAGCGACCCAAAACACAGCCCAGCAAGTGCAAGGGTCCATGGTGAACAGTACATGTAACTAAGGAGGCATTTAACATTACCTGATGGTTGTGACTGAGCGTACACTGTACAGCACCTACAAGACATGTACTGTACATGTACATGTACATGTATGTACATGTACATTGTAATATACATGTACTGTACTGTACAGTGTACTGTACAATGTACATGTGTGTGTACACTATACACAACATTGACAGTGTATGGGAGACAGAGAGGTTCTTGGAGACTTGTAGTCAGTCTTGAGGCAGAGACTACACATTAACATTGCACTGAGTTTTGAAGCGGCGACTTCATCGTACATGTACATGTATACTCAGTGCGGCTATATGGACTGCAAAATCTTGTTTCATAGGAATATACTGTACAATGTAGTGTAAATGTACATGCAGTGGCCTACGAAAATCATCCCTGCAGTGTAAAAACATGAGAAAGCGAAGTTTGAGCCCTGACAACCTGCCTTCTTACATGTACATACACATGTACATGTACATGTACAGTTGTGTACAGTAGCAACAGCATTGAGCAACAGCCCTTTATGCATGGTGTACCGGTACAGTACATGTACATGTACATATGCATGTATATGTACATTGTACACATTGTACATATACATACACTGTACATGTACATGTGAACAATGTACTGTAGATGGGTGGCCACCTCAAACATTTAAGTTACTGTATCTTTGCTCTAAGAATGAACGTCAAACATGTACATGTACATGTACATGTAGGCATGTAATGACTCAGACTCATTTGTCTCAGAGTGTCAAGACCTCATGAAACAAGCAAAATGACAGATGACCAGCTAATGTACTGTACATTACATGCACATGTACTGGATGTACAGTTGTACATGTACATGTACATTGTACATGTTCATGTAGAGTACGTACATGTACGTACAGTACTGTACATGTACATATACATGTACATTGTACATTTACATGTACATGTTGTATACATGTACTGTACGTACATGTACGTACAGTACTGTACACCTGTACATGTACACCTGTACATGTACATGTACATGTACATGTACTGTACATGGATCTAGGTGTGTTATAATGGAACAAATACCGTAAAAAATTTCCACAGTGCCCCTTTGAATTGAAATGACCCAATTTAGTTGACCATCGACCCTATACAAGGGAGTATGGGAATGGAGTTCTCTCTCTTATCGGTCGTCTCCTAAATAACAACACTGATGGCTTCCTTTCTGGGCATGCAATTCGAGCTGGTTGGGGAGGGTGAGGCAGCACTATCATTAACCCTAATGTACCAGGAGGCTGTTTTTAGCACCAATATCAGCCTGATACATGTATCTGTTAAAGCAAACTCGGGACTGCTATTTTTAGGGGAGGTTGCTGGGCCATGAACTGTGGGGTGATTACTATTACTATCAGTTATTAATAAAATATCGAATGGGGGTTGCATGGCTGTGTTTGATGTCTTAACTTCTGAAAGGTTCCACATACACTGTTACAAGTATGTACACGTACACGTACCGGTACATGTAAACATGAATGAATACATCATGACATGACCGTATACATGTACAGTAGTTACCGTACATTACATGTACATGTAAAGCACATACAGTGTACATGTACATGTACATGTATACTGTACATGTAAGTGTACACCCATGTACACTGTACATGTACTGTAGCCTAATTGTGCGCTAAAATCATGTCATGAGAAAAACATTATTTTGTTGATAATGATCTACAATTTATGATTACAGTGCTTTCGTGCTGCATGAGTACACACAACACAGGGATACATGTACAGTACATGTACATTTACAGCACATGTACGTACGTACATAGTGTAACCCGCACAAATAATGTACAGTACAGAGTGTTCAATATTAGGTACGTACAATGTACATGTACATGTCAACAGTAATGTCCACTTTATTTGCAAATACCATAGAAATGATCACTTGAAATTCAAAAGCGAAAGCGTCAAATCCCTTCCCCTCCCCACACTAAACTTCTATGGGTCCCACATCCGGTGCTGAGCTACATGTACACGTACATGCACACGTTCAGTTTGTACAGGGAAAAAAACCTCACGGCCTGCTGGACGGGATGGCCGGACTCATGGGATCTAGTTGCCAATGAGTAATCACCTTGTTATTTCTTCCTGCAACAAGTCCTGGCCGCAAGGTACACCACTGGGAGCACTTCCTCTCCTAAGACTGGGAGGGAAGGCAGAGGAGAGGAGGGGAAGGGAGGGAAGGGGATGGTAGGGGAGACGAGGGGGGAGGGGAGGGGAGACGAGGAGGGGAGGGGAGGGGGAGGGGAGGGGGAAGGGAGGGGAGGGGGAGGGGAGGGGGAAGGGAGGGGGAGGGGAGGGGAGGGGAGGGGGAAGGGAGGGGGAGGGGAGCAGAGGGGAGGGGATAGGAGGGGTGGGGAGGGGTGGGGAGGGGAGGGGAGGAGAGGGGAGGGGAGGGGTGGGGAGGGGAGGGGTGGGGAGGGGTGGGGAGGAGAGGGGAGGGGAGGGGTGGGGAGGGGAGGGGTGGGGAGGGAGGCTAGAGATTGAGAAGAACTGTACATGTACATGTACTTGTACATGTATAGTACATATGTATACATGTACTACAATGTAAGGATGGATCCATGGAGTGGTGTGTGTGTGTGTGTGTGTGTGTGTGTGTGAGTTTGGGGGGGTTACCCTCTGACACAAGGACTTTCCTCAAGGGGAATATGGGTGACCCAAACCAGTAGGGAATCTCCTTAGAGCTTGGGCTCGGTTTCCTCCAAACGCAGCAGGACAGTTGGAGTAATTAGTGTTTGGGGCATGGGTAAGGAGAAGGATGGCCTTGCTGTACAAGTACAATAAATAATGATGTGGCGGCAAAAGAAAATATTAGCGGTCATTGGTACTGGGCCGGAAGAACATTGGCTTATGATGCATTTGGTAGCCATGGTGAGGGGGGGGGGCATTTACAGTGTACATGTACAATGCAAGACTGTGCATTATAGTATTTATACATTTTGTACAATGAAAACAGTTCCAAAATGCACCACTGATGGTTGATGGGAAAGGATCTGCAAGATGCAACAATGTTCATGTACTGTACATGTACACTTAATTTTGTTTGCAATTTATTGGATTTTTTAGCATCATGTGACAAAGTAATTATAATGTACCGGCCACCGGGTAGTGTTCACATGTTCATGGCATGTACACGTACATGTACATGTACATGTACATGTACACATATACATGTAAATGTACCGGTACCATGGAAACTACATCATTGTACATGTACTTGTACACCATACATGTACATCAATTAACATAATGTACATGTACACACACATGTATATGTACACATTGTACATGTGTGTAGATCTATGTCTGTATTTGTACAGTGTACACACATGACATGTACATTTGTACTATGTACACCTGTACATGTACACCTGTACATGTACATGTACAGTTACATGTATATATACATGTACATACCGTACTGTACAGTACAGGGCCTACATGTACATGTACCGGTATACATGTACAGTGTATATGCACATGAATACAAACACGTACATGTACACACATGTACATGTGCCTACATGTGTACATGTACACCACACATGTACATGTACATGTACACGTAAAGGACTACATGTACATGTATTGTATGTACACAATTTGTTAATGTACAAATTTGTACAAATTTGTTAATGTACATCATATGGGTACTGTGCATACGTACGTGTACCGGTACATTCATGTACACATGTACATGTACATGTATGTGTAGATTTCTGTATGGATTATACACGTACATATACATACATGTACTGTATGTACATGTACAAGTACTTTGCTAACATGTACAGCAGGTGCATGTTCGGTATACATGTGTACATGTATGCATTTATGCAATCTCTGGCAGGACTTGACTGGTGACATTTAGATTGGCGCTCATTAGATGAACAGAAGAAATCACTCAGATAAGCCACATAACCCCACATTCAATACCATCAACAAGGCATTGTCAGCAAGCACCTGTATTCAGAAAGACAGTTTAAAAGATCAATTCTGCATGTACATTGTGTGCACACTGATATTGAATATATTAAGAACTTGTGCATGTGAAAGAGTGACTTCCGTGCCTACAGTACAGTACATACACCATTCACATTAGACTTGGAAATCAAATTGGGACAATGGTAATTTCAAATGGGTAAAACCATGGTAAAACTTACAACTGTGTGTCTACATGTAAGTTAACTATTGTAAATAATATCTTGAGCCGGGAAATGTACATGAAACTAAGCGTGATCTACATGTATGAGGTTACTTACAATAATGACATTAAGCCAAGCAAGTTTCGAATACATGTAATGTCAATAAAATTTGCCATGATTGTTTTACGAAATGAAAAGCGATGTCTGCCAGCACCCTACATTAGTTCGGAACTTTCCGACTTGGTAAACGCAACCGGCAGTCGCTTTCACCAAACTCATTTGTAACCTAAGATCAAATGCAAGACGCACAGACAACTTGCGATGGGTTATCTATCATAAGTTGAGTTACATGTACAATGTATTGTAAGGCTTTGTGAAGATCATTTTTGTTTTCCTTTATACTAAGTTGATCAATCAATGCATGGAGGTAGTGACCACTGTGAACTGTTCTGGGCTGTTGGGACTTCACACACTGCAAAATGGGTGGGGTAACCAGCATCTTGGCGAGTCCCCCACCCCCCCCCCCCCTCCAAAAAAAAAAGCCCAGTGGAAACAGGCTATTGAAAACTAACAGAGCAAACAAAGACCTATTAACTACATCAATCAACAGTGGCTTAGCAGACACCAACCCAATGAGGAGCATGTTTCATTCCCCTTCAGTTCCCTAATCCTTCACTGATTATCCCCCAACTGTAATTCTGTTTGGCTTTTAAAAAAATCCAGCAACACAACCGGTGAACAGTTACTTTCCTGAGGCAGTGTAGTTGTCTGTGGGTGTTCTCACAGCACGGGAAGGGTGGGTGTGGAGGGGATAGGGTTGTGGGGAGGGGGTAGGGTTGTGGGGGGGGGGGTAGGGTTGTGGGGAGGGGGTAGGGTTGTGGGGGGAGGGGGTGGGTTTGCCCCTGGCAATTGCAGCAGGCTTTGGTGGATCCAGACCTCCTTTGGCTAGATTTCACACCTGATCACCCTCTAAACAAATAGAGGCCAGGGATAGGGGCCAGGGGAGGGAATGAGGGGGGGGGGGGGTAACTAACTGGCTGTTCCTGCAGTTATACTTGATATGCCAATTACTCACGCATGGTGGAGGGAAAACAGTCCTGCCTGATTGTGCACTGCCAGGGAGTCTGGCTGATCATTTACAAGGAGCTGAGTGGGCCAGGAAGGGGTGGATTGGGGCAACGTGAGTGGCTTGACCCTCAGACCAGACCCAACTCTACTTCCAGTAACTAAAAGGCAAAACCAAACATGCCCAGTTACTAAAAACAAAACAATGGCAATTACAGGCATGTACACTGTACATGTAACACTGGGGTTACCTTGGTGCCAGCAGCCCAAACTGGACCATGGCTCCTACCTGAAAGCGAGGGGTCAGTGGCCCAGATAGCCACCCCTCAAATATATATTTTTTTAAAGCCCCAAAATGGGAAAAAATAAAGCTCATGTGTTCCACTAAGAATTCAATGCTGTCAAGTACATACATGTATTTTATGTGTACAGTAATTCTGGCCCACCAAAAACCTCCATTTGGTCACCATTTCTCTTATGGCTGAACTACATACATGTACATGTACAGTGTACATGTACTGTACATGTACTACTGGTAGGCCTACAACCAAGGAGGTATTACTAGCCTTTTAGGCGCCTAATAATGTACCTCCTTGCTATAACATCGTCATCATCATCATCATTATTCGGAAGCAGAGCAAGCGACTACAATCTTTCTCCCACTGCTACGGTCTTGGGCCAGAGAAACAATTTTGTGTCTGGTAGCAGCATCCCTTCAGTATCTCCCAAGAGGTGCTGGACATACATTGTACCTGCAAGATACATGTACAATGTGCGAGGCCGTCCTGGTTTCCTCTTCCCATGTAGTGGAAGAAGAAATCAATGCACAGGATGACTGTCAGCTACAGTATCAGAAATTTGTCCAATTTGCTAAGACACACCCACATATATTTGGGAAATTTACAATATAAAACCTGGTAAAACTGTATTATCAAGTCAGCATTAATGTACATGTACATACATTACATGAACATATAAACCGCATAATCATTCAATGGGTGGATCTGGTGGGTCAACTGCACGTGCTTCGTACATGTATGTATGCACATGATGCGCTCAACAGTCAACAGTGTCTAAAGGGAGGAAGGGAAGAGGAAGGGGGCAGGAAAAAACCTCACAGTTTGAGCTGAGAACATATTGGTAGTGGCAGATGGCATTCACACTTGGCATGATTCAGTGGACCTACTGCATTGACGTCATCACGCTGCCATCTTAGAAATGATGGGGTGGTGAAAAATGCACTAGTAACATGTAAGTGTACGTATATATACAGTACATGTACATGTACATGTACATGTACATTGGTACATATTTGCATGTACAATGTACATGTACATATGTACATTTGTACATATTTGCATGTACAATGTACATGTACATGTACGTACGTACAATGTAATGTACAACATGTAGGGCCTACAGTACATGTGCAGTGTATGTAGTGATGTAACATGCACTTGTACATGTATGTACAGTACATGTACATGTACAGTATGCAACTATGCATAGTTGCATACGTTCATGTACACATATGTACATGTACATGTACAGTGTGTATACAGTTTGAGATTTCAATTAAAACACTAAGTGTTATCTTGTACCAGTCTGCACGTGAGTGCACTGAATGTTGACTTGTACATGTGGTAATGTACACATACATGTAGTTGTACAGTACAGTACAGTACGTGTACATTCATACACATGTGTGGTGGCGTCATTTAGATGCCTACGCAATTCCTCTTGACTAGGAGGTGGAGGAGGAGGGGGAAGAGGAATGGAGAAGGGGGGGGGCATTCAGAGAGAGGGCAGGCTTTCTAGTGGAGAGTCGTTCCGGCATGGTTGCTGTCGGAAGCGGAATGGAGGATGGCGGGTAAGGCCAGAGAGCAAATTGTGCATGCGCTGCCATTCCCTAGCGGTTGGGGCCACGCTAATGCAGTACCGGCCAGCACTTTTCCCAGCTTCTCGAGTGCATTCAACGTGTGTACGGGCACATGTGCACATTACGTATGCGTATTCAATTTAGAGAGAGTGGCCACAACTTCTGCACCCACTTCAGGTACAGTAGTTGGGCAGGCATCCCCTTTCCCTTATTCCAACACTTAATCAAACTCCAGTACTTTTTGTGATACATTCTAGAAAATATTAACAAAGAGATAGTGCTTTGCACAGTAAATGTACAGTACATGTACCTGTACATGCACCGGTACATGTTGTACCTTTAACTGAACAACATGTATTCTTATCGTCCAGGATTTTACATGTACATGTATGCATTCATTTCATTTCCAAGCAATTCTACTGTAAGTCTTTCCCTTGGCAATGGCATGCATTTACACATGCAGTACATTGTGCAGACCACAGGTGCAATTGCCTTCTCAGTAGACAGTATCATTGTTCACGGAACATGGAGGCACATTTCTGGACTACATGTACAGGTCTGTACATACATGCACATTACGAGTGCAGCACTGACACCTTAAGTACATGTGTACAGTACATCTGTGTCAATAAAATGTACAGAGACAAAGGAATGTACATGTACATGTAACAAGCTTCACACGTAGTTTACATTATAGTACATGTACCAATATCTGAACTTTATCAAAGTACGTTTGTACACGTACATGATGTACATGTACATGTACGTACATGTACACAAGTTTCACTACAGCTGTGCATTACATGCATGTACTGTACACTGGCCCATCTCGCTAAAAAAAAAAAGTCACAAAGAAAGCTCCTCGAAAAGTGCCAGACTTTTCACAGTGATCCGGGGCTAGGTCTTGGCCGGTCGTGTGAATTTGACCTTTTCCGGTATTAAGCCCCGGTTGGTAATCTACACTAAATAGTGCTTTGCTGGCGTGTCTTCCCCTTGTCAATCTTGTTGGTGTGCGGGTATCGCATTGCAGTCGAGCCGGGCCACGTAACGATGCCGCACAAAGCACAATCCTACCTCACCCCCCTCCCTTCCTGATCCCTAACTCAAATTGCTTCACTAAGCGAACAAACTCCGGCATAAATTGGAGATTTGGAACAGAGGGGGCCCGGAGATCAATGCGCGTGCGAACCTGAGAGCGGGCCAGATTATCCCCACCGCCCGTCCGAGCCCCCGACGGGAAAGCCTACTGCTGCCTGCTAGCGCCTCCAGAATTTCATTACGCCCAGCAAATCCCGGAGCAAGGAGGACAATTTAAACGGCCGTGTAACCCAAGACCGGGGACAGAGTCCTCCTCCTTCCCCCCCCAACCCCCTTGTAATATATACTGGAAGTTTCCCCAACCACGAAAACAAGGTGGAGGAGAGGATGAGTAGGAGGGGATCAATGAGTTGCATACCCCACCCTGGTGTACCCCCACCCCCTCCCTCCCTTCCTCCTCCACACCCGACAACATGGCATGTCTCACCGATTTCCCCGAGAATGCGGGTGACGTCAAGGCATCTGGCAAAAGGCACGGCGCTGGCATAATTCGTAGGAAATATTGAATTAAGCGTTGTGCGCCCTACTACTGGTTCAGACGAGGCGGGGCATCTGTGTCGCACAACCGACCCCCAGCCCAACCCCCCCTCTCCCCCGACCCCTCCTCTCCGCTGGAAGAATGTGCAGGAGACACTTTTTCCTGGCTAACCATTTATGGGACAGAGAGCCATGTACATCGACTACATACCTTGCTGGGCCACTCGGCCAGATCCTTTCAGTTTTGCTCTTACGATTCTGGACAATGTCTAAGGGAGAAACAAAAGAATGAAACAACAGATTTTAACTTAAATCCTGTTTGTGTGTGTTAGGACTGCAACCAAGACAAGCTTGCATACATATGAAACATATTGCAAAGTAACGCAAGGGGCTGAATGAGGCAGTCCTTTTGTCTGAAATCTCAAATAGGAGGACTTTTTAAATACACGCCAAGCCTCCATCATATGAATTACACCTAGTACTTTTAACAATGCACCCATTTCACGCAACTGGGTCTTCATTGCAAAATTCAATCAAGTCATATTTGGTTTACGGAACTTTAATGTCTGAGTCCGAGGCAACTTCAACTTAATTACAGTAGCATGAAAATGTGACATTCCTTTTTTTGTTATTCATATTTTTTTTTACATTACACAGTAATGACAGTACCGGTATACATTCTACAATGTACATGAAGGGTTAGAATTGAGCAGTGGCTATGTGGCAAAAAGACAAGTTGAAATTGTCTCGGGCCAGTTGAAGGTAATCCCGACTGGCCAATTGGAAAAATATAACACAAAAATTGGCAGTCTTAGCAGTTAGCACCAATTCCGGAGGTACATGCATAGCAGTCGTCTCCCAATCACACTTTTGTCTGAGAGTGTTCAAAAATATTAAAAACAACACTGAGAAAAACTTAGAGAGATAAGCCTCAATAGGGGTGGTTGATCGCTCCACGAGACTGAAAAGGAGTTCAGAGACTTTGAGTACATGTAGATCTTCTGAGCTAACTACCGGTACATCTTTATTTAGTTTTCAATCATGTAAGCTCACTGATATACATGTGTGAGGCCAAGAGGGGAAAGACAAGAGAGAGACAGGTGCCACACCTTCTAATCAAAGGTGAGTGTGAGAGTGTTGTTACCCTACGTAACATACTTCTGGATCAACCACCAGAGGGCATCCAGCACAATAGTCACAGACCAACTCTCTTCACCTGAACTTACAAGTTCCGTAGCCTCTGATCTTTAAGGTGTGCAGTTTGTGCACAATGTGCTGATCTTTGTCATCTGTCTTAAACGCCATAGCAGTTCCGACTTGGACTTAGTCGGGATATTTAAAGTTAAAGTAACTGAGCTGGTAATATGGCGTGACCGTTGAGGTTACATATTGAACTGAATAGCCTGTGGAAAAAAAAACACTTCTTCTAGCTGCCATCTAAAAGGAGTTTGATAGCAGTGCGGAAACCGTGCACAGTGTTTTGTCGAAGCACTACTGTGCATTACACACTACCGGTACACCGCACCGAGTGGCACATTTCCACTGGAATTATCCACTAAGTAAAAGTTCCCTGGTCACTTTTACTGGGCAGAGGTTGAATAACCATTGGACTTGGTTAAACTTAAAGTAACCAAGAGGAATTCTGACTGGGCCGTTTCCGCTGGACTTAAAATGGGAAAAGTAACCATCGTCTCAGGTAAGTTCAACCAAAATAAGTCCAGTGGAAATGTGGCTTTGATAAAAGTAACAATGACAAGCAACCCAATGCAAAATGCAGGCCAGTTGAAAAAAAAAAGTACCGGTAGGTCAGTTGGGACTTTATCTTGAAGGTGGCTTAACTAACCGCTTGAAAAGAAACAAATAATAAACAAGATTGAATTAAAAATTGAAAAAAAGAGAAGAAGTTAAAGGCCCAATACAACATGTTGAAATCTTACGGTCTGGGGATGCTGTACTTCCCTAGAAGTAGAACATTGACAAATAGTTTATTACTCGCAAGACATAAACTATTTCTTACACTACAGAATGGTGCAAAAAACGTGACGGTTTTTTACCTTTTTCTTCTTTCTCAGATCACCATTTGAGCTACAACTTTTTTGGGATGTTTGATGGTTTAAAAAAAACAAAAAACTGTGGCAATCTTTTGACCCTTACCAATGTTGTATTGGGCCTTTAAGGCTGAACTTCTATTGTGAAAACCAGTAGCAAACTGTTGTTATGTGTACAGACTGTGCATGCTTCTCTATGACTATGGTGTGTACATGTACAGCTGTACAATGGCATACAGTACAGGATGTCACAATATTAACAATAATTGTTACACATTGTATCAATTTAAAGTTGACATCCTATGGATAGCTACTGTATTCCTAATCCCCCTCCAAGTTTATAACAAAAGTATCAATGTTACATCAAAGGGGGAGAGTGGATGGGGGCTGGTATCATACATGTGTACATTCTCCTATTCACCTTTAAACCAGTGAACAATAAGCAGGTTTTAAAGGGATAACACACATTGGTCGAGGTCAAAGAATAGCATCCATACCTTTTTGTGATCCAACATATGCATGAAATAGCACACCTGTGAAAATTTTAGCTCAATCCTCCAACCGAGTATCGAGAAAATAGTGAAAACTGCTTAATTTGTTTCCCGAAAATGCAGCTTTCATTGAATTGTTCCAAAAAAACATTTAGATCTCAGTGAGACGTAAAGGATTTCTTGTACTCTTTTCTGCCAAAATACAAAATTTTGGGCAGAGTAGTTTCATTGCGAGGTTTCTACTATAACCATCTTCAAACTGTATACCGGTAAGTTTCATGTAAATCTGTGAACATTTCTGTTTTTCGACCTTACCAATGTTGTGTAGGGGCTTTAAGGGCTTACAAGTTACATGTATGACACAGAAATGCATGAACAGTACAATGTACAGTGTACCTAGACACTCGTACAATGTAATTTACATACCGTACAGTGTACATGTATACGTGTTTAAAGTCTGCAATAGGGAACTTTGTACACTGTACATTTCCTGTATGTGATCATTTACAAAATCACATGTAAATGCAGAATTTGCTCCTTGGTCTTACAGTGGTGCCCTTTGGAAAGCCTGCATAGAAAAGCCACATTCTCCCCACAGACATACATGCACACGTGTGTACGTGTACACTGTATACAGTATCCCGGGTACTGCATGCGCCTTTTAACTACGGTACTCCTATAGCCTGCCCTTTGGCAAACCACATTTGTGGCTTCTGCGCAACACTGTCCAAATGGCTTGCGCTAGAGAGAAGCTTTGGCGGGAACAAAACTGTGCTGCTCTGATCTTTAAGACATCAATGATAATCTAGAAGGCCAATACACGTATGAACATGTATGCTAGTACACATGTATGTATGTGCTTTACTCCAAAATCGGACCAAATTGATTCCCTGACTGATGGGATTAAATGGATGACAATGGAGTTTTTCAATGTAATTTGCCCATCCCGAGGCCATACATAACAGCTACATGTATATTATAGGTCATTAAAGGTGGTGGCAGCTTTAATAATGAAAATATCTCCTTCCACTGAAACAATGGTTTCCCCACACTGAAAAGGGAACTAGTGAGGGGGGGACTGACCACGGGGGGTCATTCTCACTGTCCGTACTAGCATTTTCCAACAGGGACCGTGAGTCAAATTATACGTCCATGTACGTTTTCCCTTCCCCGGTGAGCCTAAAGTTAAATGTATAAACCACTCTGATGATTATTATCCCCCTCTAGGAAGCATACCATACGTGACACAGGAAAATCCAACATTTGGGCAGAAATTAGGAACCCATTGGTACCTAACCTCACAGAATCCAACAGTCTGCACGTGTTGGATTTTGTTAGGTTGGGTACAGATGTATTGTTGCATGAGTAGCATGACTACAGGGGGTTTATCCCTAACCCAACAAAATGCCACAATACATGTACATGCTATGGCATTTTCTGGTCAGAAATTAGTTTACCCACAAGCTCTTGGTCATTTTTGTGGTCAGGTATTGGAGTGTGCAGGAGTATACTGACACTGCTTTCGTGGGTGAGTTTACCCACAAGCTCTTGGTCATTTTCTGGTCAGGTGTTGGAGTGTGTGGCAGTGTACTGACTACTGACCATTGGTACCTAATCTAACAAACTCCAACAATGTCTCCCTGGGCCATTGGTACCTAATCCAACAAATTCCAACAAAACCTGGTGTTGGATTCTGTGAGGTTGGGGAACGCTCTAGGGTTTTAAAGTAAACTTATAGTCAAAAACAACGTGACCAGAGAACTACTGTACAACTACTACTACTCTGAGCACATGTAGGCCTAACGCTTCATTAGTTTGCAGCTAATACAGTAATGGAAAGTCAACTGTTTCATAGAGCTCAAGATATTTGCAAAATCTATTTCTTCTTCTTTGAGGGAGGGAGAGAGGGACGGAGGAGGGAGTGAACTACATGTAGACGGATATGGAGTTTCAGATACAGGGTTTCACCTGCCTATTTAAACGCGAGACATCCCAATGTTTTATAAATAAACGAAATCCTACCAAAAAAGTCCATCCGCCTAATGAACAAAATCTTGCGCTGTCATTATTAGATGGAGCATTATTGTAAATGTACAGTACATGTACATGTACATGTACATGTATGTGTACAGTACATATTGTTCATGTACATTGTACATGTAGCGCTTATATATGTATTTGCTTGTAAAGTACGAGTGGTTCGCGATTCCTGAACCCCAAGCTAGCATGTGAAGTGTGAACTAAGTACAAGTAGGCCTAACTGTACATATTTTGGGCCAGGGGAAACCCTGCGTGACCAGCTGCAATGTTATTTCTTAAGATTGCACATGTATAATGTACTTACAAATTTACACATTCAGAGTCTAATGGAAAAGTGAGAGAAAGACAGACAGACAGACAGACAGACAGACAGAGAACAAAATATCCACCCGAACCATACCGGTACATGTACACGTACAAACTACAAAAACCAGATTATTTTCAACAGATACTGTACATTTGTACACATGTACAATAACATGTACAGTATGTGTGCCCCAGTCCAGGATTCATGATTTGGGAAGGACGTGCCCTTGAGAAGCACACTCTCTCTCAAACACACCCTTCCTCCTCTACACCTACTCTGATTATTATGAAAGCCCCAAATTCACCAAGCTGACAGAATAAGCCTTGAAAAAAACTGCTTTGGCCTCAACTCTTCGGCGAAAACGAAAATGGCAACTGACAATCAACAACGCGCAAAAAGCTACATGTATTTCTGATTTTTTTTCTTCTAATTGTTCTCCTCTGCACTTGCATTTCAGTGAATTAGAACATACCGGTAACTACATTGTATGGTACAGTATAAAAAAGCACAGTAACGATCAACTGACTCAAATGACCAAAATGCTAATCTCAAAAATGTCAAGGCCCTGATGTTTTGATTCTGCCGAGACCTTTCTCAAAGGTCCCGCCAGGATCAAAGCTCGATATCTTTTTACAGATAAATCTAGAGATGGCCTGGGGTGCAGCTTGCAGATTGTACTTTTTTTTTATTCAAAGAGTCAAAAACAGATTATTGATCATTTATGGAAGAACTACTCTTCGCACGGCAGGCACAGTGAGCAAATAGTCTTGGGGTGGGGACCTTTTGGCATGGTTAAATGCCAGCCAGTTCAAAGGAGGGGTGGTCAAGCTCCTGCCTCTTTGTGAGGTTGTAAAGTGAATCCTTGGCACAGTTTGACAGCGCTCATGAGGCAATGTCAGTGAAAGCACAGATATGGGGACTGAAGGCCGCTCAGAAGATCACCCTCACTTAGATTCAGCTGCACGTACAGTAGCAATACTAGGGCCGTCTCCACCCTGCGCCTAAAAAGTTTACAACAGAGACGGCCAAAGTCCCGTATAAACAACAGCAGGCAAAATACAGGTAGTTATATAATTGGCTGATTTGGCTCGTTCCAGTCAATGCTTCTTCTTTCATCAAGTACACCCACTGCCTCAAAACATTCACCTGTTTCTCTCATAAAAGCTCTTTCCATGCAGCTTAGCCTGCGCTGATGTATCACAGTTCATTAGGTTGATCCGAGCATGGGTATGACTGAGACAGACAGAGAGTGTCTTCTCCCCAAAACATTGTCTGGGAGGAATGGAGGGAGGAATGGAGAGAGGGAGGGAGAGAGGGAGGGAGGGAGAGAGGGAGGGAGAAATGAAGAGAGGAATGGAGGGAGGGAGGGAGGGAGGAGGGAGAGAGGGAGGGAGGGAGGGAGGGAGAGAGAGAGAGAGGGAGGGAGGGAGGGAGGGAGGGAGGGAGGGAGGAGGGAGGGAGGAAGGGAGAGAGGAATGGAGGGGGGAGGGAGGGAGGGAGGGAGGGAGGGAGGGAGGGAGGGAGGGAGGGAGGAGGGAGAGAGAGAGGGAGATGGAGAGGGAGAGGGAGAGTGAGAGGGAGAGGGAGAGGGAGAGGGAGAGGGAGGGTCAGGGAAGGAACGAGGTTCAGGGAGAAAGGGATGAGGGATGGAGGGAGGCAGGGAGGTGGCAAGGAGGAGGGAGGGAGGCACACACATTGTACATGTACGTACTGTAACTGCATGTACACATGTACACGTACAGTACATGTACAGTATGCAGACTGTATTGCAGACTACATGTACAGTGTGTACATGTACACGTACTGTACATGCACCAACAGCATCAGCCCGAGCCAGTCAGTGACAGGATGTACGTGGAGTGAATTTCCTAGCGGGACGGAGCAAGTTAACAAGCCCGGGGGTCGTCTCCAGGAAGCCTGGCCAAGCTCGCAAGCTAGCAAGCCCCTTTACCCCCGCTTCTCCCCCTCCCCGTCTCCTACTCCCTGTTTGTGTCCCCAGCATGCATTTCTTGACTTGATCTCTATCCCCCCCCCCCCCCCCCCGGGCCCTAATGGGGCCTTTCCTGCCAGCCGAGTCCAGCCATATCATCCTGACTCATGTTTTTCTTCCCTACTTTCTCCCTCCCTAATCTGTACAAATTCTGCTTTGAAACATGAAAAATGATGCATCAAAACTTCAGCTAAAAAACTCTGGGGCACTCCTAAGCTTACACGCCAATAGTTTATAGCCATTGATTTATTTTTACTTTTTTGTTTTCATTGAAGGGAGATTTGTGTGGGGAGAGGGGGGGGGCACAGGCAATGGCAGTTATAGGAACGGAACAACTTCACACATATCCAGCTTCCTGAACCAGCTGCCCTTCTCCCCTCCCTTGGAATAATGGTGATGGACGCATCGATCAATTAGAAGTGATATTAATGAATGAAAATCCCAGGAAAAAAACCCCAAAAGAGACAAAAAATCTGTGAAGATCTCCTCGGTGGTGTCTGCATTAAAATGGTAGTCAGGCAACAGATGGGTTTAAATCAATATATTGCTATTCTCTTGGATAATGACTGTCCCGGACAAGCACGTGAAACGCACCGTTAGCGACCCAGCGAGCAATGAGTGTGAACCTGTGTGGCACCTCTGCTTTCAGGCCATGTCAAAAACGAATGGCATGTCGCAGCACACACAAAAGTCACATCTACATGTACTTGTGCAGGACTGTCAGCAGAGAAGCAAGTCTAAGAACACCCAACCCTTTTCCAGGGATGAGAGAGGTCTTCTGATTCCACGAGACGTTTACCATGAAAATCTTCACTGAACAAGTTGTTGACCAGGAAATAAGCCCTTTCAGAAGGGAAAGCTTTGTGTAATTTGTTCTGTATTTTTTTTTAAAAACAAGCTCATACACGGCCGCACTGGTGCTTAATGCCAAACATGCTTGAAACTGAAACAGATTTTCATCTTTAATGAACAGAGCTAGGGATTGAGAGCTAGGGAATCGTCAAGCATTGACTGTATTGGCATCCTACCACCTAAGCTGTATGCAGCCAGCCACTAGGTTCTCAGTTAAAACGTACACTGTGTACAAATGTGTGTACACTGTACAATGTATGTACATGTACATGTACATGTACATGTACATGTACAGTGTACAAATGTGTACATGTGTATGTACACGTACAATGTACACTGTCTGTATACAAATGTGTACATCCAGTCATCCACTTTGGGTGATCCTGAACACGATTACTGAAAGGAGGGAGGGTTGATCCCTGGAAATGTAGTAACATATACCATACATTGCAGCCCTACATGTACCGGGTGCAGTACATGTATTATGTACACATATACAGCAGTTAATGGTTAATTGATTCCGACTGGCACCCCCCCCCCACCCCAGCAAAGATTTGTCAACTCAAGTACAGTACTTTGTAAACAAATGTATATATACATATATTGTACAGTACATAATTATATACGAGCTTACTTGTACATGTAGCCAATACATTCCTGCAGGCTCATGAAGACTCTAAAGCAAGTAATTGTGTTGTATACATACATACATGTACACAGTCACTTCACATGGGAATTGGATATTCGGCAGGCAATCACTTTTTCCACGAGTGCAAAGAAAAATGCACTTTCCCACAGAACCTTTTCCTGCATTATTCAAGCCGTTCCTTTCCTTTTCAGCATTCAGCAAATTCAGTAAACAAAGTCAACACTCTTAAAAGAAAGGAACGAAAAATCAGCTGCGGGATCCCGGAATCAAATTTGTCATCATACAGTACGTGTACGTGTGCCAGCCAGGCCGCACTGCACACCGGACATCAATCACGGCATGTTTACTCCTACCTACACAAACTGATCCCAAGGCTGCATGTATTCATGGGATGTTAATTGGATTCGGTCCCAAACTTCATTACGGTGCACAGAAGATCCAGGTATTCATTTGAGTCAAATCCGCAGACCCCACACTTAAATGTCCAGAAATTGTGGCCGGGAATGAGTCAAACTCATGGCCTTGTGAGAATATTTCCTTCATGTTTTTCATAAAATGTTTTATAGAGTTTTCTACATGTACCTTGTTGAACATTTTATTTGGACTATAAATTGTAATTATTGTTTGTGCTTGCATGTGCCATACAAACATGTACATGTCATGTAGAACTTTACATGCATCATGTTCCTTGACTTTTCCCCTAGGAGTAGATGAACATCACATGTACATGTTGCAAACTGCTTACTGACTAAAATTACCAAAATGTAAATCTTAAAATTTAGTGGGCCTGACGTTTCGATCCTAGCAGGACTTTTCTCAAAGGCAGAGAGAAAGGTCCTGCTAGGATCGAAACGTCAGGCCCACATGTACATGTACATAAAGTACACTTATGTATGGTTGACTACTGTACTACTAATGCCCATTTAGTGATTCCTCCAAGTAGAGTCCCTAAACTCCCTAGATATACAGGGTACAGAGAGAAGGCCTACCGACAACTTTTGTTTTGTTTTGCCATTTTGTTTCCATTGTTCGGTGCGTGCGGGGTTCCCAAATAACTTAAATGTTGCAGATCATGTCGAACATTAAACAATTATCTCACTAAAAGCAGATCACCTGTCGGTCACAACTCAGTGGGAAGGCTGCTAACCCAACGCCGTACCAAACATGACCGAACAATGGAAACAAAATGGTGTCCAAATCTTAAGCTGTCGGTACTCAGGTACATGTACATGTATAGGGACTCTACTGTAGCTCCAAGACCAGAAGGGTGCCCCCGTGTGACGCATCTTGTCAAGCACAGTACTGTACTGTAAGTGCAGCCTGGATGACAGATAATCTTGGCCAGAATGTGTGCCACATTTACATGTATGTTTGAAGAGCCAAATATTCTCCATCCGTACTACATGTATATGCCTACACGTCACCCATTTGCAGTCTCCAATGCCACTACTCCGACAGCATACATGTATATTCACATAAGAGGCCTGCATGTACTGTACATACATGTATGCAGTACAGTCTGTGCACAGTACATGTATACATACATGTACATGTACATGTAGGCAATCAACACTGGTCTGCATTACTTAGTGCAGTGTTTAGTCTTCTTTTCAAGCAATATAACATTTGACAGTCACTCAGTCACAGGTCACTCCGGGGAAAAAAATACAGCATACAGTAATGTGATTGTGGACTGTCACGTACATGTAAAAGTCTAGAATGGAGACTACACTGAACTGAACATGCAGGCCTTTCGGCGAGGATGCATCCGAGCTGAACACAGACTGGCCACAGCCTCTTTGCACTCAGCAAAGGCAGCAAAGGCCTTATTTCCTTGTTGGCTGGCAGGCAGTGCAGCATGACTGGTCTCCAACCCATGACCAGCCAACACAGGAAGCCGTGTCTAGCTGCTCCAAACCCAAATGGGCCTTTTGGAAGCCACAGCTCTGGCTCTGACTCTGGCTGAGTTGCCTCATGCCCATTCCATGGTACATGTACACTGTATGACACACAACCATCTAAAGGCAACCTTTGGGCGACGGCTGGCAGAACCACAGGTGAATTTCGTAAACGATTTATAACCCATTGTACAGTAAGTTACAATAGGTCGTTTGATTTCTGTGCACTATTCAATTGTCGTGTCATCTGTGATTGGTCGTAAGTTAAAATGAGTTTGAAAAAATCAGCAACAAGTTCTGTTTGAGTAAAAAGAACAAATCACATACTGTAAACCAAAGTGAAAACAAAATTGGTTGTAATTGCTTTCAAAGTGAAACAACAAATTACAAACTACTTTCATCCATAGGAAGACAGGTAAAACCCCAAAGGCCCTACTGTATGTTAATTATTTGTACAGTAAACTCAAGTGTAAACTTTATACCAGTAGTTATTGCAAAGACACTGTTGCTCTTTCTAATGCTTTGAAATGGGGAAATGCATGTTCATCTAGGCTTAAAGGATCTAGACCGAAGGCAAAATCTATCACACTGTAGCACATCCACTTACAGTACATGTACATGTACTTATCATCAGAATCACCCCACAGCCCACATAGTTGGTAAACAATGGTCAGGAGACTAGATGAACTACAGTAGTTTCCATCTTTCCAGCACAGGCTAATATTGTGTTTGGCAATTGGATTACCGTACTTTCTTATCACAGCAAATTAACTTTGAATCTCCAGAATTGTAGCACGGCATTTCACCGATAAGGCAAATGCCAGACATTACAAGGGAACTTAAAACGCACACGTCCATGTTACACCACATTCCTGCTTTTGAATGGCAAAATGCTGAAAACATGCCACTTTTACAACATGAAGGTATTTGGGGCAAAGTTAGGTCATGTCCCAGTGCCGGAGTCACATTCGGCACGCATGTGCAGCATTTGACTTTTGCACCAACAGCAACAGATCCCTCGAGTGGCTGTGTGTAATACCATCGGTTTGGATTCACTCACGCCGTTGAGCAGCACGACCGCATAGGGTCACCTTTATCTATTTGGAGTGTTTGCACTATTGACTCTCGAGCCTAAAATGCATTTCTGGGGTCTGAAGTCTACTGCGGCTGGTGGTAATGTGATCACATGATGGACGCAATCAGCTAGCCGGCCGCAGATACATTTGCGCAAGACACACCTTAGGGGGAGGGGGGGGGGAAGTGGCAACAGATGACCGACCCTGTCCTTCACAACACTGTGGACTTTGAGCATCAAAGCACAGGGGATGCTTGCGCACAGCATCTGAGCAGCTACCACCACTCCCCTTTGGGAGAGGACAAGTAACAAAAAACCCAAACACCTTCACCAAAATAAGTTTAACAAGGAAACCCATCCGCTTGTGCACCATGGAATGAGTGAAGCCTGGACAACCCAACTTGATTATTTATGAATCCAATCTCATGTTGCATACATATACAGTAGGGCCGTTCCCACTACATCAAATAAACGTGATTATATGGATCGCGATTTGAATCGCGATTCAAACTTTCAAACGTTTATGTGTGTGGGGACACAATAAACGCGATTATTAGTGGGATTTGAATCGCGATTTGGACTCCACTAAGAGTGAGACTTTTTTCAAATAATCGCGTTTATTTGCGACGCGATGTGTGTGGGAGCGAACGGTTTTGTTAAGCCCACGATGCATTGCGCAGGCTTGGCATTTCCTGCCAGCAGCTTACTGCCAGGAAGTGCAGCACAGGGTTTGTTTACTTTCGTCAGCAAGTCCCGCCATTCCCGCTTGCGCAGCGTGACCACATGCTAACCGCCATCGGCTCGCGTTTATTTGCGACGCGATTATTTGGCCTGTGTGGACACGACAAAAAAAACCCCAGGTTTTTGAATCGCGATTCAAATCACGATTATTTCATAGTGGGAACAGCCCTAGTGTATAATTATGTGGCATACATAAACGCCTGACATAAAAACACATTCTGGATCTTAAAAATTACCGTGCATACACTGTACACTGTAGGTGTATCCAAAAACACCACATGTATTCAGACTTTGTTGATTTTTCAAAAAAATCAAAACTTAACTCCTCTGGTTTTATATTACCTAGGAATGCTAGGCACGATCTTTCAGCCTGCAATTAAAGCCACACAAAGTCCTTCTGTACCGATTAAGTACAGAGAGCATGCAGTGCCTTGATATTTGAAAGACCTTTCGACATGTCAGGCTGGTATGCTCGGTCACTGATGCAATCATCAACAGGGTCCAACAACAAAAATCTGTCCTTCTGACGAGGTGCATTGTCATGTACAGTACATGTAGCATTTGTGGACCTTTGCACTGTATTCACATGGCCTACAAAGTTAAGGCTATGACATCTGTAGATTGCTGAGGCAGCTTCGTGCAATGACAAATACGTGTTGATCAAGCTTGCAACCAACACATACGCACATGTGTACGAGTTAAAACACAAACACGTACGGCGTATACATGTACACATGTTCAATGCCAACGTCATGCTCCCATTCACTGGGGACCTGCAGGGGAGGTGGTAAACACCGACAAATGGCTTTGCTGGCCAATCCTCTCTGTATCACTTAACATTTTCATGACCTGGGAGTCACTGTGCGGTTGCCCTGTTGTGTACAACTACAGTAACTGCCCTCTGATGTTTCTACAATGTTTGCAAAGTTCAAACACAATAACAGTTGCCTTACTATGGCAAAGTCTGCCTACCTGAATGAAGACACACTTTTCTTTGGTGTTGGGTGTCTGATGGGTACCCTTTCACTAAGGTCATTGACAACACTACTCAGGAGCATACACATGCATGACGTTTAGTGAAAGCTCATCTGCAGTACACTGTACCGTATTGTGCTTACAGTACATGTACGCCTTGTACAGTGGGATGGGAGGGTGCTGGGTGAGATGAGCGGGTGCTGGGTGAGATGGGATGATGGGAGGGTGCTGGGTGAGATGAGTGGGTGCTGGGTGAGATGGGATGATGGGAGGGTGCTGGGTGAGATGAGTGGGTGCTGGGTAAGATGGGATGGTGCTGGGTGAGATGGGAGGGTGCTGGGTGAGATGGGAGGGTGCTGGGTGAGATGGGAGGGTGCTGGGTGAGATGGGAGGGTGCTGGGTGAGATGGGAGGGTGCTGGGTGAGATGGGAGGGTGCTGGGTGAGATGGGAGGGTGCTGGGTGAGATGGGAGGGTGCTGGGTGAGATGGGCGGGTACTGGGTGAGATAGGAGGGTGCTGGGTGAGATGGGAGAGTGCCGGGTGAGATAGGAGGGTGCTAGGTGAGTTGGGAGGGTGCTGTGTGAGTTGGGAGGGTGCTGTGTGAGATGGGCGGGTGCTGGGTAATATGGGATTGTGCTGGGTGAGATTGGAGGGTGCTGGGTGAGATGGGCTGGTGCTGGGTGAGATAGGAGGGTGCTGGGTGTGGAAATACTACATTATACACGTTTCCTCCATTTACTTTATTAGGTACTGACTACATACATGTATGTACACTGTACAAGTACATATAAAGTGCACTTCTTGGAATTTTTTTAAAAGCCATTCATTGATTTCATAAAATAAGGTGAAAGGTTGTATTGTGGGTTTTTTTCAGCTGAGGATGAGCACCGTCATTCAAATATATACACGTACAGCACAAACTGATGAAGAACTGGGATTTCATTCATTGAAAAACTTCACAAATGTCCATGTACATGTGTGTAATAATAACCATTGCACATTTACTAATATAGTGCACGTGTAAAATAATTCTACATTCAACAGATGTACAGTGCATCGTCGCAGACCAGAATTCCAAGCATTTCATCCGTGCAATTTGCACGGGAAAGGGAACACTACCCGTCTGAGGCTATCACTTTCAAATCTCACACGAAGCGCGGGGGTTGCAGCAGGAAAGCCGAGCCATGGCGTCTACGCACAGTGCACACAATGTACATGTATACGTACATGTACATGGGGAGTCTGCGTCCGAAGTTCAAGGCAAATTCCGCAACGGTGTAGGGCACGGGGAGGGGAAGCACGGCCGCAGCGCGCAACCGGGGGCCACCTCTCGTGGGCGGGGGACATTCCGAGCACGGCTTGGATGAGGGCCCGGTGGCTCGCCCGTCGGTCTGCGGGACGGCCAAGCGTGCAGCTTCCCTGGAGCCCTGTTTGTACAAATGCCAGCCCCGGAGGGAGGGCATTCCACCAAGGGTGTCCCTTTGCGCTTACAGTACGTCGGAGGGAAGGGGGGGGGCGTTGTTAGGAGACCTAAGGAGAGTGTGATGGTTGCGAACACAGGCCCACTCTCTCTCGTGCAGTAGAAATCCACCATTCACACACGAAAAATAGCATACATGTACATGTACACAACCTCGCTGCGGTTATTTCTTCTTCTTTTTTTCTTCTATTTCTCAATTAGTTTTTAAAAGGAACTGAACTTTTGAGCCCAGCAGGAGCTTTCTCAGAGGCAGAATTATAAGGACATACATGTACACATGTACACAGATAGGGAGGGGGAGAGACAACACGATATGTATGGAAGAAAGCTTCAAAAATGAGATTTTTTTCTTCAAAATTACTTTTGCAAACCGCTTACAGACTTTAATAACCAAACAGCAAATCTCAGAAATGTAGCAGTCTGATAGACCCTTTTCAAAGACAGAAAATGCTGTTGAGAAAGGTATTAGGCCTACTTGGATTGTATCATTGTCAGTCCCTCTACATTTTTTTCAAATTGGCCAAACTACATTTCAGTATATCCTGAGGTACTTAAAGCAAAACGGTAGGGCAATCTACACTTTAACCTGTCAACATTTCTCATTCCCCCAAAAAGGAATTTCAGAAAAGAATAAATCAAAATTTATTTAATTTTTTTTTTCATGAAAATGTGACACAAGTAACAAAATAAATAATCTGGAACATGAACAACAAGCTTAATTGTTTTTATTTTAGACAATACTTGCACACTTATTTACATTACATAAATCATGTTTTTTTCAAGTATGGATAGTCCCAATGTATATACATGTACAGGTTCACAAAAGAATACAACACTTGCACACTCATCATGACAAGAAACTGAATTTAACAGTCTTTTTCCATTATCCAAAAACTAAAAGCAAAAAGTCATTCCAAAGTAAATCAAGCTGAGGGAAAAAATGGGGGGGGGGGAAGGATTGATTTTTCATCTGACACATTGTAGTCACTCCTCAACAGATGAACAAATGGGGAAGAGAATTCTACAAAGTAATAATTGCAAGCAGTGTATTTTAATCCCCGTCTAAAGAGATTGGCTGAATTAAGTATTCTTCTAATTTCGCTGAGCAGGTCTGAACAAAAAGAAAGGAAGAAGAAGGCCCATTTCAGTTGTCTATTCTGGGCATTTGGCCTGTGATCCTGCCTGCAGGCACGATGAGTCCAAGAAACATTTCCCTGAGGAAGTGCTCTCACCATTCAGAGCATTGACTGGCCGTTGTTCAGAGGGGTTATTACGTGTACCGTTGCTATAGGAGTGAAACTCTTGAAAAGAGCTCCTGAGAATCACTCCCCCCTCCCCTCCCCGAGTCAAATCCACAAAAGCCATTATCATCGGACAGTGCCGCTGAGCTGCAACAGGGAGTTACATGTAGTTCTACGAGAATACTGGATGAGCACAGCACTGTACATGCATTTGAACATGGGGGGCCCTTGTGTGCAATATGCCCCAGTGCGTGCGTGGGTGAGTGTTAACTGTGCTTGTGTTGGGCCCTGCTATCAAGCTGCTGAGCCATGACGTCAGCACTCGGGACGGCCAGGCAGTGGTACTCTATTTCCATGTGTTTGCCTTCAGTGACATGCGTAATCCACTGATTCCTGCCGAGACAGCCCCGCTCACCATATATAGCAGGAATAAGTGGACGGGTCTATTTATAGCGCCCCCGACGCTCCGCCGGGCCCTATAAATATCCACAGCGAGGCTATTTTAGTCATCTCCTAGACCTTCTTGGGGCTTTGTACTGTGGCCTGCCCATTGATAGCGATATCGGGACCCATGTCTTTTTTTTTCTCTCTTCTTGTTTTTTTTTTTTCTTCTCAAGGACTGAGATTAGCAGAGAATCTAGCTGATGATATTGGGATTGGGGTTATCTATCTGTTACCAATGATAACTCCATATTGGGGCTGCGTTGGTGGTCTCCCGGCCCCGATAAGGAATCAACAATGCCATTGCCATGGAATCGAGGGCTCGTTAGGTTACCAAGAAACATCCAACATGTGACAATTACTGGGCAATTTATGCAAATTGGAAATTGATACACGGTGGGCCCCCTTGATCACATGATGGTGAGATCTGCTCTTGACATTCCATCCAAGTTGGTATCCTGTATAATCTAGGGCAATGGTGATACTTTCTGTAGACGCTTGTACTACAGACAAAAGCTCAGCACACTGTTAATCAGTCTTTGCTTTGTGTGACTTACATGTATGCCAAGAATTCCAGGTTTCATTGGAACCACACACAGTGTTATTCTTATTCTTCAACACAGCTCAAATCAAGTACAAGTACATGTAGGAGGAGAGGAATGATCTTGGATGGAGAAATAAACTACCGGTAATGAAAAACTTCAAACAAATGAAGGAAAAACTGACTGGGAACTTTTGAACAAATAAGACTTATACTGATGATGGCCAGAGCACCGGTCGAAACGTCGAGTTACCACTCAGGTTCTTTTCAGAACCACACCTCTTCCTTTACTTATTTAAGAGACCTTAAATACATGGTGTCACCACCAAAAACCTTCCTTCATGTACATGTTTATTGAACTTTTGAACAAATTGAAACTTCAAACAAATGAAGGAAAAACTGACTGGGAACTTTTGAACAAATTGACATACTGTATTGGCAAAGAAAGACCAGGACTTGAGACCGAAACCTCTGGATTAACGTACACTGTATATGTGTACCAGTGGTCTTCCATCTGGGCAGATACATGTAGCTCAGATGGAAGAGCACTGGTATGTTGACCCAGAGGCCTCGGCACTCCAGTCAAAGCTTTCTTTGTCAATTTTCCAATTTCAATGAACAACTTTTTCAAGTAATATACTGTACAAAAAGGTTGCAAACTGTTTGCAGACTCATTCTGCAAAAACAAAATCAAGGAAAACCTGACTGGGAACTTTTGAAAACTTTGCTTGAATTGCTTCTGACTGCCCCCCCCCCCCCTCTCGGCAAAGACTAACTGACTATTTGGGAGTTCACCATCTAAGGGCTGGATAGCTCAGGTGGGAAAAGAGTAAGAGACCTGGTACACAAAACCAGAGGTCTCGGGTTCAAATCCCGGTCCAGTCAAAGTTTTCTTTGCCATTTTTCAACTTTTAAATGGTTTAGAAAATCAAGCCACTTCAGACAGTCAAGAAAAACTGCACAGTGAACACGATAACCTAGTGCTTGGCACAAGAAACCTGAAGCTGCATCACTTACGCAGCATTTGCTGCAAATTATCTGCAGGAAACAGACAGGGGGATGAGTCACAAGCCACGGCGCTCGTGAGCTTGTACCCTACACAAAACGCGGGGGCCCCGAGTCCCCCGTGCTTGGCAGTAGCCACCTGTGGCAACCTGTACCATGTTGCCGACGTGGCAGGGCTAGGAGACTGGACACCTCACCCTTCACCCTCACGCCCACATGCGAACGTGTGCCACTTTTTTGTTCTACAGGTTTTGTCAGCGCTTCCCCGCCTTGACCCCTTCCAGCCAAAGTTGGAAACTTCCCGGGAGACTATATAAAGAGAGGTTTAAAACCTCCCCCCCCTCTCCCTTGTTCAAAGGAAGACTCTAATTTTTTAATCTACAAAGAAACACTCCAAAGATTTTGGAGATCATAAACACAGATTGGGTCTCACACTCAGCAAGGGTCTACATGTACTATGGACCCATACACCAACATGTAGGCCTACATCATTTTTGAATCCACCTACATGTACGTACATGTACATGTACCGGTACATGTACAGTATGTACTGTAGGTGGACTCAAAGCGATGTCCTCCAACCTCGCTGACCTTTATCAAATCAGAATCAATTACAGGTCTGTAAAACTTAATCAGGACTTATCATTAGTGCACTGTCTGAAAGGTCTGAAAGGTCAAGTTTTCACCACTTTTGGGGCTTGGACAACAAAAGTCTCGGTGTGACCAGACAAGTATGATGGATCTTTGATTGGAGTCGGGATAACTGTGGCCTTGCAAGTGTCTTTAGCATGCCTTTGTAAGGTAGCGCTTGACACTGGACGATACAAACGTGATAAATTCTTAAGGACGTTTGCAGTGACAAGGTCTAAAATGTCAGATTCCCTTCCCGGCCCCAAAGTGGCTGGTTTGCCAAGTTCAAACAAACAACTTCCCCTGACGGAAAAAGTTCAATTTCTGCAGGCGTAACGTACTTTGCCCAAAGAAAATCCACTTCACTCACAGAAAGCCACCCCTAAACAGGCAGGTATGCACAGACCCTGTTTTTTTCGGGTTCCTTTAAAAAAAAGAGTCCTAAATGCACATTGATGTTCCTGTATCAATCCAGTGCTGTTTTAAAGGGAACATTTTCCCCTCACTTGATCTCCAGGGGTTACTTACTGGACCTACTGTATAAGCCAAACGTCCTCCAACACCAACTGAGTCTCTGCCTGAAAGGATGATAATGGTAATGAAGTAAACTGCTTCTGTCAAGTCTAGCCTTTGCGGGCGGGATCCTTGCCTTAATCAACCGGAAGATTAATAAGGAATAAGGTCAACATTCTGGATTCTAGACTTAATGTACGCTACTTGGAAAGAGACTATTTATATCTGTGTGTACTGGCGAGCCCAGAAAACGAGGGTGGTTGTGGGTGGGGGGAGAGGGGCTGCACTGTCTAGGGGCAAGGCTGGCAAGGAAGGGGCCAGGTCAAGTTAAGAGTCTCAAAGTGAAATTCAAGGTTAACCCCGACAAAATTGAGAGGATGCCGACTGCCGGGGAAGTGGTGTTTGCACATGCATGCCCTATTTCAAATTGATATCAGGAAATATGCAGACTATGGAGCATATCACGGACCTGTTGGAAGTGTTCTTCCCCTTCTCATTCAGGCTCCTTCCCCCGTTCCAGTAATTTGGACATCAAGAACCCACTTGCTCCCCCTTTTGCGATTATCTAGGCCAAATTGCCAGTCACTGGCCTCCAGTTTCTTGCACACATTTGTACCATTATTAACCACTTCGTGTCAGGCCACTTTTCAGTGCCTATGAATTCGGAGGGCACAGCACATTGCAACACCATTGGTACTCTGAATTCGGAGGGGCCAGGCACATTGCAACACCACTGGTACTCTGAATTCGAAGGAGCCAGGCACATTGCAACACCATTGGTACCCTGAATTCGGAGGGGACAGGCACATTGCAACACCATTGGTACTCTGAATTCGAAGGAGCCAGGCACATTGCAACACCATTGGTACCCTGAATTCGGAGGAGCCAGGCACATTGCAACACCATTGGTACCCTGAATTCGGTGGGGCCCGGCACATTGCAACACCATTGGTACTCTGAATTCGAAGGAGCCAGGCACATTGCAACACCATTGGTACCCTGAATTCGGAGGAGCCAGGCACATTGCAACACCATTGGCAATCTGAATTTGGAGGGACCCGGCACTTTGCAACACCACTGGCAGCTGGCACTAGATTTACGAAGTAGCTAACTCACTAAAACTTGGAAATATTGAAAGTTTAAGAGCAAATCTGCATATGATTTGTTTCCTTGGTTTTGTAACCTCTTCATTAAGATAATACAAAAACTGTAGCAAATTGCTCACTGACTAAAATGACCTGCAATACATAAATCTCAAAAGTTGGAGGGCCTGATGTTTTGATCCTAGCAGGACCTTTCTCAAATGTGGCTGAACAATATCACTTAAGAGCAAAGGCACAATAGGCCAATTTTTTTTTGTGTATTGTGGCATTTCCTAAATGTCTTTCTTTGTTTTTCCCTTTAGATTCATACATGTACTCGCATTGCTGGAGACTGCACATTCATGCACACGTGTTTGTCTGAACCTGATGCAATCCCCGGAAACCCATTTGAGGGGCTCCTTCACCTAGTACACGTCCGCGGGAGAGGAAAGCCTTGAACCAATGACTGGCCACGTGCCCACGCACACACGGACACACACCTCGAAATTACTGACGTGGATACCCACGTAATCAGTCAGTTTACGCTCAACTCTAAGAAGCACCGTAACACTCGGTGCACCCAAGACGGAAGTGACAAACCTCCTGCCATCTCGCATTAAGCCAATGCTGGCCGGACAGGTGCTAACAAGATGCGCAGCGACAGGAGGGAAGGGGGGTAGGGGGATGCCAGAGACTTCTGCTACCAAGCGTCCTTCCCTTCCCCTTCCCGTACTGAAAAGCATGCGACACAAAAATAGGCCCCTCGGTGCTATATATGGCCCATCCAGGCCAGTGGGCGACTCCCCACAAGAGGAAGGGCAGCGGACACCGTCTTAATATAAAGCGGATTTCGCTGAAATTGACTAAGTTGTACTCCATTGCTGGTTCCCATCCGATGGGATGGAGAGGAGTTGGGGAGAGTGGGGAGAAGGGGAAACTAAAATGTTAGCTTACATAAAAAGTATGTACATGTACTCTGGAGTGACGGTTTGATATGTTCTAACACCACTCCAAGATTTGATTAGGACACGGAAACTGGTTTTGGTGTAAAACAATCTCTTGATTGGAGGAGTTCACCTTCTGATTTCTTCCTGGAGAGATCGGGATCTGAAACTACATGAGGAGACATGACTGTGGTGTCGATGGTAATAACATGCACTGTGCTTTAATGCTAAATAATTTACATTTCAAAAATTTGGTAGGCCTTCCATCCTAACAGGGCCCTTCTCTGAGAAAGCTCCTACTATGAGGATTTCCATCTTAGAAGGACCCTCTCAATTTTTGAGACGCTTCTTTGATCACTGAAATCAGGGATCCGTTGGGAATTGCTTTTGTACCAGTGCTGCTAGTCTTACATACATGTACTTTAGTTTACATGTACGTAAAGTTTTGCCTCTCTGGAACTCAAAGTTTCTCCTAATGGGATGGAGGGGAGGGGGTCATTTCTGCAACTTTCCCACGCCCACTTCAGAAATTAGCAGGCACCTAAAAGTAAAAGGCTATCGTCAAGTGACCTTCAATGTCAGTAGGTTCAGGAGAGATGGGGGAGGGGGTGTGGAGGGGAGGGGAAGGGAAGGGAAGGGAAGGGAAGGGAAGGGAAGGGAAGGGAAGGGAAGGGAAGGGAAGGGAAGGGAAGGGAAGGGAAGGGAAGGGAAGGGAAGGGAAGGGAAGGGAAGGGAAGGGAAGGGAGGGGGGTACCAGGTACAGGAAGCTGAACAGACGGGGGACTTGCACTCCGGAATGACACCGGTCACCCTAGTCTTGGTTGGGTGCCATTCTGTAATACGTACGCACTGAGCTGCCACCGTCACGCTACCCCCCTCCCCTCCCACGAATAACGTGCGTAGGTAGTGGGGGAGCCCATTGCCCCACCAAATCGCATGCCAGCCTTTCCTTTCCCGGTCGTCTCCCCCCGGGGGCCCCGAGTTAAAAAACTCGGCAGGCACTCTGCGGCCAACTTTTTCCTACGTGGCGCTGGCTGGAACTCAAAAGGAGTGGCCGTGAGAGATCAGGGCTGATGACTTGCATTATTATACTGTACCTCGCAGGAAATTTGCTCTTCCAAAGTAAAGCCAACACATCCATTGGGAGGGGAGGGGGAGGCCAATGGAAACTACACGTATGCATGTTTATGGATTGAATAATAGCAAAATAAACATGAATGTGGGTATTTTAGATGCACAGTTTTAGTCAGAGTCTAGAATTCCAAGTAAAAAAAAAAGGTATCGACTGCTATTAAAAGTTTAAATTTTTAAAAGATTTACATTTTGCTCATTTACACACATGGTAAGTGATAATTTCTGTATTGCTTTACTTTAAGTTCAAAAATAATATCTATACGAGCCTGTAATAACACTCAATACGAAAAAACAAAAAATAAAAAACAAACATGCAATTTCTGCCATGCCATATTAACTGCAATACTGTACATCAGGGCTGTCAATTTCGGATAAAAATCCTTAAAAATTCTGCCTTAACAATAAGATAACTTCAAACTTGACTAGACTCTAAAGAGTACTAATACTATAGTACTAAGACAAAAAGTCAATCAGTTGATTTTGCCAGTATGCATGTAGAAGGAACCACTAGTGACTAACATTCTGACCATCTTCAAACATGGTGGGCTCCATCCATGGCGTTAGAACTAACCATGGAGATCTAACCTAATTAATGTTATTGGTAGTTTATGTTTTGGGACCCTGTGTCTAGGCTTACACAGTGTCAGTAATATCCCAAGATTTCGGTCCCTGTTCAATATCGTCCACATTGAAGGTGTTTTGACATCATGAGAAGGTGCCTGCCTTTTATTACATGCAGTACACAAATGACAAAATAGTGTACATGTATGTGTACAACTACATACTTTGTAGTCAACTTACAAGTACTGAGTAGGCCTACTGTGACTGTTTTACGGAATGCTACTCCTGAGTACTCGACCCAGGCATGGCCTGGTAAGTGATGACAGCCGATTAGTAGTACTGTGTACTAGTACTACTACTGTACTACTACTACTACTAGTACTACTACTACTACTACAAGTATTAGTACTAGGACGGGACAGAACCACAATAATTGACGGGCATTCAACTTCAATAGAAAGGGGGGAAATGTCAAGCAGTAAATGAGTACAAATCGTCAACTAGTATGACCAGTAGTAAGTACTAAAGTAGTAGTATTACTAGCATGACTATGACTAAATATAAGGACAGAAAGGATCGATGTCACGCACCCAAATCAAAATAATACAAAATGGCCCAACCTCAGTGACACGCTGTTTTGTTATTGACCAAAACGTAAACAGACCGAGGATAGGCAGGCGAGGACAACAACACTGAGTGACAACATCAGACTGAAATGGGTTTGTATTAAACACGTGAACCACGGCAGCTCCGTTGGAGCCGACGAAGCGAAATAAATTGCAGGCTCCGACATCACTACTACTAACTAAGCATGTTTTTCCCCCTGATTTTGCGACGTAAGACTCTGTACTGTGCGCACAGTGCAGACAGCCTCAACCCCAAAAACATGATGACAACCGGCAGTCACAGAGCAGGGGAAATCCAAGAGGAGAACGAACCGTTCTACCCAGGTTTATCAGCCCGAGTAGAGGGCCCGGTCGATCGGCACCCACAACGGCATTGACATCAACGTGTAGCGGAGATTTAGATTCTATTTTTACTTACCAGTAATAAACGCTGAATCTCCACGCTGCTATTTTTAGGCGATCGAGAAATACCTGCTGCACAATCCCACTATACCCGCAGTGTACTGCTGTCTACGTACGGTGACTGCGTGCGAGTGCCTGATGTTTTGGAATGCCCATGTCTTGGGCCGCAACACAGAGTGTATGACGTAAGATATCACTCCGCGGCGAATTTAGGCCATTTTCTGCTAAAAATGCAACGCCTTCTTATCAATACTTACATTCTAGTCATAAGACTGATGTATTAAGTACACCATCCACGAGCTCGATTAACTCATAAGTGTGAGGGACGGCTATACACTTGACTGAAGGGATTAATTTGTTTACATCACACTTCCGCATGTCACTTCGCAGCCATATGTAAATGAACTGATCACGATGTTATTTTGGGCGAAGGTAGATTCCCGTCCCGATAGCATGCTAGCACCTCGTGTGCTAAGGGACCGTCAAAACGCCAAGAATCGAAACGGAACTTACGATAAGAGCCGATTTCGTGATCTTCAGCATTCCTCGCTGTCCGCATAGCTCCCGCTTCGCCTGCACGAAGCCGTCATTCTAAAACGAAACAGGAAAACCCGGAGAAACGCTGCGTTTAGGGGTGGGACCCACGGAATCCAGGCAGTTAGCAACCGATTGACGTCATCGCTACGGACATGACGTATTCGTGCCATATTTGGAAGGGCCGCCTTCTGAAACTTCACTTCATTGGCAGATTGGTAATGATTTGGCTGGCTAGATTCCAGCCAGCGCTGTACATGTACATGCACATCCCCTGAGTCTTTGATCACGAAAAGCAGGAAATTGTTATTACATTTGATATGCGAGAGATATGATAAATGAGCGCGGGGAATTAATCCGTTGTTTTGTCATTTATTTTTTTGATACGGTCTAACAAAATAATCTGGAAACCTTGGAAAGTACATAAGTGAGAATTCTTCATCAGCATTAACACTTTTGGTAATTTTATTTGTAATATTTTATTTGTAACATTTATTTACATCATAGATAGGACCGAGTTACATATTTATAGCATTCCTCTTGCAGTACTAGTTGAGCCAGTAATCTGAATTACGCTAAAAAATATATCAGAAAACAGGCGATCCTGAATATTCATTAAATTAACGAAAAAGTGGAAAAAATAAATATAAAATAAATAAAAGGACTTCCAAAAAAAAAATACATAAACAATTATAGGCAAAGAGGGCGCGCTTTAAAAATGCAAACGATTTCCATCTGGTAGCGTTCGGTTGAGGTTGATAGAGGGCGTCCTTGCTTTCAACGCTCGCTTCGTGGAGCATTGGATCTTCGTGTAAACTGATACCTTCAAGGAACTTGATTTTTGTCACAGCGGGATAGCTGTTTGCAAAATTTGTATTGGTGTCGTCATAACTCAGAACTTTACATTGGCTTTAGTTTCGATAATTACGCCTGGTACAATGTGTATAATCCTTAAAGGCAGCTAGTGCGCCAATGGACTGGGTTTCGTCGACATACAATATTATATTAGGCCAGAGTTCGTTTTCGTCATCAGAACAAAACGATCCGGTTATTAAAGGCCATAACATTATTTACAACGCACCACACTGTATAACTCTTTCCTATTAACAGCCATCGATTGAGATGAGGAGAGGAGAGGAGAGGAGAGGAGGGGAGATCGAGAAGAGAGGGCAGGACAGGACAGGACAGGACAGGACAGGACAGGGGAGGCGAGGGGAGGCGAGGGGAGGGGAGGGAAGAGGAGAGGAGAAGAGAGGAC